>CAMZMU010000041.1:25723760-26381537 GCA_947311845.1 Poa pratensis | reverse complement strand
CAGGCATGAGGATCAACTACAACAAAATTGAGCTGATTCCTCTAGGTTTAGAGCAAGAAGAAATCCAATTTTTTGCAGATATTTTGGGATGTGCTGTTGGCAATTTTCCCATAAAATACCTACGAATCCCCTTGCATTATGAAAAATTGAGGAGAGAGGACATTCAACCCCTCATAGATAAAATCCTCAAAAGGATAGCTGGTTGGAGAGGCAAGCTCTTATCCTATGCAGCAAGGCTCACTCTCATTAGAGCCTGCCTTGCCAGCATACCTATTTATCTACTTTCTTTTTTCAAATTCCCCAAGTGGGCACTAGACTTAATCAACACTCAGATGGCAAATTGCCTTTGGAATGATTTCGAAGGACATAGGAAACTACACCTTGCAGCTGGAAATTGATTTGCCACAAGAAGGAATTTGGTGGTTTAGGCATTCCTGACCTAGCTAACGTTAACCTCTGCCTGCTTAGCTCCTGGATTAAGAGGTACATCCAGGGAGAGGGTAAAATCTGGAAAACCATTATAGATGCTAAGTATAACACCTGCAACCCCAATATTTTCTGTAGTAGAGATACTGGAGTTTCCAACTTCTGGAAAGGAGTAATGTGGGCAGTCCACAACATTAAATTTGGATACAGGTGGAAACCTGGGAATGGAGAGAAAATCCGTTTCTGGGAAGACACCTGGTTTGGCACCTCACCCTTAGCTGTTCAATTTTTTGATCTGTACATAGTATGCAATGAACAGAATAAAACCATTAAACAACTGGTGGTGGATGGCCAGCTCAGAGTTACCTTCAGGAGAAATTTCTCACCTCTCCTAATGCAAAAGTGGTATGAACTAGATAGTGTTGCTGGTAGTATTGTCCTGAGTGAAGAGCCAGATGCTCTAATCTGGCAATACGACAACAAAGGGGTTTACACCACCTCTTCTCTGTATGCTATCATCAACTTCGGTGGGGTACAACCAGTGTTCATTCCAAGCATCTGGAATTTACACATACCCCCAAGGGTGCACATTTTTATTTGGCTTCTAGCTCACAACAAACTAATGACAAGAGACAACCTGAAAAAGAGAAACTTAAATAAACCTGAAGACTGCATCTTCTGTTCTGACAATGAATCGATAGATCATTTGTTCTTTCATTGCATAGTTGCTCAGCAAATCTGGCCTTTCATCTCCAGTTTCTTTAATGTACAAATAGGAGATGATTACTTCTCTATTGCTAGATTTTGGGTGGCAAATAAGAAGCATGCAGTTCTAAATTCAGTTGTTTCAGCTACTCTTTGGTGTCTCTGGAAATTCAGGAATGACCTAATCTTTAACGGTCTTCCCTGGATCAATATTTATCAGGTTTGGAGAATGATTCTGAACACTCTGAAAAGGTGGAGAATCATCTTCAAGGAGGAGATGCTACTGAAGGTGGATCTCTTCTGCTCGAAGCTGGAAATCCTGCTGCAGACACCGCTGACGCTGGGAAGTGGCTAGCTCCAGAGGAGGGGAAACGCCGCCCGGCGCCTGGAACTACAGACGGCCAGCCTTCGCCAGCTCCGAAGAAGCTGGCGCCGCAAGGGACCTGGGACACGCCGACATCCACTCTTGTCCAGGCGGAGAAGTCCCAGACCATCTCCCCCATCTGATGCTGCTAGCTCCCAGGAAGGAGAAGCCCTTGCCAAAAATTTGCCTGGAGCTTTCGGTCCTCTCTGTTTGTTCTGACAGATGACCAACTCCCTGAACTACTTTCGTTTTATTTCCCCTAGTTTTTACTTTTGCTTCAGTTTACTGTCTGGAACATCGTGTGGAACTTTGACCTTCGGGTTTTGTTGATCTAATCAATGGAACCGGGGAGGGACTCCCTGTCTTTCTAAAAAAAATATTGATATGTAATTCGCCTAGTTATTTTTTTCGTACTTCAGACTTGGTTCGGCTGTGTGCATCTTTGTTATGCAGAGTCTGGGTGTAATGCTTAAACATTTTAAGTAATAAAGACTATCTTTAGCTAAAAAATGATGGTCGTCAAATATTGGAGAACAAACATCCAAAATCATGGCAACATATATTCATTTTAGTTTTAAACCACAAAAACCTTGAGGAGAAGATAGAAGATAATTTATTGAAGTGGGAGACATGATTATAAAAAACACTGATTCGAATATAATCATGATACACATGATATACTGTGACACGTGTTCCTCCAGTTGGAATTGGCGTTGTGTTCCACCTCTGGCAGTCGTCAGGAGTAGTCATGTCGCTGTGCCACACCGCACCCACACTATGGCTCTAATAACTCGAGCAAACTATTTTACAATCAGCCAGCGGAACATATCTTAACAATGATTTTACTATGAATGTTTGCAATTCTTCATCTATCTATGATAACATCCTCTAATTGTATCTCTAAAAATCATGTACCCGCTATTCTTGTACACATAGTGAAACATTGGAGATGGCCCGTCAGAAAATGAAAAACGTACTAGTCTAATGAACGATTACATGGGGCTTATACTCAGCGGCAGTATAATCGCGCCTCCTGGATCTCTTGCTCCGTTCGCAGGCGAGGGCCTAAAACCATCGGCTTCGGACTCAGCCATGGTGCGACTTGCCTGCTATCGAGGACACCGATGGCGTATTGGGCGTTGTGCCGGTCGAGGCCGCGGAGGCGCTTCTGAAATAGGGCGTAGCGTTGCTCCTCGTCGGCGGAGGAGTAGGTTGTTGCACAGATTCGTGGTCGTGCCTTCCACTGGGCAAAGAGCTGTCGGGATTCCTCGTCGCTCCTCCCCATCTCCCATGGGAAGAGTGGGTAGCTGTCGTCGTGCCACCGCCGGTCGATGATCTGGAGGCGGTGCTTGAACATGGCGTACGCGTCCTCCTGGCCGGTGAGGGAGTTGTCGGTGGAGCCGTGCTCGGCCATCCACTTGGTGAAGATCCGCCGCATCTCCTCTTCGCTTCTCTCCCTCTCCCAGCTTTCTTCCGGTGTGCTGGCCGTCGCCGCCGCGACCAACACCAGCAGGAGGAGCAGCAGCGTTGCCGCTGCCATGATCCTCATGACGAGGGGAGTCGAAGGTTAGGAGGGCTACGGTCAGGGACGCTCGATCGATCTGTGGTGTTCCGCTCGATCGATTATGGATCGTCGTTTTGGTCCGTGTTGTATATTTAAAGCCTGAGAGGAGGGACGTAGACCGAGACGTACATGAATCGTAGGCAGATCAAGCTCTTATCAGATACGGTCATGCATTTCGACCTCTTTACAAAGGATGGACGTTTACTGGATCGTTTCCCGTCTCAAATACCACTTGAGTTTACGTAGGATGGACGAATCGAGTTTCCTTTGCGGCGCGCGAGCCAGAGCAACGCAGCAGCCAACAAGAGACGAGGCCCATCACCAGCTACGTCCCCAGCCCCCAGGAAAGCACCAGATTCGCGTTTAAATAATTGAAGACGATAATAATCTTGAATCTTTGAAGAAAGAAGAGTTAGCCATCTATCGTAACACGGGACACACGGCACAAAACAGTGAGGGAGGAAGCCTGCTGCACAAGGTGACCAAATTCCGAAATCTATGTCAGTTAAACAACTTGTCTTGCCATGACATTGCTATAAGCTACCCAATACCACATGTGTGCTGGTTCTGATCAAGTTACACTTGTATACCAAGAGGCAGGCACATACAAGATACAATCTACCGTCATCATACCTAGAAACAAATTACAACGGTGATATATCCTGCCTTGGCGATGAGCATGCTGCTGCTGCTGGCCCTCACGACGGTGGCGACCAGCATCGACTACACTACCGAGGACCTGTCATCGGAGGAGTCGATGCACAATCTGTCCAGGCGGTTGTGTGCATACGTCCCGGCGGGGCGTGGC
This sequence comes from Poa pratensis, assembly GCA_947311845.1. Lineage (NCBI taxonomy): Eukaryota > Viridiplantae > Streptophyta > Magnoliopsida > Poales > Poaceae > Poa > Poa pratensis. The sequence continues at coordinate 26,377,670 of CAMZMU010000041.1, read as the reverse complement.
TGCCACCTCGACAACAAGGCCGAGAGGTTCGAGATATTCAAGGCGCAGTTGACAAAGTTTGACACCTTGAACAAAGGTGTCGTGCACAACTGGCGATGCCTCAACCAATTCTCGGATCTAACCCAGGAGTATATCAGCAGCTATGCATCCTAGAACCTTGTGCTGGTTGTGTCCTAATGGGAGAAGCCTTCCGGCTAGCATTTTGGTTTCCTCCAATTTCTCACGTAACATTGCAGGTTACTAATACAACATAATAATAAAATCGAGGGAAATTATAAGGCACAAAGATTGGTCCTACCTAGCTAACTTGACGTGCAATCGGGTAACAAATGAAACCAGCCGGCATATTAATAGAAGCTTTCATATGAGAAATAGGAATGCTAATGCACATATATATAGAACCTTGAGCGTGCAAGAACTTGAGGTACATTTAGCATGATAAAGTCTAAAGTCTAAACTACATGAGTACATCACAAAATTGTTATCCACAAAATTAAGTATGATCAGTTCTGACAAATTACTCATCATAACTTTCTGGTATGCATTTTCCTGGAGCTGATGAACAAATGCGGATGTAATGAAGTCTAACTGCATGGGTACACACACAACTTTTCGCCATAAAAGTCTGGATGATCAGTTACACGAAATTAGTCATTGCAAATCCTCTCTTTTTTGCATCCATCCCGTTCATGTTTCAATAAGAAAGTGAAGATGCCACATAAGCATGCCAAATAGATGAAAAATACACGAGAATAAAATAGCATATCACGTTCTACATTGGCATAGTCAAGTGAAAATATCTAACATGAATATTGTATGAACAAGGTGCAATCCAAGTTGGTAAAATTTTGATGATCACAATCAAATCAAAACGAGAAATTTCGTGTGGTTGGGAGTTCTTATAAGATCTATATGAGAAACATATATGCAGGACTATAGACTACCTAGTTGGCTCTCTCCTTGTCAAGCCCATGAAGTATATGTTGTAGCTACGACGTGAAACGTATTGATCCATACTTGAGAGATGGGAGGAAACCAGAACAAAACATAAACAAACCACCAAGTTGTCCATCTCCACAATGTGTTCGGGCACTTGCTGCCTCATCGGTCATATAAGGGATAAAATAAATAGAACACAAGGAGTTCACATCACTCTCTGTTCAGTACATACTAGCATCTTCATAGGACCGAGCAGAGGCCCCCTCGACCACCAAGCCTCCGTTATGGGCTACGGGACAACCTCTGAGGTCCACAAGGGCTCGATTTTTTAATCCTAAAAACTCGTGGGGCTCCTACTGTGCCGAGAAAGGGTACATAAGAATTCAGAAGAGACATGAGAAGCAGGGAGGCCTTTGCAGGATTTTATAGTACACCAAGTACAAATCAGTATATTTAAAATTCATAATTGCAACATGTGGTAGGCTTTTTTTCCTCAACCTGTAGTAGGCTTCACTCTTGGTGTTTCCTCAACAGTAGTTTCTTGATTTAAACTATGAGGAAAGATTTAATATCGAATGTTGTTTCCCCTCACACTAAGTGATCAATAGTGAATAGACTATATACCCCAAAGAATATTAACCGAACAAACACATCTTTCATGTCGAAAGATATCATGTATTCACGGTCAATTTGGCATCCACCTATGTTTTAATAGTCCTATCTCTCACTTAGTTTTTCCTACTAAAAGGCCACTTTTTTTGTATATGAGAAAATATACAACACATAAATTAGGGTAGCACAAACAATTTTTTTCCTAGAACCATCGGATGGAGGAATAAATGTGACTCCATCCGTATCAAAATATAAGACTTTCTAACTATTCCACACACATGTATCTAGACATGTTTTAGTGCAAGGTGAAAGATGCATGTGTGTGTAATAGCTAGTAAGTCTTATATTTTAATACATAGGGAGTACATGACAGTTTCACTCCAAATGTTGACGTTGGAAAAATGATACGGTACAAGAATAAACTTGGATGCTACAAATGACTTTTTTTTATAAAGACAAATGACTATATATGCTTTTTGATAGCAACCAAGATGAAATAAGTACAACCAACCTCAAACTTCACATGTACTCCCACCTTTTTAAATATAATATTATTATGTTTTACCTTATTTGAGAGATGTGTATAAAATGTTTTAGTGGGTAATTCACTCACCTTTCTCCGTATTTGGCTCGTATTGGAATGTGTAGAACATTTTATATTATGAAGTACTTCGCAAAAACACAAAACACATAAGCTTTGCTGCAACAACAAGCTTCATTTGTTATTTGTTGGAACATAGACATCATTCACTCTTTTTATTTTGTAGCAGTTCGTTTAAATAAATATCTTTACAGAAATTGTTAACAAAATTTCCAAAAACAGACAAAATATATGGCTATCAATTTCTGTGACCTTCGCTGTCGGTCTTGTGCGCTACAGGTTGTTGGATAATCCAGTTCTCATCAGAAACCAAAATAACATATGGGGTGTGTGACTTTGTGTCCCGATCATGACAGACGAACAAACAAACAAAAGATCATTTGTCACATCCATCTTCCGTGGATCAAGCACATCGTCACGGGCTCACGGCCGGAGTACTATCTTATTGGTTACTCACACGATTGCAAAAATGGACACGTTCGTCGAAGCGTGGCGCGGCGCCATTGCCGAGCTTCCAAAGATTGTATATAGCTAACAGCAGGAGCTCAGATTACTGGCACCTGTCTCTCGGTCTCTCACGGACAGATGAAGTCCACCGGTATCCCGCTGCTGACGCCGTACAAGATGGGCCCGTTTGACCTCTCCCACAGGGTCGTGCTGGCGCCGCTCACGCGGCAGCGATCCTACGGCGGCGTGCCGCAGCCTCAGGCCGCCGTCTACTACGCACAGCGCGCCACCTCCGGCGGGTTCCTCATCTCGGAGGGGGCGCGCGTATCTGCCGGCTCATCATCGTCGTTCGTCGACGTCCCTGGCATTTGGGCACCGGAGCAGGTCGAGGCGTGGAGGCCCGTAGTGGACGCCGTGCACGCCAAGGGCGCGATCTTTTTCTGCCAGCTCTGGCACGCGGGCGACGTCGTCCGGCGTACTGATGAGGGCCGCGACGGAGTGACGAGGCAGCAGGTGAGCCCGCAGATAGGCTTCGACGGCCGGCGAGAGGCGCTGACATCTCCGAGGAGGGTAGCTACGGAAGACGCACCTTCTGTCGTCCACTGGTTCGGACTTGCCGCTAAAAATGCCATCGAAGCCGGTTTCGACGGCGTGGAGATCCTCGGCGCCAACAGCTACTTCGTCGACGACGACGGCAGAGGCACAGGCGGTGTCGAGAGCCGGTGCCGGTTCGCGCTGGATGTGGTGGACGCGCCAGTAGGGGGGCGAGGAGGGGTGGCCGCCCCCCCTCCGCAGGCGCAGAGCAGGGTACCCCTTCCATTCCCTGCTCTGAAAACGCGGCGGCGCAGGCGCAGATTACCATTACAGAGGAGGCGGAGCTTTTTTTTCCGGCCGTTCCGGCCGTATGAGATAGGAATTGTTCAGCAAAGCAGTAATGCTAGAAACTGGGCCGGCCATGGGCCTGTTTTCCTAAGCCGATTTGGGCTGGGAGCTGCCCATCGCTCCTCTCTGCACGATGCGATCAGGGGACTGGATGCCATGTCCGAGCCGTTTGATTGGCCATCATTTTTTTCGAAAACAAATTGGGGCATATTGACGGTCATTGTTTGGTATGAGAAATATGATTGTTTACCTCGGTATTTTCATCTTGCCGGCACAAATACAACTTAATGGTACGATACTATGGTATGAAAAGGCTTATTTGGATTACATAATTATAAAATAGATTGCAAAAGGACATGAATTCGAAAGGAGTTTTACAGGATTACAAAACAGAGGAAACAGTAGAAATGGTCATTTGGATGAAACACATAAAACATATATCGATCCTCCGCGAATTAGTGTAAAATCGAGATTAGATTGTATGTTGAAATTCCTATGGACTGGGGCGTAGGAATGCAATCCATAGAATTTCGGAGGTTTCATTCCTTTAATCCAAAAGGATTCCTTAGAAAATTTCTGGTGCATTGATCCTCTAATATTTCTATAAAATCCTTCAATACAAAGAGACCCCAGACTAAATTTGTCAGATGTTGTAGGTATCTCATATATATCAGGATCATATGGTTGCTGCCAATTGTGAACCCAAGTCTCAGGGGTCCATGCTATTAGTTTTTAGTTGTCTTTATAATATTTTCATGTCGTTGTAGTTGTATTTTTTGAGATATGTGAAATGGATCTTCATGTATCCTTTATTTTGTTAACGACACTCATTTTGGTGCCTTAAAAAATTTAGACGTTAGGTGTCGCCCCTCCTCATCTCAATTCCTGGCTCCACGGCTGGACCAGTTCGCGGCCAACGCGGACGAGCACGCACTGGCGCTCCACGTGGTGAGCCGGCTGAGTGACCGCGGCGTGCTCTACTGCCACATGGTCGAGCCACGGGTGGATGGGCGGCGGCGCGTGTCCCGGCGGCTGCTGCCGTTCAGGGAGGCGTTCGGGGGCACGTTCATCGCCAGCGGCGGGTACGGGCGGGAGGAGGGCGACGCGGCCGTGGAGGAAGGGTACGCCGACCTCGTGGCCTACGGACGGCTGTTCCTGGCGAACCCGGACCTGCCGCGGCGGTTCGAGCTTGGCGCGCTGATGAATGAGTGCAACGTGGCCACCTTCTACGGCGCCGGCGCGGACGCCGACCCCGCCGTCGGGTACACCGACTACCCGTTCCTCGACTGATCGAGCTCGAACAGCGTGGGCAATCAAGCTTGGATTGTGTATACATGTACAGTCAGCGGTGTGTACAGTTGAATGATTGTTAAGTGGCGGGCCTTGAACAAAATCTTTGTGGTGGCAAAGCTGCAAAGTAACATGTAATTTTTTTGGAACACCAAATCTTACGACAAAAACGAGCTAGAATTTGTTTGCCCGTGTTCATGCGACGACGATATAGCACTTCATTTCTGTGAGCTTGATGCCTTAGTTCTTCATGGATTTGCTGTCCAAATTCGAGCAGCAAGAGAGGAGGCTGGACTGGGTTTTTTCCCCCTCTATTGCTGGTTCTGGTTCAGGCTGAGATACTCCTTGTGTTTCACGTGCTGCTTCTATTGCTGGTTCAGGTTCATGAGTTACACAATCAGTCCTTTTGATTTTGAAAAATGAATCGATTCTTTTCTCCTTAGCTATTGCTGGTTCAGGAAATGGAGAGAAGCTTGCAGTGAAATTGAGGCGTCAGCAGTGGAGGAGCTGGATCGATAGCATTTAGTAGACCTTGACTCCTGAGGCCGCTCTCTCGACCGCTCCCTCTCGACCCCTCCGCGCCGCGCCAGGGGGATCAGATCCCGGCCCCTCTACTCCTCCTCTCGGCCGGTGAAGCCTGCCGCCGTTGCCGCCGGCCTTGGCCGCGGTGGCGGCGGCGCCCGGCGCCAAAGGCGCTAGGGCTGGAGGTTGTGGTGGCCACTACCGGGCGTGACTGGGGCGCCTCGGGCAGGGGCTGTGCACGGCGGCAATGGCGGCTGCCTGGCCGTGCGGCGGCGATCGGCGGCCGCGATGCGGCGGCGGTGGCTGCGGATCTCGGTCCCATCGAGATCCATCTTCGACACATCCGAAGGTGCGAGAAGGGGGCAGCAAGGGGCGGCGGCGCTCCGCTGTCGGCGCTTGGGCCCGTGATGTGCCTAGCGCGATCCGGCCAGCGGCGGAGTCGGGTGGTGCGGCTGCCGGTGAAAATCGCGCCGGCTTCGGCTATGGCGGACAATGGCGTCGTCTCCGACGTCGTTTCCTTATCGAGGCATCATCATTGCAATCCGTGTCACCCATCTCGGTCTGCTCCGGGGGAAACCCTATATCTGGGTCTCCCGGATCGGACGATGACGGCCCTTTCAGGGTCGTTCTCCCTCTTGGGGGCATCGTCTTGGAGCAGCTGCTGGATGGGACGGGCAAGGAGAGGTGGCGGGTTGAGGCATCTAACACGTCGTCGACGGCGAGTCTTGGCGGCGCGGCGCTAGACGTGTGATGATGATGACGCGCAGATCGGATATATATGTTGTTTGACGTCATGGCGACGTCGCAAGCTGGTTTTCCAAGGTTATGGCGTTGATCTTTGCCTGAAGATGGGTTCGAGGAAGACGGCGGAAGTGCGCGCATGCGGTGCGCGTTAAGGGCTTGCTGGACTGGTACTCCGGTTGTAGATGATGCGTGTAGGTGGGAGGTCAAGGCATGCGGCTCTGATCATGGCCACCCCCATCATAGTTGTAGCGACTTTTTGTTGCCGAGCGGCTGACTTCGGTTTGATCAATGTTCTACCTTGTAAACTTTGATGAATAATTGTGGATGGCTGTGTGCATCACTTTGATGCAGAGGCCGGGGACCCGCACCCTCTTATCTAAAAAAAAGTGGAGGAGCTCGAAGGGCGATATCGTTTGCTCCTGTGTCTTTTTTCCCCCAAATTAGGTGAAGCCGATGGGCAATGGATGAGGCGACATTAGCCATGGACAGGCATGTAGGTGAGTGAAGGTGGCGGCAAAGTGTCACCATCAGTTTCTACACGATCACCATAGAGGCATAGACAGATGGATGATTTTAATTGGGCTCGTACTTCCATACACCCCCATAGCGAAGGGGTATCTTGAACAGGAACACAAGGACGACTGAAATTTAATCTCACAAGCAGCCAAGCCAATTCAGTTCGGCTCGAGCCGAGACTGAAATATCTAGCCGAGCCGGATCGTGTGACAAACATACAAAAAAAAAGTGCGGCCAGGAATTGAACCTGGGTCTTTTTTCCACCAAATTAGGTGAAGCCGATGGGCGATGGATGAGGCGACATTAGCCATGGACAGGCAGGTAGGTGAGTGAAGGCGGCGACAAAGTGTCACCATCAGTTTCTACACGATCACCATAGAGGCATAGATAGATGGATGATTTTAATTGGGCTCGTACTTCCATACACCCCATAGTGAAGGGGTATCTTGAACAGAAACATAAGGACGGCTGAGATTTAATCTCACAAGCAGCCAAACCAATTCAGTTCGGCTCGAGCCGAGCCTGAAATATCTAGCCGAGCCGGATCGTGTGACAAACATACAAAAAAAAATGGTGCAGCCAGGAACCCAGGTGGTACACAGGGAGCATACCCACTGGGCTACGTCTCAGTTTATGACTGAAGGAATCAAAGTCTAGATAAACATAGCTGGTGACGTATCATGAAAAAGTAAAGAAAAATTAAAGAAATTATATAGCACGAAGGGTTCGATCTTGGATCCTGGGTCTCCCAGGTTAGATAAAGGAAGCGGAGCCACTGGCCTATCAGAGTTAATATAAACATAACGGACGAGGTTAACTGAATTTTAGACAGAAAAACTTCAGATGGCACGCGACGGCGATGAAGATCGGTGACGAACTGACGACTAAGAACGAGCGATGCATGACGCAACTAGTACCCACCCGCAGCAGCAGCTCTAGCCGACCACCTGCAAGTAGGCATCGACGGCGTTGAAATCACCGGAGAAATCGAAGGACCAGCTAAAGGGCGTGCGGTACCAATGCGAGTGCGGGCATTAAGGATCTCCCCTCCCGCTACGTCCTCCCCCCCATCCGACCACCCGGGGCCTGCCGCCGTCCGCGACATCCCCGTCGTCGACCTGACCCGTCTCCGCTCGATCGTCCCTTCCTAGCGTGTCGCGGAGCTTGCCGCCATGCACGGCGCGTGTCGCGACCTAGGCTTCTTTTCATGTGGGTCCACATGCCCAAAAAGTGATAAATATATACATAGATGGATATGAGTGTTGCGGTAGAACGACATATATCCCAAAGATTGTAGGGACAGACCTATCTCGCAAGGAGAGTTGCATGTGGGTCCACACATATCCCGAAGGTGGTAAGGTTGGACCTAGCAGGCTAGATAGGAGTGTTGCATGTGGGTCCACATGTCACAAAGGTGGTAGGGGTAGATGTGTGTGGATCCACATGTCCCAAAAATGGTAGTGGTAGATGTGTGTGGGTCCACAAGCGTAGACCAAGCTGGTGTGGTAGGAGTGTTTTCTTGTGGATCAACATGCCCAAATGCTAATAGATGTATACCTAGATGGCTGGAAGTGTTGCGGTGGACGACATATTAGAGGCAGACCTATATATCTTGCAAGGAGAATTGCATGTGAGTTCACGCCTATCTTAAAAGTGGTAAGGGTGGACCTAGCGGGTCAGATAGGTGTGTTGCATGTGGGTCCGCATGTCCCAAAGATAGTAGGGGTAGACGTGTGTGGGTCCACATATCCCAAGTGTGCTAAGGGTAGACCTAACTAGCGTGATAGGAGTGTTTTCATGTGGTTCCACATGCCCAAGGTTGCAGGGAACCTCCTATGTGTATATATATATATATATATATATATATATATATATATATATATCACAAGGAGAGTTGCATGTGGGTCCACACATGTCCTAAAGGTGGTAAGCGTGGACCTAGCGGGTCAAATAGTAGTGTTGCATGTGAGTTCATATGTCCCAAAGGTGCTAAGGGTAGACCAAACTAGCGTGATATATAGGAGTGTTTTCATGTGGGTCTACATGCCCAAAGATGATAGATGTATGCCTAGATGGCTAAAAGTGTTGCGGTGCGAAGACATATATCCCAATGGTTGTAGGGACCTCCTATATATCTCGCAAGGAGAGTTGCATGTGGGTCCACACATGTCCTTAAGGTGGTAAGGGTGGACCAAGCGGGTCAAATAGGAGCGTTTTCATGTGGTTCCACATGCCCAAAAGGTGATAAATATATACATGGATGGCTAGGAGTGTTGCGATGGGCGACATATATCCCATAGGCTGTAGGACACACCTATCTCGCAAGGAGATTTGCATATGGGTCCACACATATCCCGAAGGTGGTAAGGTTAGACTTAGCAAGCAAGATAGGAGTGTTGCATGTGGGTCCACATGTCACAAAGTTGGTAGGGGTAGACGTGTGTGGGTCCACATATCCCAAGGATGCTAACGGTAGACCAAGCTGGCGTGATAGGAGTGTTTTCATGTGCGTCCACAAGCCCAAAAGGTGATATATATGTACCAGGATGTCTAGGAGTGTTGTGATGGGACATGTATCCCAAAGCTTGCCGGGGCAGAACTGTATATCTCGGAAGGGGAGTTGCATGTGGGTCCACACATGCCCTGAAGGTGGTAAGGGTAGACCTAGCGTGTCAGATAGGAGTGTTGCATGTGGATCCACATGTCCCAAATATGGTAGGGGTAGACGTGTGTGGGTCCATATGTCACAAGGGTGCTAAGGGTAGACCAAGCTGGCGTGATAGGAGTGTTTTCATGTGGGTCCACATGCTCAAGACGTGATAGATGTACACCTAGATGGCTAGGAGTGTTGCGGTGGGACAACATATATCCCAAAGGTTGTAGGGGAAGACCCATATATCTCGTAAGGAGAGTTGCACGTGGGTCCACACATGTCCTGAAGGTGGTAAGGATAGACCTAGCGGGTCAGATATGAGTGTTGCATGTGGGTCCACATGTTCCAAAGATGATAGGGGTAGACGTGTGTGGATCCATATGTCCAACGAGTGCCAAAGGTAGACAAAACTGGCGTGATAGGACTTTTTTCATGTGGGTCCACATGCCCAAAAGCTGATAGATGTAAACCTAGTTGGCTAGGAGTGTTGCGGTGGGACGACATATATCTCAAAGGCTGTAGGGACAGACCTATATATCTAGGCACTGGCGGAGCTACAACACACGAACCGGGTGCACATGACACCGGGTTCGTTTATATGTGCCAGCAAATTTATATGGGTCCACACATGTCCTTAATGTGGTAGGGGTGAACCTAGCGTGTCAGATAGGAGTGTTGCCTGTGGGTCTACGTCCCAGAGATAGTAGGGGTAGACGTGCATGGGTCCACATGTGGTAAGGATGCTAAGGGTAGACCAAGCTAGCATGATAAGAGTGTTTTCATGTGGGTCGACATGCTTAATAGGTGATAGATCGATGTATACCTAAATGGTTAGGAGTATTGCGGTGGGATGGCATATATCCCAAAGGTTGTACAGGTTGTAGAGGCAGACCTGTAAATATCGCAAGGAGAGTTGCATTTGGATCCACATATGAAATACTCAGAGTTATCTAGTTGTATATCTATCACATTTGGTACCCTCATGCAACACTCCTAAATATATTACAGGTTGTGGGTTGAACACGATAGTTCTACATCAAACTGTGTAGAGCAGCTGCAGGTGGGTCTACATGTTTAACACTCCCTCCGTAATACTAAAAGATAAGATGGTTTACCCTATTCTAGACTGCACGTATCTATACACGTTTTAGTATGTAGATTCATATGTATTGAACTATGTGTGTGATAAAAAAGGCTAAAACATATTATATTTTGATCCTGAGAGAGTAGGAATTATATGTACGTATTTTTAACCTTTAAAACATGTAGACCCACATGCAACACCTTGATATGTGCGCCACTAGTATTAATTTGTGAGTTAAAAAAGCTATACCAGTGGCGCACTCACAAAATATGTGCGCCACTAGTATTAATTTATGGATTAAAAAATAAAATCCAGAAATGATTTATTCCTATATAAAATCTGCTGCAAAGTGGCACATCACGATGTTCACAAATAATCAGAAGTACAGCCCCACACTTATTTTCTGATACAGTCATACAGGTCATTATTGAATAGTACAAATACAGTACTGCATAAATCAATACAACCCTATCGGATGGTACAAATGTTTGGTCGTCGCAGTGCCATGACGGCGTCGTTGCTGCCGCAGCCTCGTGTCGATGCCATTGTTGCTGCCATGGCCCCTTGTCGATGTCATCGTCGCTGTCGCCGCTCCAGCCACATGACGATGTTCGTCGCTGCCCCAACCTCGTGTCGATGCCATCGTTTCTGCCATAGCCCTTGTCGATGTCGCCATCGCCACATAGTTGATCTGATACATAATATTTTAGAGAAGTTAGAAGGCAGTTGCAAATTTTCTAGTCAGTAGCACTTAAATGAACCGTAGCAGCTGTTAAGGTTTCAGGAAGTAAAAGAAAATTGAACCAAAGGTATAGCTCCAGGTTGCAAGAGACTTAGAATAAATTCAGTGCCTTGAACTACTTGGTTTTAGTTCTACTAGCAAAATGCCCGTGCGTTGCAACGGGAAAGGAAATTTAACATTAGTTTTTATAACGCTATCCCAACTCATGTCCAGAGACACATCACGAATAACTTTCAACAATAATTTGATAATGATTGTAAATGCAAATTCATCCTGACAAGTACATCCCAAACATACAAAGATGACCTCATGTTGATTTCAAGCCTGGCTATTGACAATGCTAATTTGTATCTCAAACTGAATAAACGCGACAGGGAATTTATTTAAGTTCCCAAAAATACAGAGTTTATTATACACTGAAGCAAAATGACTACAAGAAGTCTTACATTGGCCACCAATGGCACATAAATATGTTGCAAAGGCGAACTCGCAGTTGCTTATATACACGCCTTCTATATAAACAAGAAAAGAAATACCATAACGAACACGAGAGACATCGCGAAGGAATTATTACGGTCATAGTTAGTGTAAAATTCAAGAGTTCAAAGCTGCAATATGCGCCCCCCTGATTACTTGCAATATGCAGCAGTGAACTTTTTCGTCAATGCCTATATCAAAGTGCAAATCAATCAGTAAAAGGAAGCAAGCTCATGTGAGTTTTTTCTATGACAAACTAACTGTAAAATAGTTTGTTCATTTTTGCACTATCATCCATGTCCATATTAGATAGATTTTATTATAAGATATCAGAATCCATTGCTGCTAAAAAGAAAAATAACATTTCGCTAACTCAACACGGACTAACTCAACACGGACCAAGCAATCTCATCCGTTGATCAAAAATCGGACGCGTAATATTTAATGTATCCGGCGAAGTTTACTCTTTTAATAGTAGTATAGATTATATAGTAGAGATTTTAGTCTCGGAATTTCAGATTATAGCTGACAAGTTTAACCTAACTACCACTAGTGGAAACAGGGCCACTGGTCCCGGGTCGTAAGGTCCTCTAGTACCGGGTGTCCACCCGGGACTAGCAAGGCGACACTAGAGGTCCCCCCCTCTAGTACCGTGTCCGTTACGACCCGGAACAACAGGCTCCCACGTGGCCGCCGAGGCGCGGGCGTGGTGGAGGACCTCTAGTCCCGATTGGTCATACGACCCGGGACCAAGGACCTCACACGTGGCAGCCTGTAATTTTTTTTCTTCCAATTTAATATAGAAATGGTGCAAAAAATATGCGTTTACTTAATTAAGAAACAGAAACTACATATAACATATCAAAATGTTCATAAATAAAAATATGTTCACGTCTATCCGGTTACATGGAGGTGCTCATAACCGGGACTAACCCGTCTATTCGATTACACTTGTGTGGAGGTAGATCATAACCGGGACGTGAGCCCGTCTATTCAATTACACGTACGGAGATCATAACCGGGATTAGAGCCCGTCAATTCGGTTACACAAGAGATCATAACCGAGAGTTCACCGCCCTTCTCCATTGTATGTTCCGTTTGTAGGTATGACATCGCTGAGCAGAAACCCCGCAAGTTCCTCTGCTAGTGCTTGAAAGCGCTTCTTTAGTGGTAGTTTCCTCCGCATTGAATCCTTCGCGTATAAGAAGGAGATCAATACGAATATCAATCATGAGTAACAAAAAATATGAATGACACTGAAGACAATTGTTGGTAATAAAATAAAATTATGAATATATTTGTTCACGTACGTCCACATATGTCGACGTATTTGCGTTCCGCTCAGTGACCGCACGACGAATCCACTCGCAAACGTAATATCCACAGTAATTGGTCCCTGTGGTTGCCTCTCGATGTGCTTTACGAGAATAGAATTCAATCAAATCATAGTCACCATATAGTGGCATTGAAAACTATAAATAAAGAGATGCGCGAACGTAGGTAGACCGTACTACCTACCTGTGGGTGAATAAAAGTCAGCTCTTCTTCAAATGAATCTGAACCCTTTGTCCTCGCTTTGAATTGTTTCCAAACCCTGACCGGCAAAAAAAAAAGAATAAATGAGTTATTAGTTACTTTATCTCTGAAATCAATAAGAGAGACTGATATATTGCGATAATGTTTGAAATTACCTTTGGAGTGTATCTAGAATGCTTTGGTAGCTAGCCTCAGGCCAGTCCAATGAGTCGTAGACTTGAACTGTTGATCTATCAACTTGAATGACTAGCAGAATGTAATGATCGCTGCACATGATTATATACACGTCAGTAACTCATCAGTTACACTTAATTTGTACAAGCAAGTAACACTCTCTTACCTGAAGTAGTAAGGAAACATTATCTGCACCTTGAAATATTGCTTCATTAGGGCATCTAGCAAGTTCTTCTCCGTGTCCTTCATGTGGTTTTTTAGTGTCCTTGCATTAACTTGTACCGGGTTAATGAACCCAAAGCTATAGATGCCCTTTTTGTCACATTCATCACTCTTCATTCTGCATAATACCGTAGTGAGTATAGTTAGCGATGGCAATGACCGAGCTAAGAGCTAAAGACTTTATCTTTTTTGGAAATAAATGAATTGAATAACTTACGGACAGTAGGCACCGACGAGACCCAAGTCGAGGGCGTCAAGGTTGTATAAATACCAGAGTTCTTCGAGCTCAATTGTGAACATGTCTTTACCCGTGAAATTATTTTTTGTAACTTTCATAGAGATAAAAAATTCCTTAAATTCCTTTGTGGTTTTCATGTACCAACTATGGAGTTGTCGCAGACCTGTCGGTAGAAACTTTATCTGATCACCTCGCAGCAGGGACCTCCTCCATTTCCATTTCCATGAATCATCTACATCAGACGGAAGGAGATTTTTGTTGTCCAGTTGAGCAAGAGTAATACCAGCATCTGTAGCAAAGTCCTTCTTGAAGGATAAAGTAGGAATTAGGTCCGTCGCGGAGCCATGACCACTGGGTATAACTACGAGCGGGGCTATCGACTTGTTTGCCTGTTGTCCGAGCTGGGCAACGTCTCTTTTGCCTCTGGCACTACTAGTTCCTGTCTTGGGAGAGCTACTACTTTTACTCAGAGCTCGTAAATAGTTATCTGGCTTATTTTTCTCATATTGCGATGGTTCCGTGACGAATCCAATAGCCCACTTTTTTTCCTTTGCAGTAAATGTTTGCTTTTCCTCGGGTTTTTTCCGTGCAAAATGCGCCTTCACTTCGGCATCCACGATCACGTCCATTTCCTCGGGCGTCCTGTCGTAAGCTCTGACGGGAGGGCTTTTGGGTACTTTTGGGAGGGGCGAACGTCGGGGATCTCGCCGGAATCCCATGGACGACGAAGTGGTGCCCTTCCTATGTCGGGGCGCAGGAGTCGGCTCATGCGGCGGCGGAGTCGACTCATGCGGTGGTGGAGTCGGCTCATGCGGAGTGGGCTGACTCGGCGGGGGAGTCGGCGCATGTGGCGTCGGAGACGACTGATGCGGAGACGACTTATGGTTGTCGTCCCCTTCATCATCATCAGGTGGTGAATCGTGAATTGGCGGAGACGATGGTGGCCTTGGCGCCCAGCCTGCAAACTTTATGTATTTCTTCCGCCATAGAATTAGACCACCCACGACGTCCCCTAGCACGGACTCATCATCAGCTCTTGGGAACTCAAGGTTCAGTGATTCATATCCTTCTACAACTTGATCCACGCCGACACGATGCTGTAGAGTCAATAGTTAAAGCATAGCCGTCCGCCACCTTCATGGATAAGTTAAAGACTGGGACATGCAGCTCACAAGTTGTTTTCTCCGTGATATAATCCACGGGGTAACTTGTCTCATCATCACCGACCATAACCGAGGAAGCCACGCTGCATCTGCGATGCGATGGGCCGCCTTGACTAGCTTGTTCCAGCTGAAAAGTTGGCGCCCTTTGCTCGCGCATTTGATCTATTTGCCTCTGTTGTTCCTTATAGAGAGCAACCATCTCGTCATTCTTTTTTTCTAGGATCATCAACCGGTCTGATTCCTGCTGCTCATTCCTCCTCTTTGCTCTCGCTCGGCTTCTATAAGATTCACGGTCCTCCTTTTTCTTTGGTCCCGAGGGCCTCAGACAGCTCGTCCTTCTCTCTATCAGAAATAAACTTTCCCTCTTTAGACTTGGCAATTAAGTCAATAATTTTTTTCTGGTCTCCGTTTATTACTTTGTTTTCATCAATTATTAACTCCCCTGTTTCCATGTCATACTCCCCTCCATGCGCAAGTAGCCAATTCCTTATCCTTCTGTCTCATTCCTCTGTGACCGGGGTGATCCCTTTTGCACGCAATTCGGCCTCAGTTTTTCGCACTTAGGCTCGGAAACTCGGTAGCCACCTGGCCCCATCTTATGGTGATACATCTTTTTCGCTGCATTATCCTTATTCGTTTTCGACCTTTTCTTAGCTAGTTCTGATTTCTTGTACTCCAGAAATGCAGACCAGTGAGGCCGCTGCCTCTCTCGTGTGCCGGTGAAATCCGGAAGTTTCCCATCATCATTCCACTCACGGAATAATTTGTTCTTGTAGTTATTGAATTGTTACGCCATCTTCTTAAGAGCGAAATGCTTGACTTTGTCCGTCATTTTTTTTGTCTTCACCTTATCTTCCAAGACCGGTAGGGTGAAATGTGTAATGAGCTTATTCCAAAGCACATCTTTGGTTCTCTCGTCGATGTAACTAACTCACTCTAACTTTGGCTGAATCCATTCCTGAGTGTTGATATAAACGTTGTCCCTGAGAGTGACTCCGCATTGATGCACAAACTTAACTGTGTTTGGCACGGGTGCCAGTGGTTGGCCAGTAGCTGCATTCACCTTGTCAATTGTGAGATGCTCGTCTTGGCCCATCCCTTGGGCATGGCCTCGTTTAGTGGATTGGTTCGATGTGGAGTGATACTTCCAAAACGTATCTATAATTTTTGATTGTTTCATGTTCATATTATGCCTTTGGCACTTGTTTTTATATTAAGTTTATGATTTATTTGGACTATCCTATTAATAGTTGCAAAAGTGCACAATGTTCTTGTTTTACACTTTGATGTGTAGGAATTATCAAGAATACAAGAGGAAACCTTGTTGGAGTCGAATTGGGACTTTGTTGAAATCTGTCCCAGAACTGTTTTCGGAGTTTGCCCGTTTGACCCTTGAAGATGACGTCAAAAGGGTATCATTGCCTTTGCAAAGTTGTCAGAAATTTCCATACGAAGAGTTTGAGCGCGAGATCAGCCCAATCGGAGTTCGGATGCGGCCTGTAGGCCCAATATGGTGAAAGCATAAAAGGGGGTGACGGAAATCGAGAAGATATATAAAGGGAGGAAACCTAACTCGTGGAGGACTCCTCCACCCACGAATTTCAGCCACAAAAAGCCACGTTTTTGCCTCCCTCATGGATCCCATCTCCATGGGGGAGGGCTCCCAAGAAGCCATGAAGGAGGGAGGCTATGGGGCGACGCTCCCCAAGCTTGCCGGCGTCGGAGAAAGGAGTTCCCCGCACCGTCGGCACCGTCGCCGCCCTGCGCCGCCGCGCTTCTCATGGGTTTGTCATGTCAGGTGTCATAGATGACTTCGTAGATTTGGGATTACGCGAGTCAAGCATCTCCGAGCTTGGGATCGCAGGAACAAAGATCAACACAGATTTACCCAGGTTCGGCCCCCTCAATGTGAGGTAAAAGACCTACTTCCTGCCTACCCTAGATTGGTATTGATATGATAATCGAGGTGTTACAATGGAGGCGATCCGATCTGGTACTCGCCGTATGAGCTAGGGTTTGGGGCTTGATAGCTTGACCCGTTCTAAGTCCTGCGAGTCCTCTTTATATACACAGAGGCTCGCTAGGTTACAAAGGAAACTTCCCCATAAGGAATATCCACAGAGGCCTACTCGGAGACTACTTGGTCTTCACGTCCTCCGGGATAGTCTTCTAGAACTTTCCCTTATGGCGGTTCAATATTGGGCTTGCTCCCAAGTGGGCCTTCTCCGTGCGAGTAAGTTAAGTCGCACTGGGCCGCGGGTTAATCCAGAAAGTATTCCCCCGACATTAGCCCCAAGCATGGCCTGAACTTCATAGTACTTCTTGATCTTGAATGCTTAGGCCGTGCTTTTCCTTGTTTCCAATCTGCGGCTTATAACTCTTCTTGGCGGCTCAAGAACGCGACTTATCCTGTCTTGACGGTTGATTTTCAGATCTAAACGTCTTCCGCGTCTGGGTTATTTATCTTGACTCATCGTTTTCCCCAGCGTTCTGCATCAAGTCCTGCATTACGCATCCGCTACTCCTTTCCGCCGCCTCCAATCTCGCTTCTCGTACTCACAATCCTTCGGTGGATATCTCCATCGATCTGAGAAAAATGTCTCGCCGCAAGTGCAACTGGGAAGGCTCGTGGGTCGACGAAGATTTCCTGGAATCCCTATCTGCACGGGGCCTTCTTCCGCCAAAAGATCAATGCGAATGGCGGGCGGCGGTGAGGAGGTAATCCCCAATCCTCAACCAGGAGAGATAGTGATTTTTGCGGAGCATGTTGAGCGCGGGTTCAAGCCCCCGGGCTCTCTCTTCTTCCGCTCCTTGATGCAGCGGTTAGGTCTCGCTTCCATGATATTGGCCCTAATTCGATGTTGCAAGTTAGCAACTTCCACGTCCTCTGCGAAGATTATCTGGGTATCCCGCCTTCAATAGATTTCTGGCTTGCTCTTTTCAATTGCAATAGTCAAAGGGAAACCACAGATGGTCCTTTTCTCCAATGCGGCGCCATTTCCTTCCAACGCCGTAGGGGTAGTATCTTCCCAAAACTAACTCTTGCCAAGAAAATCAAGGAGTGGCAAAGGACATTCTTCTATTGTAAAAACACTTCTCCTGAGGGTGAAATTCCTTCCTCTTTGGTCTCCTCTTCCCTTCGAGGCTACCGATGCTCTGTCTTCTAAACCTGATCCTTCTTCGTTACCCTTTATCGAATCCCTTTAGACAAGGTGAGGGCGCTGACACTCCATGGTCTCACTGGATTAGACCTTATATCTTGCTGGACTAAGTGGCGATTCAGCCTGTGAGTCGCCGCTCGCGACTTATGATGGATTTCACTTGTCATGCAAATGACGTCGATCGCACTTGCCCTGAAGATTGGGACAAAGGGGAGTGGATAAATTTCATTCGCCGAGTGACGGACGAGGATATTGACTCGTATGACAACGTCGGACTTGCTCCCTTCTGGGCTGAGCACAAGCCTTTTGTGGTAATGTTTACTTGTCACTTGTTTCCTCGAAAATTCCTTTCCCAAAATTGATTATTTCTGACCTGAGCTCCTTTTCAGATCGATCCCTATTTCTGGGTTCTTCCTTCAGAGGACGTCGACTTGAACCAAGGAACCGCGGCTGAGTCGTCAAGCAAGCCGCAGCCTTTGGCGAAGATACAGTTATGCACGAGGGTAGTGCTTCTGAAGAGGAACAACAAATGGCCGACGCTCTTTTGTCTCGACTCCAAATACACCTTTCCTGGAACTTCCTGAGGTGCCTCGCAGGTCCTCGAAACGTATTTTATGCCAGAGCTCAGAAGATCCCACGCAGCCTGAAAAACGTCGCAAAGCCTTGGCGCTACTGGTAGAAACAAGAGCTGCCAAATCTTTAAAACTTACTGATCCCAACAAGGCTACTTTCTTCCGAACTGTAGCAAAGGATTGCTTCTCAATAAGCTCGGGTAATTGTTTGCGACTCCTCCTTTTCCTTTCGTGATTGCATATTTGCTGAACCACTTCTTTTCATACTCTGTAGGTTCAGATTTGCAAGGTTTATCTTCTCCTTCCTCTGGTTGCCTGATGAAAGTATCCGTGTCGCCTCTGGGTATGGTTCACCTTCCTTTCAATGTTGCGGCTCTGCTAGGTCAGCTTATTAACCCATCAATGTTTTGCAGGGCATGTCTGAGGAGGGTACCAAGTCTAATTCTCATCCCACTTCTTCTCAGCAAGCTATGAGCGAGGATGATGCTGCTGATGAAACGTGGGAAACAGTAATGTTGCGACTCATCCAAGGCCCTCCCTGGAGGAAGGTATTGCAGATGCGGCTCCTGCCGCGACTCCAGTCGCAGCTCCATCCACAACTCCTGCTGCTGGTAGGATATTACTGAAAATAGAATTCCAGCTCCAGGAAATAGTTCTAAGTCAATCGCAGATGCCATAATTTCTGCTGGAGACAAGCATGCTGCTCTGCTGCGCGGCTTAGTTGAGCAATTTTCTTCAAGTCGCCAGGTACATATACCGTAGCCCCCAAGGATCAAAACCTTGTGTCATCGCACGGGGTGTTGATTCTTTTCCTGCTTCAAATCTCGAGCCCCCAAATTCCTGGATAATTTACCTATGCGTTTTGCTCTGTTTGTTTTCAGCGTGAACTGTCCTTGCTTGATGCTTCTGGCTCAATAAAGGGTAAAGGCATTTCCATAGACCATCCTGAAATGATGCAGTCTCGCCTGGAGCAGCATAATGAGGTCATTAGGGACCAAGATCAGGAAATAAAATCTCTCAAAGGTCAACTCGACTCCTGCGAAGAGCAATTTAAAGAACTTGAAGCTGATATGCAGCAGCGACTCATGGAGAAAGACGAGGTCATTAGATCTTTGCGAGAAGGCTGGCTCTTAAACTGAATTGATTGATCGCCTGAAGGGGACCACGCAAAGGAACTCGCCGCGCGAGATGAAAAATATAACTCGCTGCTCAAAGCCTTTGAGGGTTTTGGCTCCATGGTCAAATCAGCCGTCCTGCAGCTTGCTGGTTGGTCTTGTATTCCTTTAATCATACATATTTTGGGTAACCAATCGTTAGTCTCTGACTTGTTTCTTGCCTTTTCTTTCTTTGACATAGGACCTGAGGCCCCAGTGTCCCGCTCCAATTTGAAGGATCAACTGGTATATCTGTCTGACCTCAGCCAGCGCTTCTTAAAGGTTACCAAGGAAGTTATGACGGTAATCACTCCTGCGACTGATGGCCCAACATCTTGCGAGTATTGGATAAATAAACTGCTCAAGGCTCCACATTATGTCTCTGATTGGAAACGATCCTCTGCTCGCGCCGGAGCCGCGCATGTCTTGACATTGCTTCGAGCATATTATCCAGAGATAGATGTTGGCAAGGTTGCTCGCCACGGCCTGGCGATGAGCGCAGATGATACTGAACTGCCAATAAGCGAGTACTTCGATATCTGGAAAGGGATGCGCGGGTATGCCACAAAATTTGTTGATAACTTAGACTTGGGCACTTATCTTGATAAATTCAATCTTGATGGGAGCAAGGTGTCAAGGAAAAGTCCTCAGGAGCTGAGTCATCTCGGGCTGCCACTCCAGCAACAGTATCTGGTGGCCCTTCTGCTTCGTCTGGCGGCGCCCTGATTATTAGGACACCTGCGACTGCAACTGCGAGACAAGCCGCGCCAATTCCCACTCCTGTTGCTCGGAAGAGGAAAAATAAATAATGTGGGACATGCCCGTTAGTCTGTAAGATATTCATGTATTATAAACAGTATTTTTGTGACCTATAAGCAGGTTCTTTTCTTGATAATTCCATTAAGTAGACGCTCGCGCGGCTCAGTATTTCCTAGGAACATGTGTGTTCAGGGTCGAGAGCGGCCATGATAGGCAATCAAGCTCGATTGACGCCACACCCCAGTACTTTGGTCGCATAATGCAAGACGCTTCTAGCTTAAGGATTGCCACTAGTTTGGCAAAATTTGAGGTGCGATTGGTACTCGCGATGCTCGTAAGGAGCCCTCAAGGGTCAGTGATATATGAAATTCAAAAGACTCAGCGACTCAATGATAGTTGAGGCGAAACGACAAACCCTTGAATGTCAAGGGTGCCGGCTTTATTTCATAATCACTCGATGTTTTACAGGGTGTTACATGATGATGCAGGCCCTTTAATGCGGGTTTTCTATTCCCCGCAGGCCATGCATACTTGATACTCATCGCACTTAGTTGCGAATTAATACTCCTAACGGAGTGGGTTGAACACCTGATTGGTTCAATTTTGAGTCGCTAAAAGCGACTCGGGTCGAGCATGATAGCTCCGATGTATGTCTCATGTTGAAGTAGAAAGCACTGTGTTGGGCGATCAGCCGCACTGAGCTGCGACTTATGTTGAGTTGAGTTTGCTTTGTAAGGTCTCACGATAACTGAGCCCCTTTGGCTGGGTTGTTGATCGAGGCTGGGTCTATGCACATGCGCCATTCTTGTCTTCTTTTTGTATCAAGGCGACCTCTGGGGCATTATCTTGCTGATGCGCGACTTCTCGGTGGGTATTTACCATCCGGTGGCTGCATCCTGTTGGCCGCTTCCGCGGTACCTCCAACGCGACTCGTTTTGAGCTGCGATCACCGATCTGCGACTGATACCCATGTGAAGAGTTGGCGATACAAGCTTCTTCTGCGAGTACTGAGCCTGCGTTCTCGCATTCTAACGCTCTCTGTCTGTCTCCATATATTGTAATAACACCGTTTGGTCCTGGTATCTTTAACTGTAGGTAGACGTAGCAGGGGCGAGCGGTAAATTTGACATAGGCTTCTCTTCCAAAGATGCATGATATGAGCTTTTGACTGCTACAACCTCAAAGTCTAGGAGCTCTGTGCGGAAGTTCCGCTCTGTTCCAAAGCTAACTTCAAGTGTTATCTTTCCGATTGGTCGCGTAACAGCTCCTGGGATTATTCCTTGAATTTCTTTCCTGGATGGTCGCAGCCTTGTCTCGGGTATATTCATTCTTCGGAGCGTGTCTTGATATAGGATGTTTACTCTTCCTCCTCCGTCCATTAGGACCTTACTTAACTTGTATCCCGCGACTTCTGGCGTGACCACCAGAGCTGGCTGTCCTGGATCTCTTACTTCTGGGGGGTGATCGCCGCGACTCCAAATAACCGATTGCTCTGTCCAGCGACGATACCTTTCGGCGTTGAAATCTGACCGCTCTTCCGGCTTCCGTCCGTTGTTTGTACTTCCACTGTATGAAACTGTCCTATGTTTCTTCTAGGTAAAACGTCAGGCCTTGACGAGAGCTAGATTTTTCTTGTGCTGCATCGATCGCTGCGAGCCGTGTCTGGCGTGTCGCCTTCTTTCCACCTCCGGTAATAATGACATTGCGCCTTTGTGTGACCCGCTGGCCTGCCATCTCTCTGCGATGTAAGTCGCAAGGCACGTCGAAGATCCCCTTGCAGTTATTAGGGTAAGGCCTTATCACTCCTTGCTCCTGCATCTGGTGTGCGACGTTCATCTCGCGACTTGTAATTTCCCTGTTGGGTTCTGTGATAAGCCGCCTGCCCCTTTATCTGTCTTTGCGTACTTGTCAGTTGCCAAAAGCTGGTCGAAACTATCAATCTTGTGCTCAGCGCGACTTAATTTGTGCACCAACGGCTCAAATCTACAGTTCTTTCTCATAGCTTGTATTGCAGCTTGTACTGTTAAGTTTTTGGCGGAGCCAAGGATCTCCGCGATTCTCTTGATCCAGTCGCCGCTTGATTCGTCCTCTTTTTGAATGCATTGTCTAAGGTTTTTCATATCTTCTGTTTGGAATCTGCGGATGAACTTGTCCTTCAAGTCTTCCCATGTGCTTATTGATTTTGATGGCAGCCTTAACAGCCAATCCCTAGCTTCTCCCTGTATTGCCAAGTGGAAGTATTTCGCACGTATTTCTTGAGTCACATCAGCCCCTGTTATGCTTGCCTCGTAATCTCTATCCATAAGGCAGGGTCTTGGTCACTGCGATAGGTGGTGACTCGCTGCGACTCGTCGAAGTTCGGGGGGAAACGAGTGAGCCGTATTTCCTCTCCAAAACATGCTGGTCCTTTCAATAATGAATAGGAGTTTACTGGCGCTGAATCTTCATCTGAATCAGTTTCAATCTGGGATGGCTGAGTCGCTCCGGACGTCCGCGACTCGCCTTCTATCTTCTTTTCTTTTTCCAATGATACCTGCAAACCTGCTAACTGGTTGACCACTTCTTCGACGCTGTACTTTCTCCTCCCCATGATACCTCGTTTTGCGGCTCATTGGGCGTGACTCCATACATATTTGCTTGTTGTAAAGCAGCGTTTGCAGTAGGTCGATCGCATAGCGAGCTTCCTTATCAGCTCGCGTGTCTCCAACCGGTGCTATCTTTGACAATATCCCTATCGCGGCGTGCACGTTGCTCTCTGGGTCGCCGTGGAACTGTGATTTCATCTCTCCTCTCCATCTTGATCTGATGTTTTTGCTGCCAACGACGGAGTCGCCACTCTTCTTCTTGGAGTTTCTTGCGCTCAGATGTCGTCTTGGTTCGCACCGCCTGGTGCTTCGGCTGGCAGCGGAGTCGTCGGCCTTCTTCTTGGAGTTTTTCGCGCTCAGCCGCGAGTCTTTGTGCCTCTTCACAGAGCTCCGTCCTGATAGCTTCAATCTCTTCAATCTTGAGGTCTCCTTCCTGATTTGGTAGAGATCCCCAAACAGGTCTTGATGGGACGGGGATGGGCAATCTTGCCGTAGCTTGTTGTAGCTCCTCCAACACGCGGACCCTGACCGGCCGCAGCTCCTTCACCGATTCGCTTCCTTGAGTCGCGTCCATAGATCTGCGACTGACGGATCCGACGAAAACTTTTACTGATCCGATGGGAACGATGTATCCGAACTCGATGCGATCTGCCTCGGGTCCCCACTCTGAGTCGTCGATGAAGGGGACCCCATTGATGTCTTCAACTTGGCCGATGGCGATGTCCTTGAAGCCTGATTTCGATCCTGCGCGGAACGTGACGCTTTTGACCGCAGGCCCCACGGTGGGCGCCAACTGTCGTGGGTTTGTCACGTCAGGTGTCATAGATGACTTCGTAGGTGTGGGATTACGCGAGTCAAGCATCTCCGAGCTTGGGATCGCAGGAACAAAGATCAACACAGATTTACCCAGGTTCGGCCCCCTCAATGTGAGGTAAAAGACCTACTTCCTGCCTACCCTAGATTGGTATTGATATGATAATCGAGGTGTTACAATGGAGGCGATCCGATCTGGTACTCGCCGTATGAGCTAGGGTTTAGGGCTTGATAGCTTGACCCGCTCTAAGTCCTGCGAGTCCTCTTTATATACACAGAGGCTCGCTAGGTTACAAAGGAAACTTCCCCATAAGGAATATCCACAGAGGCCTACTCGGAGACTACTTGGTCTTCACGTCCTCCGGGATATGTCTTCTAGAACTTCCCCTTATGGCGGTTCAATATTGGGCTTGCTCCCAAGTGGGCCTTTGTCCGTGCGAGTAAAGTAAGTCGCACTGGGCCGCGGGTTAATCCAGAAAGTATTCCCCCGACAGCGCTGCCCCTCTCCGCCGCCTTCACCGCCATCTCCATCACCATATCCTACTTGTATTCAGTGGTTCATCCTCCCACAAACCTCTGTACCGTCCTATGTAAACATGGTGTTTGATGCTATAATATTTATCCTATGATCTATGTCATGCTTATGTAGTTTATTTGTCTTTTGATCGCTTTGTTGAATGTTGATATGGTACTGTCCTTTGGTGTCCATTATACTTGTGCGCGCATGGATCAACAGCCTAGGGTTAGTAGTATGTGCAAAGGAAGGGGAGTACTTCTGTCGGAGTGACAGAAAACTAAGGACTCAAACCGGTTAGTTGCACGTATGGGAGTAAGAGGACCATAAACTTAAGGCTATGGTTGGGGAAACCTTAATGCATTGTAAGTATTTACGGATGTTTGCTAACAATCCAATCATATAGTACTTGTAATCCCAAGTAGTGGAGTGCATGTATATTTAGCCTCTCTCACATTGAAAACTGCATCGAAGACAATGAACCTGATATCTTGACTAATTAATCTTGGACAAAGCCATCACAATTACCCCCACTTTTCCACACTCATAGTACTGTTAGTATATGGTTACTTAGTGTACTTTATTGCTGCAGCACTAACTTTAATTTCTAGTATTTATTATCCTGCAAAACTATCTCTCATACCTGTTTGCTACCGTAATTTTATTTCCTAGATAATGCAAACGTTTAGTGTGCGTAGAGTTGTATCAGTGGTTGATAGAACTTGAGAGAATACTTATCCTACCTTTAGCTTCTCGTTGGGTTCGACACTCTTACTTATCGAAAAGGCTACACGCGATCCCCTATACTTGTGGGTTATCAAGACCTTTTCTTGCGCCGTTGCCGGGAAGCCATAGCGTAGGTGAATATTCTTGTGTGCACTTGTTTGCTTTGTCTCTAAGTAATTTTTATTTTCAGTTTTAATTTGTTCTCTATCTTAGTATGGGTAGGGAATGCGAATTACAAAAAAAAATAGTTGTAATTGTTATCTAAAAAGTTTTCAAAAAGAAAAGTGATTGGAAAGATGAGTAATGGTTGAGTGGGGGTCAACCTTGAACACTTGTGTTCATGCCTATAAAACCAAAACAAATCTTTTCATGGAAGCTTTTCATCAAAAACATGTAAATATTGTGTATATACATCTGTACATAAAAATAAAATTTGTTATAACAATCTATAGTAGAAAGTTGATGCTAGATTTAGATTTCTGCACATGGACAGATTTTTGCTGTCCACCGTTTTGAGCTTTAAAAATTCCAGAAAAATTGAAAAATTCTGAAAAATGTCGTGCGTGATACTCAGATATGTACGCAACTTTCATTAACTTTGACTTTTCTGATTTGAGGTACGTAGATAGGTTGAAAAATTCCATCTTTACTGACTGTTATGTTTAGACAGATTTTGTGCTTCTCTGTAAATAAAATCGTGATAAATCTCAGAATATTATTTTGACCTGAACTTTTTTGTGCATAAACCTGAGATTATTATCTGTCTTTCAGTAATTTTGAGTTTTGTCATTTGAGCCATATAACTATCTCGTTAAGTGTCATCTTTACAGACCATTCAGTTTTGACAGATTTGTATCGTGTTTATTCAATATTGTACTTAGGGTCTCTTGATTTCCTTATTTTTCGACGGACAACGGAAATAATAAGAACTTCGGTATATACAGTGGCTAATTTTAGATAAATATTATGTAATTTTTCAATGCTTGAACATGAGTGGATTTTATTTAATGAGTACTAACCCTACTAATGAGTTTTGTGAAGTTTTATGTGTATGTAGCTTATAAAATCCAATCGATATGGTGATATGAGATGAACAAGAAGACGCAAGAACTCAAGGTTAGGGATGTGTAGGTGCATACCAAGAACATATTCAAGAACATACAATCATCTAAGTTTGGGGATGCCCGAGTCATCCCCTATTCATCAACAAACATGAGGTTATCTCGTTCATGCTCTATATTACCCGTCCACATGATATGAATCGTCTTAACGTGTATTATAGTTGCTTTTATATGTCTTGGTTTTACCTTCTTTAGTTTTCTTAGGCTCTTTATTTGGTTTCAATTGCTTCTTTGCTTTCACATATAAATTGAAAACAACAAAAATATTTTCTTTTGTTTTGCTTTTTTGTTAGGTTCTTTATTTGGTTGTTACTTTTGGTTTTCTTTTAGAGTTTTCCTTGCTGTAACTAGCATGTTTAGGTCTTGTTTAGCCTCTGGCATGTTTAGGTCTTGATGAAGGAATACCAAATTGTGAAATGTTGAAGAATGGCCAAAGTCATAAGCTTGGGGATGTCCCCGCATCCCTCTATATCAATAACCCTCGATTTGCAAACCTTCAAACTTTGTTTTTTGAGCAACATATGAACTTGACTAAACTTGAAACTGTTGTATTTTATTATCTATTTATCTTAGCATCAAACACGAGTTACATTAATAAGTGGATCCTCACATATTTTATTTATCTTCTGTTTTCAACGCTTACTTGGTTATTGGATTATTTGATGAAACTTAAAAATGATGTGTGAATGATATTGTTTAGTGGTTATATTTTTTTATGGTTTGTCTCAACTAGCTAATAGTGTATATTATGATATTTTGATGTTAACATGCATTGTGCTGTTCTGGTATTATGGTATCCTCCTCTGAATGATTCTTTTGAATTGACTTGGCACATTCTCACGCATGCTTATGACTGAAAAACAAAAAGTCAATTAAGCCTTGATGATTTATTTTGCCTCAGAGTTCTTGTATCACCTTTATGCCTCCGTTAATTTTGTTTTGTCGCAAGCATGATTATGACGGTTATTGCTCTCTTGATTGTCGCTTCCCAGTCTTTTGCTAGCCTCCACTTGTACTGAGCGGGAATGTTGCTCGTGCTTCCAAATCCCTGAAAACCAAGTTATTCGAAAGAGTCCACTATAAATTCCTATGCATGACATTTCAAACCATTCAAGTAAATTTTCATGTGCTACCTTTAAAACTTTCAAATTACTTCTCATTTTGTGACGCTGTTTTTAGCTCATGAGGAAGTAGTAGTTGGGTTTGTTATCTTCCATACTAAATTAAGTACCCCGACTTGCATGCTTCATCTGCTTGTCAATAATTTTGTAAAGAGCTGGTTAGACCATTATAACATCAAAAAGCTAAAACAATAAAATAGACACTCCTCCATGGTATGTGATTGTTGGCAGGCACCCGAGGATTCGGTTAGCCATGGTTTGTGTAAGCAAAGGCTGGGAGCAGTGGTTCAAGGACAAGCACGAGGAGCGCCGCCACTCCTACTTCGCCGCGGCGCGCAGTGCCGTCCCCACCGCGTACCCAGCGCTGCCCGACGCGCTGTGGTTGGAGGAGGAGGTACCCGAGGAAGACGACGACCCAGAGATGCAGGCCACCTATGAAGCCTCCAACCGCTCCCTCGTCGAGGACGAGGTCAGGCAGTGGGAGTTAGTGATGGCCCAGGTCCAGGCCAATGCCGCCGCCGCCGCGATGCCGCCGCCACCGCCACCACCGCCCTCGGGGACGTGGATGCCGCCACTGCCACCGCCACGGTACGTCGACCCGGACGAGGTCGAGCCGTGGTACTACACCCTGGAACGCGAGCTGGAGCAAGACCGGCAGGAGCAGACGCGGCAGGGCATTCCGCCACCACCTCCTCTGCCCTCCGGCCTCGTTGGCGAGTCCTGGGTCTGGACCGGCGGGAGCTGGTCGCCGGATCAGCCCCAGGAGCAGGAGGAGGCGGCGTGGCCACAGTGGCAGGAGCAGCTACCGCCACCACCACCGGAGGGCCAGCCACCGCAGGAGCAGGCACCGCCACCGGAGGAGCAGGCGCCGCCACCGGAGGGCCAGGCACCGCAGGAACAGGAAGTACCTGCGCACCTCTGGACTAAGCCAACCCTTATCGTCCTCGACGACTAGGCGCGGCGCCGGCGACGACAACCCCTTCGATCACCCCCTATATGTAATGGCCCTTATGGCCACCCCTATATATGTAATGGCCCTAATGGCCCTATGTAATCGCCGTTTGTGGCCTCCCCGTGACTATAATGAAATCGGCCCTTAGGCCCTAGCTAAAATTGTGTTCTTTGCTTGTAACTCCGGCGCCCGTGGTTAGGGTTAGGGTCCGCCGCCGCCGCAACCGCCACCGCCGCCGCACGCTAGATCTGAGGGTGGGAAAAGGTAATTGGTCGGGGGACGAGCTCACCTTGGGTCGGGGGTAAGTTTGCTTGCTCGGGGACAACGATCTTGCTCGGGGCTCGGGGACGAGCTTGCTCGGCCGGGCTCGGGGAAGATCTTTACTCGGGGCAACGGCCGCTGGAGCAGGACGGGGACGGCCAGGGCTGGAGAAGGAGAGGGCGGCGGCGAAATCCAGCAGCCTGGCGGCGTAGGGGGCGGCGTCGTCTGGAGCCCGGAGGCGGAGAGTCGATTTGCTGGACTTGGGCAAATTTTCGGCCCGAGGCAGTCAAATTAGCGCCAAAAGGCCTCTAGTACCGGGCCGTGGCTCCACCCAGTACTAGAGGGTCTCTAGTACCGGGCCGTGTAACCACCCGGTACTAGAGGTCCCTCAGGGCCGCGAAAATTTGCGCGCCAAGCCCAGTGGACCTGTAGTACCGGGTGGTCGCACGGCCCGGTACTAGAGGTTGAATTTTTAAATTTTCTGGTTTCTTACTTTTTTTATATCTTTTGATTTAGTTGTCCAAATCAAGTAAAATTTGATTTCATTTTCCTGTTTTCTGTTTTGGTTTAAAATGAAGTACCACATGCGCTTGGTTTTAAATTAAGTACTACATACGCTTAATTTAAAATCAATTCAAAAATATTATAAATCAAGTACTACATGCGCAGTCGATCATTTCACATCACAAAGTTTGATGCGACAACAAAAATTTATAAATCAAGTACTACTATAAATTATGTACTACATTCCGCCACCGCCATACGCTTGATAAATTATATAAAAGTTTATAAATTATTACACATCATGAACAACATCCCTATTTAGTCTTCGCTTTTTCTTTTTGTGAGACACTTTCTTCTGATCGCTCCGTAACCATGGACAAGGGTCTGCATATAACTTGAGGCTTGGGTCAGTGGTCACTTTGAAGGGCGGAATTTCATGAAACTTGTCGTAACCTTCTGACATGTCTGTCTTGTCCTCCACTCCCACGATGGTTCTTTTCCCTGAAAGAACTTTGTGGCGCTTTGGCTCATCGGCTGATGTATTCACTTCCTTATCTTTTCTTTTTTGTGGCTTGGTAGACATGTCCTTCACATAGAAAACTTGAGCCACATCATTGACTAGAACGAATGGTTCGTTGTCGTACGCAACATTCGTGATATCCATAGTATCATTCCGTACAATGGGTCTTCCTTTACCCCGCTGCCTTTCAGGTTGAACCATTTGCACCAGAACAAAAGGACCTTAAAGAAGGTCCATAGTCAAGTTCCCATATCTGCTCTATGCAACCATAATATGTGACCGTGGCCTCATTCCTGCTCTTATCATCAAAGCGGACACCACTATTTTGGTTGGTGCTCTTTTTATCTTGGGCGTTCGTGTAAAATGTATTCCCGTTTATCTCATACCCTTGGAAAGTCCAAATAGTCTAAGATGGCCCCTTAGACAACAAGACCAACTCATCTGAGACTGTGTTGTTGTTGTTTAGATGTGTTTCCAACCAACCGCCAAAATTCTCCATGTGTTCCTTTGCAATGGCGGAATCATCCATCCCGGGTTGTTGGAGCGTACAATATCCTTGTGCATCTGGATATACGGAGCCACCAAAGTGGAATTATGCTGAACTGTGTAGTGTGCTTTTGTGAAAGAATACCCTTCCCTGCATATGTATGATTTCTTTCCTAGAGTACCTTTTCCACTTAGTCTCCCCTCATGTCGCGATTCAGGAAGACCAATCGACTTAATGCCGGGAATAAAGTCAACACAAAACTCAATGACCTCCTCTGTTCCATACCCTTTGGAGATGCTTCCTTCTGGCCTAGCACGGTTATGAACATACTTCTTCAACACTCCCATGAACCTCTCAAAGGGGAAACATATTGTGTAGAAATACAGGACCCAGAATGCGAATCTCGTCGACCAGGTGTACTAGGAGATGTGTCATAATAGTGAAGAAGGATGGTGGGAACACCAACTCAAAACTAACGAGACATTGAGCCACATCCTTCTGTAACCTTATAGAGTGGTTGGGCTGATTGACTTCTGCGAAATTGCATTGAGGAACGCACATAGCTGAAAAATGGATAGTCGAACATTTTCCGGTAGAAGCCCCCGCAATGCAACCGGAAGCAATTGAGTCATCAGCACGTGGCAGTCATGAGACTTAGGTTCTGGAACTTTTTCTCTGCCATATTTATTATTCCCTTTATATTCGACGAGAAGCCAGACGGGACCTTCATACTGCTCAGGACTTCAAAAAATATCTCCTTCTCTTCTTTGGTAAGAACGTAGCTAGCAGGACGTAGACGTCCTTTATCCGTCCTCATTGGATGCAGGTTCTTTGGGTCTTTCAAAGTTGCTGGTCCTCTCGTGCTTCCGGAGTATCTTTTGCCTTCCCATACACGCCCAAGAAGCCTAGCAGGTTCACGCAAACATTCTTCGTCACGTGCATCACGTCGATTGCAGAGCGGACCTTTAGGATTTTCCAATAGGGTAGTTCCCAAAATATAGACTTCTTCTTCCACAGGGGAACGTGGTTGTTAGCGTCCTTCGGAACAGACTGTCGCCAGGACCCTTTCCAAAGATTACATCTAAATCCTTGACCGCATCATATATCTTCACCACTTTGGAGGGGTGGCTTCGGCCGGTGATCTGCCTCACCTTTGAAATGTTGCTTGCTTTTCTTTCTTAGGGGATGCTGAGTTGTAAGAAATCGATGATGACCCGGGTACACATTCTTGTTACCTACATATATACTTTCAGTGCTATCTAAACAGTTGTGCATGCATTGTATCCCTTGTTTGACTGTCCTGAAATGTTACTAAGAGCAGGCCAATCATTGATGGTTACAAACAACAACCCTCGTAGGTTAAATTCCGCTTGTTTGTACTCATCCCACACAGGTACCCCTTCATCACGCCACAACTGTAAAAGTTCATCAACTAATGGCCTCAGGTAGACATCAATGTTGTTACCGGGTTGCTTCGGGCCTTGGATGAGCACTGGCATCATAATGAACTTCCGCTTCATGCACAACCAAGGAGGAAGGTTATAGATACATAGAGTCACAGGCCAGGTGCTATGACTGCTGCTCTGCTCCCCAAAAGGATTAAAGCCATCCGTGCTAAGACCAAACCTTAAGTTCCTTGGGTCACGTGCAAATTCCTTGTACTCTGTATCGATTTTTCTCCACTGCGACCCATCAGCCGGGTGTCTCAACATCTCGTCGCTCTTGCGGTCTTCTTTGTGCCATCGCAACAACTTGGCATGCTCTTTGTTTCTGAACAAACGTTTCAACCGTGGTATTATAGGAGCGTACCACATCACCTTGGCAGGAACCTTCTTCTGGCGGGCAGGCCCTCAACATCGCCAGGGTCATCTGCTCTGATCTTATACCGCAATGCACCGCATACCGGGCATTCATTCAAATTCTCATACTTCTCACCGCGGTAGAGGATGCAGTCATTAATGCATGCATGTATCTTCTGCACATCTAATCCTAGAGGGCAGATAATCTTCTTTGCTTCATACGCACTCTCGGGCAATTCGTTACCAGCCGGCAGCTTGTCCTTCACTATTTTCAGTAAACTCCCAAATCCCTTGTCAGATAAACCATTCGCTGCCTTCCATTGCAATAATTCCAGTGTGGTACCGAGCTTTGTGTTGCCATCTTCGCAAGTTGGGTACAACTTTGTTTTGTGATCCTCTAACATGCGCTCCAACTTCAACTTCTCAAGTGTAGTTTCTGCTAGGGTATGTGCATCAACGATGACCCCACATAAATCATCATGTATGATGGGATCATCTGGTACCTCTTCATCATCAGCTTCCCCTGTTGGGTTACCATCGTATTCAGGGTACATGTAGTTGTCATCGTTCTCTTCTTCTTCGTTATCTTCCATCATAACCCCTTTTTCCCGTGCTTGGTCCAACAATTATAGCCGGGCATGAAACCAGAAGTTATCAGGTGGAGGTGAATTATGTCTGTATTAGAGTAATCCTTCTCATTCCGACATTTACTGCATGGACAACACATAAAACCATTCGGCCCCTTGTTATCCTTAGCCACATTGAGAAAAGATTGCACGCCATCCATGTACTCTTTAGTGCGTCGGTCAACGTACATCCATGGATGACTCATATGCAAATCACCGCTAAAACCCATTACGATAAACCAACATAATAGGAAACGACCATATTCATTAATACAAGTTCATCACATTAAAACCAAAGTAGAGTAGTGACCAAATGTAATACATAGTTCTCATAAAACATAAATTAATTGAAACTAGCTAGAATACAACTATCTAAAGAATTTAAATCCAACAACAAATGCGATCAGAATCGCAACTAAGGTAACTATTGAACCAACATCATAATGATACCAAGCCTCTTGACTATGACATAATTTCTAAACTTTTTAAGTTTGATGCGCATTGCATCCATCTTCATCTCGTAGGAAGCGACGACGTCGGCAAGCTCGACCCCGTGAGCATCATCGATGTCGGCAATCTTCAAGTCCAATTCCATCTTTTCTTCTAGGCATTGGAGACAAGATCTTCACTTATCTTCAATTTTGCTCTCAAATCGTCGTTTTCTTTTTTAAAATACTCGACAATAGGGTCGAGCGGAATTTCCGGTTCAACTACCTCCTAAATAAAAATATATCTACATCAAGTTGGTCGGCATGATTGTTATAAACACGAAACAAAATAAATAGTTAAAAAGATATACCACATCCGAATCATAGACCGGACGAGGGCCGACGGGGACGGATATCAAAACCATGACACTATACATATAAAAAACATAAGAAAATTATACAAGAAAAAATAATTATGCATTAAATGATACAAGTAATTTTTTTAAAATAAAAGATAAAAAAGAGGCTCACCGAGGTGGTGCCGGTCACGGGACGGCGGGGGCTATCGACGGCGGTGAGGACCGAGACGACACTAAAATCTACAAATCATAAATTAAATTTGAGCTCAAAAACATATAAAAATATGAACTACTTAGCTTAGGCATTTCATCAAACACCTAGGTAGCACTACAAAAATGAAATGAGCTAAACTTGTATGGAAATGGCTAAAATTCGGCCGCCGGGTGAAAGGATCAAGTGTTGCTAACCCTTGGAGAGATATGTGCCGTCTATCTTGACAAATCTTGGAAAAAAATGGGGCTACACTTGAACTTGAGAGAGGAAACAATGGAGATGGGCTTGAGAGTTCAAAAATCGTGGCTGGCCCGGGGTGGAAGATGATATAGCAGGACCTCTAGTCCCGGGTTGTACCACGGCCCGAGACAAAAGCTCCACCCTCCAGTCTCCGCCCTGCCGCTGACTGCCTCGGTCCCGGGTGGTATCACGGCCCGGAACTAGAGGTGCCCTACGACCCGGGACCCGACCTGCGCAGCGTCAGAGCAGCCAGCCCGATACTAGTTCCCTCCTCTAGTACCGGGTTGTACCACGCCCGGGACTAGAGCCCAACACCCCTCACCACCAAAGGTCCGGTTTCCACTAGTGTAACACTAGTGTTGGTTTCAATACAGGACGCCTAGAATGTTTGTTCAGCCAGGCCAATAGTGCAACCAAGATGTACTCGTCTCAGAGGATAAACCAACTAACTAAATATGAAACTCAACTAGTGTGACGTGTGCTCAAGAAATTATAAAGGCAGCAAGAAATTACACTAGTGTGACAGAGCAAACAATTGTATTATTCACGGCGTCTCGGCTAGCTGGCTCGAGCGCGAGTGCTTGATGTGATCTTTGCAACTTCGCTACAGATTTTGCAGGCGACGACAATTTCAGTCTGTGCTGACTACAAAGAATGTTCAGCTTCTTCTGTACAAGATGAATAAGAACCTTGTGCAATGAAACTGGAGGTTTAAGACATAGATCGATCGAGTTCAATAGTTCATATTCTAGTGGTAATAAGTTTTCATCAAGAGCAGACTGAGACAAACAAACAAACAAACAAGTCCATTGAAATGCCAGACAGGTACTAGCATAAAACAACAAATCAAAGGTTCCTCAAAAAATCAGTAACTAATATATGTGATGAAAAGAAAACTGAGTTAAAATTACCAAACCCAAAACAATCAACACTAGTAAAAATTCATGAGAGTTCATGGTTCCTTGAGCACCTCAGTGAGCCAATCTCTGGCACTGAGGTAGCACCTGAGGGAGAAGCTCTGGTACACCAGCTCGTACCTGTACAGGTTCATGCCGGCCAGCTTCGCATACTGCTCCACGGCCACGGAGCACCTCTCCTACAGGGCCGGCACCGTCAGCGCGCCGACGGCGGTCGCGTGGCACAGCGTGGGGACGTCGCCGGTGAGGCCGCCCAGGAGGGAGGTGGCGGCGAGCCAGAGTAAGAGATCGGGCTCGGCGTGCCCCAGCGCGACGCGGCGGAAGGCGGCGGCGAGTTGCGTGAGGCCGGAGTGGACGAGGGACGAGAGCGCGTCCACGGCCGGCTGCAGGTCCGGGACCGGCGGCAGGGGCTGGCCGAGGAGGAGCGCCGCCTTAGACCAGGTGAAGAGGACCGTTAGCAGGAGGCGGAGCACGTTGGAGGATAGCGACACCGCCGTGTACGGTGTACCCGCTGCCGGAGGAGTCAGCGAGTAGGGTCCAGGAGGATACGGAGCCGAGCGGGAGGAAGTCGCGGCCGACGAGCAACTCGCGCTCGAGCCAGCCAGCTGAGACGCCGTGGGTGCTGGGCGGCGGTGCACCATACCGACGCGGGGAAGGATCTCGCGGCCTCCGGCGCCGTCGAGCAGGCCCGGCTGCGCCTCGGCCCGATCTACTCCAGGAGCGGCCGCGCCGCCGCTCGATCTACTCCGACGCGCACACCCAACCGAAGCACGAACTCCGGTGGCTCCATGCCGTCGGCCGGCAACCGCCTAGGGCTGCGCGTAGTGGCGGAACCAGAAAATTTTGTTTGCTAGGGCGAGCTCATTCGCGGGCAAGAAAAATTAACACACGAATGCATGTGCTAGATAAGAATCATGAAATGAACGGTACTCAAAAGATTCAATTGTCATGATCAACGAAGTACAATTAAAATAACATTACTAAAAAATAAACTTAGAACCAAGTAACCAAATAACATGGAATTTTACTGCCTGAACACCCACTTGCATTATAGAATTAAGTTGTCGTAGTAGCTTGAGCACAAACTTGTCGAGGTAGATGGCATCGACGATCTTTGAAGGCATGGAAACGTAACATAATCTGCTTGTCGCTTAACTTTGCAAATATCTCTCGCTCAACAAAGCATATCATTAGATCATTGAGCCAATCATCACACATATTATTCCGAAGGTCTGTCTTGTCTTTATAATGTTCATCGCCGAGAAAACCCTCTCAACTTGCGCCGTTGCCACCGGTAATATCAATGCAAGTTCAATGAGGTGATAAACCAAGGGAAAGGCCAAGCTAGATTAAAACAAGCATGAACATGTGCTTGCAAAATGTCCTACAAAATCAAATTTGAGCTAAATTGAGCGCTCTGCATATAACTTATGCCGGTACATTTACATATCATATTTCCATCAAGACAGAATTAATCTACAAATGTGGAGAAATATACCTGATGATTGTTGCCTCAATCACGTGACCACTTGTGGTTCGTCGACGTTCCTACGCCGTCTTTGGCCGCCGCCTCTGCCTCCGCGTTCAGCCTAACCTCCTCAGCCTCTACCAATTCATTGAATTCATCTGAGTCGAAGTCACTGTCGGAATCCATCGTCGCCTCGTCGGTGGCCGGACCAACGGACCGCCGATCGGAGCAACCGAGCTCCAAGCTCCGGCCTCCGAGCAGAGAAGGAGGAGGCGCTGGGAGGAGGCGAACCGGAGCACGAACTCCGGTGGCTCCATGTCGTCGGCCGGCAACTGCCTAGCGCTGCGCGAGGCCGTGTCTGGGTGCGGCAGGAACAGCGAGAGTCCGGGATATTTCCCCGGTCGGCTCCAGCTGAACTGAATTGGCTAACAAACATAACCGGCTCGGCTCAGTACGTTTATGTGATTGTGAGGTTGGGGGTGTATGGAAATAGGAGTCTTTTAATTACACAAGTCTCTAAATCTCTAAAGGATCGGAGAGAGAGATTTTTTTCTTAGCTTAGTTTCAGTTAGACCAAGCATTCTAAAACAGTGGTATTTCATGCCTCGCCAAAGATATTTCATTTTTTTTGTAAAAATCACGTTTTTCTAGAAAAGGGGTATGGACTTCTTTCTAGAGTGAAACCCATCTAGTTTCTGTCCCCTCGTCGGCGATGCTGCTGGTCCGCTCCACCTCTGATGGCCTTAGGACCTTGGAGTCATGGCGGATCACGGCCTCTCGTCGGCGGGAGA
This sequence comes from Poa pratensis, assembly GCA_947311845.1. Lineage (NCBI taxonomy): Eukaryota > Viridiplantae > Streptophyta > Magnoliopsida > Poales > Poaceae > Poa > Poa pratensis. Next base: position 26,340,736 of record CAMZMU010000041.1, on the reverse strand, counting down.
GGTCCCGTTCTTTATTTAGGTTATTATTCAGTATCTTGTTCGAGATGGTGAGGCGAAGACTACTGATACGTCTCCAACGTATCTATAATTTCTTATGTTCCATGCTTATATTATACTAATTGCTACATGTTTTATTCACACTTCATGCCATTTTTATGCATTTTCTGGGACTAACCTATTAACAAGATGCCACAGTGCCAGTTCCTGTTTTCTGCTGTTTTTGGTTTCAGAAAAGCTGTTCTGCAAATATCCTCGGAATTGGACGAAACAAAAAGCCACACTCCTATTTTTCTGACATGTAGACCGAGTCCAAAGGGGAGAAGGAGGACACCCATGGGCCATCCTCCCCATGTGGTGGCGCGCGCCCCTTGGGCCGCGCCCTGGTGTGGGGAGCCCACCTCGGGTGGCTCTGACCATTGTACTTTCGCCTATTTATACCCTCCGATGCGAAAACCCTAAATCAATCAGTCATATTCCACCAAGGGTTCCGCAGCGCCGCCGCCATCGATGACAAGTTTCAGGGGACAGAACTCTCTGTTCCGGTACCTTGCCGGGATGGGGAAGTGCCCTCGGAGCCATCTCCATCGACTCCACCGCCATCTTCATCGTCGTTGCTATCTCCCATGATGAGGAGGGAGTATGTCTCCCCCGAGGCTGAGGGCTCTACCGGTAGCTATGTGGTTTATCTCTCTCTACAATGGTGTGATCTTTATGTGATCATGAGCTTTGTAATCTAGTTGAATAAGTAGATGTTACTCTTTATCTATTATGCCACTCTAGAGGTTACTTTAATATGAACTCCGGAGTCACTCTCCACGGTGTGAAGGTGACAGTGTGCGCATCGTGTGTGACCCCTTTATGATGTTGTGGTGTTTTTTTACTCCGACTTGAGGTGTGATTTTGCAGCCCTACGCAATGAATGGTGTTCGTTATCCAACAAGAGAGTGTTTGAGAGTAGCATTTATTTATTCAATTATGTTGTCATTGTTGAGAGTGTCCACTAGTGAAAGTATGATCCCTAGGCCTTGTTTCTAAACATTGAAACACTGTTTACAACAAGTTCTGCTACATGTTTGCTTGCTGTCATTTTTATATCAGATTGCAATTACTACTTATAATCATCCATATTACTTGCATTTCACTATCTCTTCGCCGAACTAGTGCACCTATACATCTGACAAGTGTATTAGGTGTGTTGGGCACACAAGAGACTTCTTGTATCTTAATTGCAGGGTTGCTTGAGAGGGATATCTTTGACCTCTACCTCCCTGAGTTCGATAAACCTTGGGTGATTCACTTAAGGGAAACTTGCTGCTGTTCTACAAACCTCTGCTCTTGGAGGGCCAACACTGTCTACAAGAATAGAATCATGCGTAGCATCAAGCCATTTTCTGGCGCCGTTGACGGGGAGGTAAGTGTTGGAAGGTATCGCATTTAGATTCTGCAATTATTTCTTTTTGTCTCTTCTTTTTATTTTCACTAGTTAGGCTTAATGGAAAACAACAAAAAATTAGAGATCTTTATGAACTTTATATTGAATTAGGACATGATGCTTTTGAAGAGAAAATTAAGAAACCGAGGAAGTTTGTCTGCATAATAGTGGTAGTAATGTTATTAGCATGAATTCCTTGAACACCATTATTGCTAATGCTATGGAAAAGTCTAAGCTTGGGGAAGCTGGTTGTGATGAATATGATATTTTTAGTCCCCCAAGATTTAAGGAGGAAATTTGCTTTGATAATACTTTGCCTCCAATATATGATGATTATAATCATTGTGATGTTTTCAGCCCACCTACTATTGAGGATATAGTTTATGTTGATTATGATATGCCTCCTATATATGATGTTTACAATGATGAATATGATATTTTCAGCCCATCTACTATTGAGGATAAAAATCATTTTGATTATTCTATGCCTCCTATTTATGATGATTACAATGATGGATGTGATACTTTTACTCTCACTATTACTAATGATACTGTTTATGCTTATGTGGAGAGTAATGATACTTTTATGCATGTGGATCATGATAAGAATGCTCTATGTGATAGCTATATTGTTGAGTTTATTCATGATGCTACTGACAATTATTTTGAGAGAGGAAAATATGGTTATAGAAATCTTCAAGTTATTAAATTTCCTCTCTTTATGTTGAAAGTTTTGAAGTTGTAATTGTTTTGTCTTCCTATGCTAGTCACTTTGTGCTTCATTGATTTATTTTCCTACAAGATTCCTTTGCATAGGAAGTGGGTTAGACTTAAATGTGTTTGATATTTTCTTTTTGATGCTCTTCTATATTCAACTCTTATACATATGAGAGCATCATCAAAATTTTCGTGCCTAGCTAAAAGGCTTTAAAGAAAATCGCTCTTGGGAGACAACCCATTGTTTTATTTTCTGCAATTTTCTTTGCTTTTTGAGTCAAGGAGCTTGCTTACTTCTGTAACAACTCCTTTGTATCTTTATTTTATTGCATTGTTGTGCCAAGTAAAGTCTCTAGTTGAAAGTTGATGCTAGATTTGGATTTCTGCGCAGTGACAGATTTTTGCTGTCCACCGTTTTGAGCTGTATTCACTCCAGAAAAATTGAAAAATTCTGAAAGAATTCACGCATGATCCTTATGTATGTACGCAACTTTCATTAGTTTTGATTTTTCGCATCTGAGCAAGTTAAGTGCCTCGAAAAAATTCGTCTTTCCAGACTGTTCTGTTTTTGACAGATTCTGCCTTTTATTTTGCATTGCCTCTTTTACTATGTTTGATTAGATTTCTTTGCTCCATAAAATATCAGTGGCTGTAGTTAATGTCCAGAAGCATTGGTAATGATTGTGTCACAGTAGAATATGTGAATTTTTGATTATGCACTAACCCTCTAATGAGAATTACTTTGAGTTTGGTGTGGTAGAAGTTTTCAAGGAGCAAGCGAGAAGGATGATATGATGTGATCAAGAAGAGTGAAAAGCCTAAGCTTGGGGATGCCCCGTGGGTCACCCCAGCAATATTCAAGAAGACTCAAGCGTCTAAGCTTGGGGATGCCCAAGGCATCCCCTTCTTCATCAACAACTTATCAGGTCATCTCTAGTGAAACTATACTTTAATTCTTCCACATCTTATGTACTTTACTTAGAGTGTCTGTGTGCTTTTATTTTTGCATTGCTACTTATTTTCTGAATAAATTGGATCCTAGCATTCTTGTGTGGGAGAGAGACACGCTCCGCTTTTTCATGTGAATACTCATATTCTTCACTTATATCTTTTGAGTATTCTTATCTAGCTACTGCTATGCTTTTAGCTCCTGTTTTTCATGCATCTCTTTGAGAGCTGTTAATTCTTGTGGAGTAGTACTCTTTTGTTTCATTTGTAAATTACTTGGAGAGTTTTCGTTTGGAGAGTTGCTTGGTTGATGTGTTGGTTCAGAAAATGTTGCATGTGGTGGTATAATAATAACTTGCATAATCTTGTAGATCATTGAACTTTGATAACCTGATTCTTTGCAAACGTTTTGAGATATTTAGATGGTAAAGCTTGCTGGTTAATTAAGTTAAAATCATTAGTGGATTGTTGTCTTTAAGCTTGTACCGTACTACAAACTCTACTAAAATTGTTGAAGGTGTAGTTGGACTTGATAGCTTTCCATGTCTAAAGGTAATTCGTAATAACTTAGTTGTGCTGAAGGTCGAGGGATCTAGCGGCGTACTTGTGCCGCCGTGAACGGCCCTTCTTGGAGTGAATTTTAATCATGCTCTTAATGTTGAACCTGCTAGTTGTTTGCAATAAGCTTGTGAGTTCTTTTTGACTAATGTTAAGCTACGGTCTTTGGCACTTCCACCATCCAAATGTGCTAGCCTCTTCGGTGCTGTGCATTGCCTTCTGCTCACATTGAGAGTTGTGCATACTTCGCCAGTACATCCAAACCCGTGGGAGGACTTTCTCTTGTTCTCCTACACATAAGCCCATACATCTTCCTCAAAACAGCCACCATACCTACCTACCACAGCATTTACATAGCTGTTCCGAGATATATTGCCATGCAACTTTCATCTTACATTACATGACTTGTTGTCATTTATCATTTATATATTGCTTTGCATGATTCTATACAGCTGATGTGTGGTTTACCCATGTTACGCTAGATCATTGCACATCCTGCTACACTGGCAGAGGCATACAGTTTCATACATCATGTTTTGTTCATTATGAGTTATTTGTACCAAAAAGTGTGTTGTCATATTAGAATGTTGCCCCTAAAAGTGAAAAGAGCCATGGAGGCCATCGAAAAGAGAAACAGAAAAAGAAAAAAAAAAGAAAAAAAAAAAAGAAAGAAAAAAAGAATAAAGAAAAAGGGGGCAACATTACTATCCTTTATCCACACTTGTGCTCATGTTTCAGCACCTGCAGTATTCATAGTCATCATTTGTGCTCATGTTTAGCACCTTTACTCCATGTGAGAGAGTTTTCATGTTTTACTAGTATAACTATGTGGGGAATTTACACTATAGAACTTGGGTTGTATATTCCAATGATGAGCTTCCTCAAAACCGCTCTAGGTCTTCATGAGCAACCAAGTTGGATGCACCCCCACTAGTTCCATTGGAGAGCTTTCATACACATATAGCTCTATGTGCATCCGTTGCATGGCAATCACTACTCCTTACATAGCTTCGATTATAAGACTTCCTCTTGTCTAATGATAACTTATAGCTTTGTGAGACTTTCTTCCTTTGGCCTTCCAAACCCCCATTAATGTTCTCTTAGCCATAACATCCTGGTGCCAATACCAAATGCTTACGCTCACCGGTTGAGTAGGCTTCGAAACAGTTGATTCATGACATTCATGTTTATATTTACTTGACTGAATCCTTCTATGTTATGAAAAATTGCTTGATGTTTGGAATTGAAGGATAGAACTCCTACATTGGATACTTAAAACATCTTTAATGAACCTTGTACGGTTTCATGTCTTTAAAGCAATAGTTCATGAAAACTTTTAGCTTGTTTAACTATCTTGCTTTGTTATCTCTTATTTAATATCAATTATAGACTTTTGCTTTGAATGATTTGATCTCAGCTCACATGCTTTACAATATTATTTGATCAAGTTTATGTTGGTAGCATGTCACTTCAGAAATTATTTGTTGTTATCGTTTTACCTACTCGAGGACGAGTAGAACTAAGCTTGGGGATGCTTGATATGTCTCCAACGTATCTATAATTTCTTATGTTCCATGCTTATATTATACCAATTGCTACATGTTTTATTCGCACTTCATGGCATTTTTATGCATTTTCTGGACTAACCTATTAACAAGATGCCACAGTGTCAGTTCCTGTTTTCTGCTGTTTTTGGTTTCAGAAAAGCTGTTCTGTAAATATCTCGGAATTGGACGAAACAAAAAGTCACGCTCCTATTTTTCTGACATGTAGACGGAGTCCAAAGGGGAGAAGGAGGAGGCCCATGGGCCATCCTCCCCATGTGGTGGCGCGCCCCCCCTTGGGCCGCGCCGTGGTGTGGGGAGCCCACCTCTGGTGGCTCTGACCATTGTACTTTCGCCTATTTATATCCTCCGACGCGAAAACCCTAAATCAATCAGTCATATTCCACCAAGGGTTCCGCAGCGCCGCCGCCATCGACGACAAGTTTCGGGGGACAAAACTCTCTGTTCCGGTACCTTGCCGGGACGGGGAAGTGCCCCGGAGCCATCTCCATCGACTCACCACCATCTTCATCGTCGTTGCTGTCTCCCATGATGAGGAGGGAGTAGTTCTCCCCGAGGCTGAGGGCTCTACCGGTAGCTATGTGGTTTATCTCTCTCTCCCATGGTGTGATCTTTATGTGATCATGAGCTTTGTAATCTAGTTGAATAAGTAGATGTTACTCTTTATCTATTATGCAACTCTAGAGGTTACTTTAATATGAACTCCGGAGTCACTCTCCACGGTGTGAAGGTGATAGTGTGTGCATCGTGTGTGACTCCTTTATGACGTTGTGGTGTTTGTTTACTCCGACTTGAGGTGTGCTTTTGCACCCTACGCAATGAATGGTGTTCGTTATCCAACAAGACAGTGTTTGAGAGTAGCATTTATTTATTCAATTATGTTGTCATTGTTGAGAGTGTCCACTAGTGAAAGTATGATCCCTAGCCTTGTTTCTAAGCATTGAAACACCGTTTACAACAAGTTCTGTTACATGTTTGCTTGCTGTCTTTTTTATTTCAGATTGCAATTACTACTTATAATCATCCATATTACTTGTATTTCACTATCTCTTCGCCGAACTAGTGCACCTATACATCTGACAAGTGTATTAGGTGTGTTGGGGGCACAAGAGACTTCTTGTATCTTAATTGCAGCGTTGCTTGAGAGGGATATCTTTGACCTCTACCTCTGAGTTCGATAAATCTTGGGTGATTCACTTAAGGGAAACTTGATGTTGTTCTACAAATCTCTGATCTTGGAGGCCCAACACTATCTACAATAATAGAAGCGTGCGTAGAAATCAACTACATCTTGAACCCATAATAAGGTCCGAGAGCGTGTGGAGCCGTGTGTCTAGTAGATCTCTAGGGATCCAGACCGTTTTCGTGTTCGTCTGTCTGGTTGCAAGTCTAGCTCTTCCGATCTGGCAATAATTACTACAATCGTGCGCTGATCCCTCGGAGCCTCAGCACGACAACTTTCCCTCTGTCTAATACAACAAGCTCTTCTACGATAAATTTAACCGGCTCCGATGAGGGAAGGATTCGGTGCTCGTAGCCGTTCTAGGTGGTCGAAGATCTACTTGTAGTTGTATTACTTTTACAATTCTTTGTACTGTTTTTTTTACATGAATTCTTTGTACTGCTGTGGTTGATAATCTAACAGATTGGTTGTTCTTTTGCCAAAAAAAAACCCTGTTCGATAATTAAAAACTGGTTTATTTTTGCAGGTGTTCACGTTTCGCGGGGAGCGATCCGCGATTCCGGTGTTCCAGGAGGGCGTCCGCGCGGTTTTCCTCCTTATCCGTCCACACGTCATCACACGGCCGTTGCACCGCCCCCTTTCCCCACACTCTCCCTGTCACCCACGACGGCGACCCACCGCCGCACCCTTCGCCCCCGGCGCCGGCCCCTCACCGTGCTCCCTTCCGCCGCCGCCGCGCTCTGAGCCTCCGGGTACGTACGTACCAAGCCACGACCCGATACGCTTGTCCCTTGCTTACCGTCCAATCCTTTTCCCGTCGCAGCTGCTTCCCTCTCCCTTGGTTCGTCTAGAACGAGCGGCAGGGCGGCGATCGAGGCGCCGAGCCCCGAAATCCGCCGCGCGAAATCCCAGTCCGAGCCCGCCAGCCCCCCCGCCGCGCCAAGGAAGTAAGGAAGGTGCGGCACTTCTCCCCTTCCCCTGCCCGACTTAAGCTTCGATTTAGCGCGCCTGTGGTCAATTAGAGTGCGAATTTGTTTTTGGGGGGGGGGGGGGGGGGGGGGGGGGGGGGGGGGGGAGTAAGCGTGCGAAATCGTCGTGTATAGTTGTACCCGGTAGCTGCTCATTTTGTTGGTGATAACCAGACTGTCAGTGTGCGATGTGGAAGATAAGGGGCAAAGGAGTTGTGAATTTCGTTGAGGAGATGAGGTTCTGGGTATAATTGAATCACTGGGGGATTACTCTTGGTTCTTGCTTGGCATGTCAAGACTCAAGACATCAGTGTTGCTTCTTTTGTTAATCCAGTATCCAGTATGTAAAGTACAAAAGTTCTATCGTTTCTATGCCCAATCTCGGTCTGATGGGTGGCTTTGCAAGTGTGCTATGCGTAATGCTCGCTCGCGAGTAAGAAACCTCCTGACAAACAGTGCTGCGACAACATCTTTGGCTATAGTATGCCATGATATTAAGTCAGGTTGTTTCTACTAGAGTAATAGAACCTAAATGCACCAACATAGGTAACTTGATTTGATTTTCATGTCGGGTTGTTGATACTCAGTGTTAGATGTTATAGAAATTGTATAATTACGGAAGAAAAGAAAGCAAAATAAAATATGCTACTTTTTATATTGTCATTGCATATACTTACACATGGTTACACTTTTTCCTTTCCAGGATAAGGCAAGTATTCTGTTTGTGCACTAAGAAGCGAAACTGCAGTTTTGTTGGAGAATTGATGAAGCGAGCTCGGAAGCGTACGCGGGTGGGATGACTGATGAGGGATGATAGTGACATTGATGAACTTGCTACGGGCGTGTTGGAGACCGTCATCCAACCGGCATGCCCGGACAGGCTCAGATGCTACCGGCTGGCAAGACGGACTTCTATGGTACAAGGACATTGGGCAGCATGTTAATGGGGACTTCTCCATGGCTGTTGTCCAGGCCAATAACTTACTTGAGGACCAGTGTCAGATTGAGTCGGGTCCACTGAGTTTTCTTGACTCTGGGCCGTGCGGCACTTTTGTCGGCGTTTACGATGGGCACGGTGGACCAGAGACAGCTTGCTACATCAACGATAATCTCTTCAACCACCTGAAAAGTAATTGCTAACCTGGATCACTTCGCATTAGTTCTAAGCTCGTTCCTTGTTGCTATGTGCACACTGATTTGTTTCACTTTCGTGATGAAGACCATGGGCATGATTGTTTTGTTATTGCCTGGTTTCTATTGCAGGGTTCGTGTCGGAGCAAAATTCAATGTCTGCTGATGTGCTGAAAAAAGCATATGAAGCTACAGAAGATGGATTCTTCTCTATTGTCACCAAGCAATGGCCTGTCAAGCCTCAAATAGCGGCTGTTGGCGCATGCTGTCTCGTTGGGGTAATATGTGGTGGCATGCTTATATTGCCAATGTTGGGGATTCTCGTGCTGTTTTAGGGAAACATGTTAAAGCCACGGGTGAAGTATTGGCTGTACAACTGTCTGCAGAGCATAATGTAAGTATTGAGTCAGTGAGAAAAGAATTGCAGTCAATGCACCCGGAAGATAGGCATGTTGTTGTTCTCAAGCACAACGTTTGGCGTGTGAAAGGCCTAATTCAGGTGCGTCCTCTGTCACTCTGAAGATGTTAATAGCCTTGTGGAATTTTGATGCAATGGTCTTTCCATATTGCTTATTTTCATTCAATTGCCTTCAATTTCATCACCTGAATGTTATGCCTTGCGTCATTCTTATCTTCTGAATTTTTGTAGTGAATAACCTCCTCCATGTTTGTTCAAGGTACAGACTAAACCAAGTGGTAATCAGTAGTAGAGCTGTAAAGGGTAGAGTGCAACAAACATATTGTTATGCTTGTGAATGAGAGTTAAACCCTTGATGTTGTTGGAATGGCAATATCACAACATTTATTAGGCAGTACATCAGCGGGGACCTTGAGAACTGGTTTTTTTGCATTGCTAGTGCCAGTATCGTCTATGTTGTAGAGCTATTTCTCATGGCATGTATAGTTACTACTAAAGAAATACGTAAAAATCATTTATTATGCGTCGGTTACGTTAATTCCATCACTCGACTTAATCAATCATTGGAAAAAATGTTTTGATGTTTATCCCCCTGATTCTTCACTTCATGATATGATATACAGAAATGTATTGTTGAATTTCTCTTATATAAAGATTAACAACTATGACGGTACTATCCAAGGACCAACCTAAGAATTGTTCTTACCACAGGACGCAATGAAGGTTTTTGATTCTACTTTGTTTGTTGTATGCTGCAGGTCTGCAGGTCAATCGGTGATGCCTATTTAAAAAAACAAGAGTTCAATCGTGAACCTCTGTACGCAAAGTTCCGCCTCCGTGAACCTTTTAACAAGCCCATCCTAAGTTCAGAACCATCTATTTGTGTGCAACCAATACAGCCGCATGATCAGTTTCTCATATTTGCGTCGGATGGACTTTGGGAGCACTTAACCAACCAGGAGGCTGTTGACATTGTTCAAAATAACCCTCGTAGTGTAAGTTTCTCACTCCCATGTAAATAAAGTGACCTGTCAAAAATAATGCTTTAGCACTTGGTATGTTCAACTACAACTGTGCATGAGGTTACTGTGCTATTTCAGATTAGATTCCTTGTTAATATATTTCCAACTCAGAATTAACATACTGTTATTATGAAATATGATTTATTACCCAGCATATGGAGCATGGAATATTATATTTGTTTGATATACTAACCAGCATGTGGAAATGGGCATTACATTGTGCTCTGGATGTACTTTTATGAAACTATTTAGCTTCTCCTAATCCTAAATTGATTATCTGAATGTCACTATATGTTTCGACTTCTGAAAATAATTATTTGCTTATAGCATTGATGTTGTGAATAATACTATCATCAAGATCCTTGGTTTTCTGCTCTCGCCAAAACTACAAATTGCACATTCCCATGGCATTTGCACATATAAAGTCTAGCGAATATACCGTCTGGGTCAATTTACAGTCCTTGATACGTAATGGTTGCCATGGAGTCTGGGTTAAACCATCACTACTACTACTAGGAAGCTTAACATAAAAAGATTAAAAACCTTGCTATCGCTTGACTCATGGTGCTCATTGGAGACTCTTAATAGTTCTCTTTGGTTCCGCAGGGAAGTGCTAGGAGGCTCATAAAATCAGCTTTACTAGGAGCCGCCAAAAAGAGAGAGATGCGGTATTCTGATCTTAAGAAGATTGATCGAGGAGTCCGTCGTCACTTCCATGATGACATAACCGTCATAATACTCTTCCTGGATTCCAGCCTTGTATGTAGGGCCAGCACCTACAGGGGCCTACTGTTTCTCTAAGAGGCGCTGGTGTGAGCCTGCGCAGCAGCACACTCGCACCTTACGGGTCGCAGATGTAGCCCTCCCAAGCAAGTGCCCGACAAAGGCGATCCCTGTCGGCGATATCAACCCCTCAACGGTGAGAAGAAAAGGAGAGGCGCTTACACGGGGCCTCTTCTCCTGGCATTTTAATCTCCATTAATACCATAGTAATTATTTTACACTTTGTTTTCAAGATTGACTGAGGAAGAATAGGTAGGTGTTCTTTGTTGTGCTGCTGTTGTTCGCAAGAATTTTAACACGAGTGCATATATGGTATAAAATAAGCCCAAGAGGAATAATTTATTAACTAGTACTATTCTGACTTGTACATGCACTGTATTTATTGAAAAATGTTGATGTCACCTGCCATTTGTTATGTGATTGCTTTTCCATGAAAAATCTAACTATGGTCCCTTTCATACTTCATTAGTACAGAACGACACATCGGATACCCCTCTATGTAAACGGCAGGCGTTAGGCGACGGAGAATCGCGCTTTCCGCGCGGCCAGTCCGTACAAACCTGACCTGGGCCGCGGCTGGCCCGTCAACATAGGTAACGGAGAAAGTATTAACTCCGTTACCCATAGTATTGGCAACGGTCTTAATTCTGGCTCCATTTCGATGCCGAAGGGGACATCAGTGACAGAGGCGGGGACACGGACCTTTCTCCGTTGCCGAAGGAGTTTTTTGCCCGTTTCCGATGTGTCGTTCTGTACTAGTGCTTGGTGACTAGTGGACATCGTTTGCTGACATTGTGATGGTGATTGAATTTTTTTTTGTCTTTAAATATTTTCTTTACTCTTTTTTCACTCTTGTTACAAATTACGGTTCCGTAAGAAACCTTTCATCAAGTTAATATGCGAAGCACTCAAGCCGACTTCTAATTTGAGTTTCTGCTACCAAGTCCATGGGTCAATATGCTAAAAAAGGTCCATGGACTTGCTCTCCATCAACATAAGTGGACCTTCTTTCCATTTTATAAATTAGAAGTTGGCTCTAAAAAAAATGTTGAGCAAAACATGCAAATACAGCTAGGTATAGTACCGCCTGGTCGCCGTATCACTTTTACCGGGCTTTCAGTTTTTTGGTGGTCCGCTGAGCATTCATTTCACCGTTCCCCCAAACAGGAACTGCTCATCGTCTCCGATGGAATCCCCAAATCCTAGAGAACGCCGGTGGGAATCTTCCGCAACAGCCCAGCCATGCACCTTGAAGGGTTTGCAACTTTCTCCAACCCATTCTCACGCTGACTGGCTTTCGATGTTGGCGGTAAGGAGAGGGGACCTAGTGAGCGAGCATCATCAAGGCCAGGCCACATCGAAGAAGTGGTCTTCTCGGCGCCAACGTCCTCGTTCCTCTCTGGTTCTAGTCGTGCAGCAACCAAGAACGGAATGGAAGCAGGAGCATTACTTGTTCTGGATCAAGTGTTCTATTTCACTACATTCTCGAGGATGCTCAGTGGTGTCACCTCTTTATTTTGATATCTTGCAATTCTATGAGCATTACTTGTGCTGGATAAAGTGTTTTATTCCATTACACGGAGCACGTTCTCTCTTATGGCATTGTTTGGCATTGCGTTGGTAATGAAAAACAAAACATGGTTATCTTATATGGAGTAGGTACTAGCCTCATTAGCGCAAGTGCAAACAGTACATTACTCAATAATAGTGCACACGATATTAATTGCCCTTTTCTGTAGCTGTTAACCTGTAACTAGTCATGTACCCCTCCTGAAGCTAAATAAAATTTAGAGTCTAAAATTTGTCAGTTAGACAGTCCTTAATTCCTAATGCCACTTTTACAGCTCTCGTATCAAGTCATTGTTGCACGGTGGCACCTTTGTTGCAATATTTTATAGCTGACTTTTATATGGCATTGCAGTTTTCAGAACATTTTCGATCATCTAGAGAATTTTGGTACGTACTAGTAAATATAAATATGTTGTTGTCAATGAAACATGCATGGATTGTATTAGCATATTTGTAAACTGGAACTGAATTTGACCGTCATTGGGACGCAATGGACCGTCATTTGTTGACCAAAACAAAACACATATATATCAGTCTGTCTAGAATGCAAGTAAATCACATCGATAATTGAGTACAAACGATCTCATCTCTTCTTATTACTGTCTAGAGAAAACGAAGAATACTACTCGAAATTAAGGGTTCAAACCCCGACCACAGTTCATGCTAACAGGCAGTAACAATCACGTACGTACTAATGGTACTCTGAGAATTCCTGAGACAGTTGACGCATGCATGCAGGCGCCGGTCGCCGGAAATGGATGTGAAAAATCTAGGCGGTGAGCTCCTCCTCCTTGTGGGTCTCGATGACGATGTCGGAGGTGGGGTAGGCGGCGCAGGTGAGCACCCAGCCGGCCTCGATCTGGTCGTCGTCGAGGAAGCTCTGGTCGGACTGGTCCACCTCGCCGGAGACGAGCTTGCCGGCGCAGGAGGAGCACGACCCGGCCCTGCATGAGTAGGGCAGGTCGATGCCCTCCTCCTCGGCGTGGTCGAGGATGTACACGTCGTCGGGGACCAGAAGCTCCACGTCGCCCTCGGGCGTCTTCAGCGTCACCTTGTACTCCGCCTGCATGCGGAGCCTCATGCCCCTGGCGGCCGTCGGCGGCACCGCCAGCGAGACCCGGGTGGCGGCAGGGGAAGCAGTGGGGCAGAGGGAGAAGGGCGCGCGGAGGGTGCTCATGAGTGCGGTGGCCATTGCGGGCTTGCGGCGGAGCTGTGAGCGAGCTTCTTGCTAGGGTGCTGGAGGAGAGGATAGTGTTGGAGTGCGAGTGAGAAGTTTGAGAGGAAGCCGAATAAGAAGGAAAGGATGTGTGGTGCAGGCGCGGCTTATCCTGACGCTGAAACGGATCTACCTAAGCCACTTGAGTACTTGACATGGACAAGGCGTGTGGAGACCATGGGATGGGGTGCATCCGTGCATGCATGGTTGGGGTGTTTTGGATTCAGATTTTGCTTCAAATTTGCAATTTTGAAATCACATTGATTGTGTTGTGACATGCTACCGGTGCCGGCCACCTCCTTTTTGTGTGATAGTTGCATATCATGCTTTTCTCGGACAGAATTCGATCTCCCTTAGTATAAAGAATAATCTGAATATATGTTTGCTTCATTAACTTGTGAACACAATGTTTTTACTCATAATACTAGTCTACTGGATGCACCCGTTATGAGAATGTATGTAAAATGCATTTTACAATGTGAAAACAGTGCCACAAAAAATCAGTAGCACATCTGCACATTCTGTGACGAGAAAAGTTTCGTGAAAAATAACATTTTTGTGACCTGCGTAATTTTTTTTTAAATCATGGAAAGCTATTTTGTAGCACCGAGTTTTTTACACAGGTCCCAAAAATGTTCTTTTGCATGAATTTTTTTTATGCTGACATAAGAAGTCTATATGTACATCCGAAATTTGTGTTTAATTTTTGTGATGAAATATGTTTTTTTATTAAAAAAACTGGTTGTATGGACAGCTAAGATTCAAAACTGATTTCCCATTACTTTCCTCGCCTTAGTGTAAACTTCAAGTTCTAATATCGGTCTACCCTAGTATGAACTCCAAGTTTGAAAGCGACGAAAGATGTCCTCTATGTATTCCTTAGTTACCACTGGTTCAACACATAGATGAGGTCTTTAACATACCAAAATAGGTGAGCATATTTATGAAGCACAATCATTGAATCATATCTATAGAGGAATCAGGTATTTTTTTTCCAAATAACTGAATATATTTGTGTCAAAGAATATGAAACAGAAGACATAATGGTTTCCATATAAAAATAATAAACTACAGTATTAGTTTTTTTTAAGGGGAAACCACGGTATTAGTTGGCTAGGTGCAGTGGCGGAGACCGCTGGGGCTGACTTGGGCTATGGCCCGCTTAGGATAGGATTTGCTCACTACTTTCTTTTCCTCCATAGACCGGCCCAACAAGGCTCCTAATTCTGAAGAAAAACATGCTACTCCCTCTGATCCGTAATATGTGTCGGGGGAAGTGAACTATGTACAGTACATAAAACTGTCACAAAAATTAAATAGGATCAAAGGGAGTATATGTTCTAACCTGGTCTGCCCAAAATTTGTTCTGGAGCTCAGGGCAGGTAATTTTTGCCTCCCGCTCATGAAAAACAGATCAGACTTCCAGTGTAGCATAGAGACGATAAGTAGTGTTTGCAGCATAATGTATGACCTTCTCCGAGTTTTATCTTTTGGATGGATTATTTGTTCAATTTAATTTACCAAAAGTTAAACTTGGGACACAAATGGCTGAACCAAGTAACCTTGTAACATGCACCCAGCTAGCGCTTGACAAAGGTAGGCAAGAATGAAAGGTTGCGCAACTCATGCCGAAACAAGTCGTAACATGCACCTAGTATGGTTTTTAATAAAACATTATATAAATTTAGACACTACGAAAGTGAGCTGACAAATCTTTAGACTGAAAAAGTCACGATAGTTGATAGGCGTCTCGTAGGTCGATGGACACATTGTCACCAATTTACAGAACATCTCCAGAAAGCCAAGTAGAAAAATGTTAACACCCGTGTCAAGGATGGGACTTGAACCCAGGTTGGCAGGGTTATTATTAGCCCATAGATAGTATTTGACAGTATATCTTACGGTACAAAAAAGGTAATTCTATAGGATACAAAAAGGTAATAATTCGACTTGACGATATTATTACTTGAGCAAATCATTCAAGCACTACCAACGAATCGCTGGTGATGTCCATGTATGCATGCATCATGAGATACATATATAGTCAATTAAATAACTTATGCGGTGAGCTCCTCCTCCTTGTGGGTCTCGATGACGACGTCGGAGGTGGGGTATGCGTGGCAGGTGAGCACCCACCCTTCCTCCATCTGCTCGTCGTCGAGGAAGCTCTGGTCGGACTGGTCGATCGAGCCGGAGACGACCTTGCCGGCGCAGGACGAGCAGGAGCCGGCCCTGCATGAGTAGGGCAGGTCGATGCCCTCCTCCTCGGCGTGGTCGAGGATGTAGACGTCGTCGGGCACCATGAGCTCCACGTCGCCCTCGGGCGTCTTCAGCGTCACTTGTACTCGGCCTGCGCGATGAGCCTGGCTCCCCGCACCTGCTTGGTGGCGGTGAAGCCGAAAGCTGCCGGCGCGAGGGCCAAACGGGGAGCCGGTGGGGCGACGGCGCGCAGGGAGAAGGTGCTCAGTGCGGCGGCCATTGCTGCTGCTCTGCTCGGGGGTAGGGGGAGAGGAAGAGCTAGCTAGCTAGCGTGAGTGGCTATGGAGGATGGATGTCTAAGCTAGGGGATGGAGGAGTGTGGGCGGGAATAAGTAATGGGTTGGAGTGGTGTGTGCTACGTGGAGGGCGTCTTATCTTGGTCGGATGGGCGGGGCGACGAGGATCACACGCTGCTCATCCTCAACCGGCAATGGTGGTTGCCTGGTTGGAGCGACGACGTTCACACAAACGCTGGCTGGCGACACTGAGACGGATCTACATAGGCCACTTGGTTGGAGCTACATCGACAGGGCGTGTGGAGGCCATGGGATGGGGTGGTGATTCGGGTTGTATGGTTGGGGTTGTATTTTGGATCGATTGACATATTGCTGCAAACTTACGATGCTGAAATCACATTGCACCCCGCCTTGCTTTATTGTGTTGTAGGAAGGTTTTTTTTGTGAACGCAGATGCTCATACACGTACACATAATACCCCTATGAATGCACATACAAACGCAGACGCGACCCTTGTGTGCTTTGGTAGGTTTACAGTGAGTATGAACTGTTAAAATAGGTCTAGCTATATATTTCCTGTCATGTATTTGTACACGTATTGTACGTATGTAACCCTGCTGATCATTATATAAAGGAGAGACGTGGTGAGACTTAGCCCACGGAAAAGCCCAAAACCCTAGGCTCCCCTTCCGCTGACGCCGCGCCGCTGGAAACCCTAGCCGCGCCGCCGTTTTTCCGCAGCCGCAGCCGCGCTCACTTGCCGCCGCCGCGATGGCCACCTCCTCAGCGCTCATGCTGACCACCTCCTCGGCTCTCACCACCACCGTCGTCGGTCCCGTGATCGAGCCGCCCTCCGCCTCAACGGTGACGCCTGTGCTCCCCACCATCGCCGTTCATCTCAACGGCAGTAACTTCATGCTATGTAAGGCTCTCTGCCTTCCCAATCTCGCTGGTGCCGTCTCCATGGTTTCCTCGACGGGTCGGCGAAGGCGCGCCTCCTACCATCAAGGAGGGAACCGGCGCTGCTGCGGTCGAAGTCACCAACCCCGACTACGCGGAGTGGTGGATCCTGGACAAGAAGGTCCTCGGCCATCTTCTTTCCTCGATGCACGAGGACATCTCAGCGCAGTCATCGGCTGCACCTCGGCTGCAGCGGCCTGGAGCGCCGTTCACGCCATGTACGCCGCCGAGAACAGCGCCGGCATCGAGCCCTTCGTCGACAGATCCACGGGCTCTGGAAGGAGGACAAGACCGCCGCTGAGTACATGCAGAAGGTGAGGTCCCTCGCCGATGCGATGGCCACTGCTGGATCTCCTCTTCGCGATGACGAGGTCATCGACATCATGCTAGGCGGGCCCGGCTCTGCCTTCAACCCTATCGCCGCCGGCATGGGATTTGCAGGAGTCCCCGTGACGATCGGGATGTTCTACTCCCAGGTCCTAAACTTCGAGGCCCTCCAGAAGCAGCAAGCGGAGGTCGCGGACTGGTCATCCTCCGCAAACGTCGCGTCGCGCCCGGTCTACTCCAACAATTCCGGGCGCCCGTACGACAACCGCCCTCCTAGTGGCGGCCGCCCTGTAGGTGGTGCACCACAGGGGCAGGGCACCGGCGGCCAAGGAGGCCAGGACCGTCGACGCAACGACGGCAACGGCGGCAATGGCCGCAATGGAGGAGGTAATGGTGGCGGCAACGGCCGCAACCGCCGCTGGCGCCCCCGTGTCAGCTTTGCAGGAACTGGGGGCATGAGGCTGGTGACTGCCGCAAGATGCGCTATGATCAGGACCAGCGCACCGGCAACGCTGCATCGACCTCCTCCAACGAGCAGTACTGGCACCTGGACACGGGTGCCACCGATCACCTGACGAGTGATCTCGAACGTCTCCAGGTTCACGAGCGCTACGGCGGGAAGGATCAAGTGCAGGTGGCCAATGGTGCAGGTTTGTCTATTTCGCATATTGGTCACTCTAAATTAGCCGGTTCATCTCTTCACTTGAAGAATATCCTTCATGTTCCGCGTATTAGCAAACACCTTCTATCTGTTTTTCGCCTTGTCTGTGACAATGATGTTTTCGTTGAATTTCATCGTTCATTTTTTCTTGTTAAGGACAAGGCCACACGGGAGTTCTTCTTCACGGTAGAAGTCATGGCGGTCTCTACCCAATCCGTTTGGTCGTGCATCATCCGCGCCTTCCCGCCAAGCGTCTTCCAGCACCCGCGTCACCACGCCCAGTGGCATCATCGTCTTGGCCACCCCACCAATAATGTGGCTCAAAACATTGTTAGGGATAATGATTTAGAGTGTTCTTCCATAATCAGACTTCCGTTTGTAATGCTTGTCAATGTGCTAAAAGTCGACAATTGCCTTATAATGCTTCTCACCGTGTTTCTACTATCCCTCTTGAGTTAGTTCACTCCGATGTTTGGGGTAAAGCTATTGCATCTTCCGTGGGGTATCAGTACTATGTTAGCTTTGTCGATGACTTCTCTCGTTTTGTTTGGATTTATCTCCTCAAGCATAAGTCTGATGTTGAGCAAGTGTTCTATGAGTTCCAGAATCATATTGAGCGTCAATTAGACACTAAAATTAAAGCCGTTCAGTCAGATTGGGGTGGTGTGTATCATCGGTTGCATCGCTATTTCCAGCGTGCCGACATCGTCCATCGCGTCTCGTGCCCTCACACCTCGCAGCAAAACGGGGTGGCCGAGCGCAAGCACCGTCATTTGGTAGAGACGGGTCTGGCTCTTTTAGCTCATGCGTCCCTTCCTTTGCGTTTTTGGGATGAAGCTTTTTTTCGGCATGCTATCTCATTAACCACATGCCCACACCTATTTTACAGCAGGATACCCCAGTTCATCGGCTTCTCAAAGTCAAACCAGACTATTCGTTTCTCCGCACCTTTGGGTGCGCATGCTGGCCCAGCTTGCGTAAGTACAACGCCCATAAGCTCTCGTTCCGCTCTACTATGTGTGTTTTCCTCGGATATAGTTCCATGCACAAAGGGTTATAAGTGTTTGGATCGCTCCACGGGTCGGATTTATATCTCTCGTGATGTCGTCTTCGATGAGTCCGTTTTTCCTTATGCATCTCAGGTGTCACGGTGATGTTTCTACTCTCGCGGGACGCGCTATCATATCCTTCCGATGAACCGGTTATGAGTACCACTATGCGTAAATATGACCTGTCTTATTTGTCCACTGATATGCCTATTCAGGCAACTCCATTTCTGTACAGGACTCCGCCGAGGCCGCCGCTTCTCCGTTGTTTGGATCGACGTGCATGGAGCCCCGGCGATCGACGTGCATGCGGGGGCGCGCGACCGAGGTCGCCTGCCATGCCTTCCCCGCCCACGTCTGGACCGCCGCTGCGGAGCGTTCCTCTGGGCCGGCTTCCCCTGCGCCTCCGGGGCCTGGGCCGGCTAGCTCGTCGCCCACCGTTGCGGCCGTCAGCAGTCTGCTGTTGCTATGGATGATCAGCCCGCGTCGCTTTCGTCGAAGGAGGTTATCCCCCTTTGAACGCGCCGCCTGTGGCTGATCCTGGACATGATATGGTCACTCGCACGCGGGATCACACGCGCCAAGAGAAGAAATGCACGATGGCACAGTGCGCTATGACACCCGTCGGCGCGCTTTCTTTGCGACGCCCGTGTCTCATCGCGATGCTCTTCGCGACATCGCTTGGCGCGCTGCCATGTCTGATGAGGTCGCTGTTCTCCATCATACCAAGACTTGGGTCTTGGTTCCTCGCCCTCCTGGTGTTAATATCGTCGGCAGCAAGTGGATTTTCAAGACCAAATATCGCCTCGATGGTTCTATTGACAAGCATAAGGCTCGTCTCGTTGCTCATGGCTTCACACAGCAGCATGGCATTGACTACAGTGACACGTTCAGTCATGTTGTCAAACCAGCTACAGTTCGGCTGGTCCTTTCTCTCGCGGTCTCTCGAGGGTGGAGTCTTCGACAAGTTGATGTTAGTAATGCATTTCTTCATGGTTTTCTCTCGGAGGATGTGTATATGCAGCAGCCCCCTGGCTTTGAGGATGAGCAGTATCCCTCTCATGTGTGCAAGCTGCAGCGAGCTCTCTACGGTCTAAAACAGTCCCCTCGTGCTTGGTATGCTCGGCTGAGTGCTCTCTTGATGGATCTTGGTTTTGTTCCATCCAAGGCTGACACGTCCTTATTCACTTTCTCTCGAGATGGTGTTCAGATATATGCTGGTGTATGTCGATGACATTGTGATTGCTGGATCTACCCCGGGAGTAGTTGATGGTCTTGTTCGCTCCCTGTCTGCTAGTTTTCCCATTAAGGATCTTGGCAAGTTGGAGTATTTTCTGGGTCTCGAGGCGTCCTACAATTCAGGGGGGATGACTGTCACTCAGCGGAAGTATGCATTGGATCTTTTGCACCATGTGAGTATGGAGAATTGTAGTCCTACCCCTACACCGCTGTCTGCCACAGAACGTCTTGCTCGTAAGTCTGGCACTCTTCTTGGTACCGATGATTCTTTCCGGTATCGCAGTATTGTTGGATGCCTTCAGTATTTGACTCTTACTCGCCCAGATATCTCTTTTGCGGTGAATAAAGTATGCCAGTTCCTCTCACAGGCGACTGATGTTCATTGGGAATCAGTCAAGCGCATCTTGCGATATGTCAAAGGGACACTGAATACAGGGCTGAGTTTCCGCAAGTCTGCCTCCACCAGTATTAGTATTTTCACTGATGCGGATTGGGCAGGATGTCCTGATGATCGTCGATCCACGGGAGGTTTTGCTGTCTTTGTTGGACCGAACCTCATCTCCTGGAGCTCGAAGAAACAGCCCACTGTCTCGAGATCAAGTACTGAGGCAGAGTATAAGGCACTTGCCAATGGAGCTGCTGAAGCTATATGGATAGAGTCCCTACTCACGGAGTTAGGAGTATCCCAGCAGTGCACCACCATACTGTGGTGTGATAATTTAGGAGCTACATACTGATACGTCTCAAATGTATCTATAATTTTTTATGTTCCATGCTGTTATTATATCAATTGCTACATGTTTTGGTTACACTTATATTATTTTTATGCATTTTCTAGGACTAACCTATTAACAAGATGCCACAGTGCCAGTTCCCTGTTTTCTGCTGTTTTGGTTTCAGAAAATCTATTAAGGAAATATTCTCGGAATTGGACGAAACAAAAGACATCGTCAATAATATCACGAGGAGATCACGGAGTCCAAAGGGGTGTAGGAGAGACCCACCAGGGGGCCATGCCACACTAGGGCGTGGCCCAGGGTGGGCCCGCGCCCTCCTATGGCGTGGTGGCCCCCCTCGGCCACCGACGCCGTCTCTTCGCCTATATATTCTCCGCGACGCGAAAACCCTATTACGGTCGATCATATTCCACAAAAGTTCCGTCGCGGCCGTCATCGTCAATCTCAGATCGGAGGAGTTCTGAAGCTCTTCCCGGCACCCTGCCGGAGGGGAGATCATCATCGGAGGGCTCTACATCACCATGCCTGCCTCCGGAGTGATGCGTGAGTAGTCCACCCCTGAACTACGGGTCCATAGCAGTGGCTAGATGGTTGTCTCTCTACCTTGTGGCTCCATGTTTAGATATTGTGAGCTGCCTAACATGATCAAGATCATCTTATTGTAATGCTAGATGTTGTGTTTGCTGGGATCCAATGAATATTGATACCATGTTTATTCAAGTTGTTTATCTATGTGCTCTTGATCTTGCATGCTCTCCGTTGCTAGTAGATGCTTTGGCCAAGTAGATGCTTGTGACTCCAAGATGGGGTATTTATGCTCGATAGTGGGTTCAGTCTCTAGATATCTGGATCAGTGACAGAAAGGTCTAAGATGGTAGATGTGCTGTTGCTACTAGGGATAAAACATTGGTGCAGTGTCCAAGGGCACTTGTATTGATTACATTACACACTTTACTTCATGCAATAATCTGTTGTTAGCAACTTAATACTGAATGGGATGCGGATGCTGCCTTGAAGGTGGATTATTTAGGCATAGATGCTGTTGGAATAACGGTCTATGTACTTTGTTGTAATGCCCAACTAGATTTCATAGTAGATATCTTGGCATGTATTGCATTGTTATGCCCTCTCTATTTGTCAATTGCCCAGCTGCAATTTGTTTACCGAACATGCTAGTTATCTGTTCTGAGAGAGACACCACTAGTGAACTGTGGACCCTGGTCCAATTTCCTCATACTGTTTACACAACCTGCTGCAATCATCTGTTTCCTGTTACTTGCTGTTTTTCCTGCTGTTTTCCACACCATACGTTTAACTCTTTGTTTCTGCAAGACCGGAGAGATTGACAACCTCTCTGTTTCGTGTTGGGCAAAGTTCTGGTTTGTGTCTGTGCAGATTCCACGTTGGTGCATGATAACCCACAAGTATAGGGGATCGCGTGTAGCCTTTTCGATAAGTAAGAGTGTCGAACCCAATGAGGAGCTAAAGGTAGGATAAGTATTCTCTCAAGTTCTATCAACCACTGATACAACTCTACGCACACTAAACGTTTACATTATCTAGAAAATAAAACTACGGTAGCAATACGGGTATGAGAGATAGTTTTGCAGGATAATAAATACAAGAAAGTAAAAGTTGGTGCTGCAGCAATAAAGTACACTAAGTAACCATATACTAACAGTACCATGAGTGTGGAAAAGTGGTGGTAATTGTGGTGGCTTTGTCCAAGATTAATTAGTGAAGACATCTAGTTCATTGTCTTTGATGCAGTTTTCAATGTGGGAGAGGCTAAATATACATGCACTCCACTACTTGGGATTACAAGTACTATATGATTAGATTGTTAGCAAACATCCGTAAATACTAACAATGCATTAAGGTTTTCCCAACCATAGCCTTAAGTTTATGGTCCTCTTACTCCCATACGTGCAACTAACCGGTTTGAGTCCTTAGATTTCTGTCACTCCGGCAGAACTACGCCCCTTCCTTTGCACATACTACTAACCCGATGGTGTTGATCCATGCGCGCACAAGTATAATGGACACCAAAGGACAGTACCACATCAACATACAACTCTAATGAACCATAGACATTCAACAAAGCAATCGAAAGACAAATAAACTACATAAACATGACATAGATCATAGGATAAATATTATAGCATCAAACACCATGTTTACATAGGACGGTACAGAGGTTTGTGGGAGGATGAACCACTGAATACAAGGAGGAGTTGGTGATGGAGATGGCGGTGAAGACGGCGGAGAGGGCAGCGAGAGGCGCAGGGCGGCGCCGGCACCGGCGGTGGCGCAGGGGGCTCCTCCTGCGCCGCCGGTTCCATGGGGAGCACCACCCCTTAGCCCCCTTCCTTCATGGCTTCTTAGGAGCCCTCCCCATGGAGATGGGATCCATGGGGGAGGCAAAAATGTGGCTTTTGGTGGCTGAAATTCGTGGGTGGAGGAGTCCTCCACGAGTTAGGTTTCCTCCCTTTATATATCTTCTCGGATTTCCGTCACCCCCTTTTAGGGTTCCACCAAAACGGGCCTCCAGGCCGCGTCCGAACTCCGATTGGGCTGATCTCAGGCTTAAAATCTTCGTATGGAAAATTGTGACAACTTTTGTAACAGCCAGGTCTCCATTTGACGTAATCTTCGAGAGTCAAACTGGCAAACTTCGTAAAAGTTCTCAGACAGATTTCAGGAAAGTCCCAATTCGACTCCAACAAGGTTTCCTCTTGTATTCTTGATAATTTCTACACATCAAATAGTAAAACAAGAACATTGTGCACTCTTGCAACTATTAGTAGGTTAGTCCAAATAAATAATAAACTTAATATAAAAACAAGTGCTACAAGCATAAAATGGCATTAAACAATCAAAAATTATAGATACGTTTTGGACGTATCAACATCCCCAAGCTTAATTCCTGCTCGTCCTCGAGTAGGTAAATGATAACAAAATAATTTTTGATTGTAAATGCTATGATCAGATCTTTAATAATTGCATGATGTATGGATAATAAAACTTAGCAACCATGTTACCTAATGAAAAGTATCAACGAACTAAGAGCTTATAATATGAAATTTATAAATATCAACAAGATTGTAATGACCATAATAAAGCATGGTAGAGTGGTATCTCGCTTGCCCGTATTTTTACATCAAAACATAAATGCTCAGGCACCTCTGAAGTTCATGGGAAGACTAGAAGTAAAGATATCAAAGATAAAAGCATCAAAGTTATACCACAATTAACCGCATTCTGGGACAAGCACATTACACTAAGAATGACAACTATGCTCTCGAGAAGGTGCTGAAAGAAAGGATGGTGACTCAACATGAAAATAAAAAATTGGCCCTTCGCAGAGGGAAGCAGGGATTAACATGTGCTAGAGCTTTTTATTTTTAAAACAGAAGCAAAATTGTTTTGGGAAGTGTTTGTTGTTGTCAACGAATGGCAGTGGGCACTCTAACTGTAACAGCCCAAAACTGAGAACCTAAAAACCTGTATCAATTTTTCACTTTTGTGCTCTCTGCATCTTTGCATCCATAATAAATTGCTAAACAACTCACTAATTGGTTTAGCAACAAATCTCCAAAGTGCGACTGGTTTCAAAATTTAAAGGAAAAAGGACCTATCCGTGTTGGAAACAAAAGTGCAGGGGGTTTTGTGTAAGTTGGAAAATAAAGAAAAAGGAGAAAACCCCCAACCAGCCCACTCCCTCTACCTCACTCTCCTCTCCATATTTTTCCTCTCCCCAAGAGCTCCAAAGCTAACTCCCATGGCCGAGCTCGCCGCCGTTGATTGAGGAGTCCCCGAGCGAAACGAAGACCGCCATTAGCTCCGCCTCGCCGTCCTCTACCTCTCCACCGAAGGAATCGAGCCAGGAAGCCATCAATCGAGCTCGCCGTCCACTACTTCCCCCGCGGTTGCCCGGAGCTTTCCCGAGCGATTCCGGCCGTCTCCGTTCATCTCCGGTCCTCCCGAGCACTCCCTACGAGTTCAGGGTGAGCTAACCATCCTAATGCACCGCTACATTTCCTCCCTTTCCCCCTAGTTCATCGAATCCCCGTAGCTCTATTTCGTTTTGGTCGCGTTGACAAATCCGGTGTCCAACCCGGAAATTTCCGGAACTGAACCCGGAATCACCCGGTACCAGACCCGGAATTGTCCGGAATCTATACCGGGTTAAGCAAAACGGTACTGGACTCGACCATCTTTGCCCGGATCATACCCGGAAATGACCCGGAATTAAACCCGGTGCCAGACCCGGTATAAAACCCGGAATGACCCGGTACAAAACCCGGAATCATCCCAGAAAATTCCGGATTTCAAACCGGATGCTCTCTGAAACTTGTTTTAACACCAATTCTTTTTCCGTTGCTTTATAATTGTTGCAAGAATGTTAACCACCTAAACATTGCATCTCTCACATGATCATGTCATATCATCTACAAGTTAAATCCTAGGGTCTCAACTACGTTAATCAACAAGTAAAGATGATTCCTTACTTAACTCCACGGTGTATTCGAGGTGTGTCCCCACTAAGCACCCAAACTCCGTTTAAATTGAATAGTTGAATCATCCTCCTCTCGGGGATTTAAATTGACATGTCATCAGGTGTTTGTGCATTGCATTTGCTAAAGTTGTGTGGTGATTGATTGTTCTTCCGTTGCTATGCCTCGATAGATCAAGCAGCCGGGGTTACTCCACAATACCCCGAGATCCGTACTACCCGCACGTTGAGCAAGGCAAGCGTAATCCCCCCTCTGAGCATATCTTATCCTATTTTCCGCAAATATATTTCTCCACTATAATATGCATGCGGTTCCAAATGTCACTTTTGTTGGATTAGAGTATCCTATAGTTGCATTAAGTTCCCTATGCCATTTACCTGTTTTCCCTCCTATTATCCATAGGTTGGTATTGTTGGCCTGAGATACTTACTATGCTATGTTGATGCTTAGCCATGCTTAGTTAATTGCATAGCTATACGATGGATGATTCATGTGGGAAACAGGTGATGATATGAGAATGATGGTGGAGAAATTGTGGTGACGGATGGTAAAATGCTTAAAGGTGGGGATGAGAGGCCACATGGGATGTGGTGGGTTGTCTCGTTCTCGCCGCCTAAGTGCGAGTTCTCGCCTACGAGCCAAGTTGAGCGTGCAACCATGCGTGGGCATATGGAACCTCGTCGACCGACTAACTTGTGGCGGACTAGCCGAGGGTCCTCTAGTTTGGCTTTCCATTTGCGCGTGCGTTGAGTTGGTGGCCAAGACGGAGATGAGGACTACGGTGTTAGGAAAATGAGTGGCCGTGGGGCGGGGTGTTGTGATCCTGGCTGTCCTACCGCCACTGATGATCCTTGGTTAGTCTTAAGCGAGGTAAAGGTCGTAGCCGCTCCCACCCAGCCGGCTTTCCCCGGAAGAGAGCTAAGAGCTAGGCAATGGGCCGGACGGTACGCATGGATAAGAAGCTGGGAGGTCCCTCGGGAACCTGGCGTCTTTCACATTGTACACCCCTGCAGGGATAAATCTTTTCGAAAAGCCGTGTCCGCGGTTATGGACGACTTGGTGACGGATTCTGAGATCATAGAATAACTTTAACGGAATGATTAAAAACTGGGTACTAGAGGTACCACTTCACGATTGCAAGGTGAGCTTCCTCGAGGGTGATTCGGGGAGGTGCCTTTGATGAACAGGTACATGGTTGTGATGGTGTTGTGAGAAATGTGATTCAAGAGAAAAGAGTTACTCCTTACCTCTTTTAAAATACTCTGAATAGTCGATGCCTTTGTGTTATGTTTTCTGAAATAAAATCAGCTTTATGCAAAACAGCCATAAAACCTTGAAAGCCAATCATCGAGCATATATTAGCTCTTAATCTTGCGAGTTCGTCGAACTCAACGTCTTTGCTTTTGTTTCAGAGGAGGACTTCACCGACCTCGAAGGTGGGTTCTTTGTGGACGTCGACGAGTAGTCTGGGGTTCCCAGGTGGCAGCTTGGGACATCCTGGAACAGCTGGCGCTGTGATGTTTATCTGTAGGCCTCTTAGGCCATATTTGGTTCTTGTTGTTTAGAACAACACACTTCGCTTCCGCATGTTGTAATGTTGGGTCGGTGACCTCTGGTTGTCATTTGCTATCTTTCTCTATTATAAGAGTTGAACTATATGATTTTGTGTCGTAGAGTCTGTGATGTGCCAGTTGTTCCACAAGTCTTGATCTCTCTCTTATGCTTTGATAGTGTGCCTGCTGGTATCGGATAACCGGAGACACAGTATCACTGTATAGCAGTCGGGTCGGGGCGCCACAAGTTGGTATCAGAGCAGTACTGCCTGTAGGAAACCCTTCTACTGGTCGATGTTGAGTCTAGTGTTTGTGAAAATATTTTAACCTAAAAATGAGTTGTGAAAACCATCTTAGGATTCTTTTTACTCCTTATCTGGTTACCCTCTAATCTCGGAGCAATCTTACCTCGATTTGAGTTTAAAAGTTTTGCTTCTCACCTGTTACTTCAAAATTAGGAGAAACGTGGGTGGGTTCGACCTTGAGTGTTATGTGTCACGTTGCTCCCGCTGCGTTGCAATCCCAAATCAACTCAGATGTTTCTACCGAGTCAAATCATTTGATCCTTCTTTGGGTTTTAACCCACGGACTTGAACATAAGGTCCCGGATTGTGTCAACTAGAGTGTGTTAAGTTGTGATTTCTTAACTCTCACTAGTAGCACATGATGCTGATCTTCGACCCAAGTTCTATCTTGTTGTTTTCCTTCTCGCAAAGTATTATCGTCCCTAGTCTGTGTACTTGTGTAGACGCTAATGCTATTGTTCGACCATTCGGAGAAAGATACTAACCGTGTCATTGTCAAATCTCCAGAATGGCTCGAGGAGGCGTGGAGGCCGTGGTGGTCGCGGTAACCACAATGATGATGAGGATGATCTGCCGCCACCACCCTCGATGGCTCAAGTCTTGATGGCCATTGAGGAGAACCGTGGGCGCAATGAGCGTTTGCTTGAGCAGTTGGTGCAGCAGAATGCACGGAGGAACGAGTGCAACACTCTCACCGAGTTTCTGCGTTCTCAGCCACCCACCTTTGCTGATGCTAAGGAACCACTGGAAGCTGATGATTGGCTTCGTGCTTTGGAGCGCAAGTTCTCCGCGCTTCATGTTCCATTGGCGGAGCAAGTCAACTTTGCCACCTATCTCTTGGTTGGTGCTGCTGGCTGTTGGTGGGAGAGCCATGTGGCTTTGTTTCCAGCCAACCATGTCTTCACCTGGGCTGATTCCGCACTGCCTTCCGTGCGGAGTACATTCCCCAGCCTATCATGGACTTGAAGAGGAGGGAGTTCCTGGATCTGCAACAGGGACGGATGGACCTCCGTACTTATGGTCGTGAGTTCAACCACCTCTCTCGTTACGCCCCAAGGGACGTGACAATGATGCTGACAAGCAAGAGCTGTTCCGCAAGGGTCTGAATCCGCAGCTTCGCTATGAGTTGCTTCCCTTCAGGTTCCAGACCTATCAGGAGCTGTTCAACCAGGCTTTCACCCTTGAGCAAGGAAGAAAGAACTGAAGCTTCCAAGAGGCCCGCACACGGGGACTACCAGAGTTCCTCAGGTTCTGAGAGCAAGAAGCGCAGGGTGTTTGTCCCCTACAGCGCCGTACCTCGTGCTCCCTTCATGCCGAGGGCAGCAGGATATAGGCCACCTCCTCCGCGTCCCACTACTTCGACACTTGGGATAGGCGGAAGTGGGTACCGTCCTATGCTACCTGCTCCACCTGGAGTCACTTGCTACACCTGTGGCCAGGCTGGTCACTACTCCAGGGAGTGCCCCCAGAAGGCACCTCTCGCTATAACTCCTGCACGAGCCCCTGCCACTCCAACTGGCAAGGCTGGACCTATTGTGCGTGGTCGCCTGAACCACGTCTCTGCTGAAGAAGCTGAAGAGGATCCCGGCGTTCTTATGGGTGAGCTTCGAATCAACAACCATCTTGCTACCGTTTTGTTTGATTCTGGAGCATCGCATTCATTCATCTCGATTGCGTTTGCAAAAGATCACCAAATACCGTTCGAGAAGATGAGCCGTCCCTTGATGATCTCCACTCCTGGCTCCAAATGGCAAACCGATGGCGTTACTCCTGAGGTCCAGATTATCATAGCATCCCTGTCCTTCCCTTTCCCGTTGATAGCCTTGAGGTCGAAGGGCCTTGATGCCATACTGGGCATGGACTGGTTAGCAAGATACCATGCTAATCTCGACTGTGCTGCTAAGTCCATCACCGTGACCCACCCTTCCGGTTACGATGTGCAGTTTTGGGCTACATATTCAGGACCTCCATCATCAGACAATCCCCTCTCCCCGGAGATCGCCCTATGTTTCATGGAAGGCTTGTCCCCTCCTGAAATCCAGGACATACACGTGGTGTGTGACTTCCCGGATGTGTTCCCGGAAGAGTTACCTGGCATGCCTCCTGATCGAAGTGTGGAGTTTGTCATAGACTTGCTTCCCGGTACTGCTCCAATTTCCAAGAAGCCCTACCGTATGCCGGTGGAAGAGTTGGCTCTGTTGAAAGAGCAAATTGATCAGCTGTTAGCTAAGGAGTTCATCCAGCCTAGCAGTTCACCATGGGGTTGTCCGGTACTCTTTGTCAAGAAGAGGGATTCTACCGTGCCTCGTCTTGTCTCTGACTATAGACCGTTGAATGCGGTGACAATCAAGAACAAGTATCCTATCCTCGTATCAATGATCTGTTGGATCAGTTAGCTGGTGCAAGAGTATTCTCCAAGATGGATCTGAGGTCAGGGTACCATCAAATAAAGATCAGAAAGGAGGATATCCCAAAGACGGCATTTGTTACTCGCTATGGCTCATATGAGTATACCGTCATGTCCTTTGGTCTCACAAATGCTCCAGCTACTTTCATGAGGCTCATGAATTCCATTTTCATGGATTATCTTGATAAGTTTGTCGTCATTTACATCGATGACATCCTCATCTATTCTAAAACCGACGAAGAGCATGATGAACACCTTCGGTTGGTTCTGACACGGCTTCGTGAACACCGTCTCTATGCCAAGTTCTCCAAGTGTGAGTTTTGGTTGGATAAACTTGTCTTCCTTGGACATGTAATATCTGCCAATGGTGTGGAAGTCATCCCCGACAAAATTCAAGCTATTCTAGACTGGAAAACTCCAATGTCAGTCAAGGACATTCGTAGCTTTCTCGGATTGGCGGGTTACTACCGCCGATTCATCGAAGCTTTCTCCAAAATAGCCAAGGCATTGACTGACCTTCTCAAGAAGGATAGAAAGTTCGAATGGACTGCTGAAGCTGAAGAGAGCTTCCAAGCCCTGAAAGCCAAGCTCACATCCGCTCCTGTGCTTGTCCTGCCGGACACAAGCAAGGATTTCGTCGTCTTCTGTGACGCCTCTCTACAAGGTTTGGGCTGTGTGCTAATGCAAGATGGCCATGTGGTGGCCTATGCTTCTCGCCAACTTAAGCCGCATGAGCTCAACTACCCAACTCATGATCTAGAGCTTGCCGCTGTAGTCTATGCTTTGAAGCAATGGAGACCATATTTGTTTGGTAACCGTTGCGAGATCTTCTCAGATCACAAGAGTCTGAAGTACCTCTTCACCCAGCCGGATTTAAATCTCAGGCAAAGGCGTTGGTTGGAGTTAATCACGGACTACAATGTGAGCCTGAACTATCAACCCGGCAAAGCAAACGTCGTGGCTGACGCGCTAAGTCGGAAGTCCTATTGCAACAATCTGATGATTGAGAAGGCTCAACCCGCTCTTCATAAGGAGTTTGCCCGTTTGAACCTGGAAATTGTTCCTTCCGGCTACCTTGCAAATCTGGAGATCAAATCTACTCTTGTGGACCAGATTAAGGATGCTCAGAAGTTGGATGAGGGTATCCTGAATATTAAGAGGAACATTGCTAGTGGCAAGGCGAAATGTTTCTTGGAAGATGAATCCGGGGTTGTTTATTTTGGTGACCGTCTAGTGGTGCCAAAGAACCGGAATTTGAGGGAGCTTATCCTCCAAGAAGCTCATGAATCCCCTCTCTCTATTCATCCCGGTAGTACTAAGTTGTACCAAGACCTTCGACCACTATTCTGGTGGACCCGGATGAAACGAGAAATTGCAAGGTATGTTGCTGAATGCGACACCTGTCGACGGGTAAAAGCTGAACACCAAAGACCAGCCGGCACTCTCCACCCTATTGCTATCCCCGAGTGGAAATGGGATGAAATTGGTATGGATTTCATTACTGGACTGCCAAAGTCTCCCAAGGGAAATGATGCCATCTGGGTAATCATTGATCGGTTATCAAAAGTGGCTCACTTCCTCCCTGTCCGAGTTGATGTCACAGCCGCTAGGTTGGCGGATCTCTATACCTCCAGGATTGTCGTGCTTCACGGCATTCCTAAGAAGATAATTTCTGATCGTGGAAGTCTGTTCACCTCCAGGTTCTGGACTAGTTTCCAACAAGCCATGGGAACCCGTCTCAACTTTAGCACCGCGTTCCATCCCCAAACTGATGGTCAGACTGAAAGGGTGAACCAAGTGTTGGAAGACATGCTTAGGGCATGTGTCATCTCTTTTGGCAAAGGTTGGGAAAAGTATCTCCCTTTCGCGGAGTTCTCTACAACAGCTATCAAGCTAGTCTGGGCATGGCTCCATTTGAGGTTCTCTATGGAAGAAAATGCCGCACTCCTCTAAATTGGTCCGAGACCGGAGAGAGAGCACTCTTTGGTCCGGATGTGATCAATGAAGCTGAGGAGAAGGTTCGAATCATAAGAGAGAATCTGAAGATTGCTCAGTCTAGGCAGAAGAGCTACTATGATAAGCATCATCAGGAAATTCACTATGAAATTGGTGATAAAGCTTATCTCCGCGTCTCTCCCTTCGTGGCGTTCGCCGCTTCGGAATCAAAGGAAATTGGCACCTCGCTATGTTGGTCCTTTCACCGTTCTGGCAAGCGGAGATCTTTCTTATAACTGGAGTTACCGGTCAAATTCCAAATGTACATGATGTGTTTCATGTCTCCCAACTCCGCCGGTGCTTTAAGGATCCTATCCATGGAGTTAATCATGAGGAGCTAGATCTACAAGAAGACCTCACTTATCGTGAGCATCCTATCCGTGTCTTGGATGAAGCTGAAAGAAGACCCGGAACAAGACACCAAGTTCTCAAAGATTCAATGGTCTCACCATTCCGAGGAGGAAGCGACTTGGGAACGAGAATCTAGTCTTCGTGAGGAGTATCCCGACTTCTTTCCGCAACCTTAGAATCTCGGGACGAGATTCCTGTAAGGAGGGTAGAGTTGTAACAGCCCAAAACTGAGAACCTAAAAACCTGTATCAATTTTTCACTTTTGTGCTCTCTGCATCTTTGCATCCATAATAAATTGCTAAACAACTCACTAATTGGTTTAGCAACAAATCTCCAAAGTGCGACTGGTTTCAAAATTTAAAGGAAAAAGGACCTATCCGTGTTGGAAACAAAAGTGCAGGGGGTTTTGTGTAAGTTGGAAAATAAAGAAAAAGGATAAAACCCCCAACCAGCCCACTCCCTCTCCCTCACTCTCCTCTCCATATTTTTCCTCTCCCCAAGAGCTCCAAAAGCTAACTCCCATGGCCGAGCTCGCCGGCGTTGATTGAGGAGTCCCCGAGCGAAACGAAGACCGCCATTAGCTCCGCCTCGCCGTCCTCTACCTCTCCACCGAAGGAATCGAGCCGGGAAGCCATCAATCGAGCTCGCCGTCCACTACTTCCCCGCGGTTGCCCGGAGCTTTCCCGAGCGATTCCGGCCGTCTCCGTTCATCTCCGGTCCTCCCGAGCACTCCCTACGAGTTCAGGGTGAGCTAACCATCCTAATGCACCGCTACATTTCCTCCCTTTCCCCCTAGTTCATCGAATCCCCGTAGCTCTATTTCGTTTTGGTCGCGTTGACAAATCCGGTGTCCAACCCGGAAATTTCCGGAACTGAACCCGGAATCACCCGGTACCAGACCCGGAATTGTCCGGAATCTATACCGGGTTAAGCAAAACGGTACTGGACTCGACCATCTTTGCCCGGATCATACCCGGAAATGACCCGGAATTAAACCCGGTGCCATACCCGGTATAAAACCCGGAATGACCCGGTACAAAACCCGGAATCATCCCAGAAAATTCCGGATTTCAAACCGGATGCTCTATGAAACTTGTTTTAACACCAATTCTTTTTCCGTTGCTTTATAATTGTTGCAAGAATGTTAACCACCTAAACATTGCATCTCTCACATGATCATGTCATATCATCTACAAGTTAAATCCTAGGGTCTCAACTACGTTAATCAACAAGTAAAGATGATTCCTTACTTAACTCCACGGTGTATTCGAGGTGTGTCCCCACTAAGCACCCAAACTCCGTTTAAATTGAATAGTTGAATCATCCTCCTCTCGGGGATTTAAATTGACATGTCATCAGGTGTTTGTGCATTGCATTTGCTAAAGTTGTGTGGTGATTGATTGTTCTTCCGTTGCTATGCCTCGATAGATCAAGCAGCCGGGGTTACTCCACAATACCCGAAGATCCGTACTACCCGCACGTTGAGCAAGGCAAGCGTAATCCCCCCTCTGAGCATATCTTATCCTATTTTTCCGCAAATATATTTTCTCCACTATAATATGGCATGCGGTTCCAAATGTCACTTTTGTTGGATTAGAGTATCCTATAGTTGCATTAAGTTCCCTATGCCATTTACCTGTTTTCCCTCCTATTATCCATAGGTTGGTATTGTTGGCCTGAGATACTTATTATGCTATGTTGATGCTTAGCCATGCTTAGTTAATTGCATAGCTATACGATGGATGATTCATGTGGGAAACAGGTGATGATATGAGAATGATGGTGGAGAAATTGTGGTGACGGATGGTAAAATGCTTAAAGGTGGGGATGAGAGGCCACATGGGATGTGGTGGGTTGTCTCGTTCTCGCCGCCTAAGTGCGAGTTCTTGCCTACGAGCCAAGTTGAGCGTGCAACCATGCGTGGGCATATGGAACCTCGTCGACCGACTAACTTGTGGCGGACTAGCCGAGGGTCCTCTAGTTTGGCTTTCCATTTGCGCGTGCGTTGAGTTGGTGGCCAAGACGGAGATGAGGACTACGGTGTTAGGAAAATGAGTGGCCGTGGGGCGGGGTGTTGTGATCCTGGCTGTCCTACCGCCACTGATGATCCTTGGTTAGTCTTAAGCGAGGTAAAGGTCGTAGCCGCTCCCACCCAGCCGGCTTTCCCCGGAAGAGAGCTAAGAGCTAGGCAATGGGCCGGACGGTACGCATGGATAAGAAGCTGGGAGGTCCCTCGGGAACCTTGCGTCTTTCACATTGTACACCCCTGCAGGGATAAATCTTTTCGAAAAGCCGTGTCCGCGGTTATGGACAACTTGGTGACGGATTCTGAGATCATAGAATAACTTTAACGGAATGATTAAAAACTGGGTACTAGAGGTACCACTTCACGATTGCAAGGTGAGCTTCCTCGAGGGTGATTCGGGGAGGTGCCTTTGATGAACAGGTACAGTGGTTGGTGATGGTTGTTGTTGAGAAATGTGATTCAAGAGAAAAGAGTTACTCCTTACCTCTTTTTAAAATACTCTGAATAGTCGATGCCTTTGTGTTATGTTTTCTGAAATAAAATCAGCTTTATGCAAAACAGCCATAAAACCTTGAAAGCCAATCATCGAGCATATATTAGCTCTTAATCTTGCGAGTTCGTCGAACTCAACGTCTTTGCTTTTGTTTCAGAGGAGGACTTCACCGACCTCGAAGGTGGGTTCTTTGTGGACGTCGACGAGTAGTCTGGGGTTCCCAGGTGGCAGCTTGGGACATCCTGGAGCAGCTGGCGCTGTGATGTTCATCTGTAGGCCTCTTAGGCCATATTTTGGTTCTTGTTGTTTAGAACAACACACTTCGCTTCCGCATGTTGTAATGTTGGGTCGGTGACCTCTGGTTGTCATCTGCTATCTTTCTCTATTATAAGAGTTGAACTATATGATTTTGTGTCATAGAGTCTGTGATGTGCCAGTTGTTCCACAAGTCTTGATCTCTCTCTTATGCTTTGATAGTGTGCCTGCTGGTATCGGATAACCGGAGACACAGTATCACTGTATAGCAGTCGGGTCAGGGCGCCACACTAACCCCCTTGTCAACCAGACTTTCAAGAGCGGCTCCCATGAAGGACGTTATTTCTACCAGCAAGCTAGATCATCCCTCTTCTCTTTTGTTTACACATGTATTTTAGTTTCATTATGGATGACACTCCTCCCAAACTTTGCTTGCACAAGCCATGGCTAACCGAATCCTCGGGTGCCTTCCAACATTCACATACCATGGAGGAGTGTCTATTTGCAAATTAAGTTGCTTACTGATAAATCAGGCAAAACATGTGAAGAGAATTATTAATGAAAGTTGTAATTAATTGGGACTGGGCACCCCATTTGCCAGCTCTTTTTGCAAAATTATTGGATAAGCGGATGTATATGCCACTAGTCCATTGGTGAAAGTCTGTCATAAGTAAATGACAAGTTGAAAGAGAAAACACCACATACTTCCTCATGAGCTATAAAACATTGACACAAATGAGAAGTATTTGAAGGTTTTAAAGGTAGCACATGAAAATTTACTTGAATGGTTGAAATGCCATGCATAGGTATTTATGGTGGACACTTTGGATAACTTGGTTTTCATGGATTTGGAAGCACGAGCAGCATTCCCGCTCAGTACAAGTGAAGGCTAGCAATAGACTGGGAAGCGACAATCAAGAGAGCAATAACCGTCATAATCATGCTTGCGACAAAAAAAATTAACTAAGGCATAAAAGTGATACAAGAACTCTGAGGAAAATAAATCATCAAGGCTTAATTGACTTTTGTTTTCAGTCATATGCATGCATGAGCATGTGCCAAGTCAATTCAATGAATTATTCAGAGGAGGATACCACAATACCATACCATCTTATGAACAGGACAATGCATGTTGATATCAAAATCATAATATGCACTATTAGCTAGTTGAGACTAACCATAAGAAAACATAAACTACTAAACATATTATTCACACATCATTTTTAAGTTTCAACAAGTAATCCATTAACCAAGTAAACATTGAAAACAGAGATAAATAAAATATGTGACGATCCACTTATTAATGTAACTGGTGTTTGATGCTAAGATAAATAGATAATAAAATACAGCCGCTTCAAGTTTAGTTAAGTTCCTATGTTGCTCAAAAAACAAAGTTTAAAGGTTTGCAAACCGAGGGGTTATTGATGAAGAGGGATGCGGGGACATCCCCAAGCTTATGACTTTGGTAATTCTTCAATATTCCATAGTTTGGTGTTCCTTCATTCTCTGTGAAAAAACTTCAACACAAAAACTTTCCCATTCTTTTCTGCGGTTAGACATTAGTACAATAGATAATATTTCCCAAGTGCTGCTATTAAACCAAATAAAATTTTGTTTTTAAGTTACAGAAAGGTTGCTTAAATGGCCAACTTATAAATGAAAGGTAAGAACCATTAAAAATCAAATGAAAACGAAAAGAGGCCACTC
The DNA here is from genome assembly GCA_947311845.1 of Poa pratensis. Taxonomy (NCBI): domain Eukaryota; kingdom Viridiplantae; phylum Streptophyta; class Magnoliopsida; order Poales; family Poaceae; genus Poa; species Poa pratensis. The sequence continues at coordinate 26,304,152 of CAMZMU010000041.1, read as the reverse complement.
TTGCAACAAAAGTCAGAATCTGTCCAGAAAAACAGCAGCTGGAAAACGCAATTTTTAGGTGCACTTAAACATGCCCGAAATTTTAGCCAATTTTTGTACATGCAGAGGATTAGGTGCTACAACATCAGTAATTTTTTCGTGATTTTTAGAGCTTCCAGTAAAATATGAAAAATCGCGCAATAAGCAGTAGATACCGAAAACAGAAAATCACTTTTTACATATGTATCAACTAAGCTAAATGGATAAAACTTGGTACTTTATTTTTGATAAACTAAGAAACCAGAGGCTAAGCAAGACCTAAACATGCTAGCTACAGCAAGGAAAACTCTAAATAAAAATCAAAAGTAAAACCCAAATAAAATAAAATAAAGAACCAAACAAAGAAGCAAAACAAAAGAAAATATTTTTGTTATTTTGAATTTATAAGTGAAAGTAAAGAAGCAATAAACCAAATAAGAGCCTAATAAAACTAAAGAAGGTAAAACCAAGACATATAAAAAAATTATAATACAAGTTAAGACAATACATATCATGTGGACGGGTAATATAGAGTATGAACGAGACAACCTCATGTTAGTTGATGAATAGGGGGATGACTCGGGCATCCCCAAGCTTAGATGATTGTATCTTCTTGAATATGTTCTTGGGATGCACCTACACATCCCCAAGCTTGAGCTCTTGCGTCTTCTTATTCATCTCATATCACCATATTGATTAGATCTTATAAGCTACATCCACATAAAACTTCACAAAACTCATTAGTAGGGTTAGTACTCATTAAATAAAATCCACTCATGTTCATTGACAAGTTTTATAATTTTTAAACATTAGCCACTGTATATACTAAGGTGTTCATGATTTCCGTTGTCCGTCGAAAAACTAATGAAACTAACAACACCAAGTACAATATTGAATAAACAAAGAAATCTGTCAAAACTGAACAGTCCGTAAAGATGGCATTCAACGAGATAGTTAAGTAGCTCAAATCGAAAAACTTTAGTCTAATGAAAGAAAGATAATAATCTCAGGTTTATGCACAAAAATTTTCAAGTCAAAATACTATTCTGAGATTTATCACGATTTTATTTACAGAGAAGCACAAAATCTGTCTAAACAGAACAGTCAGTAAAGATCGAATTTTTCGACCTATCTACGTACCTTAAATCAGAAAAAGTTAGTCTAATGAAAGAAAGCTAATAAGCATCACTTTGCACTCAAGAAATTTCAGATCAAGATCACGTTCTGGTGATTTTAAACATTTAATACGGTGGAGCACAGAAAATCTGTTTCTGGACAGCAAAGTAAAACTATCAACTTTCAATTAACTAGACTATATTAGCATTTTATTTTTATGTACAGAGGTATATACACAATATTTACAATATTTACATGTTTTTAATGAAAAGCTTCCATGGAAAGATTTGTTTTGGTTTCATAGGCATGAACACAAGTGTTCAAGGTCGACCCCCATTTAACCATTACTCATCTTTCCAATCACTTTTTTTTTGAAAACGTTTTTAGATAACAACTACACCTAATTTTTTTTGTAATTCGCATTCCCTATCCATAGTAAGATAAAGAACAACTTTACTGAAAATAAAAACTACTTAGAGATAAAGCAAACAAGTGCACACAAGAACATTAACCTACGCTATGGCTCCCCGGCAACGGCGCCAGAAAAGGTCTTGATAACCCACAAGTATAGGGGATCGCGTGTAGCCTTTTCGATAAGTAAGAGTGTCGAACCCAACGAGGAGCTAAAGGTAGGATAAGTATTCTCTCAAGTTCTATCAACCACTGATACAACTCTACGCACACTAAACGTTTGCATTATCTAGAAATAAAACTACGGTAGCAATACGGGTATGAGAGATAGTTTTGCAAGATAATAAATACAAGAAAGTAAAGTTAGTGCTGCAGCAATAAAGTACACTAAGTAACCATATACTAACAGTACCATGAGTGTGGAAAAGTGGTGGTAATTGTGGTGGCTTTGTCCAAGATTAATTAGTGAAGACATTAGTTCATTGTCTTGATGCAGTTTTCAATGTGGGAGAGGCTAAATATACATGCACTCCACTACTTGGGATTACAAGTACTATATGATTGGATTGTTAGCAAACATCCGTAAATACTAACAATGCATTAAGGTTTCCCCAACCATAGCCTTAAGTTTATGGTCCTCTTACTCCCATACGTGCAACTAACCGGTTTGAGTCCTCAGGTTTCTGTCACTCCGGCAGAACTACCCCCTTCCTTTGCACATACTACTAACCCTATGGTGTTGATCCATGCGCGCACAAGTATAATGGACACCAAAGGACAGTACCATATCAACATACAACTCTAATGAACCATAGACATTCAACAAAGCAATCGAAAGACAAATAAACTACATAAACATGACATAGATCATAGGATAAATATTATAGCATCAAACACCATGTTTACATAGGACGGTACAGAGGTTTGTGGGAGGATGAACCACTGAATACAAGGAGGAGTTGGTGATGGAGATGGCGGTGAAGACGGCGGAGAGGGCAGCGAGAGGCGCAGGGCGGCGCCGGCACCGGCGGTGGCGCAGGGGCTCCTCCTGCGCCGCCGGTTCCATGGGGGAGCACCGCCCCTTAGCCCCCTCCTTCATGGCTTCTTGGGAGCCCTCCCCCATGGAGATGGGATCCATGGGGGAGGCAAAAACGTGGCTTTTGGTGGCTGAAATTCGTGGGTGGAGGAGTCCTCCACGAGTTAGGTTTCCTCCCTTTATATATCTTCTCGGATTTCCGTCACCCCCTTTTAGGGTTCCACCAAAACGGGCCTCCAGGCCGCGTCCGAACTCCGATTGGGCTGATCTCGGGCTTAAAATCTTCGTATGGAAAATTGTGACAACTTTCGTAACAGCCAGGTCTCCATTGACGTCATCTTCGAGGGTCAAACTGGCAAACTTCGTAAAAAGTTCTCAGACAGATTTCAGGAAAGTCCCAATTCGACTCCAACAAGGTTTCCTCTTGTATTCTTGATAATTTCTACACATCAAAGAGTAAAACAAGAACATTGTGCACTTTTGCAACTATTAGTAGGTTAGTCCAAATAAATAATAAACTTAATATAAAAACAAGTGCTAAAAGCATAAAAATGGCATGAAACAATCAAAAATTATAGATACGTTTTGGACGTATCAGTGCAAGCTCCCAAGCGCCAGGGGAAGTCAACATCAACAACCTTCCGATAGATCATCAAGTCCTACTGGATTGATAACCTTGGGTAGATTTCTCAAGGGAAAACTTCTGCTGTCTACATCATAACCTTCCTCTTGGGTTCACCAACACGTAGCCATCAATCTGTTTTCTGGCGCCGTTGCCGGGGACTTGGAGGCTATTGGAAAGGGGAGTCTCTCAGTTCCAATCTCTTTACTTTGTTTTTTGTCTTGTTTTATTTTTGTTTTGCTTGCTGTTAAAAATCAAAAACCCAAAAAAATTAAATTCCTGCATCTAGTTTATTTCGGTTTGCTCATCATGTCTGGTTCTTCTTATTTTGTTTCATCTCCTGAGGTTGAGGTTCGAACTTTTAAGCAACAAGGGGGAGAAAGTTTAAAAGATGCTTGGTACAGAATTAGTAATGCTCATCATAGGTGTGCTAAAAAACATTCCACTACAATCCTTCTTAGGAACTTTTATGTTGGCATTACCAATTGGTATAGATATGTTTTGGACACTTTGACAGGGGGTAACTTCCTAGGAACACCTGCTCTAGAGGCTAGCTACATCCTTGAAAGTCTAGTAGGAATACCACCTGTTAATGAAATTAAAATTGAAGTCTCTCTTGAGGATGTTATGAAAAAGCTTGAGGTTGTAGAGAATCTTCCAAGTATTGATGTTAAGCTTGAAAAACTACTTGAGAACACTGAAAATTTGATAAATCCTTGGAAGATCTTAATAAAAGAATTGTTGCTCTAGAAACTTGCTTTAAAAATCATGATCAAAACTCTAGGATTGAGGAGATAGAGGAAGTCATTGACACCATGAGTAATACTTTTTCCTCTTTCAAAACTAAGAAGCAAGGGTATATTCTAGATAAAGGAAAGAAATTCATGTATGTACCTAAGGGGCCTAAACCAAAACTTTCAACTTCTGATGTGCTGGATAATGGATTTTATGAATTTACTAATAAAGCTTGCAGTGGGCCTCTCAAGTTTTCTTCTCAAGAACTAGCTAAAATGAAAACCCCTCTTGTTGTGAATTATGATTTATCTGAAGCTTTTGGGAACCTTGATGTTTCTGGTCTTGACAATACTTGATGCATCTCTTCATGCCTAGCTCAAAGGCATTAAAGAAAAGCACTTCTGGGAGATAACCCATGTTTTTATTTGCTGTTTTATTTTTGTTTTCTTGAGTCAAGGATGCTTGTTTACCTCTGTAGCAACTCCTTTGTATCTTTTATTTGCTGTTTTGTTGTGCCAAGGAGAGTTACTAATGCAAAGTTGGTTTTTATTTTCGGGACTGCATTGGGACAGATTGCTGTTCGTCACCGTTTAATTCAGTAGAAAATCAGAAAAAATCGAAAAATGCTGAAATTTTTGTGCATGTTCCTGATGATGTTACGCAACTTTCATTATTTCAAAAGTTTTTCATCTGAGCATCGTAAGTGCCTCGAAAAAATTCGTCATTACAGACTGTTCTGGTTTGACAGATTCTGTCTTTTATTTTGCATTCTCTCTTTTACAAGTTTTTAAGTGGTTTCTTTTCGTGTAAAAGTGCCCACTTGAGCCTAGTAACAGTGGCTAATGTTTAAAATAGTTGGCTTGTGAGTTTTGTCTTTGCTAGAACTTTGAAGTATTATCTTTTAGTGCACTAACCTGCTAATGAGAAAAGCTGTTAAGTTTTGGTGTGAAGGAAGTTTTCAAGTGTTGATAGAGGAGAATGATATTACATGATCAAGAAGAGTGAAGAGCTTAAGCTTGGGGAGGCTTACCTCCCCAGCATATTTCAAGAAGACTCAAGCATCTAAGCTTGGGGATGCCCAAGGCATCCCCTTCTTCATCTACAAATTATCAGGTCATCTCTAATGGTGCTATATTTTTATTGCTTCATACTAGTGTACTCTTCCTTGGAGCGTCAGTGTGTTTTTGTTTTCAGTTTGTTTTGTTTTGTTTGCTGTGCTATACTTGTTGGATCCTAGCATTCATGTTTGGGAGAGAGACACGCTCCACTTTTTCATTAGAATACTCTTGTGCTTCACTTATACTTGTTGAGTATTCCTGTCTAGTTGCTGTTATTGCTGTTAGCTCTCAGTTTTTCATACATCTCTTGTTAGAGCTTTCAGTTTCTTTTGAAGAAAGTACTCTCTTGCTTCACTTATATCTGTTTGGAGAGTTGTCAAATAAGTTGATTGGTGTTTGGTTGGACCAGAAAAATGCTATGCATGTGGTAGTGGTATAAAATGCTTACATGAATCTTTTTAGATCGTTGTCTTGAGTAATTTGATGCTTGCCAATTGTTTTGAGCTGTCAAGTAATTAATGTTTAAGCTTGTGCATCATGTAAGTAATGGCTATTAATGAAGAACTACTATAAGGATTTTCTGCTATAATAATCTGTTGCATGATTGGAAGTCCATAGTAGTCTAGATAATTTTTGGATGAAGGCTATGTGTTAACAAGGAAGACAGTGGGAGTCTATGGTTCGTCAAACCTTGTGTTTTATGTACACTCTTGCTATTCCAGTTGATAATGATGTTTGCTTATAATAACCTTGCTAGCCTAAACTCTGTACTAAGAGGGAATGCTTCTTGTACATCCAAAACCTTGAGCCAAATCCATGCCACCTGTGTCCACCATACCTACCTATTATGTGGTGTTTTCACCATTCCAAGTAAATTTCTTCATGTGCTATCTACTAACTACTCAAAACTGTTACATTTCCTTTTTGTGTCACTACTTGAAAAGCTCATAAGGACGTAGTAGTGAGATTTGTCATCTTCCATGCTAATTAATTTACAAGGATTGGCAGCTTCATCTGCTTCTCCACCTTTTATTTTGCATTAAAGAGCTGGTTAGTCCACCCTATAAATAAATAAATAGACACTCCTCCATGGTGAATGTTGGTGGGCACCCGAGGATTCGGTTAGCCATGGTTTGTGGAAAGTAAATGGTTGGGAGGAGTGTCACCAATAAGTGCTTGTTACAAGTGCAGTCCTAAAAACTCTCGGAACCGCTCTAAAAGTTAGTTAGCCATGGAAGATGACAAGTACCTGCTATTTGATTTGTTGACACCTGTATACACCATTACCTTACAAAACAATATTTTATGCTCTCTATATGCCTTCGGGAACTACAGCTCTAGCACATGATGTTAATCCCTGCTTCCCTCTGCGAAGGGCCATTCTTTTACTTTTATGTTGAGTCAGTTTTCCCACTTCTTTCTGTCTACTTAAGCAAACATCATTGTCAACTCCAGTATAACAGTTTTTACATAACTTTGTGTTTGGTTGATCATATTCTTTGCATTGACATTATCTATATGATATACATGTTGAAAGTTGAAGCAAAAGCTGAAGCTATTATCTTCCTTTGTGTTGATACAAACACTTTCATGTTGAGAATTATTGCTGCTGTGAACTAACTATTATGTTAGACTATTATATCTCTAAATGTTTTATAGTGTTATTCATGAAAGTTTGCACTTGTGTGATCACTTATGTTTACTCTTTATTTACTTGCTTGCAAACTATAGACCATTGGCTTGGATCACTTCATTCAGATCATGTGCATTACATTGTTATTTGATCAAAGATTGTGTTGGTAGCATGTCACTTCAAAAATTATCTGTTTTTATCGTTTACCTACTCGAGGACGAGCAGGAACTAAGCTTGGGGATGCTTGATACGTCTCAAACGTATCTATAATTTTTGATGTTCCATGCTGTTATTATATCAATTGCTACATGTTTTGGTTACACTTTATATCATTTTTATGCATTTTCTGGGACTAACCTATTAACAAGATGCCACAGTGCCAGTTCCCTGTTTTCTGCTGTTTTTGGTTTCAGAAAATCTATTAAGGAAATATTCTCGGAATTGGACGAAACAAAAGACATCGTCAATAATATCACGAGGAGATCACGGAGTCCAAAGGGGAGTCGGAGCAGACCCACCAGGGGGCCACGCCACACTAGGGCGCGGCCCAGGGTGGGCCCGCGCCCCCTATGGCGTGGTGGCCCCCCTCGGCCACCGACGCCGCCTCTTCGCCTATATATTCTCCGCGACGCGAAAACCCTATTACGGTCGATCATATTCCACGAAAAGTTCCGTCGCGGCCGTCATCGTCAATCTCAGATCGGAGGAGTTCTGAAGCTCTTCCCGGCACCCTGCCGGAGGGGAGATCATCACCGGAGGGCTCTACATCACCATGCCTGCCTCCGGAGTGATGCGTGAGTAGTCCACCCCTGGACTACGGGTCCATAGCAGTAGCTAGATGGTTGTCTCTCTACCTTGTGCCTCCATGTTTAGATCTTGTGAGCTGCCTAACATGATCAAGATCATCTTATTGTAATGCTAGATGTTGTGTTTGCTGGGATCCGATGAATATTGATACCATGTTTATTCAAGTTGTTTATCTATGTGCTCTTGATCTTGCATGCTCTCCGTTGCTAGTAGATGCTTTGGCCAAGTAGATGCTTGTGACTCCAAGAGGGGGTATTTATGCTCGATAGTGGGTTCAGTCTCTAGATATCTGGATCAGTGACAGAAAGGTCTAAGATGGTAGATGTGCTGTTGCTACTAGGGATAAAACATTGGTGCAGTGTCCAAGGGCACTTGTATTGATTACATTACACACTTTACTTCATGCAATAATCTGTTGTTAGCAACTTAATACTGAATAGGATGCGGATGCTGCCTTGAAGGTGGATTATTTAGGCATAGATGCTGTTGGAATAACGGTCTATGTACTTTGTTGTAATGCCCAACTAGATTTCATAGTAGACATCTTGGCATGTATTGCATTGTTATGCCCTCTCTATTTGTCAATTGCCCAGCTGTAATTTGTTTACCCAACATGCTAGTTATCTGTTCTGAGAGAGACACCACTAGTGAACTGTGGACCCTGGTCCAATTTCCTCATACTGTTTACACAACCTGCTGCAATCATCTGTTTCCTGTTACTTGCTGTTTTCCTGCTGTTTTCCACACCATACGTTTAACTCTTTGTTTCTGCAAGACCGGAGAGATTGACAACCTCTCTGTTTCGTGTTGGGCAAAGTTCTGGTTTGTGTCTGTGCAGATTCCACGTTGGTGCAAGCTCCCTAGCGCCAGGGGAGTCAACATCAACAACCTTCCGATAGATCGTCAAGTCCTACTGGATTGATAACCTTGGGTAGATTTTCAAGGGAAAACTTCTGCTGTCTACATCATAACCTTCCTCTTGGGGTTCACCAACACGTAGCCATCACATACCTGACCGCCAACCCAGTCTTTCACGCACGTACTAAGCACATTGAGATCGATTTCTATTTTGTGCGAGAGCGCTGGCTTCTGGAGCTCTTCAGGTTAGGTTTATCTCTTCTGATGATCAGCTCGCTGATGTCTTCACTAAACCAGCCACTCGACAGATGCTAGAACGTTTATAACCAATCTAAACCTTGTACATAGTAGCGGTTCAGATTGAGGGGAGTGTTAAAATAGTCTAGTTATATATTTCCTGTCATGTATTTGTACACGTATTGTACGTATGTAACCCTGCTGATCATTATATAAAGGAGAGACGTGGTGAGCATTAGCCCCACAGAAAGCCAAAACACTTTGATTAATATGGTATCAGAGCCAGAGGTCTAGAGTTCAAATCCTGGCCAACGCATTATTAAAAATAAATATCTGCGGACACCCTTATTCCACGTACTGGGCTTGTGAGAAAACGTCCACAGCCTAAACGTGAGGGGGAGTGTCAGAAATATAATATATTGCACAGCCCTTTCCATCAGTTCGGACTTATGGTCTAGATGGCTAGTGCATCAATTTAATATGAACGTCAAGGAGATGTCGAGGAAGCACGATAACCGAAGCCATCCAATCTACACGCACAAGAGGATGAAAAATCGGCAAGACGAATCGATGGCGAAACCGGAGAAGACTCGATCGAAGGGCGAAGCAAACAGACGAGCAAATTTTTTTTAGAGGGTATGCAAATGCATACCATAGTTTTATAGAAGAATAGCAATAATACAAAACGCCGACAGTAGGGTTTATAAAACCCAACTATCGCACACCCCACACACACATAAGGAGACTACTCGATGAAAAGATCTCCAACTCCTGCTCCCGCTGCCACCCAAAGCTTGAAATCTTCAACTACTCTAGCTGCCAGCACATCTTCATTGCACTGCTGCCCTGCATTCCCAAAAACTCTTGCGTTTCTTTGTTTCCAAACGCTCCAGCATATGAGGATCATCAAAGAGTCTACAGCTTTCTTTGTCTTCCCTCTGAAATACGCTCTCATGCTCAGCCACCAAGTCTCCAGGGAAACTCCCAACGCTGGCGCCTGATGTTGCAACCTGAATCTCATCGAGCATGTCCACCACACTTGCCTCGTGTAGACGCAGTGTGTTAGCAGGTGGTCCGTAGTTTCCAATTCTTGAAGACACAGCCTACACAGATCCTGATGTTCTTGGAGCCCATGCCGGACACGCCTATCGGAGGTCCAAATTCGCTGCTTCAGCGCCAACCACGCAAAGATCTTGCATTTGGCAGGCGCCCAGCACTTCCACACTCCCTTAGCCAGCGGAAACAGCGGCTGATCCTGCTCCTGCATAAACTTTTTATAAGTGGAACTCGCCGAGTATTGTTGTTTGGCGATGCGGCCAATTGAACTCGTCTTCTCTCTTCTCGTCCCTGAGCACCTGTGAGATCGCAAGCCACAGCTGAATGAACTGTGCCGCTACATTGTCTTCCACTGGGGCCGTCACATCCAAACACCACATGTTCTCCCTCATGGCTTCAAACACTGATCGTTTGTTTGCTATACGATTAGTCACCAAGCTGCGGAGGAGGGGCGCGATATCTCTGACAGCAAGGCCATTGATCCATCTGTCCTTCCAAAAAAGGGTTTTTTCTCCCATCACCGACAGATATCTGAACTAATCTGTCGAACACCTGGGCAGCTGACGAATCCTTCAATATTGGAAGCCCCAGCCATGGTCTAGATCCATTGTGCGTCTCAGCCATTCCCAACGAACTCGGAGAGCAAGTCCCTGGATCCTCAAATCCTTTACTCCCAAGCCACCATAGCATGCTGGCTTGCTCACATGATCCCACGCCACCAGGCACTGTCCTCCCAGTGCACGTTCGGTGCCGGCCCAGAAAAAGCCCCTAAACCACTTCTCTATCTCCTCGAAGAGCCACTCCGCGCTTCAGCAATCAACAGCTGGTGGACGGGTCTTGCTGCCACTACTGCTTTGATCAAAGCTAATCTGCCGGACCTCACGATCATGCCCGTTTGCCAGGCTGGAACACTATGCAGAACCTGATCCAACAGCGGCTGCCACTCGTTTTTGGTCAGGGGTCGAAGAGCTAGCTGCAGGCCTAAATACTTGATTGGAAACTTTGCGATTCCGCAGTTCAGAGTGTGCTCCACCAGATCTCATCCTCCTCCGTGCCGCGGATCAGGGTTGCAGACGTCTTTGCAAAGTTCACCTTCAAACCCGATGCCTCCCCAAACAACTCCAAGATTTGCTGCACTGCCATCAGGTCAGAGAACGCTGGCCTGACGAAAAGAACAACGTCGTCCGCATAAACTGACAGGCGCTGTGTTGCTGTACATCCCGCCAAGGGCAAGAATAGATCCTCATCCACTTTCGCCACTGTTGCCGTAATCACCTCCATCGCTAGAACGAAAAGCATTGGGGAAATAGGATCCCCTTGGCGCAAACCCCTGGCATGATAAATCCTCTTCCCCGGCACACCATTAACCACCACTTTTGTACTAGCTGTGTATAGGAGGATCGATATCAGTTTGCACCAAATTCACTAAACCCCAGCTTTCTAAGGACCTCGAGAAGGAAAGCCCAAGACACCGAATCGAAAGCTTTCAATATGTCCAGTTTTATCAACACACCCTTCTGTCTCCTGATGTTAATCTTCCGGGCCACTTGCCTAACCAGCATAAAATTGTCATGCAAACTTCGACCTCTCACAAAGGCTGATTGGTTAGCTTTCACCAAATTGCCTAGCTTACCCTCAAACGATTTGCCAACAGTTTGGAGAATAGTTTCGAGAAACTATGTACAGACGAGCAATTAATCTGCGAGAAGTGTCGACCGAAGGAAAACAAGTGTTTGGATGTATCCAGACCGACTAGCTTTCCATCACCTACATACAAGAAACTGAATAGCCGGTGAAAAACAGTCGACCGGTGAATTTGCGCGAGGCCCCGTTTCTGAATCCAATCGAAACCGGTGAGTGGATTTGTGTTGGTCGCTGGAGTCAGGCGAGCGTGAGAGAAAAAAACAGCTGCAGCCTGCAGGCTGTTCTTGTTCGACGGGCCATCTCTGGTTTCCTTCCCCAACTTAAACTACGTGGAACACATTGAGCTATCATGTTGAGCGCTTCCTGTACGTACGTAAACAGCGTCAGTCTGAGTTACAATCGATCTAGAGATCATACGAGTCTCGTTTGTGTTTGAACCCTCGTTCCACTCCGACTCGTATCTCGTACGTGCACATTGCAACCTTCACCACGTGCGTGTACATATACATATACATGAGCAGCCCACGATGCCGTAAGTATCGAAATAGTATTTATGCCAACAAATTAAGAAAAGTTGACTGAAATACAGTCGGAGCTGCTTTTCATTTATCAATAGAAAAAAGGCTGATAGCCAAATTGACTCGGTTTATAAGGAAAATCAGGCCAGAAAACCATACAACAGCTAGCAAACTAGCACAGCAACAGCACGCGCCGAAGCACGGCACAACAACACCACCACAACAAATACAACAGCACCACCAAACAGCTCACAGAACCCTCCTTGCTGAGCATCCAGCCATAAGGCGAGGAGGCAAAGCACAAAGCATCGATGACCGTGTCGCCGGCGTTGCAACATCCAGGACGCACCCACTCTTCAGGACCGCTCCGGCAAGTTCACACCATATAGCCTAGGAGAGAAGGCAGGCCGAGAGAGGACCTAGCCTCGGCAAGCGGAAGGCGCCGGACCGGAACTGAGCTAAGGGGTTATCGCTGCGATACCGCAATGCAGGTACATAGCACTCTTCGATACTCCACGTCCTGGACGGAGACCGGCATCGTCCCAGCACTGCACACCATGGCTGAGGATATTTGAGTATCAAAACAACACCTTCAAGAAGGAGAGCGTCGACTCACGACGCTTGCTGCCCGGACAACGGTGGCCCTGGAGTTTCCTCCGGCACTCAGAAGGGGTGTGGTTCCCTCAATGCCCTCCAAGGAGGGATGACGAGGCCCACAGGCGTAGCCGCGTCGATGCCGGCAGAGCCGCAAGGATTTCTCCCGAACCGCATGCCTATCACCCCCAAATCCCTAACCAGGAGTAGCAGATGGCAACGCGCCTGGACGGCCTCCACTGAGGAAGGAGGGCGCACGCTGGAGCAGAACGACGGAGAGCTCGTGGACGACCACCACCAAGATGCCCGGGATCCGGCGCCATGCTCCAGAGGACTTGCAGCTGCAGATCTGCACGAAGATCTGCAGCCCGCAAGCCTCGATGGACCCCGAAGGAACCTCATGGCCGCCGCTCCACCACCGCACTCCAGCGCCACACCTCCGCACCACCTCTCCAACAGCACCGGCGCACCACAGCGCCTCCGCAGCACCGCAGCACCATCACCCCCAGAACGCCGTCGCACTCAAGAGCTTCGAACTCGCGCTCGAAGACGCCCGCGTCCACCGCTGCTCTCCCCACGGCCCCTTTGGAGGCAGGGGCCACCGCCACCGTGGTGAGGCCGGCGGCAGCGGCGGCTGGGAGAAGGCTTGGAGGAGGTGGCTACTAGCGGCGGCTAGGGTTTCCCTCGAGTCGCCCAGGAGGGGCGACGCGAGGGACGGGAAAATTTACCATATTGCATCTCTTCTAGGAAAATTCTAGGAAAAATTAAGAAAAAGTTCGACATATCTCATCTCTACTCACCCCCACCTTCCCGTCGTACGTCGTGATGAGGAGCTCGGCCTCCGCGGCTCTCATGGCGGCGGCGCTATTGTTGCTGGTGGTATCCCTGGCGTCGCTGCCGAGGGAGAGGAGCGAGGAGGAGACGCGGCGGATATTCACGGAGTGGAAGGCCCGGCTCGGCAAGACCAACAACTCACTCACCGAGGAGGAGGAGGAGGAGGAGGACGATTATGCCATGTTCAAGCGCCGCCTCCGCCTCGTCGACGAGCAGTGGCACAATGATGGCTACCCCGCCTGGTCGTGGGGCAGCGAGAGAAGCAAGCAGGAGACGCGCCGGGTGTTCTTGCGCTGGAAGGCTAGACACGGCAAGAGATACAGATCCATCATGTATGAACGGCAGCGGTACGCCATGTTCAAGGACGACCTCTGTCGCGTGGACCAACACAACGCCGAGTACGCGTTCGGGGTCCACAGTGACACCAGAGGCATCCACCAGTTCACCGACCTCACCCAGGAGGAGTTCAATGCCATCTGCTGCGGGTACTGCCCCCTGACTCCCCGCCGATGTCGCCACAGGAATCAGCGAGGATCTACAAAATCCAGGAGCGGCTGCGGCGAGAATATGATGTTATTTATACATGAAAATTTACAAACATGCATAACAGAAACCGTTGTTTGGGATATACATTTGCGGTTGGATGGTTGTAAATATTCGTTTAAGGTTAATCACAACATGGGAAGATTTTTAGCAACACCTGAATATTCATATGATTATGCTAGCAATAAATTGTTATAGTTATTTTTATTGAACAAAGCACAAAGTTTTCGATCACTTACTTGGCTCGCCCCCTTTTTTGATTGTTTTTTAATGCAAATAGATTTAATCTAGTAATTACTTTTAGATTAAGTCTTAGGTCTTGTTTGACACCTGTGAAGGAAAGACCTTCTTTGTTGAAATGTTCCAAAAATTACTAAAATAAAAGGAAAAACCCTTGTTTCCGAGCGATGCACATAACCTTTTTCATTGCATAGTTTTAGAGTATAAGAGAGATAAGAACAATAACGTAACATATATCTCAAGGATCAGCCATCGTGGCCATATGAACAAGCCACCGAAATGTAGAAAATAGAAAAAGAACTAGAATATAGAAAGAAAAGGAAAGATTGATTCATATTATTGATCGACATATAATAAAATAAAAATGTGTCCTCTTAATTAGTTCAGCAGAACATGTTGGAGTGAGACAGTGTTCACTTATCAAAGCTAAGATGAGAGAGGGGAATCTAAGGAGGGTATAATACAAAATATTCCCATCTTATCGCAAACGGGGAAAATAGAAAAAAGAAGAAAAAGTTCCAGTCAAAACAGGGTGAAGGAGCAATTATGGGGAATGAAAATTTGAAAGTACACATTACAAGATAAGAAATTATTTGGGACACCAGCTCAAAAATAAGTTTTCTTTAGATGAGAAACATTAGAGAAATTGCACAAATTTCAGCAGTTAAAAATAGTAACCTAACGGCCGAGCTATTACTCAGATGGAGCATAACAAAGCTCAAGAATCAGACGGGTTCCTAGCTGAATTTTATAAAAAACATTTTGAAATTTCATTAAAAATATGTAATTATTCAGTGTAACAAAAATTTCATAAAACCCTCAGGCTTAGCTTCTTGAGTGAAGAGTGTTTGCTAGTATTTCCCCATTAATGTGCACTTAATGGAACTTTCGACCTCAAAAAAGTTCCCCTTCTAAATAGAATGTGATCAACACAATTGTTTTGTAGCTTGTACATAGGGTATCATGCAATCTTCATGTGATGTATTCACTTCTGTAGGCCATTGCAAAATCAGATCAACTTTTTTTGTTCTCGCATGCATTGCTTATTGATCGCAGTGTTAGCATGACTAATTTCTCGAAATGGATCTTGATAGGCTTTGTGGACACTTATTGGTGATGTGATGTACTCATGCAGCTTAAACTTTTTCATGCTCATGCACCTCATGTTCTTTTGTTATCATGCTTATATGTGTGTATTACGTTTTGTTCGTGTACCGATGAAATCTTCTATATATCCCCTACAAATTTCATTTCCTACTCGTTTGCATGTCAAGATTGCTAGCTCTGAACATATTTTTTTTCCTTAGTTGCTCTCCTCCATGTTATTATTCAGTTGTAATAATAGATTTCCAATGTTGATGTGAGAAATTAGAGGAAACAAAAAACATTTCATCATGTGAGAATAGATAGTACATAGGCAGGAACTAGTACTTTAAAGATAAGGAAAGCAAAGTTGTTGTCATCACTTGGTATGAGCATGTTCGTCCATTTGATGAAATGGGCCTAACGTATGTCGTCGCGCCTCAGCGCATAGTGGTGGCGCTAGATAACGACCGACCGCGCTTCACCACATATCACAGAGGTGTCTACATAGGTGTCCACATATCAAGGCACACATATTTTGTCCGACGCTAAATTATATGGTACATTCTTGTAATATCTACTTGGGGACGATGGTTAAGGAAGCATGATTTCAGGGACACGCCAAATGTTGGGGCCATAGGAAGCGGTGCAGGTGTCAGTACTCTGTTAATAAGGTTGTTCTTGGCAGATCAAGCTCATATATGTGTGAAGCCACATGATCTTCTTCTAAGGGCCATGTACGTGACAAGGAGAGAAGACGTACCCAGATCTATATGGCCTTGTTTCGGGATGTCGCCGAGTAATGATGCCAGAGGCCAAATGCACCGAGGACTACAAGGAGAGGAGCGAGGAGACACCGTGGATCTTCATGGAGTGGAAGGCCCAGCACCGTGTCTACTTTAGCGGTTGACTCTGTAGCTCATTGTAAAGTCGTTGTCGGTTGCGAGTTCGGGATAGAACTGGCCAAATCGTACTCACTAACTATTTTGAGGACCTATATCGATCTAACTTGACATGCTGGTGTTCGGTAGATTATATAACCTGACTAGATGAACATGAACTTGCACTGTTTACGTGGGTCATTTACACCTTTTAGGTCGACTCAAGGCAGATTATAACACTAGAAATATCATGATCGTCATCGATCGTTTATAATTAATTCTGAGGCCATTGCGATTCCTAACAATTTTCATTTGTCGAAGTTTAGATTTTAAACCTTTTGTACTGTTTCTAATAATACTTTTTAAATATTTAATTAAATGAGTTGAATCCAATTGGGTTGGTTAAACAATTTCATAAGCTTTCCATAACATTTGAGTTTGATTTATTTGGATTTCTAAATCTCGAGATATTGAATTTCAAAGATAGGTCCAGTACTGTTTTTCCAGAGAAAATGAAATAGAAATTCCTTCTCTTCTGGATAATGTTGAGATTTCTGACAGGTGGGGCCTACTGGTCAGTGACTCGGTGTGTGCGTGGAAAAGAATAAAAGACTGACGGGTGGGGTCCACTTGTCTGTCTAATATCTACAGCGAAGCGGTAGGGCACCGTTGGATCAGGATCCAACGGCCCACGATCAAAGGCAACGGCGGCGACCAAAAACTGGCGGCGCCGCCGCGCCGGCGGCACGGTGGTGATCGGAGACTCACCTAGAAGGCTCGGATGATCGCGGAGATGAAGCAGATCGACGGCGGAGACTCGGGGAAGGCGATGGTGCGAGTGGCAGTTGCTGGGGAAGTCTCTGTCGACGGCGGCGATGTCGTGCACTTCGTCGGCGTCGGGCAGCAACTTCGGCGGAGCATCGGGGTCGCGTCCGTGCACTAAAAAGAGGGAAAAGAAGCCTGGGTGAGTGCGGTGAGCTTGGGCAACATCGTAGAGGGGTCAGAGGGTAGAATGGAAGGGTGTGGCGTCGCGGCGATGCACGACCTCAACGGCGGCGTCGGGTGCGGCAGTGCACTGCCCTCCAGCGGTGCACAGACTAAATTGAGGCGAGGGAGAGCGCGGGGGAGAGGTGTGGTGTTCCAGTGAGGTCTCAGGGTGCTTTTATAGGCTCGGGGCGGTCCACGATGGTCGGGGTCTACGGCGGCGGCCATGGCGCGTCCACGGCGACCATTTCTGCGATTACACGGCGAGGGTGCAGAGACTCGTGGCGCCTTGGGGCTTAACGGGGTCCGGCAAGGTTCTAGAATCATCTAGAGGAGTGGTGCGTGTCGGGGAGCAGAGACGGGGGCCAATTTGCTCGGCGCCGTCCAATGCATCCGCGGCGGTCGTCGGGGAACATCGGCGTTAAGGCGACGGGAGAGGTGCCCGTTTTCTTCCCTGCGGTGCAGAGAGGTGCAGAGACGCAGGAGCGAGGGAGAGCGCGGCCAGGGGGGTCCTGGCGGCGAAGAAAACGGCGACGACGGTGGTGGCGACACGGCGACGGCGTCGGGGCTGGGGTCGAAGAAGGTTTTGCAGAAAACCCCCTCCTTCCTCTTTTCCTTTTTATTTTAGTTTGTTTTCAAAAATCCAGAAGCTTTTCCTGGATTTAATTGAGGTACTTAAACATTTTAGAAAAATTTGCAAATAATTGTGGGGCCTCCCCATAACATGTAGAAGCTCCACAAAAATTGGCATTTGCCAAATAAAATGTTTGGCAACATTTTCTTTCATAGTACTTTGTTTATGTTATTTTAATTTATTTCACTTGTTTTTATTTTTGAATTTTAAAACTAGTTCAAAAATAATATTTGAGAGGGGAAAGTGGTAGGAACAAAATGGGGAGTGTTTACATTACAACTCCACTGACTTTGGTTTGAAAATAATTGAGTTTGTCACTTGGAGATTTTCATGTGACAACTTGTCACTTTTATTTTTTTTGCTTTGATTTTATATTTTGTTTTCTTTCTTACTAGTGTTCACTAGTGCAAACACTCACACAACCAGCAAGAACAACATCTCAAGTAACAAAAGCAATTAACATACAATAAACAACAAAAAGTTTTGTTGGCTCTCATTTTTGGAATATAATCCTGATAATTTTGGGATGTTACAGAAAACAAAAATAACAGCAAATAAAAACGATGGGTTGTCTCCCATAAGCGCTTTTCTTTAACGCCTTTCAGCTAGGCGCAGAAAGTGAAAATCAAGTGTTGTCAAGAGAAGAAGCATCAACATCATAACTTGCTCTAACAATAGAGTCAAAAGGTAACTTCATTCTCTTCCTAGGGAAGTGTTCCATACCTTTCTTGAGAGGAAATTGGTACCTTATATTACCTTCTTTCATATCAATGATGGCACCAACAGTTCGAAGAAAAGGTCTTCCCAAAACAATAGGACAAGATGCATTGCATTCAATATCCATAACAATAAAATCAACGGGGACAAGGTTATTGTTTACTGTAATAAAAACATCATTAACTCGCCCCAAAGGTTTCTTCATAGCATTATCAGCGAGAAAAACATCCAAATAACAATGTTCCAAAGGTGGCAAATCAAGAATATCATAAAGCTTCTTGGGCAAAACCGAAATACTTGCACCAAGATCACACAAGGCATTGCAATCAAAATCATTCACCTTTACCTTAATGATGGGTTCCCAACCATCTTCTAATTTCCTAGGAATAGAAGCTTTAAGTTTCAACTTCTCCTCCCTAGCTTGCAAAAGAGCATTTGTAATATGCTTTGTAAAAGCCAAATTAATAGTGCTAGCATTGGGACTTCTAGCTAATTTTTGCAAGAACATAATAACTTCAGAGATGTTACAATCATCAAAATCAAAATCATTATTGTCAATGGTGGTGGAACCATTGTCTCCAATAGTTTGAAAAATTTCAGCACTTTTATCAGAAAAAGTTTCAGCAGTTTTAGGCAATTTCAAACGCTTTGCAGAAGTAGTAGAGACATTACCAACACCAATAACATTACCATCAATAGTAGGAGGCTTACTAGCATGTGAAACATTAGCATTACTAGTGGTGGTGATAGTACAAACTCTAACTATACTATTCTCTTTTTCAAGTTCTTCCTCTTTTTCCCACCTAGCATGCAATTCAGCCAACATCCTAATATTATTATCAATTCGAACTTGGATGGCATTTGCTGTAGCAAATGACTTAGTATCTTTAACTTCATTAGGCATAACTTTCAGTTTTAGAATTTCAACATCATGAGCAAGACTATCAACTTTAGAAGCAAGAACATCAATTTTTTCAAACTTTTCCTCAACAGTTTTATTGAAAGCTTTTTGTGTGCTAATAAATTCTTTAAGCATAGCTTCAAGATCAGAGGACACACTTCTATTGTTGCTGTAGGAATTACCATAAGAATTGCCATAACCATTTGAAGGATAAGGCTTATAGTTGTTGCTACCAAAATTATTCCTATAAGCATTGTTGTTGAAGTTGTTGTTTTTAATGAAGTTTACATCAACATGCTCTTCTTGAGCAACCAATGAAGCTAAAGGAACATTATTAGGATCAACATGAGATCTACCATTCACAAGCATAGACATAATAGCATCAATCTTATCACTCAAAGAGGAGGTTTCTTCAACAGAATTTACCTTCTTACCTTGAGGAGCTCTTTCGGTGTGCCATTCGGAATAGTTGATCATCATATCATCAAGTAGCTTTGTTGCTGCACCTAAAGTGATGGACATAAAGGTTCCTCCAGAGGCTGAATCCAATAAGTTCCTTGAGGAAAAATTTAATCCTGCATAAAAGGTTTGGATGATCATCCAAGTAGTCAGTCCATGAGTGGGACAATTCTTCACCAAAGATTTCATTCTTTCCCAAGCTTGAGCAACATGTTCATTATCAAGTTGTTTAAAATTCATAATGCTACTTCTCAAGGATATAATCTTAGCAGGAGGATAATATTTCCCTATGAAAGCATCTTTGCATTTTGTCCAAGAATCAATACTATTTCTAGGCAAAGAAAGCAACCATTCTTTAGCTCTTCCTCTCAAGGAGAAAGGAAAAAGTTTCAGTTTTATAATATCCCCATCCATATCCTTATACTTTTGCATTTCACAAAGTTCAACAAAGTTATTAAGATGGGCAGCAGCATCATCAGTACTAACACCAGAAAATTGCTCTTTCATAACAAGATTTAATAGAGCAGGTTTAATTTCATAAAATTCTGCTTAGAAGCAGGTGGAGCAATAGGAGTGCATATGAAATCATTGTTGTTTGTGCTAGTGAAGTCACACAACTTAGTGTTCTCAGGAGTACTCATTTTGAAAAACAAAATCAAACCGAATTAAACA
Organism: Poa pratensis; assembly: GCA_947311845.1. Lineage (NCBI taxonomy): Eukaryota > Viridiplantae > Streptophyta > Magnoliopsida > Poales > Poaceae > Poa > Poa pratensis. Next base: position 26,283,861 of record CAMZMU010000041.1, on the reverse strand, counting down.
AGTAACTAATTTTTTTGTGTTTTTGATAAAGAGAGCAAACAAGACTAAATAAAAATAAACTAAGCAAGACAAATAACAAAGTAAAGAGATTGGGTGTGAGAGACTCCCCTTGCAGAAGCAATTCGGTTTTCCCCGGCAACGGCGCCAGAAAACGTGTTGCTAGCGCTAAGTTGACGAGGGAATATCTCCCCGGCAACAGCCAGAAACAATGCTTGTACGTCACACGTCAGTTGGGAACCCCAAGAGGAAGGTATGATGAGTGCAGCAGCAAGTTTTCCCTCAGTATGAAACCAAGGTTTAATCGAACCAGTAGGAAAACGAGGTTTGCTTCGAAGGTGTTGGTGAAGGAGTGTAGTGCGGCGCAACACCAGGGATTCCGGTGCCAACGTGGAACCTGCACAACACAATCAAATTACTTTGCCCCAACTTAACAGTGAGGTTGTCAATCTCACCGGCTTGCTGAAAACAAAGGGTTAAACGTATCGAATGGAAGATGATGTTTGTTTGCATAAAACAGTAGAGAACAATGATTGCAGTAGATTGTATTTCAGATGTAAAAGAATGGACCGGGGTCCACAGTTCACTAGTGGTGTCTCTCCAATAAGATAACTAACATGCTGGGTAAACAAATTACAGCTGGGCAATTGACAATTGATAAGTGCATATAACATGCATGTGTGAGTGTGGTGTCTACTATGAGATTCATTTGGGCATTACGACAAAGTACATAGACCGCTATCCAGCATGCATCTATGCCTAAATAGTCCACTTTCCGGTTAACATCCGTACCCCTTCCAGTATTAAGTTGCAAGCAACAGACAATTGCATTAAGTAATGTGCGTAATGTAAACAATACATTCATCCTTGAATAAAGCATTGCTGTTTTACCCCTAGTGGCAACAACACATCTACAACCTTAGAACTTGCTGTCACTATCCCAGGTTAAATAGAGGTTGAACCCAACTATCATGCATAAATACCCCCTCTTGGAGTCACAAGTATTCACTTGGCCAAGGCTTCAACAAGTAACGGAGAGCATGCAAGATCACAAATGACATAGACATGATAATATAATATTCAGCTCCACATAGGTATCAATATAAGTCAGATCCCAGCAAACACAACATGTAGCATTACAATAAGATGATCTTGATCATGATAGGCAGCTCACAAGATCTAAACATGATGGCACAAGTGGAGAAGACAACCATCTAGCTACTGCTATGGACCCATAGTCCAAGGATGAACTACTCACGCATCACTCCGGAGGCGGGCATGGCGATGTAGAGCCCTCCGGTGATGATTCCCCTCTCCGGCAGGGTGCCGGGAAGAGCTTCAGAACTGTAACATCCCAAAAATTATTAACAAGTTTTATTAATTCCAAAAATGGGAGCCAACAAAAACTTTTGTTAAATTATATGTGTTGATCTCTTATTCTTGCTTGTGTTGCTTATTTCCTCTTGTTGTGTGTTGCTTGCTTTATTTTGAGAACATGAAGAAAAGAAGAGGATTAAATTAAAAGCAAAACAAGAAAAATAAATGTGGCAAGTGCCACACAAATTCTCCAAGTGAGGATCTCATTTTGTTTCCAACAAAATTTAGTGGAGTGGTATTGCAAACCCTCCCATTTCATTCTTACTACTTATCTCTCTCAAATAGTATTTTCAAATTAGTTTTAAAAATTCAAAAGTAAACAAAGTAAAAATAAATTAAAATGCCTTAATTAAAACACTATAAAAGAAAATGTTTTAAAACATTTTATTATTTTATGCCAATTTTTGTGGAGCTTCTGCACCTTATGGGAAGGCTCCACAAATTTTGCCAAATTTTTATAAATTGATTTAGTGCCTCAAATAAAATCAAGAAATGCTACTGCAATTAAACAGAAGGACTGAAACGTAAATAAGAGAAAGAAGAAGAAGGAAAAGAAGCAGTGCACAGGAGCCAGGGGGGTTTTTGCAAAACCATCATCGTCTACCTCCCCCTAGCTCACTGTCGCCGTCGTCGTGGCGCCATGCTCGACGTCGCCGTTCCCAGGCCCCCCAGGGCCCCCTTGCCCGCGCTCTCCCTCGCCCCCGAGCCACTGCGACCTCTGCGGGCAGAGGAGACCCTCTCCCCTCGCCTTAACGCCGTTGTCCCCCGAAGCACGCCGCGGAGGAGTTGGACGGCGCCGGCCAAAATTGGCCCAGCTCACCGCACCTCGCCACGCGATCCGCTACGACGCGCACCCTAGCCCACGCCCGGACCCCCCAGACACCGAGCGCCAACCTCTCCCGCCCTCTGGACGCCGCTGGACCGCGACCACCGTGCGCCGCCGTCGCGCCTATTTAAACTCGAGCCGCACCTCGCATTTTCCCCACGCCCCACTGCCTCTCCCTTGCTGCACCACACTCCCCACCACTCGCCCGTGCACCACCACGAGGGCGGAGCCGCTGCTGCGAGCTCGCTGCTGCTCGTGCCCGTGCTCGACCGCCCGAGGTAGGCGACGACACGGCTGTGCCGTGCTGCTGCTCCCCTTCCTCCACTGACCTCACCACCTTGATCCCCGTACTCCCCGCACTCACCCGAGCCTTTTGCCCCTCTGTTTTGTGCACAGAGACGCCGCCAGGACACCGCCGGAGACCGCTGCCGTGGCCGTGGAAGTTCAGCGGCTCGCCGTCGACGTTTCACGCCGTCCCAGCAAGTAGGACTCGCCAGGACGTTCGCCCGAGCCTCCGCCATCGTCTCGCATCATCACCGAGTCCTCCCGAGCCCTCTAGGTGAGGAACCGTCTACCACCGTGCCGCCGGCGCGGCGGCGCCGCCATTTTATGGTCGCCGCCGTGGCCTTTGAACGTGCGCCGTTGGATCTAGATCCAACGGCCGCGTAACGCTTCATTTAGATGAGCGGCTGACGGGCTGGCCCCACCCGTCAGCATTTTATTAATTTCCAACCGTTCACTGAGTCACTGACAGAAGGGCCCCACTAGTCAGATTTCTCAACATTATCCACACTGAACACCTTTTCTATTTTTAATTTCAGAAGAATTTCAGTACTGGACCCAATTTGTAAAATCAATAACTTGAGATTTAGGAATCCAAACAAATCAAACTCAATTGTTCTGGAAAGCTTATGAAATTGTTTAACCAACCCAATTGGTCTCATGTCATTTAAATAAATAGTTAAAAATAATTATTGAAAATGCCACAGAAGGTTCAAAATCTAAACTTGTTTGTTTCTGATACTCTGCTAGTCCAAATAATTCCAAACCAATTTTGCTAGCTTAGTACTGCCTTGTATTAGCTCCCCTAATTTTGGTAGAATTATTTAAGCAATATTAATTATTGACTTTAAGATAAACCCTTCTGGACAAAAACAAACAAATATGTTTATTGGTTGATCCAAATGAGTTAGGACCAATTTTGTTAACTCACATATAGCAATGTTTACTTACCCCTAAAAGGATTTAATTTTTGGAACAACAGAACATATTTGGTAACCAAAACTTGATTATTAAGGTACTGGATTCAAACCAATGTGTAGGGAGTTTGGTAACTCCAAATGATCCAATTCAAATTGGGTTGTCTTCTACACATCAGTAGCTTTCTATAGAAATTTAGTTTGTATTTTTGTGACCAACAGAACTCAAGTTGTGGAATTAAACATGTTTAACAAGTTTCTGCCATAATTTGGACTTAAACAATTAATGTTTAATTCAATTGTTTGAAATTAAATTGTATTGTTTGTTGTATCCAGTGGCTATTTAGAGCATTTAGGATTGTGATACTGTGGTGATGGGATGTTGTTTGAGTAGTTTTAGTGATTGCTTGTGTTTGTCTGTTTATCGATTAGACGAGAACGTTGCCGGAGATATCGAGGAGGGGGAATTTGTTGAACCAGAAGATCAAGATCAAGTCCCCTTTGCCGAGCAAGGCAAGCTACTCTCCGAGCTTGCACCTAAATATATATGCATCTACTTTGATCAAATGATTTACTCTTAAAACCAATGGTTTACAAAACCTTTTCCAAAAGTGTATGGAAATTATTTTGCCACCCTATGTAGAAGTTATGAAACTTTAGGATGGAAAACAATGTTGTTTATTCAAACTCCTTTGGAAATACTTGTGTGGTTATGGAATGCCGAGATGTCGGTGTTAAAGTGGAGAAATGGAAAAATGGGAATGTTTATGAAAAATGCACAGTATCCTAGTACTATGACAACCAATCTTAATCTGTGCGACCACACTTACCCCCATATGGGAACGGGGCTTAGTCATATAATTTGCTCTTATTAGTATGGGATACCTCATCGACGGAGATGACTCCGTTATGCATGAGGGGATGGTTTATGAACTCCCCTGACCTGGGTCCTCGCTCAAACTCTATGGAAAGATAAGGAGGAGGATTGAAGACTTCATAAATGTGGTCGCCGGGAAAAACATATGAGTCCTCACACTTAGGGTTGCCGACGGGGACCGGACTGAGTGTTGGTGGGAATTATCATATGGGTAGGATCCTATACTAGCATGAGCAAAGGAGAGGCTAGGGTCGGTGGCTCAACTTCGCATACACCTTGTATGGCGGGACGTGGCTGACACGATGAGTTACCGGATGGGTGTGGGATAAAAAGCGTGCTACCTCTGCAGAGGGTCAAAACTATTCGAATAGCCGGGTCCCCGGATATGGACAATTGGGAGACTGTCCTAAGATCTTGTGCAAATTTTTGGAAAAGCTTTTAAGTTTAAAATAAAATGAATTGGTGATGGCATGATATAGCTATACCAAAATGGAGTGGTATGAGTTGTGGGACTAATTGGACCATGGTGAGCCCTGGTCCAGAAAAGAAAGGGTTTGGAGAAACAAAGGAGATGGTGATTTCTTTTAAAAACAGTTATAAAACTCTTCTTACCTTTTTCAATAAAGATATAGAGATGTTTTAAAACAATTAAAAGTGGTAAGTTAAAATAAAGTTAGTGCATACTCATGTTGGGGTAGTTTGCGAGTACATTCAAATGTACTCATATTGGTTTCGTCCCTGGCTATTGTCCTAGCCAGACTACGAGGAGGAGCACTACGCCGAGCAGGAGTATGGTGACTTCTACGCGAACTGAGGATCTCCACAAGTCAGCTGCCTGTCGGGTCGTCATCGTTAGAATATGATGTCTACTACGCCGTAGCTTCCGCTGATATTTTGGTTTGGCCCTTGAAGGCACCTATGTAAGAACTTGGTCTAAATGACCATTTATGTAAGACTTTTTATTCGGTACTGTAATGGATGTAAACTTTGGTATCCAATTCGGATTATGTGCAACGACAGACTGATCACGGGATCGTTGTGTTAAACATAATCGGGTATTTCGGACAGCTAGTCCGGGGTCCCCACAAGAACCCCCGAGTTAGGGTTGACGGCGGCGGCGGCAGCGAATATGTTCTGGATGAAAGGCTCGGTGCCTTAGGGTTTTCACGTCTCGGGGAATAAATAGGCGAAGGGGCAATGTCGGCGGACCCCCGTGGGGCCCAAACCACCAGGCGGCGCGGTGGGTGTCGTGGGTTTGTCACGTCAGGTGTCATAAATGACTTCGTAGGTGTGGGATTACGCGAGTCAAGCATCTTCGAGCTTGGATCGCAGGAACAAAGATCAACACAGATTTACCCAGGTTCGGCCCCCTCAATGTGAGGTAAAAGACCTACTTCCTGCCTACCCTAGATTGGTATTGATATGATAATCGAGGTGTTACAATGGAGGCGATTCGATCTGGTACTCGCCGTACGAATTAGGGTTTAGGGCTTGATAGCTTGACCTGTTCTAAGTCCTGCGAGTCCTCTTTATATAGCTTGACCCGTTCTAATAGGTTAGTCACAGAAATGCATAAAAGTGATATGAAGTGTATATAAAACATGTAGCAAATGGTATAATATAAGCATGGAACAGCAGAAATTATGGATACGTTGGAGACGTATCACCTGCCTCCGGAGTGATGCGTGAGTAGTCCACCATGGGACTATGGGTCCATGCATGGCAGTAGCTAGATGGTTGTCTCTCTCTCTCTTGTACTCCATTGTTTAGATCTTGTGAGCTGCATAACATGATCAAGATCATCTATTTGTAATGCTACATGTTGTGTTTGCGTGGATCCGATGAATTATGGAGTCGTGACATTATTGTTCAGTTTATTTATGATATATATTTTTTTGACCTTGCATGCTCTCCGATGCTTGTGGATGATTTGGTCGAATTAATTGCTAGTATCTTTAGAGAGAGTATTTATTCTAGATAATGGGTTCATGCCTCTCTTATCTGACCTCGAGTTGACAGAAACGATTAACTCTTGAGATGTGTTGTTGCTACTAGGGGTAAAACAACGGTGTTTATTGCTATATGTTGTAACCATTGCTTACATTATGCACCATGCTTATTGCAATTATCTGTTGCTTGCAACTTAATACTTCAGGGTGACATGCTGGATAGTGATCCCGGGGTGGATTATTAGTCATAGATGCAGTTGGATAACGGTCTATGTATTTTGACGTAATGCCCATATTAAATAAAACGATGAACTTTGTGTCATGATAGTATTATTACACGCCCATGCTTTGTCAATTGCCTCGCTTTTATTTGCTTATCCAACATGTTTACGACCGTTCCCATAACTTTTCCTAGTCCTTTGCTCGTTGGTCATTTTTGCTCTTTTATTATTTTACACATATACGTTTAATCTTTTGTGTTCAGCAAGCCGGAGAGATTGACAACCTCTTTGTTTCGTTGGGGCAAAATAGTCTGTTCGTGTGTGCGCAGGTCCAGGTCCAGGCCAATAGCTCTTTTCGGTGTCATTGTCGTTGACACCAAGCCGAAGCCTTCTCCAAGTCCTACTGGTTCGATAAACCTTGGTTTTGTATCAAGGGAAAATTGCCGCTACGCTGCATCATACCTTCCTCTTTGGGTTCCTAGCGAACGTGTGATGCGCGCCATCAATTATTTTTAAACTTCATTCAAAACTACGATGTTTAGAGATTATTCATTGATTAAATCATGATCAACATTTAATTTCTTATATTTAGACATAATTCGTTTATTAATATGTTGTTCCTTCGTCTGTGCACTCTGCATATGCCTAATGCACGTTCGATCCGAACTAGGTTTTTATGATTAGAAACATTCAGTTTGGAGGATTAAGACTGAAATTAGGAAATCATACTATTCACATTAGTACTCTTATTCAGTACAAAAAGATTTCTTTACAAAAGATGTTCTATTAATAATTTACTAGTACTACTACTACCGCTAGTAATATTAACGCTAATCCTACTTCTTCGGCCTCTTCGTCGGCGGTATTGCATCCAAGCCCTCGTCGTCCGCCGGCGGTGAAAATCGCCCCTGTCGTCGTTGTCGTCATTGTCCGCCGGCGCCTCCTCCTCCTCCTCATCCTCATCCTCCTCGTCCTCGTCCTCGTCGAAGGACGAGGGGGTGGATGAGTCGTCGGCGGCGGCGGCGTTCTCTTCCTCATCCTCCTCCTTCACGGCCACTCCTGCCTCGAACCAGGGGACGTGGCCCTCTTGGTCTTCGTCACTAGCGTTAGCGCTAGGGACTTCCTGGTTGTGCCACCAGTCAGAGCCGTCGTCCGCCATTGCTCGCTCGGAGAGAATTGGGGTTTTCTCGGTGGTGGGGAGCGAACTAATGGTATGATCCATCTAGACATATCACAACCATGTTGCACGAAAACTGAGCGATGATTTTATGTTTATGTGCATACATGCATACGTGCATTCATGTCATGCCACGAAGAGCGTTCTGGACACGAACTGGCACCCGGACTCAAACCCACAGTGCGCCCTGGGACAAAAAATTTGAAAACCGTTGTATTGCAAGTTTATGATTTTCCCTGATGCAAGTACACTAAAAATGAGGATTCCCCAGGTTTTCTATTTTTTTTACTTTTCTCGATTTATGTGATTTTTTGGGTAAATGTTATTAAACTCATTTAATGAGTGAAATTTAGTTAAAAAGCTAAACAATTCAAGATATTTAGGGATTATTCCTCCCATATGACATACTTTTTGTGAAAATTGTGAGAGCTCAATTTTCAATCTTATTTGTGGTATCTAATTCACACAAAATAGGGATTTTGGTACTAAAACAGTAAAAAATAAAAATTCAAAATATCTTGGAATCTTGATTTGGCAATGTTGTTTACAATGTCAATAAATATTTTTGTGCCGAGTTTGGTCATCATAGTAAGAAGCTAGCCATGTATATGGCCATGACCAAGGTTTTTGGCTTGAAAGCCATGATCCATACAAGGTTGTCCATTTTATGAACAATTGTTTTATTAAAATGTGGTATTGCAATTTATGATTTTCTCATGATACTAGTACACTAAAAAGGAAGATTCCCCATGTTTTCCATTTTTTATTTTATCTCCATTTATGTGAGTTTTTTCCAAAACAAGGCCAAAATCGTACGTGTGACCATTCATAGCTAGGGGTGCATTTTCCAACTTTTTTCTGTGCAATTGCATAGAATCATGGTAGACTTGGTTTTTATGATTTTTTATATTTTTGGAGCCAAACTATAACATACTTGTAGTTCAAGTTTCATTTTTCGCTGTTAAATGCTATTAATCTCATTTAATGAGTGGAATATAGTTCGAAGCTCAATGTCGCAGGCCCCTACTAGGTGTAAATGAATCAGTTTCTTGATTGTTGAATATAATCGTGTACTTAACTGATTGTAAACATGTCATTATTAGTGCCACAAACTCCTCCTAAAAACCAAGCCGCAACATCATGCGCTCCAAAAAAACATTTAACACGATCATACTCTTTGTGCATGTCCAATTTAACGTCATAATAGTGTTGGAATATTAGGCATAATTTCCATGATTAATTCCAGAATAGTAAACATGATCGCAACAGCTACTAACATGTTAAACTCGAAAATACTAGACGTATTAATTAACATGAACAGCAGCAAAACATCTACTAACACAGCCATAATAAAACAGCAGATCGGGACGTGACACACGTACCGAACGGTAGTAGATGAAGTAGTCGTTGGAGCAGCGACGGCGGCAGCTTGAGCAGCGACGGTAGCAGCTCGAAGAAGACGACGTTGAAGACGAGTCGCCCGCGGACCCGGAGATCGTCCAGAAAGTCGAGCCGTGATGAAGAACTTGAGCAGTCGCGCGGAGCTCCTCCCAAAAACCTTATTCGCCCTCATGACAATAGTTTTAGGATCATTTATTTTGACACATGAACTGGATAAAGCAAAGAAAACGTCCGAGAGGGTAATACATGTTGCAAATTTAGGATGACTACGTTCTGAAAATTGATCATGGTGGTCATTGTGGAGAACGGTTTTGTGATTTACCCATGCAATTCAGACTTTATCATACTCTATGCACCTCCCTTCTTCCGTTCTCATGCTTATATGTGTGTACTTACTGTTTCATTGGCGCAAGGATGAAATGATTTATATATATCCTTACTAATTGCATTTGCTACTTCATTGCATCTCAAGATAGCTAGCTACAGCAACTAATTATTTTGTTTAGCTTTTCTTCTCTGTGTTATTATTTGGTTGTGCTAGTATAGGTCATCACCGGGACCTTATAACACCAAACTCCAATGTAGAAACTACAACAAAGTACAGAAAAGAAAACAGAACATATATAAGATCGATGCGGTCTCCTCAGTTCAGCTCTCTACTTCTTTCACATTGAGAATTTCAGAGTACAATCTAAATCATCATGGGCCAATAAGCAGAGCTTGCAAATGAAAAGTAAATCCAAATATAACTATAAGCCCCCATCAAATTATATTCATCAGCTAGACTGGCGGAAAACATCATAGCCGTGGTATGAGGGTCTCCAATTTGGTTCTGCATGGTGTCATGAGATAGACAACCAACGAAAGTATTTAGTTTGATCATCATCAGACAGAAATGAAAATAGGAAAATGCTTCAAAAAACTATTTTCGACAACGTTAAATTTAATATTTGTGTCCAGTACTGATCCAGTCATCGTGAGGAGCCTGGAAGAAAAATCAATGGAAGATTAAGAAACAAAAAAGAGAAAAACTCAAAACAAGATAGGAATCTCACTAGTGGGAAATACCCTATCAGTGGCGCACCCTCAGAATTGCTGGGTGCGCCACATAATCGTCGCCACTAAATTTTTTTTTCTGTGGCGCACCATGGGCGCCACAGAAAAAGGGTGCGCCAAAGAATTTTCTGAAAAAATTCAAAATTTTCAAAAACTGCAAAAAAATATAAAAAGTTTCAAAAAAATCCGAAAAATCAAAATATGTAATAATATGAAAAATCCTAATTATTGGAATTATTTTCAGATTTTTTTTGAAATTATACCTTCCCGCTAGGTCACCCATCATCAAATTGCTCCAACCATAGCATATTTAACTTCTAAGTTCCACATATTCAGCCTACCCTTTTGCTACTCTAGTTCTTATTGATATATATATCATTTGAACCCTCTTAAGTCTTGTATGTGTATATGTTACATATGTGTTATAAATGTGTGTTTTTAAATTTCAGATTTTTCAAAAACTTCTAAACTTTCAAAAGGAGATTCAAAAGTTTCAAAAGATCCAAAAAATAATCAAAAAACTTAAAAAAAAAATCCAAAAATCCAAAAAAGTCAAAACATTTCAAAAAAGTCAAAACAGTTCAAAAAAATCAAAAACTTAAATTTTTTCAAAAAATCCAAAAAATAAACAAATCCAAAAAAGTCAAAACACTTCAAAAAATTTCAACAATCTTCTTTGTTATACATTTCTGTGTCTTTTTTGGAATTTTGCAATTTTATAAATTTTTTGAATTTTTTTGATTTTACGACGAAAAATCGTCTGTTTGAAATAACTTTTTTTTATAAACCCGGGTGGATTCGAACTCGGATTTTTCTCTAGTTTTTTTTTGGCATATAAAACGCGTTATTTCGACGTCGTATGCAAAAGTTATGGCCGTTACAAGATTTCTTTTTCATTTGTTGCAGAAAAGGTCAAAATTCATATTTCAAAATTTCTATACCTACTAGACACTCATACCTAACTACATGTCAAAGAATTTTATTTATTGAATTTTTTATCATTTTCTTTTACTTCCTACAAGACTAAAAAGACGATCCACCGGGGGTGGGATTTGAAAAAAATAATTCTATGGCGCACCAAGCCTTTCTGTGGCGCACCTTGCCATGTGCGCCACATAATTTTCGCATGCGCCACAGAAAGTAACATTTCGGTGGCTTACCTAGCCAAGTGCGCCACAGAAATGTGACTTTCTGTGGCGCACCGGGCTTGGTGCGCCACAGAAATGTGACTTTCTGTGGCGCTCCAAGCCAGGTGCGCCACCGAAAAATAATTCTGTGGCGCACCAATTAAGGGTGCGCCACAGAATGCAACCTACCTATAAGGGTTTTCCTACTAGTGTCTATCTGGATGATAATACAATCTAATGAACGTATGAATCAGTCATCAACGGAACCCCTTCAATACCAAACTCCGATTTGTAGAAACGAAAACAAAGTACATGAAAGAAAATCGAACATAGAATTGATGCGGTCTCCTCAGTTCATGGATCTAGTTTCTTTCACACTGTGAATTTCAGAGTATAATCTTAATCATCAACGGGACCCCTTCAATACCAAACTCCGATTTGTAGAAACAAAAACAAATCACATGAAAGAAAATCGAACATAGGATTGATGCGGGCTCCTCAGTTCATGTATCTAGTTTCTTTCACACTGTGAATTTCAGAGTACAATCTTAATCATCATCGGAGAGTGAGCAGAGCTATAAAATGAAAAGTAAATCCGAACATAATTATACTCCCTATCAAGCTATAGTTCATCGGCTCGATTGGTGGAATACAACATATATAGCCATGGCGCCATGACCGTGGTATGAGGTATCAAAGTTAGTTCTGCATGGCTTCATGAGATAGAAAGCAAACGAACGAAAGTATTTAGTTTGATCATCATCCGACAACAACGAAAATAGGATCTAATCCAAGATACAGACCAGAATAAGGATTTAAAATAAGTTGTCTAAATGTATCGACAAATTGTTATTTTTCAGACAAGGCTAAACTTAAAATTTGTGTCCAGGTCAACCGAGAAGAAAAAATAATGGAAGTTTTTGGAACTAAGAGCAAAAAAAACTTGAAACACGGTAGGAATATTTCTGGATGTTAAATTGTTAATAGAGAACTCATGAATGTATGAATCAGTCATAACCGGGACCCTTTAACACCAAACTTCGATTTGTAGAAACAGAAACAAAGTACCTGCAAAAAATGGAACATAAGATTGATGCGGTCTCCTCAGTTCAGGTATCTAGTTTCTTTTTCACACTACCAATTTCAGAGTACAATCTAGATCATCATCGGAGAACAAGCAGAGCTAGAAGATGAAAAGTAAATCCAAACATAACTAGAAAACCTATCAAAATGTAGTTCATCGGCTCAGTTGGCGGAATACAACATAGCCATGGCACCATGACCGTGCTATGAGGTCTCAAAGTTAGTTCTGCATGGCTTCATGAGATAGAAACCAAACAAACAAGAGTATTTAGTTTGATCATCATCCGACAACAACGAAAATAGGATCTAATCCAAGATATAGACCAGAATAAAGTTGTATAATTGTATCGACAAACTGTTATTTTTTAAGACAAGGCTAAACTTGAAATTTGTGTCCAGTACTCCAGTCAACCGAGAAGAAAAAACAATGAAAGTTTTTGAATCAAAGAACGAGAAAAACTCAAAACAAGATAGGAATATCTCTGGATGTTAAATTGTTAATAGAGAACTCATGAACGAATGAATCAGTCATCACCAGCACCCTTTAACACCAAACTATGATTTGTAGAAACTTACAAAGTATATGCAAAAAAATCGAACATAAGGTTTATGTGGTCTCCTCAGTTCAGTTTTCAGGTTCTTTCACATTGAGAATTTCAGAGTACAATCTAGATCATCATCGGAGAACGGGCAGAGTTTGAAAATAAAAAGTAAGTCCAAACCTAACTAGAAGAACCATCAAAATATAGTTCATCGGATGGATGGGCGGAACACAGCATATATAGCCAGCATGCAAATGAGAAGGAAGACGAACCCGACAGCTTACCTAAACCACAGAGGGGTAGACAAAGAAGTTCATTACAGCTGGAGAGAGCATGACATGGCACCGAGGGTGGAGGTGAAGAAGTAACTAGACGAGGCGCAGGAGGGAAGCCGCCGGACCATGCGCAAAGCCAACAAAAGTCGGTCAAGCCCTCAAACTTGACCTGCCTTAATTGAAGAACCAGCAGATTGAGAAAAGTATTGGCGTGACAAGAGAAATTCAGACTCTGAACATGTAACTTTTCTTCCGGTAACCAAAAAAGGGTAGAAACTTTTCTCTCACGAGGACTTGATGACAACGACGGTGGCTGTGTGAAAGAAGATGCTTGAGCGGCGGCCGGCGGGCGCCGTGAAGTTGCTGCATGCACCGTTTGGCCGCTCCTCCGGCTGGTCGGCAAAGAATAGATTTTTATTGTATAGGGGGAGAACATGATTCAGTTATGGGGTTCGGGCACAACTCGTACATACCTTGAGCATGCGGCTGGAGACGGTGTGCCGGGCAGAACCGGACTGCCGACGCCCGACGGTCGACATCGTGGCCGCCGGTGGGCGCAGCAAGCACGCGTCATAGTCGAGGGCTTAGAGGTAGGAGGCGAAGGTGCTGCGGCGCGGGAAAGAGAAGGGCGGCGGCAGCGGGTTAACCCTAATCGAGACATCATATATAAAGACGATTGTATGCCGAGATAAAATCCACGTATGTATCGTGGGTGGTTCGGACACGTACCGTAGAAATTAGAATATGCAACCACGAACGAAGGTGCTGAACTTGGAAGAGCCCCACGAAACGCGCCGGGTTTAGATCAATCGAGCTCCCTCCCAGCGATCACATGCATCGATAACAAATCCACGCCACCCGTCTCGTGCAGTGTTCATGGACGACAGCTCCGGCGCGTCGGCGGCGGCCTCATCGCCGACGTCCCAACGCGACCATGACTGGGTGATGCTCGACCCCCACAACCGACTACTCGAGTCCCCCACGGTTACCCCTGAGGATGACTTCCGGTGGACCAGCGCGCACGCGATGACCTCCAAGGGCGAGCCTATCTGCGTCTCCTTCCGCGCCGTGCGCCTCCCGGATGTGTCCCGCCTTTCAGTCAGCTGTACGCGCACCAAGAACTCACGGTTGCAGGAGGAGGATCGTTGGCCCTACTCCTCCGACCGGGAATCTGTGGTCCTAGCTGCCCATGGCAACTCCATCCTTCTCATCCTCGGTCTCAGGTACCCCAGTTCAAACTTTTGGTCCTCCAGTTCAGAGCTTTTTGTCTACACGGCCGCCAGCTCCGTGTGGCCGGCGACGCTCCGGTTACTACCCGCTCACGACACGTCCACGCCTCCTCATCACATTGGCCTCATATGCAATGGAAATACCGATGAGTTCCTAGCGGCGGACCTCGAGATCATACCGGGAGACAGATACCTCGACGACGGTGATTATACTCCGGTGGAAGCTATGCTCTACGTGCTTAGGTCCCGCAACCCTGGGGGCAGGTGGATGGAAACCGTTCCACGGCCGAGGATCCTCCATAAGAAGGGGCAAGGCATGGAACTGATCTCGTGGTCAACCGACGAGGTGGTCCCGTGCGCCAGTTCCTTGTGCTACGTGGACTACTCCCGGGGCGTCTTGTTCCTGGAGGATATCCTCAGCGGATGCCCTGAGCTACGCTACGTCCAGCTACCCACCGGAAATATCCCCATGGCCGATCCTTACGACGACCTTGGAACATTCGCTCGTCTTGGCCGTAGGGGGTGCCCGGAACGGGGCTTGTGCTCCACCGATGGTGGCCGCACCATTAAGTTCGTTGAGGTTGTCACAACCACCGTCTTCATCTCGCGTACCCGTGGAACCGCTTCTGCTCTGTTTACCATCAAAATGTGGAGGTTGAGGCGAGATCATAAGGACAATATGACATGGGAGAAAGAGGGTGAAATGGAAGATTCTGACCTCTGGAATCAACCGGGCTATGGCGACCTACCGCGTGTTGCGCCCACATTCCCCCGCTTGAGCATGGGGGAGCCCTGTGTAGTCTACTTTCTGCTCAGCAATCACCATCAAGTTGATGGAGAGGAGACATGGGTCATCGCCATTGACATGTTGAACAAGACGTTACGATCATCCTTCAGATACAAAAAGTCATCTGAAAGCCTCGCTCGTAATGGTGCATTCATTCCTTGTGAGTTCTCCAAGGACCTGCTGGTTCCTGGAATTGGCTAATCCGTGCTATAGTAGGCAGCCGGCGCTGGGCCTCGTAGTTTCATTATGTGCTTATCATGTTATCAAACCAACATTTTTATTTTGTATAAGACAGACTAGCTAGTTTGTGTTACGATTTCTCACTTCAAGTTATTATTGTTAGAGTAAAAATGCATCAATAATTTTCACAATCAAGTTTCACGAACCTAGAAATCAAACACTGAAGGGAGGGATACATTATTCATCTATATTCTATACTAATATAGCTAGCTGAATGTCTGAAAAAAAATGTACACACTCCTCAGTCCTCACTTAATTGTTGCAATGAAGAAAAATGTGTCGGGTTCTAATTCAGAAAGTTATCCGAATGTGCTCACGTATAGAACATTAAGGAAACAATTTGTTTATACCCGAGAAAATCAAGCTAATACGAAGACCTTATGACCTAAATTGATAACACCACCTAAGATGTCGTGGAAGTTCTTTTAATCTGAAGGACTGAAATTCAAAACAATATTTTCCTATTTTTGTATAAATTACAAAGCAGGAAGTATGTATACAATCTAGCCTCCTTACCTAATACATCTACTTCCTTGAAATTCATGTCAAAGCAACCCATAAAGAAGTTTGAATAGCGATGAAAATCCAGTAGAACATCCATATCCAAAAAGGTACCATGACATTCTCACTGCCATTTTCATGTGATATCCAAAATCTAAGCCACTGTGGTATGTTCTAGTGGAATTACAAAAATAAAGACATACAGTATATTGAAATTTATGCCACCTGATCAACCTCCTGACGTTCAACCCGGAAAAAGGCAGGTCTTGAGTCTTGACAACCCTGCGAGAGAAGAACTTGGCATTCCTTCCCATGACGACTTGAGAAAATTTTCTAGCAGGGCCTGGAAATTTGTACTAAATCTGCCAAACAAGATTAGGTACTAAATTCGTCCACTTTGCAACTTGTGTGACTAAAACGTCTCCGGGTGCAACTTGTGGGACTAAAAGTGTTAATAACTCAACAAAAAAGAGACGACTCGAGTTTAGTTTCCGGCAGTTATTTTTTTTTTTGCGATAAGTTTCGGGGAGGTAATTACTTGTGCGTACTATGAGCTGATCGAATAACCAATGATGCAGATCAGGTAGTTAGGATTCTCCCTGAACTCGCGACGGCACCGGCAACAACTTTGACGAACGCAGGTCACGCTACCTGTCATCTGACGATGCATGTATAGTCGTTCCGATCCTCCCTCACCCTCCATCCTGATCGATCCTGAAGCAAATTTAATTAGTTACCATGACGATTCCGTGCTACCTGCCAATTAGCAGTTCATCGGAGACGACCGAAACCAAAGGGCTACCGTCACCGGCGGCGGGATCGGCAGCGCACCTCGATAAAGTCACTCTGGTAAGTACGTACGCGCTATATATTTAGAGATCTCTATATTTTATCACTACATGATGGCAATTGGCATGTATATACATCGAGGCTAGCTATGTCAATCTTGAATTCTTGATCGCATGCAGCACGTTGTGGTCAGTTTTGCCATATTCTTCACCTTCTCCATCTCGGGTGCCCATATATGGGAGCATCCGAGGCGTCACCACGACGTGGTCATCACCGCCATTGTCTTCCTCTACTTAGCGGTGGTATTCAACCTGTTTCTTATCAAACTCCACGACGAGAAGAGACGGCGGCTCGAAGCATGCGAAGTTATTATCAGGGGCCCAAAGGTACTAATACTGTAACATGTCAGGCAATGGTACCCATGATTATCGAATAAGTTTTGTTTTGCCATTAATAAACTTGTCACAATTTGGTTATGTGTTGTTCATGCAGCTGACATCGTCGTTGCTATGGGTCGCCACTGGGATAATGGTAGTATCATTAGCGGTTGCGGTGTTTTACATTCGCCCTGATTGGCTTGACTTGATCATTGTATTTCTATGCATCTTGGCATTCGGGGGCCTCACGTTTTTTCTGCTTATATTTGTGGCATGTGAACAAAATATGTACTTAGGAGCCAAATGTGACGATACCTTGGATCTAGCATAGCTATTTTCTAAAGACTTGGTATGATAGTCCATTTTCTCACGTTCTTGTAGTCAGTAGGGTAGCCAGGAATTTGACACGCCCAGGGCCAACTTCACAACTACGTACAGTCCAAAACAGCGTCAAATAGTGTTATTTTAGATATAAAAGTATTTTGTTGCCACGTCCCACGCCATAGCCCCCGTAGCTTGGGGCTGGCTACGCCACTGCTTGTAGTGAATAAACTTGAGGCCATGTCATAATAGTTTCGAGTATTTTTTTTCTACATCCACGTGTCTGAATTGATGTAATATATATCCCTTTCGATAATGGAAATTGTAGTAGAGGTGACTCTTTCAACACTAATATTTTCACTACTTTCATTCATTTTTGCATCAAACCGATGAGATGCCGCAGATCTGTTATAGTCTCAGTGTGCCTTGGTATATGATGGTTCAAATTTTAGTTTTTGTATGTTAGTTTAAAACTCGAGAAACCCTATATAAGATGCCATGTTAAAGTGATCTTGAGATCACAACATGCTCACCGATGAGAAAAGACGGCGTCTCGAAGCATGCGAAGTTATTATCAGGGGCCCAAAGGTACTAATACTAACACATGTTAGGCAATGGTAATACCCGTGATTAACTAATAAGCAGCATTTGGTTATGTGTTGTTTCGTGCAGCTGACGTCGTCGTTGATCTGGATCGCCACTGGGATAATGGTAGTATGTTTAACCGTTGCAGTGTTTTACATTCGCCCTGATTGGCTTGACTTGGTCATCGTAGCTCTATGCATCTTGGCATCGGGGGTCTTGATATTTTTTTTTGCTCATATTTGCGGCATGTGAACAAAAGAAGTACTTAAGAGCAAAATGTGAAGAAAGCTCGGATCTAGCATAGCTATTTTCTGAAGACTTGGCATCTATAGTCCATTTTCTTACGTTCTTGTAGTGAATAACCTTGGCAAACCTCTTACAAAAAGGTCATGTCATAGTAGTTTCGAGTTTTTTTTCTGCATTCAGGTGTCTAAATTGATGTAACCTATATCGCTTCGATAATTGAAACCAGTGTTAGAGATAGTTCATGTAAATCCTTTATGTATACGTAGTGTATATGGAGTAGTACTCCAATACACGTACGTACCCCTTGTACAAGCCACGGGTGGGGCTCTTCCACCCCTATATTAACACGTACCTGAACCCCTAGCGGGGTATCGCTTCTGCCAAACCCTAGTTAGCTAATATGGTATCAGAGCCGAGTCTAGCCGCCGCCGCCGCCAAAACGTGCAACCAATACACTAAAAGCCAATAACCACACACGATCCGCCGCCGCCGCCCTACAAAACCCTCCCTCCATCAAGCCCAAGATCGATCACCGCCATGTCTTCCTCGACCTCGTCCGTGCTCCCTGACCTGGGATCTCCCCCGTCGGAAAAACTCACCAGGGACAACTACTTGTTCTGGTCCGCTCAGGTCATGCCCTCCTTCCGAGGTGCGCATGTCCTTGGCCTGCTCGACGGCACCGACGTCGCGCCGCCCCAAAGCCTGGAGGTAGAGGACGAAAATCGCAAGAAGAAGATGTGGCCGAACCCGGCGTATGATGCATGGCTCGCCTGTGACCAGCACGTTCTCGCCTTCCTGACGAGATCCATCTCCATGGAGCTACTGGCCCTCTGCCTCGGGCTCGAGCACACTGCCGACATGTGGGCGGTGATCAAGAACTTGGTCTCCTCCCAGTCTCGGTCCAAGCTCACCAACCTTCGTGGTGCCCTGCAGAACACCAAGAAGCTCGACTCCACCGTCGACCAATACTTCGCCAAGATGAAGGCCCTCAGCTCAGCTCTTGCAGCCGTCGGCAAACCGATAGGTGATGATGAATTAATCGGGTATATCCTTAATGGTCTTGATGGCACATATACATCTATTGTTGTCTCTGTCAACGCAAACCCTAACACTACTCTGTCTTACGACCAGCTCATGGCGTTTGACACCCGTGAAGAGATGCTCAGTGAGTCTGGCCAAGGCTCCAACGCCTTCCGCTCCTCTTCCAACAGTGCCTCCCGCCAGTCTCCTCCGCGTGCCGATGATCAGGTCCGTCGTGATGATGGCCGCCGCTTTGATGACCGTGGACGTGGAGACGGGCGCCGTGATGATGGAGGGTGCCATGATGATGCCAGGCGTGATGCACGCCGTGACGACGGAGGGCGCCGTGATGGGCGCCGCGATGATCCCAGGCGTGATGCACGCCGTGATGATGGAGGGCGCCGTGACGGGCGCCGTGATGGTGGACGTTGTGATGACCGTCGTGACGATGGTGGCTGCCGTCGTGATGGCCGCCATAGCCGTGCACCCACTCCATACATTGATGTGACCTGCCAAATCTGCAAGATCCATGGCCACCCCGCTAGCGACTGCTGGTGGCGTTATGAGGATGATGATGATCGTGATGATGACACCTACGACAAGCGTGCCAATGCCGGCTCCTATGGGGTTGACACCAATTTGTATGTTGACTCTGGAGCCACCAACCACATCACTGGAGAACTCAGCAAGCTCTCCACCCATGAGAAGTACACTGGACGTGATCGTGTCCACACTGCCGATGGTATTGGTATGCCTATATCTCATGTTGGTCATTCGATTTTGCGCACTCCTAATAGTTCCTTACATCTTAATGATACTAGCTAAATGCCCGTGCGTTGCTACGGAGAAATTTTTAACAAATAAGCAATCACAACTGATACAGATGTTAAATCTATATGCATTGATTAGACTTCAGCCTTGGTTGCACTCATCTCTTGCTCAACCTTGATATATATTTCCAATTGTTTCGCCTGCCATACGTCAAATATACCTCAAATCGATGTCATAAATGAATTAATGGCCAACATGAATAAGCAAAGTCGGAGAACGGAGCTAGGATTTCACCATCAGGGAGTCGAACAGATAAAGGTCATATGTGTGTGAGATAATGTGCGTTTTTTGTTTTTTGAAGAAAAAAATGTGTAGACAAACATCACTATATACGTAGTCTCGCTATATTTTTTTATCAAAACATAGCAGTATTGTTTGCCAAAAATAAAAAAAAATCTTAATTTTTAAATTAGGCCTCCGACTAAAATGATTATTGAATTATTTGATTACCACGTTGCAAGTGGCCGCCGTGCCAATTTAAGTCACATATCAATCCTATGTTAAGATAATCAAGGATACAATCCAATTAGAGGGGTATAAACTACATTTAATTGAACTACAGAGATGGTAAACTACCTTTCTTGAGTTGTCAAAAAAAGAAGGATAAACTACCTTTCTTTCTCGCATCGTCGTTGGTCATGCTCAACCGCGTCCGGCCATGCACCCATTCAGCCAGGCTATGGATTGCTGCTCCTTGCTCACCTCTCGGCATATTGTTTTCTGTTTCGATCGGAGCCTAAGCCGGCCGGTAGCCGTACCTCCTACAAGTTCAGAGTTAGCAAAGTTACCACACTGCCTGAAAGGATGACAGACATCTTCTGTCATGAGGTAGGTTGCCAGGAAACCGCACCAAAATGAAGTTCCCGAAGGAGCAGCCGCTTGGCTCTTAATTATTATCTTCAGCAAACAGAGACTTGGGAGTGGCTGAACCAAAGTCAAGCTTCCGACAAATGCTTGGGCTGAGCTTCAGCATTTTCAGAGATAGCTTCAAAGGAGCAGCTGGACAGGTGTCTGCAATGC
Source organism: Poa pratensis (assembly GCA_947311845.1). Lineage (NCBI taxonomy): Eukaryota > Viridiplantae > Streptophyta > Magnoliopsida > Poales > Poaceae > Poa > Poa pratensis. The sequence goes on along the minus strand of CAMZMU010000041.1, from coordinate 26,262,808 downwards.
CAGTGAGACGAGGCTGTGATTCAGGAGTTTTATAGCTTTCAGGAGGTGGGCTGGCATATATCAGATCCTCCCTGTCTTGGGTTGCCTCCAGCGCTTGATTTGAGAATATCAAATCAAGGAACATCTTGCGGATCCCTTGGAGATACAGATCTTCCTCCTCAGAATCATCAAATTCATAACTGATCAAAAGGATCAAAGATCAAAGATGTTTCCACGTGGTGTTTGACAACCCAATGGAAGACTTTCATCTGGATCCTTGCAAGAGATCGACAGTGTGACGCCATTAAGAGTAATGGCCTCAGCAACATCATCCTTGTTACTCTCAAGATCACAAACGGTACCAAGGAAGTCTATATCCTCCTTATTTCCCAATGGAACTTGCAGACAAACTTCTTCACTCACACTTTTTTCCACATCTTGTACAGCTAGGGAATCACATTCCACCACTTCTGAAGTTTTAGTATCACTATTATCCAACACTGCGTGACCTACTGGGAGTAATGTGGCCTCAACACCCATCATATTTCTGAAAATAAATTTACTCCCAAACAAAGTTTTCACTGCCTCAGACTTCAGGATCAAAACCTGCAAAAAAAAGGTTAACAGAAAGGTAAATATCATAAATTAGTCAGTAAAAAATTATATTACAGACCTGCATCTACCCAAAAACAAGTGCAAAAGGGTCATGCAACTGGGTAGACTATTTTACAGTAAACTTTTTTCAGAATATACATTTGGAACAGCGTACTTTACCAACGATAACAACCTATCATGCAGAACAAAATTAAGCTTATATGCAGTTACGAGCCTACGAATCAGGCATTCCAGAATCCAGATTGAAGATATCTATGCCCCCACATACATAGGTTAAACAATTGGACATTATGTTGCAACATCCAGTTGACCACAGTTACAAGATTGAAGAAAATCAGCAATAGGACACTTCAGAACCACACATCGCTGGATTTGCAATACTAAACGAACGGTCGCACATAAGCTTATATGCAGCTACGAATCAGACATTCTAGGATCAATATTGAAGATATCAATACTCCACTTCCATAGGTTGGGCATTTGGACAGTATATTGCGTCATTCAGTTAACCACAGTACACCAGATTAAGAAAGAAATCGGCAAGGCGGCACTTCAGAACCACGCATCGATGGATTTGCTATACTAAGAGAAAATACATACATATGCTACTACGAACCGAAGCATGGCAAGTATCTCGCGGATGCCTAGCAACTTACCAATTGAAACTGAAACAAGTCACACATACACGGCGGATTGGACAGCGGGACACGAAAAATCAGGAACCAGATCTGAGAAGGCAAAATCCGGCATGTGCGGAGTTGGGACTCACCGGAACGGAGGATTTGCGTGCTGCCGCTGCCGGTAAAGGACCTGCTCACGCAACTGCCCGCGTGTGCTTCAGGTCACCGGCGGAAAGGTTCCATCAGGCCGCCACACCCGTTCCGCCGTTCGTCTTCAGGCCACCAGCGCCGCAGCAGCCTTGGACGCGCGCTGGTTCCAGGTACAGAGAGGGGCCGTCGGCGGGTAGTCGGATGGCAGCAGCGCCGGAAAGAGGGGGCTTGGGGAGCACATGGAGGATGCGGCGCGCTCCTCAGCCAGACGCCGGACGCCGGCTGCCGCAAGGGTTTGGCGGCTGGGCGCGTCCGCGCGTCGATGCGGTCGTGCCTTGCGCGGGCGTGCGGCGCTCCGCCGGACCCCAGTCCCTCCTCGGTCGCCGGCTCGCCACCTCGCGCCCTAGCCAGTCGTCGTTCGGCCGGTCGTGGCCGCCTGCCCGCCTCTGTCTCCTGCTCTGCTTGCATGGGTGGGGAACTGGGGATGGAGACAACGAGCTGTGCGACGCCTCGAAGTTGTCCCACCGACGGCAAGCGAGTGCCCAGGCAGCGGGCGCGGCCTCCCGGATCCGGCGAGTCCAAGCGAGCAAGTGTGCCTCCCTCTGCCGGCAAGCCCCGGCGCATCGCGGATTCGCGTCCGGCCTCGAGGTCAGTTGTTTGACTTGTTGGTGGCAGTTCCTGTAAATAAGTAAAACAAAACGGTTTGATGATATAGATGTGTAATATGTGATTTGGTGGGAGGGTAAAACCGGAAAAGCAAAAAGACGTACCAACCATCACCTGTGGCTATATTATATAGTAGAGATATTGCATGCTCCCAATGCCTCCCAAAATCTCTTGTCTGCCCATAAACTTGTCCTTGATAATACTGCTTTTATTGAAATCCATCCTTTCTTCTTTTTGATCAAGGACCAGGAGACCAAGAAAATCGTGTTTAAAGATCCCTATCGTGATGGCCTCTACCCTCTTGTGCCCGTGTCCCAAGACTCATCCAAGCATGCCTTCCTCACCACCACGCCTTCATCCTCCACATGGCACCGTCGACTTGGTCATCCCTCTTCATTTATAGTGCAGCAAGTTCTTTGCAGGAATAAATTATCTTTTTCGCCTGAAACAGTTCCTTACATATGTAATCCATGTCAACTAGAAAAGAGCCATCAACTTCCTTACCCTATATCCACTAGTGTTTCCACTGTTCCCCTTGAACAAGTGTTCTCTGATGTATGGGGTCTAGCCTCTCTTTTTGTTGGCTAACACCAATATTATGTAAGCTTTATTGACGATTTTAGCAAGTTTACTTGGATTTATTTACTTAAGAAACGTTCTGATGTTTATCAAGTCTTTCATAACTTCCAACAACTTGTTGAACGAAAATTTGGGCGCAAAATAATCTACGCAAACTGATTGGGGAGGTGAATATGAAAAACTGCATGGTTTCTTTCAAAAAGTAGGAATCACTCATCATGTGTCATGCCCTCATGCCCATCAACAAAATGGTTCCGCTGAACGCAAACATCGTCATATAGTTGAAGTGGGTCTTTCTCTACTTGCTCAGGCATCTATGCCACTAAAATATTGGGATGAAGCTTTTCTTACTACCACATTCCTCATTAATATGATTCCTCGCAAAGTTCTCAATTTTGATACTCCTATGGAAAACCTTCTTCAAACCAAACCAGACTATACACCTCTTAGGATCTTTGGTTGTGCTTGCTGGCCCAATCTTCGTCCCTACAACAAACACAAACTCTCTTTTCGGTCCAAACAATGTGTGTTTCTTGGTTATAGTCCCCTTCACAAAGGCGTCAAGTGTCTAGATGTTTCCACTGGGCGTATCTACATATCTCGCGATGTTGTGTTTGATGAGCGTGTTTTTCCCTTTGCTGCTCTTCACCCCAATGCTGGAGCTCAGCTCCGTGCGGAAATTCTTTTACTTCCAAAAGACACACATCCATCCACCGGGAGTTCCCAACTTGATGATCACATGAATATTGCGTCTAATATACCTATGCATGTTACCACTAATGCTCCCCATGTTCAGCAGCATACTCATACAGGACATGTCCCCGAGCCTACTGCTTCAAACGGTGATCAAAACGATGAAAAACGAGTGAGAACTCGACAGGAAATGATGGTCATATGCATTCAAAACACGACGAGGATGGCACGCCCTCCCATGCTGATGCGCCTGCCACTTCTGACGCGGACGTATCCGCCTCGGATCACGCGCAACCATCACCTGATGATTCTCCGCATCGTCGTGCGCCCACGCCCCAGTCGCGTCATGCCACGTCGCCGCCTCAGTCTCCGTCGCCCCGTGGGTCTCCGCGTGCCGGCCGGTCCCCTCCGCACGATGATGCACCTCGCCAACTGCAGCACGCCACGTCGCTGTCTCGGTCACAATCCCCAGTCTCCCCACGGACTGGTGACGCCAGCGGCCACTCCAGCCCCGCCACGTTTACTGGGTTGTCTGAAGATGCTCCTGCCACGCCCGTGCACACTCATGTGCATGCTGATCCTGAGACTGATGATGGCAGCCCCGTTGTCTCCTCCGGATCCTCTATGCCATCACCTCCTGGACCACCTCCTGTGGTTGAGCCTCACACACGCTTTCAAAAAGGTATTCGTCAACCAAAAAAATATACCGATGGTACTATACGCTATGGTATGTTCACCTCTACAGGTGAACCAAGCAAGTTGTCTCAAGCTCTCTCTCATGACAAATGGCGCACCGCTATGCAAGAAGGATAAGATGCTCTTATGGCCAATAAAAAATGGCATCTTGTTCCCTCTAGTTCCATCAGAAATCTTATTGACTGCAAATGGGTTTATCGTATCGAACGGCATGCAGATGGTTCCATTGACAGATACAAAGCTCGTTTAGTTGCAAAAGGATTTAAGCAACGCTATGGCATTGATTATGAAGACACATTTATTCCTGTTGTCAAAGCAGCCACTATCAGACTTGTTCTGTCAGTTGCTGTGTCTCGAGGATGGAAACTGCGGCAGCTAGATGTCAAGAACGTGTTTTTACATGGCGTTCTGGAAGAGGAAGTCTATATGAAACAACCACCTGGGTTTGAAAATCCTCATGCCCCCCATCACATTTGCAAGCTTGACAAAGCATTGTATGGTCTCAAACAGGCTCCTCGTGCATGGTATTCACGGCTAAGTACCAAACTTCACACTCTTGGTTTTGTTCCTTCTAAAGCTGATACGTCTTTGTTCCTTTACAACAAATCTGGCATTATGATTTTTGTGCTCATATATGTTGATGATATTATTGTGACAAGCTCCTCTGATAAGGCCATATCCGCACTTCTTCATGATCTACAACATGATTTTGCTCTCAAGGACCTTGGACCTCTCCATTATTTTTTGGGCATTGAAGTCACAACGGTTCCTGATGGTCTCCTCCTCACTCAAGAGAAATATGAGTCCAATCTCCTCATGAAAGTTGGTATGAACAACTGCACATCATCTCCTACACCTTTGTCTTCCACGGACAAACTTTCTTTGCAAGATGGTTCTCCTCTTGGCTCGGCTGATAGTACTCAATATCAGAGCATTGTTGGTGCTCTCCAATATCTCACGTTGACATGTCCGGATATTTCTTTTGTTGTTAATACAGTTTGCCAGTATCTTCATGCCCCTACTACAGTTCATTGGTCCGCTGTCAAGCGCATATTACGGTATGTTCAAGGAAAACTGATACTTGGCTTAACAGTTCAAAAGTCCTCTTGTTTGCTTAGTGCTTTCTCCGATGCGGATTGGGGTGGATGTCTTGATGATCGCAGATCTACTGGAGGCTTTGCAATTTTTTTTGGCTCAAACTTAATCTCATGGAGTGCTCGCAAACAAGCTACTGTGTCGCGTTCTAGCACAGAAGCTGAATACAAAGCCCTTGCTAATGCTACAGCTGAAATTATTTGGGTTGAAGCTCTTCTTGATGAACTTGGTGTTTCCATGACCTCCAAGCCGTGGTTATGGTGTGATAATCTTGGTGCTACGTTTCTGTCTGCAAATCCAGTTTTCCACCAAGGACCAAACATATTGAGATTGACTATCACGTTGTTCGTGAAAGAGTTGCCAATAAACTTCTTGAGATCAAATTTATCTCCACCAAAGACCAAGTAGCCGATGGGTTCACTAAGGCCTTGTCTGTCAAAGACCTCGATAACTTTAGGCGTAATCTCAACTTGTCCCAAGGTTGTGATTAAGGGGGGTGTTAGAGATAGTACATGTAATCCTTTATGTTTACGTAGTGTATATGGAGTAGTACTCCAATACACGTATGTACCCCTTGTAAAAGCCACGGGTGGGGCTCTTCCACCCCTATATTAACACCTACCCGAACCACTAGCGGGGTATCGCTTCTGCCAAACCCTAGTTAGCTAATAACCAGTAGTAATAAGTGTGACCCTTCAACACTAATATTTCACTATTTGCATTCATTATTATTTCAAACGAATAAGATGAGGCTGACGCCTCGGCATCCGAAGTATATGTTAGTAACAAACACGGCATAGGCTATATGTATAAGACATGTCAGGTCTGAAAATATAGTAGATGGATGCTGCACACAAATGAAACATGCAGATTGGATGCTCCGTATAAAATCGCAACACACTGATTATGCTAGCCTTTTATGGAGAATGGTTATGTGATGCACTAGTGTAGTTGAGACTTCATCATGCTGTAAGCATCTCATGTTCCTTCGTGATCATGCATGCACTAGTGTAGTTTTTTTTTTGAACAAGGAGAAGGACCCCGAAGGGTCCCGACTGCATTATTCGGAGGGCAACCAAATTACATCAAGGACCTCAAAGAAAATGAAAATTACATCCAAGCCCTTGGCTTTTACAATAAAGACCTTATCCATATTACAAAAAGTGCAATCAAGTCCTTCTCCTCCGAGAAAGATCAGCTCAACACAACGGCCGCCATCGCCATCACCGGGGACGCAACCACTTGGCGGTGGAGAGACGAAACTTGCCGTCGCGGAACTGAGAAAGGGCCTCCGAAATGGCACTCTGGCCTGGAGGTTGGAGAATCTGAGATGCAAGACGCACCTCAGCACGGAGTGGCCCTTGTGGCCATGGATAACAGAGGCGCTAGCACGCCGCCGTTGAGGATCTCCGCAAGTCGCAGTCGCAAGTTCTCCACGTAGGATTCCAGATCCAAGTCGCTTCTTCTTCTTCCCACATCCACTGCAGCATAGAAGAAGAAAATCCCCATCTCCAGAATTCCTACCAAGCCTGCCTTGCCGTCGATTATCAGTACACACCGACCCGTTCTCAGACTCTGCCATCTTGCCACTTAGCAGAGGAGACAGATCCAAGAAGATACAACGGAAGAGTAAGGATTCGGCCTTATGAAAGCTGGTAAATCCTCTCTTCATCTTGAATTCCGACCACCGGAGTATCAAATCAAAAAGCAGAAGAAGAACCCGAGCCCAGGGATGGCCGGCAATCCCTGAATCGAAGCTTCCTTTGCGTACCTTATTCGGAGAGATGCGCGTCTTCTTCAGCATCACATACAGCACCACCTGCCACCGCCGTGCTGCAGCAAGGAAGAGGAAGAGCACGGCGCGGCGGATCCGGCCGCCTGGATCCGTCGACCTACTCTCAGACTCCACGAAGGCAAACAAGGCATACAGCCAAAAACTAGACCTACCACTAGTATTTACAAGCCTAGCGACACATCCAAGCCCACGCCGAGCGGCATCACCGCCGGAGGGGAGCCAGGAGTGCGCCGGCGAGGAAGCAGAGAAAAAGTCGGATGCGACTCTCAAAACACTGTTTGAGAGCTCAGCGGTCACTAGTGTAGTTGAGACTTCATCATGCTGTAAGCATCTCATGTTCATTCGTGATCATGCATGCACTAGTGTAGTTGAGACTTCATCATGCTGTAAGCATCTCATGTTCCTTCGTGATCATGCATATATATGTGTGTATGACCATTCATTGATGTAGGGATGAATGCTTTCATAAATATCCCCAATGATTTCATTTTCTATTTGATTTCATGTCGAGGTTTCTAGGTAGGAACTCATTTTTGTGCTTAGTTACTCTCCGCCATGTTACTTTTTAGTTACTAGTATATTTCCAATATTAAGGTGAGAAATAGGAGGAAACCAAAAATGTGAGTGTTTGGCATTTCAACGTGGAAGGATAGCTTATATTAGGCCAGGCAGTAGAGGCAAGAATTTTATTCGTCATCGCCGGGTATGAGCATGCCCACCCATTGATCACACTACGTCCAGAGTATGCATGTAGAATTAATCGACCTATTGATCACACTACGTCCAGAGTATGCATGTAGAATTAATCGACCTATTGATCACACTGCCTCCATCTCAACTTCTTCTCCCTCCTGCTCCAACTAGATCTAGCCACCAAGCTCACAGCTCCGCCGCCACAATGGCCATGAGCACCCTCCGCGCGCCCTTCTCCCTCTGCCCCGCCGCCCCTTCCGCGCATTCCGCCACCCGCGTCACGCTGCCGCTGTCGTCAACCAGGGGCACGAGGCTCCGCGCGCACGCGACGTCCAAGGTGACGCTGATCACGCCGGAGGGGGAGGTGGACCTCATGGTCCCCGACGACGTCTACATCATGGACCACGCCGAGGAGGAGGGCATCCACCTGCCCTTCTCCTGCAGGGCCGGGTCATGCTCCTCCTGCGCCGGCAAGCTCGTCTCCGGCGAGGTGGACCAGTCCGACCAGAGCTTCCTCGACGACGACCAGATGGAGGCCGGCTGGGTGCTCACCTGCTGCGCCTTCGCCACCTCCGACCTCGTCATCAAGACCCACATGGAGGAGGAGCTACCCAGGAGGGATTAGTACGTACTACGTAGAGATTGTTAGTGCTTGGTTAATTGTGGTATCTTTCGAGTAATATTGTTTGTTTTCGTGTAGTATTGCTTGGTGAGTAATAAAAAGAGATGAGATCATTTGTACTCCATTATCAACTCGTACATGACGGACGCCTCGTGCGTTACTTGCATTTTAGACAGACTGATATAGATGTGCTTTGTTTTGGTTACCACGTGACTTCTTATAAAGGGCTTGCATATGAGTTTACCAGAATACATCTGACAATTACCATGTGAAAAATTCAAAATCAAAGATTTTGGATTATTTTTTATAATACAGAAGTCATAGCCTAGCGGTGGAATGATTTTTAAGAAGCTCGAGGAGGAGACAAACCATTGCTTGGTCCTAGGGAACAACAAGAGCCTTCAGCAGTTCAAATAAAATGTGGTTGTACTTCAGTGTAAATCATGTCACTTTATTTAGTTGAGCCTTCAGCAGTTTTATTACGAAACCTTTGATTAGTAATAAGACTGAAAAAGGAGTAAGGAATGTCTGATGCATGCCAACATAGTCTATATGTAACAATGGATGTTATACATGGATGATTTGCCGAAATTATTAGCCCAAATATACTAGACTCGATCTGAGGCATCTTTTCACACAATTCTTTCACCGTCTTCTTCCGACTATTTTCCTCAACTCTGAGCAAGCAAAACATCCCCATCGTCGATAGCGTCACGAAGAAGGTAATGAAGGCTAAGTCAGACCAATCAGGGCGAAAGACGAATAAGGCGACTGCAACTGAGATTATCCCAATCCCCGTGGCGACCAACATTAACATGGATGTCAACTGCATGGAAAGAACAATGCCTGGATACATGAGCCCGATGAAATAAGGAAAAAACCCTGCATTTTAATTAGTTATTTATGTACCATGGTCTGTAGCCCTGTACAGGCCGGTGTGTTGATCATTTTGCATGCTTCGAGTTCCCATTGCTTCCTCACGTTGTCCCGGCGTCTTATAATCACAAGGTGGACCATGACCATGGAGTACAAGTGGACGATGGCGGTGATGATCACGTCGTGCCGATCCTGCCATACCCCGTTGGCCGAGATGGCGAAGAAACCGAACATGACCACTACGGGCTGCATGCACACGGACGCATAAACGAACTAACACAAGTAACTACTCCTTCAGTTTTTTAATGTAAGATGTTTTAGCCCTTTACCACATACACATATATCTATATGTATGTAGACACAATTTAGTTTGTATGTTCACTCATTGTATGTATCTAGACAACATGTGATATATCTAAAACGTTTTATAATTATATGAACGGAGGGAGTAGCAGCCATTGGCACACGTACGTAATTAATACTCCCTCCGTCCCAAAATAAGTCTCTCAAATTTGCACAAAAATGGATGTACCTATACATGTTTCAAGTCTAGATACATCCAATTTTTAACAAATTTAAGACAGTTATTTGTGGACGGAGGGAGTACATATGTACAATTAAGATGGAGTTAGGGCTTGGGTATGCGCGAGTACCATGAAGACTTTGTCGCAGACGCCATCGACATACTCTGCCTCCACCTCCGCCAGCGACCGACGCTGTTTCGTGGTCACCGCCGTTGAACTGCTGCTCGCAGCTCATTGTAGGCGGACGTCGGGTGATTGGAGATTACGTTCGCCATGGTGATCACTGACTTGCTGCAGAGACGAATGGCTTAACGACCTGCATGGTATATAGATAGGAGACGACGGACGCGCGCGTCAATCGTAATCGTTCACTAGTAGAGAACCCACCTCTAGTACCGGTTGTAGATGGCCTTTAGTACCGGCCACACAACCGGTACTAAAGGGTCGGCACTAAAGGGGTAACCCTTTAGTACCGGCACCTAAATAAAACCGGTACTAAAGGGTCTCCACGTGGGCGAACAGGCGAGCTCGACCCTGAGGACCTTTAGTACCGGTTTGTAATACAAACCGGTACTAAAGGTTCCTGCTTTTTTTGCTTATTATTTCAGGGGGGTTTTGGTTTTTTTTCTTTTCGATTATTTTTCGGGGTTTAGGGTTTCTGTTTTTTTCCTTTTCGCTCATTTTTCAGGGTTTCGGAGGAGATCGCGTATAAAGTACTCACTACACATATAAAGTAGTCATTATACACATACAAAGTACTCTCGTCACATATAAATTTAAGTACTCCTAATTAATTACAATGGAGCCGGTTCCCTTGTAGCATCGACTGCCGGCGGTTCCCTTGTAGCATCGACTGCAGGGGGTGGAGGTGGTCTTTCGTCAAAGTAGAATTCACCGTGTTCATCTATGACATGTGTAAGTAAGAATCCCGCCAATTCCTCCGCAATAGCTTTTACGCGGTTGCGTGGTAGGAGCTGGCTCCGCTTGTTTGACATCTTTAAAAGAAGGAAATAAAATCAGCTATGATCGAAACTAAACACAATTGATGCATGGTGGCAAAATAAAAGTTGTGTATGATGTTCACGTACCTCTCGATTTCTTACACTCTTGACTCTTTCATTGACCTTCGTGTGAATGTACTCGCAAACGTAGTATCCACATAGTTCTGTCCCCTGTGGTTGTCGCAGACACCACTATATATACAAGAATATAATTTAATCAAATAATAATCAAGAGAATGATAATGGTATTAGAAAGATACACGTAGTAGTACTTACGTTGTTAGACTTGAACTCCAGCTTTTCTGGCCATACACCGCGTTCTTCCGCTTTGAACTTTCTGTAAACCCTGTCCGGAAAAGAAAATGAATTGAGTAGTTATTACTTATACTTTTGATATCCGGAAATGAACGAAAGAGGCTGATATAGTGCGATTGAAATTACCTCTTGAGCATTAGACGCACGCTTTTGTATTCATTATGATCTCTCCTTAGTGAGTCCCAGACTTCAACTTCTCCTTCCTCGAGTCTAATGATTAGCAGAATGTAGTGGAACCTGCGCACGTTTATATACGCAGGTATTCAGAACTTATCGATTACACTTAATATCGGGGAAGCAAAATAGAATGTGTAGAAGACGGTAAAACTCACCCGAAGTTGTAAGGAAATAGTATTTCCTTTTTGGTACTTTGTCGCTTAAAGAACGTTAGCAAAACGTCCTCTGTGTTCACGGGATTTTCATCCACGGTCTTGACATGAACTTTATCCGGGTCAATGAAACCAATGTCCCAGATTCCTCCGAGTCTGCATTCACGTATCTTCATTCTGCATAATTAGCGTACAAAAGAATTTTGTGACGATAATTACAAGCAATGAACGAGAGCTTATAACTATAAATAATTAAATTACACGAATAAATTACTTACAGACAATAGCAGCTGATGAGAGATTTGTCGAGAGCACGTTGATTGTACATCTGAAAAAGTTCTCGGAACTCAACATGCACACAATATTCTCGGAAGTAGTGTTGTTCCTTAACCGCCGCCATGAGAGAGAATTTCCCTTCTTTTGCGGCGGTCATGTACCAGCGATTCAAATTCCATAACTGTGTTGTTAGCTGGCTCGGATTTTCCACCATAGGCAGCCCGAGTTCAAAATCAAATCGTGGGGCAATCTCCGCCATGGGGTAACCTGAGTCGCCAAGGACAACTTCTCCATGCTCGATTTCCCGAGTTTCAGAAGGTACAATGAGCGGGGCGAGCGATTGTGCTTCTTGTTCTCCGAGCTGGGCAACTCCTTTCCCGCACAATTTCTCTTGCTCATTCTGCGAGGAAAGTACCTTGTCAATACCTCGCTCGTAGTCTGAAATGGGCGGAGGTGGAGGGTCATATAGGTTGTCAACGGTTTGATCTTTTACCTCATTTGGTATAGTCTTCAGAAGTTCCTTTATGGGGTCAAGTCTTGCCTCCACTCTTTCCTTCTTTTTCTGCTCAAAAAAGGCTCTCGACCCTTCACGTAGGCTCTCAGCTATTTCCTGCTGAGTCATCTCAGAAGTTAACTTCTCAGGAGCCTTGACTTCCTTGGGGTTCTCAGGAGCCCGCACACTTTTTCCACGTTTCTTGACAGGGGTGGACGACGGGAACAGCTTCCGCTTTGTCAAGTTACTAGTGGGCGCATCAGTCGGTTGACGGGACAGCGCGGGAGATGGACTCGCGGCGGGATCCCAAACTTCGTGGGGGGAGGCGGGTGGACTTTGATGTGGTGAATGTCTAACGGGAGGAGTCGGTGGCCTTGGCTCCGAGTCTGGAAACTTGATGTATTTCTTCTTCCATAGAACGATACCAAACTCAACATCTCCCAATGTCTTCTCGCCTTCAGCTCCAGGAAATTCAAGACGTATTGCGTTGAATCCCGGCATAACTTTCGTGACCCCGACACGAGCAAATCCAGGCGGAATCACACCAAAATGGAAGGTTTCTCCAGGTTGATGTCGTAAAGCATAGCCAGTCGCCACCGGACAAGTAATGTTCATCATCGGCGCATGTAACTCACAATTTGTCTTCTCCGTGATATCATCCACGGGGTAGTGAGCCGCCGATGGTTCAGCAACTGGTTCATCAACTGCAGGATCTTGTAGCTGCGTGGAACCCACGCTGCTTTTCCGCTGAGATGGGCAGGCATCGCCTGCAGGATCTTCTACTCGCAGTTGAGATTCCCTGGTCTGGGTCATTGAGGCCAGTTGCTTCTGCACATCCTGCACCGTGCGTTCTAATGCAGTAACCCTCTCCGCCTCCCTCTTCTTACTTCTGCAATGTTTTCTATAAGTTGCAACGTCTTCCGGAAACCCTTCAAGAAAACCAACCCCGCCTCCTCTGGCTCGACATCGCCCCCAGTGTTCTTTATTCCCGAGGGCTTGTGAAAGCTCGTCGTCCTCTCTATCGGGAACAAATTTTCCCTCCTTGACTAGTACTATGACATTTTTTATTTTTCTGATGACTCTTCTAATTTTTCTCCGCCATTTTCCCTTTGCAACAATCAGCCCTGTTTCTGGGTGCAACACTGCCCCATGCGCGAACAACCAGAACTTGGACCTGTCGGGCCAGTCATCTGTCTGTGGAGTGATCCCTTTTAGTCGCAGCTCGTCTTCATAGGCTTGCCACTTAGGCAAGGCAGTCTTGTAGCCACCTGAGCCCAAATGATGGAAATATTTCTTCTTCGAGGCATTCAACTTATTTTGTGTCGATCGGGCCACAGAGACGCCCGAATTCTTATACGCCGCAAATTCAGCCCAATCATCTTTTAGCTTCTCTAGATGTCCTTTGAAAACTATATCTTTGTTCCCATATTTTCTCCACAATGTGTTCTTCCAGTTGTTGAATTGCTGGGCCATCTTGCTAAGAGTCCACTCCTTGACTTTATCCTTCATCTTCTGTGGGAGATCTGCCGGTAGGTTGAATTTAGACATCATCGAGTCCCAAAGGGTCTCTTTAATTCTTTCCTCGAGATATTTTGCGCCTATGTTGGCTTTCTTCGGCTCATTCCATTCTGTCACAGTGATCGGGACCATGTCCCTTACAAAAACTCCGCACTGCCGTACATATTTATTGTAGATTCCATCGGGTTTCTCTGGTTTGCCTTTGAAGGTAACTTCGTCGATCGACAACGTTGCACCTTCCGGGAGCTTTAACCCTTGGGCCGGGCCTCGTACGGGGATTGACGACTTAGATCCAGAGGGCTGAAAGAAAAATGTTTCGTTAATAAGTGCGCATATAAATCAATTAATGCATCTAGCTATAGTGATCAACAAGACTTAATATATACCTTCTTCTTAGCTAGGGCATCGTCCGCCTTAGATCCAGACGGTTCTTCTTCGTCGTCGTCGTCATCTCTGAATTTTTCTAACTCAAGTCCCTCACCGGAGTCATTCAAACATTTCGCGCTGAATTCTTCGGCGTCTTCTCCGTCGGAATCTTCTCCATCGGAATATTCTCCATCGGAATTGGGTCCGGCAGCGGTGTTATATATTATTTGTTGGAGACGGTCTTCTTCCTCCAAATCTCGGACGAAGGTGGGGGCATCGTCCGCCATAGCTCAATGTCACTGCAAATTTTGAAACTTAGCAATATTTCTAACTTAACAATATTTCGAACTTAACAATATTTCTAACTTAGCAATATTTGAAACTTAGCAATATTTCAAACTTAACAATATTTCAAACTTAGCAATATTTGAAACTTAGCAATATTTGAAACTTAGCAATATTTCAAACTTTACAATATTTTAACTTTACAATATTTCAAACTTAGCAATATTTGAAATTTAGCAATATTTCAAACTTAGCAAAATTTCAAACTTTACAATGTTTCAAACTTTACAATGTTAAACTATATTTGAAACTTAGCAATATTTGAAATTTGCAATATTTGAAACTTTGCAATATTTCTAACTTTACAATATTTCTAACTTGACAATATTTCTAACTTGACAATTTTATTTTTACTAATGCTAACTAACAAAAATGGGCAACAACACAAAAATTTGCATAATTGTAAAGTGTCATTTAACATTTTTCATAAACAAATTTTAAACAATCTAATTAAACTTTAAAATTTCATACACAAGTGTCATTTAAAAAAAATTCATACTCATTTTAAACAAGAATTTTCATACAAAAATTACAAAACTACAAAAGTATTAAATTACAAAAAATGCTATCTATATTTTGCTATCTACAAAATTGCTACAAATTTCTAAAAATGCTAAACAAAATTTAAAACTTAACTAAAAACAGTAATAACAAAAAAATTGCTACATTTTATTAAACAGTAATACAAAAAAGTTCCTACATTTTTAAACAGTAATACAAAAAAGTAAGAAAAAAAACAGTAATAAAAAAAAACATACCTCGTGGAGCAGGGCCGGACCACGGGCGAGGCGGCGACGGCGGTGGTGCAGGCCGGCGTTGGCGCACGGGCGCGGCCGTGCGTGGAGGACGCGGCGACGGCGGTGGCGCGGCCGCGTCGATGGACACGGCGATGTACGGCGGGGGCGCGGCCGTGCGTACGTGGAGGACGCGGCCGTGCGTGGAGGACGCGGCGACGGCGACGAAGGACGCGGCGACGGCGGGGCGCGGCGGACGCCGGCCGAGCGCGGCGGAGCTTCGCGGAGCGCGGCAGGGCTTCGCCGGTGTCGAGGAGCGAGGAGGCGCGCGTCGTCGGCGTCGAGAGGACTTAGGCGAATTTGGGGATCGATTTGTCGATCCCCTGCCTTAACTGCAGCCAAACGACCTTTAACACCGGTTGTAGTTTACAACCGGTACTAAAGGGTCTTTAGTACCGGTTGTAGACTACAACCGGTGTTAAAGGGGTGTTTTGGGCCGCGGCGAAAATTCGCGCGCGAAGCCCAGCCCTTTAGTTCCGGTTGTAATATACAACCGGTACTAATGGGTTTTTTTATTTTTTTTCTCTAGTTTTTTTCTTTCTTTTGTTTTCTGTTTTTTATATCTATTTGGTTTCTATTTTGTTTTTTTCTCTACTGCCACCAGGTGATGTCGCCGCAGTAGTCACCCGACGCGGACGCCGAGATCTGAAGACGGAGGAAAGCCATATCGGCGGGGGCGACGCCCCGATTCAATCCTCGTCAGGCGAGCACGTTGGATCAGGGGTGAGCCCGACTTTAGTCCCGGTTGGTGTTACCAACCGGTACTAAAGAAGCACACGGATCGTGTGTTTCTTTCAAGCGCTCGTGAGACGTTGGATCAGAGGTGTGTTTCTTTTAAGTGCTTATGAGACGTTGGATCAGGGGTGAGCCCGACTTTAGTCCCGGTTGGTGTTACCAACCGGTACTAAAGAAGCACACGGATCGTGTGTTTCTTTCAAGCGCTCGTGAGACGTTGGATCAGAGGTGTGTTTCTTTTGAGTAATTGTGAGCTGTTGGATCAGCAGTATCACGACCACTTCGTGAGCCACATGACCCTATATATAGCCCACCTCCCGGAATTCCAGCGTCACTCACTCACACAAAACATTCCATCGTCACTCGGAGAGGCATCTTTGGGCAACCAGCGGCAAGACGTCTCTGATGACCTGCGACCGTTCCAAACGGTTGCAGATCATCAGAGATGTCTTGCCGGACGGTTGTAGATCATCAGAGACGTCTTACCTCTGCTTGGATCGAAGTGGCGCTCAAACACAAAACATTCGGGTTTCCTAGCTATGCCCGACACTGAATGCAACGACATTCGACCGTGAATCAGTGTCGGGCTGTAGCTAGGAGAAACCGTGTGTTTTGTTTCCCAGGTTACTCACTCATATATTCGGGTTCCCTAGCTACGTCCTGCAACCGTTTAGATCTCTCTTCTGAGTTTTCAGGACATAGTTACATAAAAGGTTTAATACATTATTACACATCAGCAACAACATCCCTATCTAGTGTTCACTTTTTCTTCTTGTGTGTCCCTTTCTTCTGATTGCGTCGTAGCCATGGACAATCTTCATCATTCAACACGGTGCTTGGGTCAGTTTTCACTTTGAAGGGCGAATTTCAGCAAACTTATTGTAATCTTCTGACATGTCTGTCTTGTCCTCCACTCCCACGATGTTTCTTTTTCCTGAAAGAACTATGTGGCGCTTTGGCTCATTGTATGATGTACCGGCTTGCTTATCTTTTCTTTTTTTCGGTCTGGAAGACATGTCCTTCACATAGAAAACCTGAGCCACATCATTGGCTAGGACGAATGGCTCGGTTTTGTACGCAAGATTTTTGAGATCCACTGTAGTCATTCCGTACCGCTTGTCTATCTCTACCCCGCATGACAGGTTAACCCATTTGCACAGAAACAAAGGGATCTTAAAATAAGGTCCATAGTCAAGTTCCCATATCTGCTGTATGCAACCATAATATGTGTCCTTTGTTCCATCATCGTTTGTTGCATCAAAGCGGACACCACTGTTATGGTTAGTGCTCTTTTTGTCTTGGGTTTCCGTGTAAAATGTATTCCCATTTATCTCGTACCCTTGGAAAGTCAATATAGTCGAAGATGGTGTCTTGGCCAACAAGTATAGCTCTTGTCCAACAGTGTTGTCATTAATGAGATGTGTACGCAACCAACTGCCGAAAGTATCCACGTGTTTTTCTTTAATCCAGAAGTCAGTCTTCTCCGGGTATTCTGAGCGTAAAATATCCATGTGTTCCACGATATACGGAGCCACCAATCTGGAATTTTGTAGAACTGTGTAGTGTGCTTGAGTGAAAGAATGCCCGTCCATACTTCTTGTTGCTTTCTTTCCTAGCGTGCCTTTTCCACGCAGTCTCCCCTCATGGCGTGATTGAGGAACACCGATGGGCTTAAGATCTGGAAGAAAGTCAACACAGAACTCAATGACCTCCTCTGTTCCATAGCCCTTGGACATGCTTCCTTCTGGCCTAGCACGGTTATGAACGTATTTCTTTAAGACTCCCATGAACCTCTCAAAGGGGAACATGTTGTGTAGAAATACAGGACCGAGAATGGAAATCTCTTCGACTAGGTGAATTATGAGGTGCGTCATAATATTGAAGAAGGCCGGTGGAAAGACCAACTCAAAGCTGACAAGACATTGGACCACACCCGTCTGTAAACTTGGTAGAGTTGCTGGATCAATTACCTTCTGAGAAATTGCATTCAGGAATGCACATAGCTTGACAATGGGTACTCGAACGTTTTCCGGTAGAAGCCCCCTCAATGCAACAGGAAGTAATTGTGTCATAATCACGTGGCAGTCATGAGACTTCAGGTTTTGGAACTTTTTCTCTGCCATGTTTATTATTCCCTTTATATTCGACGAGTAGCCAGACGGGACCTTGATACTGCTCAGGACTTGAAAAAAGATCTCCTTCTCTTCTTTGGTAAGAGCGTAGCTGGAAGTACCTTCATACTTCTCTGAATTCAGGTTGTCTCTTCCGTGGTGCGAACTTTGCTGGTCCTGCCGTGCATCCGCTGTATCTTTCGTCTTCCCATACACGCCTAAGAAGTTTAGCAGGTTCACGCAAAGATTTTTCGTCACGTGCATCACGTCGATTGCAGAGCGAACCTCTAGGATTTCCCAATAGGGTAAATCCCAAAATATAGATTTCTTTTTCCACAAGGGTACGCGCTTGTTTGCGTCTTTCGGAACATTTAGACTGCCAGGACCCTTTCCAAATATTACTTCCAAATCCTTGACCATGCCATATACAACATCACCATCACGGCGTGTAGGCTTCGTCCGGATATCTGCCAAACCTTTGAAGTGCTTGCCTCCGTTTCTTACGTGATGCCCGGTTGGAAGAAACTGACGATGCCCCATGTACACAATCTTCTTACCTATATATGCACTGTCAGTCTTATCTAAACAGTGCGTGCATGCCTTGTATCCCTTGTTCGACTGTCCTGAAATATTACTAAGAGCAGGCCAATCATTGATGGTTACAAACAGCAACGCTCGTAGGGGAAATTCCTCTTGTTTGTACTCATCCCACACACGTACACCTTCGTCAGACCACAACTGTAAAAGTTCGTCAACTAATGGCCTCAGATACACATCAATGTCGTTGCCGGGTTGTTTCGGTCCTTGGATAAGCACTATCATAATATACTTTTGCTTCATGCACAACCAAGGGGGAAGGTTATAGATACATAGAGTCACGGGCCAGGTGCTATGACTGCTGCTCTGCTCCCCAAACGGATTCAAGCCATCTGTACTTAGACCAAACCTTAAGTTCCTTGCGTCAGCTGCAAAATCACCAAACGCACTGTCGATTTTTCTCCACTGAGACCCATCAGCGGGGTGTCTAGCATCTCGTCTTCCTTACGGTCTTCTTTGTGCCATCGCAACAACTTGGCATGCTCTTTTTTCGGAACAAACGTTTCAACCGTGGTATTATAGGAGCATACCACATCACCTTCGCGGGAACCCTCTTCCTGGGGCTCGGCTCACCCTCAATATCACCTGGGTCATCTCGCGCGATCTTATACCGCAATGCACCGCATATCGGGCATGCATTCAAATTCTCGTACTTCTCACCGCGGTAGAGGATGCAGTCATTGATGCATGCATGTATCTTCTGCACCTCTAATCCTAGAGGGCAGACAATCTTCTTTGCTTCGTACGTGCTGTGGGGCATTTCATTATTCCTCGGAAGATTCTTCTTAAATATTTGTAGCAACTCTTGAAATGCCTTGTCAGATATTCCATTATTTGCCTTCCACTGCAGCAATTCCAGGGTGGTACCTAGCTTTTTCTGGTCATCTTCACAATTTGGGTACAACGGTTTTTTGTGATCCTCTAACATGCGCTCCAGCTTCGACCACTCGTTTTCAGTTACGCAGTTCATCTGTTCATCACGAATGACCTGACGAAGATCATCATCGTCGGACTGATCAACAATGACCTCATGCTCTTCCCCCATTGTAGTATCACCGTGTTCATCAGAGAACACGGGATAGTTGTCATCATCCTCTTCTTCAGGGTTTTCCATTATAACCCCTCTTTCTCCGTGCTTGGTCCAACAAAAATAATTGGGCATGAAGCCTTGTCGCAACAAGTGGGAGTGTATGGTTCTTACGCTCGGGTAATTCCTGTTATTCGACATTCATCACATGGACAAATCATAAAACCATTCTTCAGCTTGTTTAACTTAACCACATCGAGAAAACGAATCATGCCATCAATGAACTCGGGACAACGTCGATCACTGTACATCCATTCTCGGCTCATCTACATTACATAAATATATCAAAAACCATTACACCAGCTAAATAATGAATAGAGATACGTGACCAAATTAATTTATACAAGTTCATCACATTAAAATCAAAGTAGAGTAGTGCCCAAATGTAATACATAGTTCTCACGAAATCAGGGGACGGGACGACACTATATAAAACCATAAATTATATTTCAATTCGAGCTCAAAATGCATATAAAACAAATGAAATCCCTAATTTAGTCATTTCATCAAACACCTTGCAAGCACAACCAAAATCAAACTTGCTAAACTTGCACGAAAATGAGCTAAACTTGAAAAGCCGGAAGAGAAGATGAAGAAGTTGCTAACCCTTGTATAGGGTGCCACCAATCTTGACAAATGTTGGAGAAAAAATGGGTGACCTAGAGCTTGGGAGGGCTTGGGAGAGAGGAAAAATGGGTTGGGGTCGAGTTTCTCCAAAATGGAGCTGGCTCGGCCGGGTGGAAGATATAGGCAGGACCTTTAATACCGGTTTTATATACCAACCGGTACTAAAGGGCCTGCCGTGGGGCCACTGACCGTGGCCTGCGGGGCTAACCCTTTTAGTACCGGTTGGTATTAGAAACCGGTACTAAAAGGTTTCCTTTAGTACCGGTTGTTCATACCAACCGGTACTAAAGGTCCTCGCCGCGGGGCCCTAGCTGGCACCCAAGCCCAACCGGTGTTAATGCCGCCTTTAGTACCGGTTTTAGTGGCAACCGGTACTAAAGGGGTGCACCAATGCCTCTGTTTCTACTAGTGGTTACTGTCTAGGAGTCTATTTTTCTAGTTCGTAACAAACTCTATCTCTAACTAAAACTTGACTGTACGTACGGCAGATCCGGTCAGAGGAACGTAGGTGAACATGCATGCAAAGATTGAACGTATTACGCGCGTGCACTGTTCACAAGGCATGTGCAATCGCTTCTTACATTGATCGTGAGCTTTAAAATCGTTCGACATGGTCCGTCCTGAGAAAGGTGTGCATTGCGCCCTGCAGAACAAATTTGGATAGCGGCGAACACCGGAGGAATGCAACCTAGGATCTCCATGTCGTGTCTTCAAACACGATCCTCCCAACAGAGGGACGACGTCGAGGACGCCGCAATCGTGCCAGTCCAACTCCAGACCTAGGCTTTCGCCCGGAGACATCAACCAAACCAGAAATAGGACGAGTACGGTGTCGACAAACCTCGGCGACGCCTCCAAGAAGGGAAACGACGGTCGCCGGCACCGACCGAAGACGGGCCAAGACTTTCGTCTGAACGTCGCACACCTCCCTCCTCGCCCACCGGAATGGGGTAACTGTCCATGTTGCTCACACCGCCGCCACCGCAGCAAAACAAAGTTGTGGCCGATGTGTCTTGGTACACCGACGACCCCATAGACCTGCACGACGAGAGTCCACCTTCCTTCCACCTCTGGCTGGCCAAGCACCCGCAGAACAAACCTTGAAACACCTCCGGCATGGTTAGGGAACCAAGGCACAGTTGCTGTCACGCACCTGGCAACTGACAGCTGCCGTACCGGATCTAGCCCAGATCTAGCCCGCATATCCACTCCAAGATCCCCGGCGGCATCTCCACCGCGGCTTCCGCCGCCTCCAGGACGCACCACCGGGCTAGTACGCACCACCGGGGGTCACGGTGCTGCCAGCTTTGCCTCCATGGCCCCAGAGACCGGCGGACTTAGACCACGGGATGCTGCCTCTGCCTCGACGCCTCCAGGCTCGCGCCGCCGCCTCCATCGCCGCTCCAAAGCTCAGGGACCCCGCCAGCCACCTCCGCTCCGCCGCGACCCTCCTCTCGCCGCCCGCCGCCGTCGTGCGCCGCCCGCTGAAGCCCTCCTTCGCGCGAATTCGACACTCCACGGAACGTCGTTGTCTCCTCCCCGCCGCCTTTGGCGGCCAGGGCACCGCCACCACCGCCACACTAGTAGGAAAACGCCTTTTAGTGGCGCACCTTTTTGGAATTCTGTGGCGCACCCGCAACTTTGCTGAGTGCGCCACAGAATTGTCGCCACTAAATTATAATTCTGTGGCGCACTCCCAACTATGCGCCACAAAATCTGCTTTTAAGTTTTTTTAAAAAGGGGGAGAGCAGCGGCACATGGCCGCGCGCCCCTCTGGTCCTCTGCTCCGGCGATGTGGTCGTGCTCACCGGAGATGGAGCGAGCGCCGCCGCCGTGCTCGCCCTTCTGGCCATGGCCGCACAGCTCCGCCCAGCGCCCGAATCCGCATCCCCGCCCGCCGTCACCCTCCATGGCCATGGCCACGGCCGCGGGAGCACCTCTCCGCCCGGAAGTTCTTGTGCTTCATCTCCTTGGACAGCTTGATGGCCTTCCAGGGCTTGCCGGACTTGGCGAGGGCGTCCATGTAGATGGAGTAGGAGTGGAGGTCGTTGGCGACGCCGCGCGCGTCCATGTCGAGCCAGTGGTCATGGAGGCGCGCCCAGGCGGGCGCCTTGGCCCAGCTGCAGAGGAGCAGGTTGTGGGCCTTGGTCCCCGGCGGGAAGGGCGACGGAGGTGGCGGTGGAGTAGAAGGCGCAGACGGCGTCGTCGACGAGGTTGGCGGCGGCGAGGCGGTTGAGGAGGGCGCGGAGCGCGGGCGGAGGAAGAGGGCCCGAGGCGGCGGCGCGGGGCCGGGGAGCGTGGAGAAGGGGAGGGCGAGGAGGCGGCGGCGCAGTAGGGAGAGCGGGCGGTGGTCGGGGCTCTGCGGTACGCCGGCGAGGGAGCAGCGGCAGAGGGAGAGCGGGCAGTGGAGGAGAGGCAAGGGGGCCAGCGGCGGGCGAGCGGGCGTGGTGTGAGAGAAAGGGGACGGAGCGGGCGTGGGCGTGGTGCGTTGGGTTTGGGACGAGCTGCGCGTGGGTGTGGTTGCGTGCTGCGCGTGCGTGGTGTGTGTGGCTGTGTTCGTGGGTGTCAGGTGCGGTTGCGTGTGGTGTGTGCGTGCGTGGTGGATTTGACCAATGGAAAGAGAAAACATATCTAATATCTGGAAATTTCTGTGGCACACATGATAATACGTGCCACAGAAAATCGGAATTCTGTGGCGCTTCTGACCGCATTCGCGCATGCCGACAGATGCGTCACAGAAAGTCACATTTCTGTTGCGCACGGCACTGGGTGCGCCACAGAAAGCCATATTTCTGTGTCCAATTTGGTTTTCGTGCGCCACCGAATTCCAAATTTCTGTGGAGCGCCACAAAAATTATTTCTGTGGCGCACGGTTATTACGTGCACCACAAAAAGTGATCCACAGAAAGCATTTTCCTACTAGTGGCAGCGCCAGCGGCGGCAGCGGCCGGGAGCTTCGGTGTGGAGGTTTGCTGGCTAGGGTTTTGCCCCCCCCCCCCCCCGGGGTCGCCCGCGCGTGCGACCCGGGAGGGGAGGGGGAAGGGGAAACCCACCATTCACCTCCTTTAGGATGGTGTGTAGACGAGGAAAGTCTTGTTGAAGATGTTCTTCTTGGTTGTGGCTGCATCGGCTAAGACGCGGCCTTGCTTCTCAATCTAGGATAGGCTTTTTGGTTGTTGTTGTTGTGGGGCTGTCTTCGGACTAGCCGGTGTGAAGTGATGTGACTGTGTTGTTCGCAACGGACTGTCGATTCTTGTACTCAAACATCTGTCTTCTATAAAAATAAGGTACGCAATTGCGTACTCTCTAAAAAATCGTTCGACATCTGTAAAATTTGCGAGAAAACGCGGCGCCGTTGGAACTCCTGAAGGTAAGTCTTCGCGACCACCGGATAAGGTTATGTAAAAGTTAATACTTACCTCTGTTTCATATTAATTGTCCCTGTTAAAAGCATATGTAAGCTTGGGGGTCTTGTCAAGTTATTATTAATATTTACAAAATTTGGATTTGTATACAGAAGTTAGGTTGTTCAGTCAATTTTGACACGACCAACGATGTGGACCTAGATCCGCCACCGGTGCGAGTGCATTACGTCTTGGAGGTACTATCCTACACAGCACGACGGTTTGGCGGCTTTCCATCCTTCTCTCCGTCGGACGCTTCAGCGACAACGGTGTTTCCGGAAAGATGGTGGCGTGTTTGACGGAAGACCGGGCTGAAATATTATTTTTTTTCTATTGACGTGATGTTTAGGTTGATTTTCTGCGATCTACACGTGTAACCTTGATTTAAGCTGCGTGGAAATTTATTTCTCGAAAGAAAAGGATATGGATGGGTCTGCCGGCCCGTACCTGTGCAACTTTCAGTTTGAGACGGAATCGAAATCGATTAGAAAGTAGAGATAGATTCCTAGCAAGTTAGGTTTATGGAAATCTCCACCGATAGATGCACCTAGTAGTCAAGAAAGGCACAAAGCTACTACCTCTCTGTTCAACGATGCAAACAACCCAACGGCAACCGTCACCGGCGGAGGCATCCATGACGTACCTCGATGGTGCCGGCCACAAAGCACACATGGCACACGATACACCAGGTTAGTGAATTATATCCAAATGCAAATGTTTATTGGTTCTTTGCGTGCATGCAGCACGTGGGCGTGTGTATCACCATACTATTCATGTTCGTCGTCTCGGCCGCCCAGATATGGCAAGATCTCGGGCGCTGGCAAGATATGATCATCGCCGCCATTGTTTTCCTCTACTTCGCGTCATGATGAACTTGCTGCTTATCAAACGCCGCAACGACAAGAGACGGGAGCTCGAAGGATATGATTGGATCATTAGGCGACCAGAGGTACTTATTACACATACGATGGCATGGTACCCGTGATCACCAATTGAACTTTTTTCGTTATGCTCCTTTTATATCAATATAAAAGACAAATATTTTACCTTTTATTAAAAAAATCGTTATTATCAACTTCTCCCAAATTTGGTATTAACTTGTTTCATTCTTGCAGTTGACACCCATGTTGATGTCGGTGGCGACCGTGGTGATGCTAGTCTCTTGGGGTCGCAGTTTTCATATTTCATCCTCATTGGCTTGACTTGGCCGAAATTGCTTTTTGCATCTCGGCGTCGACGGCGATGATGTTTCTGGTGCTCAAAATTGCGGAAATTGAAGAGAAAGAGTGGTTAAAATCAAAACGACAAGATGCTTCGAATCAAGTCTAACCATTTTTCAAGGACTCAGTATCTAAAGTATATTTTCTTTATTTAAATTTACCTTTTAATAAATATACTTGACATACCATGCATATAGAAGATGCATTGGGTCATAGCAGTTTCGATTATTTTTTCATGAAAGTATGTGAAGTAATGTAATCGCTGGCAGGATGAGATTCAACTCCTTTAAACCTCGGAGAGCGATGAGCGAGGGCCGTTGGAGGCGACTCTCGGGCGATTCTGGGCCATCGCCGGTGATTCCACCGGAGATGAACTGGTGCCAGCCGAGAGGAATGAAGATGGGGCGAGCGAGCAGAAGACACAAGCCGACGGCGCAGGTATGGCCGTAGACGACGACGGTGACGGAGGTGTCAGCATGCGATACCTCTGTCGCACGCCATCGCCCGTCATGGAGACGACCATGGAGGAGCGCCGGTCGAGGGTAAATAGAAGAACGGAGAAACGCCAAGCGCAGAGGTATGCTGCTCTAACTCTGGATCACGGCTCTCCGTCGTTGGTGATCAAGGCGGCGACGCCATTGAAGGGTCAGAAAGCGCCGCTCTGTCGTCTTCCATTCGGGAGGCCGGCGCAGCTCAAACTCCCTGTACTCGAGCCAACCATCACTGCGACTGATGACGGATCGGGGGACTGGGAGGTTATTCAACGGCGTCTGCCTCGATGCTCCGGTGATGCGTCGCCGGCGAGGATGCATGGATCCGTGACATGCGGATCGATGATTTCAAAATTCAAAAAACCTGTCAGAGGCCATGCGGGCCGGCTGTACAGACCGAGTTCGAAACTTAATCTGACAGGCCCAATTGGTCATGCGGGCCAGGGTCTTGTTTTGGGAAATCAACGACGAGGTCGTATTTATCTAGGTAAAAGCCGTCACGGTGGGCTGCGTTCGTTGTTAGGGTTTTCCAAGAAGCTCTCGCCGCCATCTGTTGTCGCGGCAATGGCGTCCAATGGCGGGGGCGTGGAGCTGCTGGCGATGGACGAGTTCATCTGTCGGGTCGTGTTAACGGACAAGGCGGACCTCCGTTCCGTGGAGGAGCTATGGGACATGGAAACTTCCATGTCGGTGGCCCAAGTGGAACAGCGGGTCAGCCAGAGCATCGTCAGGCGAACCATCCGGGTGGCTCAAGCGGAGCTGCAGGTATGGGACGTGGTTTTCATGGCGGTGGTTCAAGCGGAACAGCGGGGCTGCCGGATCACCGTCAGACAAATCAGTTTAGTGGTTCAAACAATGCGGCAACATATGATCAGCGGCAACCTAGTTTGGAGGAGGAAACAATGATACTAGTTTTGCTTTCAATGCTGGCTCTGGTTTTAATGGTGGACATCAGCGGTACCCTAATCGGTCCTATACATATCAGCGAGGTCGATTTGATGGCGGAAGGGGCTCATATCCGAGAGCAACAACAGGGGATACACTGGTAATGGGGCGAACAGGAACAACTTGGAAAATCTTAACGAGGAGATGCTTGCGAAGGTGGTACGCCAGGTTGCGGATGCGCTAAAGCAACCCGGGGTTTTATTCCAAGGAGGAAACACGACTCCTCTGCCTGGGAATACTGCAGTGGTGGGAGCTGCGACTCCATCTCCGTTGATATCACAGCAGAAACAGGTCTGGGCTGAGCGTCCCGGGAGTGGGACTGGAGCAACAGCAGCCGGGGAGGCTGCAGCAGGGAAAAAGGCCAAAAAATCAGACAAAGATCGCTGCTATCGTTGTGATTTGCAAGGGCATCATGGCAAAGAATGTACGGTTGAGCTTTGTGATAATTGTGAGAGTAAGGAGCACTCGTCAGAGGCGTGTCCTTTACTGACTGCCCCGAAACCGCAAGTGATCATGCATGGGTTGATCAACGAGGGCCTTATGTTTTTTGAGCAGCCTATGACTGAGTCGTATAAACCAAAAATTGATAATACTCGTATGGCGGTGGTGACTGTCACAAAAGGGGAGCTCACAACACAGCAGGTGGTGATGCAGCTTCAAAGATTGGTTCCGACAGATCAATTCTATTGGGATGTCATCCAAGTAGGCCACAATATCTTCGAGGTGCCGTTTCCTTCTAAGAGTGAATTAGATAGGCTGCATACTTTCGGATTATGTAGAGTTCCAAACAGTACTTGTGAAATTCTAGTTGCTCCCTGGGTGACACAAATTGAGCCTATGCAATTGCTTCCACAGAAGTGGATTAGAATTTATGATATCCCTCCTAAGACAACAGGAGACTTTCTGTCCTTGTGGAGCCTGGGAAGTTTGTTTGGAAACACTATGAAGG
Source organism: Poa pratensis (assembly GCA_947311845.1). Taxonomy (NCBI): domain Eukaryota; kingdom Viridiplantae; phylum Streptophyta; class Magnoliopsida; order Poales; family Poaceae; genus Poa; species Poa pratensis. The sequence goes on along the minus strand of CAMZMU010000041.1, from coordinate 26,235,602 downwards.
TGGACATGAAATACACCCACAAATTTGGAGTTTTGCGTATACTCGTGGGCTGTGTTGACTACACCTTGATTCCAGCGAGCTGGCTAGTTTTTGTAAAAGATGGGTTCTACAACCTCAGGTTCAAGGTGGAACATCCAGTTGATGAAACTGATTTGGTGGATGATGAGCCGAGATCACCACCACCACCACCTGATGACAAAGATGAGGATCTGATAAGGGGTCCAGAAACAACGAAAGAGTTAACTCGGATGTCAATGGTTATGAACAGATGGCCACAGATGATGGTACAAAACCTGAGGAAGAGCAGGGTAATGAAGGGAAGATATCTGATAATATGCAAGAAAAAACTGATGGTATGCAAGAAAAAACAGTTGGTGTTATTTTCTCCCCTGAGGTACAGAAGCAATTTCGGTTGGCAGAGTTGGAGCTGCGTGCTTTGATAGCAAACATGGACAAGGCAGCTGAAAATGGTACAGCTAAAGCTAGCGTAGCTGATCTGCAGCTGGATGCGTGCCATGGTACTGAATCTAATGCTTTCATGCCCAAGACTTTACTGCGTTCAATGTCTTACAGCGGCAGTGATAGCATCACCTCTGCCGGGGATACAGTTTCGCCACCTCGCGAGGATGGCAGTGGCAAAAACTTTGCGAAATCCCCTGCCAAAATGCGTGGTGGGGATAGTCATACTCGCACCATGTCACCTTTCAACTCTGAGGCCGATGTTACTTCTCCAATGTCGACTCCCTTGCAGCAGACTATAGGGCTCGATGGAGGGGTTTATATGGACAGACTAGGGAATCCTGTGGTGTCAAATACTCAGCAATGCGGGCTGGGATACGCTGGAGGTGAATCCATGATGTCAAGACCATCCGAGAGGGAGATTATGGCCTTTGGGGAATGTCTGAAGTGGAGGTGTGATCTAGTCAGAAGTTGAGGGAACAGCCAAATGTGGATAGTCCTCAACTCGAGCGTGCGATGGATCTTACTTCATAGAAGATGTGCGGCACTCCTAAAGGTACAACTTTACAGTCCAAGTTATTATTGTTATCTTTTCTAATTCTGAAATTAAGTCTAGAGCGGATAGACTAGGTGTCTCGTTAGGAAAAACAAGGGAGCAAGAGGATTCTTCTATTAAGGTTATCTTGAATCTAGAAAGAGAGAGGAGGTTATTTTTCTTAAGAATTCTTTACCTCCGGTTAGTGATGATTTAGAGTCTAGTTTGGTTATTAAAAGAGCAAACAATTTAAGCGAAGATTTAGAGGATGATGACTTAGAAGCCTCTGAAGATCATGCGGATCTTGATGAGACTCTGGCATCAATAAACATGCGGCGTAAGAAATTTAGCTTCTCAAAACATGCGGTTAAAAGAAGCACAAGGGCTAGAAAAAAATTAAAAGAAATTTAAAATGAAAGGTATGGTTTGGAATTCGGATGGGTTTGGCGATACAGCAAAACACCTTGCGGTTAGTGAATCGGTCAAAGAAAATAAACTTGATTTCGTGGCGTTGATTGAGACAGGGAGGTCTTCTTTTACAACACCTTTTTAAAAATTCTTGGCTGGGGGCATGGAGTATACGTGGTACTGCACTCCTCCACACGTGAGGTCGGGTGGTATGCTGGTAGGGTTTAATGATGCTGCTTTCACAATTATTGATGTGGTCTCAGGTGACTTTTGCGTCAAGTTTCACTTGAGATCTAAATCAGATGGGTTTCGGTGGGCTTTAGTTGTGGTATATGGGGCGGCACAAGATGCAAAAAAAACCTGATTTCTTGGCGGAATTGGTAAGAATTTGTGAAGGGGAGACACTACCAATGTTGTTGGGAGGTGACTTTAATATAATTAGAAGACAAGAGGAGAAGAATAATTCGAATTTTAATACTAGGTGGCCTTTTATTTTTAATGCGATAATAGAAAGTTTAAGTCTAACAGAGCTGCAAATGTCTGGGAGACAATACACTTGGGTGAGCAGACGTGAAACATCGACGTATGAGAAGTTGGATCGTTTCCTAGCCAATGTTGAGTGGGAACAGAAATATCCACTAGTAACGGTACAGGCTTTGACCCGTGCGGGGTCTGACCATACACCGTTGTTATTGGATACAGGAGACCAAGCGTTTTTGGGAAATAAGAATCACTTCTCTTTTGAGTTATCTTGGTTACGCCAGGAAGGTTTTTATGATATCATTGCCCGAGAATGGAATGCGATCCAAACGGGTAATAATCCAGTAGAGCGGTGGCAGAATAAAATACGACACTTACGGCAATTTCTGCGAGGATGGGCAAAACATTTGAGTGGGGAATATAAGATGCTGCGAGACAAATTAATGTTGTTAAGCAATGAGTTAGATATAAAGGCCGAGACTACTCCTTTAACACCGGCCGAGCGGGCTGCTAAGAAGGAGGCGGATGAGGGGTTAGCGAAGCTAAGCCGTGATGAAGAAACTAAGTGGGCACAAAGAGCGAAAGTTAAATATATACAAGAAGATGGGAGTAATACGCGGTATTTCCATATTATTGCGAATGGAAAGCGTAGGAAAAAAAGAATTTTACAACTGGAGCAAGATGAGGGGACAATTGTTGGCCAAGAAAATTTAAAAAACTATATCTCTGAATACTACAAAAAATTATTTGGGGCGCCGGTCACAAACAATTTTTCGTTAAATGAGGAGTTTAATCATGATATGCCTCAGATTTCACGTGAGGAGAATGAGATCTTGACACAAGAATTCTCAGAAAAAGAAGTGTTTAATGCGATTAAACAAATGGAACACAATAAAGCTCCTGGACCGGATGGATTTAGTTTTATCAAAAATTCTGGAGTATTATAAAGATAGATCTAATGGCAATGTTTGCTCAGCTGCGGGAGGGAAACTTGCCACTTTTTAAATTGAACTTTGGCGTTATTACTTTGTTACCGAAAAAGAGGATGCTAGCCGAATAGAACAATATAGGCCCATTTGTTTGCTGAATGTTAGCCTCAAATTTTTTACAAAGGTTGGTACAAACAGAGTCACTTCCATTGCGAAGAAGGTTGTGCGTCCAACTCAAACCGCTTTCATTCCGGGCAGAAATATTCTAGAGGGGGTGGTAGTGCTTCACGAGACGATTCATGAAATGCATAGGAAGAAACTAGACGGAGTTCTTTTCAAAATCGATTTCGAAAAGGCTTATGACAAGGTTAAATGGTCTTTCCTACAACAAGCTTTAAAGATGAAGGGGTTCACATCTCAGTGGTGTGAATGGATTGCTAGGTTTGTATAGGGAGGGAGTGTTGGGATAAGAGTCAATGATGACATCGGTCATTATTTTCAGACACTAAAAGGGTTGCGACAAGGAGATCCGTTGTCTCCTTTATTATTAACCTCGTGGTTGATATGTTGGCCATATTAATCTCTCGTGCGAAGGAGATGGCCAAGTGGGGGGTTTAGTACCACACCTAGTCGAGGGGGGGTCTCTATTCTCCAATATGCGGATGACACGATATTATTTCTTGAACACGATATTGCGAAGGCCGTGAACATGAAATTAATATTAGCTTTGTTTGAACAACTGAAAGTGCATGTGTTGCCCCATGCGTGGTTTTGGTAATTAATGACAATCCTTATGGACTAATGTTTGCATTGAGATATACTTGTAGATCTTGTCCATAGGAAAAGATTGGAGTTCATGTGTTGGACTCTAGAAGATTTCATCATGACCAAGGTTCCATCCTAGGGTTTATATGAAGAATGGTCATGTGAAGAGTTGAGCTTATTGCAAGCATGGCTTGGAAAAGAAGATTGAGTGAACTTCATGTTTATCTCCAAGCCATCATCTATATCAAGAAAAGAAGATGAAGTACAAGTGGATTCATGAAGACGGAGTTTAGCAAGACTCTCCCATAATGGTGTATGGGGGAGTATTTGGAGAAGTCTTCATCAAGCATGTGCTAGCAAGCACAATCAAGAAAGGTGTTCCAACTTGAGAGAGTCAAATCGTCATCATCGAGCTCAAGTGGAATGCGCAAGGCAAAGGTATGATCTTGATAGGTTTTCTATTTTACCGGTCTCGTGGTGTTAGTGGGAGACCGGGTTATAGGATAGACGGCGTACTATCAAGAGGGGCTCTCAAGTGAGTAACTTGATCGCACCTTTGTGGAGAGCTCAAACCTTTGCATATTTGGCATATCATCTTTCTTGGTTCTTATTTGGCTTTTATCCATGTGAGAATTTAGAGCTTGTGTTCATCTCCATGCCAAGCTCTAGTTCATCAAAAACGGATTTCATATGATCATCTTGTGATGTTTTTGATGTTGAGGTTTTACCGGTTTGTCTTTTGTAGAGAGGTCAAACTCTCCTCTTGTGTTCTCCTCCTCACATGATGGACTATGATGTGCATATGCTTAATCTTGTAGAGCTTGTGAGTATCTTCTAACAAGCCCAAGATCATAGAAAACGGAGTCCGGATGAGAAACATATTGCGGTTTTGGTTTGGAGGTTTTATCGGTTGTTCTTTTATCGAGAGTTCTAACCTTTCCCCATTTGGTTTTATCCTCCATTGTTGGACTATGATGTTTCTCTGCATGATCTCGTAAAGCTCTTCGTTGCGATTCCAACGAGCCCAAGAACATCGAAAACGGAGTCCGGATGATCAAGATATGTTCGTTTTCGTGTTGGACTTTTTTCTGTTTTTTGTAGGCCGGCCCCCAGGCCAGCCCAGGCCGGCCCCAGGGCCGGCGGGCTCTGTTGGGCACCCAGCCTTCAGCCCAGCCTAGGCCGGCTGTAGGGCCGGCCGGCTCTGTGAGGCTCCCGGCCTCCTGCCCAGCCTAGGCCGGCCTCCAGGCCGGTCCTCGCGATTTTTGGCCCCAACGGGCAGATTCCTGCTGCCCTTTTAAGGGGTCTTCTTCCCCCAAGAGACCCCAACTTTGCTAGCTTGTTCTTCCTCCTTTCTCCACCATTGTTGACATTTGGAAAAGCTTGCATACCTCTCAATCCCTCCCATGATTCTTGCTTATATTTGAGGGAAAGTGAGAGGTGATCTTGATCTACATATTTACCGATCCATCTCTCCTCTAAGTGAGGGAAACCTTGTAGATCTTGATCTTGGAGTTCTTGGTGCATCTCCTCTTTGTTCCTCCTCTCTTATTCCCCCATAAGCATTTGTTGCTTTGTTGGAATTTGAGAGTGAGGGATTTGAGCACTTGTGCTCTTGCCTTTTGCATTTGGTGCATCGGTGTGCTCTCCACGAGGATTCGTGGAAGTTGAAAGCGTGTGAACTTGTTACTCTTGGGTCTTCGGGCCCTAGACGCCTTTGTGGTGGTTGGACCCTTGTGTGGTCAATTGAAGCCGTTCGGGAGCCCCCAATCCATTGTGGGTTGTGCCTCGAATTGTTGTTGAGAGCCGTTCGGGAGCCCCCAACCCATTGTGGGTTGTGCCCCGGATTGTTGTTGAAAGGCTCCGGATTCCGCCTCGAAGGAATACCGATAGTGGAAGGTGAACCAAACCTTTGTGGTGCGGTTCATCGGAGAAGAGGGTGAAACCTTTGTGGTTGTTGAACCGTTGTGTCGGTTCACACCTCTCCAACGAGACGTACTCCCTTTCAAGGAGGAACTCGGGAATACATCCTCGTCTCCGCGCGCCTCGGTTATTTCTATACCCGAGCTCTTTACTTATGCAACTTACATTGTGATAGCCTTCGTGCTTGAAGTATTCTATTGCTATCACCTTGTTGCTTGTCTTGCTTAGCATAAGTTGTTGGTGCACATAGGTGAGCCTAGTTTATTTAGGTTGTTGGCTTGTTAATTTAAACACCTAGTTTTATTCCGCAATTAGCAAGCCTAAACCGGAAAAGTTTTAATCGCCTATTCACCCCCCCCTCTAGGCGACATCATTGTCCTTTCAATTGGTATCAGAGCCTGGGCTCTCTTTTTGGGCTTTACCGCCTAGAGAGTAAAAGATGTCGTTTAGGGAATTAGTGCACGATCCCACTTTCATATTCGATGGCACAAATTATGATGTTTGGAAAATTCGCATGCTTAATCTTTTTAGGGCCATGGGTCCAAATTATATTAAGAGGATTGTGGATGTGGGTTTTTCTCCTCCAAAGGATTCTCAAGAATTATCTTTAGAGGATGAGGAAAACTCTCATCTCGAGACTCTAGTTTCTAATGGTCTTATATGTGTTTTGAGCGATGTAGTTCTTGCTCAATCATGCCTTTTCGGAATGCTCATGAGCTTTGGACCAAGCTTCAAGATATATATGAAGTGTCCAAAATTATTGAGGATGATTGTTCTCCCTCCACCTCCGGCCGTGATGAGTTCACAACTTCTTCCACTTCACCAACATGTGATTTGTCACAAGGTAATGATATGGTGAGTGGTGATAGAAATTGCATTGGTGATGGTGAACTTACTATTGATTATACTTCTTCTCTATCACATTGCAATGTTCTATCTTTGGACTTAAACTCTTCTAGCACTCCAAATGTCATACATGCTAGAGTTGATAGTCCTTGCATATCATGTAATAGTTGTTTAACTAAATCTCATGATGATATGCTTCATATGTCTTGTTGCCATGAAAACAATACTTCCATATCCTATATTTCTTGTGTGACTAACAATGTAGAGGAATCCCAACATTTGTTGGAACAAGACATGGACCTAAATGGTGCTTCAGTAATTCTTCATTCTTTAATCATGTTTGCCTTATGGCTAAGGATTCCGAGGTGTCTCCCACCTCAAATCCAAATTGTGATGATGAGGATGAGGATTCTCATGAAGAAGGTTTTGATTTTGAATCCTTAACCAAGATGGGTGAGATGGTACTTGGTGCTCTCCCCAAAGGTAGTAAAGCTATCCCTCCTCTTGTGAAATCATTGATTATGTTACTAAGAGTAGGGAATTTATTGAGGATTTGGAAAGTCAATTTGATGAGAAATGTCAAATTGAGAGAGATGACTCTATCACTATAGCTTCCTTGAAAGCTTCTCTTGAAGAAGAAGAAGAACTTAGGTTTCTCTTGAAGAGAAACTTGAATCTCTTGATGAGTCTAATGATCTTATTATTGCTAAAATCATTAAGGAAAGAGATCATGCTATTGCTAAATATAAAGTGCTTAAAAAGGAAAAAGTTGAATTTGGTGTTGGCAATGCTAGACTAATGAGGACATAGAGAGACTTGACAAAGCTCACAAGGCTTTAGAAAGTGAACACTCTCTCCTTATCAAGTCTCATGATCAACTCCAAACTCAACTATCTAAGAATGATAAGCTTGCCAAATTGTCTCTTCTATTTCTAATATTAATGATGCTTGTGCTACTAACTCCACTTCTTGTGAAGCATCTATTTTGAAGGAAATGTTGAGCTAAGGGCTCAACTTGAGTTGCTATCTAGCAAGTATGGGAAATTGGAAGAAAGTCATGAAAAGCTTTCTAGCTCTAATGATGATCTTCTAGCATCCCATGCTAGGCTAAAGTTAGCTCATGAGGCTATTTCTACAAAGGTAACATCTGTGAGCCTCATGTGGACAAAGGCACAACTTCTACTAAAAATGCTTTATTGCCATGTGCTAGTCCTAGTGATTCATCCACTCACAATATTTCTACATCTTGTGATGAATTACTTTCATTGCCTTGTTGCTCTAACAATGAAGCTTCTACTTCCTCTAGTGTTTTTGTTGATACTAACCATGTAGAGGAATAAATGAGCTCAAGGCCCAAGTCACTTCTTTGAAGAAAGACTTGGAAAAGCGTCATGTTGGGATCCACACTTGACAATATGTTGAGTGTTCAAAGACGCCCCAATGACAAGAGTGGACTTGGATTCAACTCCAATAACAAGAACAAGTCCAAGTCTACAAGAAGAACAAGGGCCAAGAACAAGTTAAAGATTCGGCCAAGATTGTTTGCTTCAAGTGCAAAGTTGAAGGGCACCATGTTAGATCTTGCCCTTTGAAGAAGAAGGCTCTTAGTGAGAAGCAACAAGGGAAGAAGCCTCAAGTTCAAACTCAAGTTCCTCAAGTTGAAGAACGGTCTCTTCCCAAGAATCAAGCTACCCTCCTCAAGTCAAGATTCCAACTAAGAAGAGAGGAGGAAGTCGATGTTGCTACCTATGCCGTGAGAAGGGTCACCTTGCTTCTTCATGCACAAATGGTACCTTATCCAACCCCATTATTATTGATGATGTTATTCTCTTCGGAAGGATAAGGTTGGCAATGTGTTTGCCAAATATGTTGGTACTCAAAGTGGTGTCAAGAAAAGAACCATTTGGGTTGCCAAGCCTATTGTGACTAACCTCTTAGGACCCAACTTGGTTGGGGACCAACAAGCTAAAACTTGATCAATAGGTGTTGTTGGAGGGCATTGGAGACTTGGCTACATCATGAAGAATTAAGGGATCTTCATCAATTATATTCTCTCAAGCCAAGTCATTTGGATTATATTGTTCTACTCATATCCAATGTTCCTCCTTGCGGTAACTTTTATTTAAATCATATATACATTGAAAGTTGCTTGCACCCTTGCATGTGTTAGGTTTTGTACCTTGCTAGTGTTTGTATGTGTTGTGCTCTCTACTTACTTATCTTGAGTAATCAAGTATGTGTATGTTGGTTTGCACACCATTTACTTGTGTTGAGCCTTATTGCTTTTATTTGATATCTTATCTTGTTGGCTCTCTTTTTGAGAGATTAATGGACTATCCTATTTTGGGGGAGTGATATGCTTCGTGCACTTCACAATCCTAAAATTGTGTATACATGAGGAATACCACTTAGTGTTGATATATTATTATCTATTCTCTATGTGGTATGTCATACTCATGAGAAATTCAAATTCTATAATGTCCATTAATTTCTCGAGTTGGTTTTGTTTGCCTCTTGTTTTAAAATAAATGGATTATCACATTATGGGGGAGTAATAAGCTATGTGCATATTACAAGCCTAGAAAATGTGAACATGTGAGGTATTGTTACCTAGAATTGATATTCTTCATTATCTTATTCCTATGTGGCATGTTGCTCAAACAAGTTCCATTTTTGGTAAAATGATTTGTTTAATCAATCTTTTGGATCTTGTTTGTGATGGACATTCTTGGTACGTTTTCCCCAAATATGTTCGCATATCCTTTTGGGAAATCGATTGCTTCAAGCTACTCTTTGTAGTGGCTTTGCATGATCGCATGAATACTTGAAGCTATCAAGAATATCTATCTTTTTAAGCTTTGGCCTTTAAATCTTTCTTTTGCCATATGCTTATTTGTTGTGAAATTGGTCTTCAATATCATTTCTATATACCACCGAGAAATATCTCTATATACTCCTTGTCCTTGACAAGTGATACTCACATGTGTGGTGAAATTTGTGGACCATCTTCACTTTGTCTCTTGCTTTGAATTGCCTTATTTTATTGCCAAGGATTTTTTTGATCTAAATCCTCTTGTCTTCCTTGTATCTTTTGGATCTTTTGCTCTATCAAAATTTGTTTTATGTCTTCTTCTTTAGGAAAAGCAATGATCCCAATCTTGTGCATTTACATTCAAAAGTCATACTTCTTGATAATGCACTATTCTTGGGGAAGCTATCCTACATTGAGTAGAACATCATTCTTTAAATTGGTTTTGCATCTTATTGCTTTCCTTGAACATGACTAGTGTTTGAATAATATGTATGGAGAGTGATGATCCCATTTGTGTGCATTTTGTATTCAAATGCAAGATCATAAATAATGCACAAATCTTGGGGGAGCAATCCTATATGTTTTTGAACATTAGTTGTTCAATTGGTATTTGATCCCGATGACGTGTCTCTTTGGAAGACAAACATTTCTCGTCTTGGTACTTTGTGCCATCATGAAAAGTGTAGAGGGTTTGGTTTATTCCTTGATGATATTTCATCAATTGGTATCTTACTTTCATTTGGCATCTTTTCAAAGTGGTATCTTCAATCATGTGTTGATTTGGGTTTTTGATATAATTTGGACAATTCTTTTCTTGTCACACTTGTGTGTGCTTTCTTGGTTTAATTGGTGTTTGTCCAATTGTATCTCTTTTGGTTCTTGAAAGTCTTGTGCATGCATATTTACTAGATGTATATCTTATGGCATGCTCACTTTCGTTGATCCAATATATAGGATAAACTCCATCAAATCCTAAATGGCTAAGATGTGCATGAAATTCAATTTCATATCAATATGCACATATTTATGTGGAGTTTGTCCTATGTATTGTAGTTGCTCTAACTACTTTGGACCCAATGAGTTTGGGTACCATGTTGTACTTAAATTTGTTTTAGGTACACTTGAGATGCATTGGAAGCTTGTCTCATCTACAAGGAAGGTGTTATCACCATGTGCTTATTGGAGCCAAGCTGGATGATCATGAACTCTATCTTCTACATCTCAATGCTATCTCGGTAACAAGTATCTACCTCATGCATACTTTTCTAGCTTTCAACCTTGTGTAGGTTGTTTCATGGCATGAATCTTTTTGTTGCAATTCATTTGGTTCTTGCAAAACAACTTTGTTGCAAATGTGGGCAAGCCGGGATGATTACATATCAAGGGGAATATATATAATCATTTTCATGATTCATCAATCCCATATATGTTAATCTAGCTCTTTCTTCTCTATGTCTCGCATATGCAACATTGATGATTTTTCAAAATCATTTGCCTCTTGTGATACTTGTTATCTTTCTCGGAGCATCCCATCTACCTTTTTCCCTTGTGGATATTTTTGATGCTATGATGAGATTGTGTTGGAAGTTCATCTATATCCTTCTAAGATAAAATTGAGCTTTGTGCTATGCTTTTAAGCAATGATCTTATTGGTATATATATGACTTCCGCTTGGATATCATGTTCTTCACCGTTGTATCTATTTTGTGTGTGCATGTTTATTTGTGGACTTATATCTTCGTGATTGATGTCTACTTAGAAACTTATACACATGACAATAGTTACATCTTTAATTGGTATTCCAATTCTTTAGTAACCACTTCTATTGCCTTTGATTTTTTTTGGTGGTTTCTAAAAGGCACAAGCTTTGTTTTTCATTTGGTATATGTTTGCTTCTTAATTAGCTTGTGGACCTATTTGCAACTCTTGTGTTTGTGTTCAAAATTAATCTAGGAGGGAGTGAGGATTCCATGTTGTGCACACCATATTGAAATGCAAATCCTACATTGTGCACGTACCTTGGGGAGTTCCCTCTTGATTGTTAGAACACTTGGTTGGTCTTATCATAATATCTTCTTATGTTCAATTGGTTTTTCGGATCCTTTGATTGGTTACTTCTTTTGTCGAAGTATCTTTCAATTTGATTTTTTTTGCAATCTTTGGATCCTCAATATAGTTTGATCTCCTTCCCAACTATTCGTCATTGGATATGTGCATTTGATTTCACTCATATTATGAGAAATGCACACATTATGGGGGAGCTCTTACTATATTGGCCTTCTAAATTTTTCCTCCCATTTCGGCAATCAATGCCAATGGGGGAGAAGTTTAGAGGGTTTAAGGGAATTTGGTTTTATGCTTGAGTTTCGTTCTTAAGCATTTGCCTTGCTTGCTCTTTGTGTTGCATGGTTGCTTAATTCATTATATAAACCCTCTTAAAAGGGATTGTCATCAATTACCAAAATGGGGGAGATTGAAAGTGCATGTGTTGCCCCATGCGTGGTTTTGGTAATTAATGACAATCCTTATGGACTAATGTTTGCATTGAGATATACTTGTAGATCTTGTCCATAGGAAAAGATTGGAGTTCATGTGTTGGACTCTAGAAGATTTCATCATGACCAAGGTTCCATCCTAGGGTTTATATGAAGAATGGTCATGTGAAGAGTTGAGCTTATTGCAAGCATGGCTTGGAAAAGAAGATTGAGTGAACTTCATGTTTATCTCCAAGCCATCATCTATATCAAGAAAAGAAGATGAAGTACAAGTGGATTCATGAAGACGGAGTTTAGCAAGACTCTCCCATAATGGTGTATGGGGGAGTATTTGGAGAAGTCTTCATCAAGCATGTGCTAGCAAGCACAATCAAGAAAGGTGTTCCAACTTGAGAGAGTCAAGATCGTCATCATCGAGCTCAAGTGGAATGCGCAAGGCAAAGGTATGATCTTGATAGGTTTTCTATTTTACCGGTCTCGTGGTGTTAGTGGGAGACCGGGTTATAGGATAGACGGCGTACTATCAAGAGGGGCTCTCAAGTGAGTAACTTGATCGCACCTTTGTGGAGAGCTCAAACCTTTGCATATTTGGCATATCATCTTTCTTGGTTCTTATTTGGCTTTTATCCATGTGAGAATTTAGAGCTTGTGTTCATCTCCATGCCAAGCTCTAGTTCATCAAAAACGGATTTCATATGATCATCTTGTGATGTTTTTGATGTTGGAGGTTTTACCGGTTTGTCTTTTGTAGAGAGGTCAAACTCTCCTCTTGTGTTCTCCTCCTCACATGATGGACTATGATGTGCATATGCTTAATCTTGTAGAGCTTGTGAGTATCTTCTAACAAGCCCAAGATCATAGAAAACGGAGTCCGGATGAGAAACATATTGCGGTTTTGGTTTGGAGGTTTTATCGGTTGTTCTTTTATCGAGAGTTCTAACCTTTCCCCATTTGGTTTTATCCTCCATTGTTGGACTATGATGTTTCTCTGCATGATCTCGTAAAGCTCTTCGTTGCGATTCCAACGAGACCAAGAACATCGAAAACGGAGTCCGGATGATCAAGATATGTTCGTTTTCGTGTTGGACTTTTTTCTGTTTTTTATAGGCCGGCCCCCAGGCCAGCCCAGGCCGGCCCCAGGGCCGGCGGGCTCTGTTGGGCGCCCAGCCTAGGCCGGCTGTAGGGCCGGCCGGCTCTGTGAGGCTCCCGGCCTCCTGCCCAGCCTAGGCCGGCCTCCAGGCCGGTCCTCGCGATTTTTGGCCCCAACGGGCAGATTCCTGCTGCCCTTTTAAGGGGTCTTCTTCCCCCAAGAGACCCCAACTTTGCTAGCTTGTTCTTCCTCCTTTCTCCACCATTGTTGACATTTGGAAAAGCTTGCATACCTCTCAATCCCTCCCATGATTCTTGCTTATATTTGAGGGAAAGTGAGAGGTGATCTTGATCTACATATTTACCGATCCATCTCTCCTCTAAGTGAGGGAAACCTTGTAGATCTTGATCTTGGAGTTCTTGGTGCATCTCCTCTTTGTTCCTCCTCTCTTATTCCCCCATAAGCATTTGTTGCTTTGTTGGAATTTGAGAGTGAGGGATTTGAGCACTTGTGCTCTTGCCTTTTGCATTTGGTGCATCGGTGTGCTCTCCACGAGGATTCGTGGAAGTTGAAAGCGTGTGAACTTGTTACTCTTGGGTCTTCGGGCCCTAGACGCCTTTGTGGTGGTTGGACCCTTGTGTGGTCAATTGAAGCCGTTCGGGAGCCCCCAATCCATTGTGGGTTGTGCCTCGAATTGTTGTTGAGAGCCGTTCGGGAGCCCCCAACCCATTGTGGGTTGTGCCCCGGATTGTTGTTGAAAGGCTCCGGATTCCGCCTCGAAGGAAAACCGATAGTGGAAGGTGAACCAAACCTTTGTGGTGCGGTTCATCGGAGAAGAGGGTGAAACCTTTGTGGTTGTTGAACCGTTGTGTCGGTTCACACCTCTCCAACGAGACGTACTCCCTTTCAAGGAGGAACTCGGGAATACATCCTCGTCTCCGCGCGCCTCGGTTATTTCTATACCCGAGCTCTTTACTTATGCAACTTACATTGTGATAGCCTTCGTGCTTGAAGTATTCTATTGCTATCACCTTGTTGCTTGTCTTGCTTAGCATAAGTTGTTGGTGCACATAGGTGAGCCTAGTTTATTTAGGTTGTTGGCTTGTTAATTTAAACACATAGTTTTATTCCGCAATTATCAAGCCTAAACCGGAAAAGTTTTAATCGCCTATTCACCCCCCCTCTAGGCGACATCCTTGTCCTTTCAACAACTATCGGGCTTAAAAATTAATTTTCATAAGAGCGAATTGTATTGCTTTGGGAAGGCCAAGGAGGAGCAGGAGGAATATCGGCGTATCTTTGGATGCGAATTGGGATCATTACCGTTTAGATATTTAGGGATACCGATTCATTATCGAAAACTTTTAAACAAGGAGTGGAAATCTGTAGAGGACCGGTTTGAGAGAAAATTGGCAGCATGGATGGCAAAGATGTTGTCGTACGGAGACCGTCTTGTGCTTATTAATTCGGTTTTAACAAGCTTGCCAATGTTTTTGTTGTCTTTTTTTGAAATTCCTAAAGGAGTACAAAAGAGGCTAGACTTTTATCGCTCCCTTTTTTTTGGCAATGTGATCAACATAAAAAGAAATATAGACTTACAAAGTGGAATATTGTGTGTAGACCAAGAGATCAAGGAGGGCTGGGTATTTCGGTTTTAGAGATAAAAAATAAGTGCTTGTTGAGTAAATGGCTGTTTAAACTACTGAATGAGGAGGGTGTTTGGCAGGAACTTTTAACCAATAAATATCTAGGTGGTAAGACGTTATCACAAGTAGAGGCTAACCCGCTAGACTCCCCTTTTTGGAAAGGCCTCATGAAGGTGAAGAATGAGTTTTTCGACCGTGGGAGGTTCACACTTGGTAATGGAGAGCAGATTCGATTTTGGGAGGATGTTTGGTTAGGACATGCCTCTTTACAGACAGAGTTCCCGTCTTTATATGCCATTGCTTCAAGAAAAAATATTACAGTGGCTGAGGTGTTTAGAACAACTCCTATTAACCTTCCTTTTCGTCGGACGGTAGTAGGGCAGAATAGATCGGAGTGGTTAAATCTAGTAGAGAGGCTAATGCGGGTCGACCTAGTAGATGAACCTGATAAGTTCAAATGGCTGTTAAACTCGAATGGCTTATTTACGGTTAAGTCATTTTACGAGGATCTGCTTAATGGTCACACTAGATATTTGCGTAAGTATCTTTGGAAGTTAAAAGTTCCACTAAAAATTAAGATTTTTTTATGGTTTCTTAATAGAAAAGAACTTTTGACTAAAGACAATTTGGCCAAAAGAAGATGGACAGGCTGTAAAAAATGTGTCTTTTGCGATGGAGACGAGTCTGCTGAACATCTTTTTATAAAATGTACCTTTGCTAGAGATATTTGGAGATTGGTACATTTTACTTTTAATGTCTACCCTCCAACTAGTATTGCTAACTTGTTCGGCAGCTGGTTGAATGGGATAGATAAAATGACAAAAGCTCGCATTCGGATTGGTGTTGCGGCCATTCTGTGGGCTATATGGAATTGCCGAAATGATATTATCTTTAATAAAATATCGTCTATCCATTATTTGCAGGTGTTACACAAGGCTTTGTACTGGATCCATTCCTGGTCGTTCCTGCTTCCTGTGGATCAGCGTGGCCTTATGGATGCTGGATGTTATGATGACGGTCGTGCAGACTATCTTCACTCGGGCTGGATGGTTTCATCCTTGAAGGCTAGATGATTAGTGATCTTCTTTTTGAGTGGTTGATCTTTGTAGCCACATTGAGCGATCCATGAATTGTAAACTTTAAACTATTTGGAGATTAATAATTGCGGAAGGCTGTGTGCATCTCTTTGATGCAAAGGCCAGGGATCCGCACCCCCTTATCTAAAAAATGTAATCGCTAGCGTTTGTCATATTGGAACTCAGTGGAGCGACGTAACCTTCAAAAGAATAACAGGATGAGTCGGACATAGTCTAGTTCCGATGCATCGATACATGAAGGTACAAATGGCTACTTTTAGCATGTTAGCGAACAAACTCAAGAGACCATATATATACGATGTTTCATAGTTGTTTTGAGATTAAAATATGCCAAAGACTACGGGCGCAGCTTAAATTGTCATGGAATTTTCTGCGTTTCTTGTATTAAATTGTTGTTATGTGATTTTGACTTAAACTATATAAAAGACACGTAAATCAAGACATCCAATCCATTTGGATTGTATGGGCGCATGGGCTATGTGCTAGACTGCTAGTACTCAACATGGTAAGAAGGTAAATCACAATAAGAAAAGGTCACAGAACATCACGTGAGCATTACACAGATCAGCGACATCTTTATACTGCAGTCTCTAGTTATTACATTACATGGAGAATGGTTTCTGTGGTTTATCTTTGAACTTGGAAAAAATAAGCAAAAAAATAGATGTTTATTCACCTGGGTCTCACCCTTAAGTCTCCTAGTCCTAATTTTGATTTCTTCTTTTTTCTTCCCGAACAACTCTAACGCCTAGGGGGATTATGCATCACAGAAAAATGAAGCACAAATACATAATTACATACACGATAAAATTAACTGTATCTTCAGATTCAGTATGTTCGGCATGGCATGAGCACCGCCACTTGGTCACAGCCTGTATATATATGTATCCTACTGCGTCATGTCAAGTCTGAAGTAGAGTAGATAGATGCCACTCGGCCAAATAGATGATTTGTGGTTATCTGGTTAGTCCTCGAGCACAGGAACAACTGCAGATGACAATTCTATGTGTGACATTCGAACCGCACCAATCAGTCGTTCTGGGAGATCCTCATATGCGTTGCCCTGCGACGAATATAGTCAGTTGAGACAACTATAATGTTCTGCATCGACGAAGTGATTGAGCGTTTCTTAGATGGCAACTACGTACCTGGACAAGAAAAGCCATATCCACAACTAGGGTCGTGATCACACCACAGACGAGCCCCAAGACTCCATTTGCCACTGTAGACGAACCAATATCCACATCTATCTGCACGCAGGTCAATCACAATAATGCACTGTAAGACATTATTCTAGTCGTCCTGAAAAAGGAAGGTAAAACTAAGATATACAGATATCTTACTTCCAAATAATTTGCACCGCGGATATAGGTGATGTCAACTGCTTTGCCTAACAGACATGGTGTGCTGCCAACGCTTTGGCGGACAATCCATGAGCCCTGAAATGCAAATTGCATAGTTAGACACACGGACTATAACCCACCCCACCAGCAAGTAATCTCCCACCCTTCCCTCAGTTCTACTGAATAGAACTTTTTTTTTTCTGCATCAACCCAATAGAGCATTAAGGATGGCGAGACACATACCTTCGGTACAGATGGGATCAGCTTGAACCTACTATTGCGAAATTCATCATCGCCATCAACAAAGCGTTGCAACAAGGAGTTCGGTATCAGTTTCTTAGAAACAAAGTAGAAAACCATACTATAGTTGGTTGTGCCAGGAACCTGCAATAGCAAAATTAATCAGCAAGAAACCATATATGAAATGCTACAGTATGGAGTATCGTCTACCGTTACAGGCTCACAGTAAGGGCAAAAAATTTGGTATAAGACAACCAGGAGCAAGGAGCTGTGGTGTCACTTCAGGCTCCATGGACTAATCCGTAAAATTTGAAAAACTAAAGGGTTCTCAAAAGTTGTAGGGTCTTCTAACCCAAGTTACACGTGGTTTCACCCATTTAGAAAACCGGACCGGTAATCGAACCGGTTAGGCTATCAGTTCACATTTCGGTTCAATAGCTGAGCCGGCAATTAAGAAATAATATTAATTTTAGTACTCCCTCCGTTTAGGTGTATAAGGGCTCTTATCAAAAACTATTTGTTCCAAATTGCCAGCAAACTAAGGCCACTTTGCATTTAATTGACCGAATAATTGCACCCTACTATTGCTCCCTATATTCATTGCATGAGCTTATTTCTTCCGATGGATTTGTCAATTTCCTTGCATGCTCAATCCATGCAGACGGCCCGTCCACCTGGACATGCCGCATTGGGTGTTGTTTGGCCTCCCCTCAATAAGTGCCCTAATTACTTGGGAGTAAGCACGATTTTTGCGTTTGATTGGGTAAACAAAAATCTAGGAATTTTTTCTTGCCCTATCAACAATCACCTTGGTCGCGCTGCTCCTCTTTGGAGGCCCTATACACCTAAACGGAGGGAGTACTTGAATGAAAAAGTAAGGGTCAAAACAATTGTCTTCCATGCAATATATAACAAGTGCATCCTTGTTGGTTAGTGCGTTGTGGAGAGAATCATCGAGCACTTGTGCGACCAGGGTTTGAATCCCCTTCAACTCACATAGTTAGCTGACACCAGACCAGTTCACTTCCTGTTCGAACAAAAACCCGGTAAAATTCTCCGGTTCATGTCCTTGTCTGGCCCTTTGCTCTTAACAGACCAGAATAGGCGCCGGTTCCAGTTTTTCCGGTTGAACCACCGGTCTGGTCCGGTTTTTTAACTAGGGTTTCACCACTGCAATATATGCTGATTAAGCGAACCATGGTTGGCAGATTTTACTGATCTTTCAGCTCTTGGATTCGCCACTCAGAAGTAAAATTCATCAAGGGTATACATCTCCGACTCACAAATCAGGGAATTAGGATTCATGATCCGGATAATTGGGCCCAAAGCTTCTAGGAAAGGTCAGGTTAAAACACAAAACATCCCACATAGTTTCTTGCCCATATTAGTCCCCATAGAATGGATAAGGCAAGAAGATAGGCCCAATCGACAGCCCTTTAAGGGGAGTATAAGGTAACATCATAAGCTTCACTCCTCAACTACTGCATCAGTCACATGTGACTCAAGTTTTCCCGATGGAAAACAAAGTCTTCTGATCGGTTTCATCCTCTACAAGCTAATGTTGGTCATTCGATTGTAGGAATAAACTCCCTCCGCCCAATGTAAGTGGCGCAAAACTTGAAAATAATTTTTCCTGCAAAAGCGTGGCACAGCCCAGCGGATGCTCTGCTTTTACGGTTCTACCCCTGCAGCGTGTGGTGAGAATTGATTCTATGGCGCTGCATGCAAGGAAAGGAAGTAAAATAGAGTGCCATTATTGTCTTACAGCAGCGCCCATGTAGACTGACTGCTCCCTAGAAAATCACTCCACATAGAGAGAAATTTCGCAGTGTGTAGAGTCAATAGGAGGCAGTGGGCACACTGGGACTGAATGGCCAGAGCATGTGAAGTAGGTGCTGCTAAATTGTTTGATCGAGGGTATTTTAGGGTGTGTTTGGTTTGTGCCCCCAATTGACCCTACCAAATAGTGGGCATGGCAATTGATGTGCCTCTTGTTTGGTTTATTTCCAATTATTTGGCTGCCTGTGGACCTTGTGCTATTTCCTTCACAAATTGTCACCAATTTTTTGGCCACTCAAAGGCGGCAGAATCTTGCGCCAAATTACTGGCACACCAATATTGGCAGGGCAGCCACAGGAACAAACCAAAGGCACCCTTAGCTTAATTGTCTGGCCCAGATTGCTCTCTTTGGTATTGGAGAAAATATGTGTGTGCCACCTGCGGTGTGATGGAGGGAGCACTCTATAAGAACTTCTATAATGATTCTAGGAAACATTCTATAGAATCCAACTGCTTTAAAAGATTCGTATGGTGTTCACCATGGTGTACTCAAATAAACTGTGGTGAAAATTCCACGTTTTTCTCTTCCTACATTTTCAGAATCCAATTAGAGGCCCTAAAGAGAAATGGCCATACATACATCTATTATATGACATACTACATCAACTTAATCCCTCTGAAAGCACTGAAGCAGGCGTGCAAAGTGTAAATCTTTACTATTAAAGGAGAGTCCGTGGTATGGTGTCACACATCCTATTATTTACCTAGCAATGCCACCGCGCGGAACAACCTGCCTCGGATTGATCTGTGGTACATGGACCGATCCACGACCCCACAGAAACGCATATTAGTTAGAGATCTGTTTGATTGCCCAACTTATCCAACTATCCTGAGTGATCTCACAACAGAAAAATAAGCCAAACGCGAGAAAAACCGGCGAGGGGGATGGAACGACTCGTGAGCCATCTCTGCCCCAATCCTACCGAAACAAATCAAGTAACGAACTCTCCAGATCGAAGACCGCGGCCATCGCCGCCGGCAAGCCGATCATCCGACTCTTCACGGGCACTCCACCACCGCAACCACGCCGGCGAGTTTCCCAGGATGTGCTCGCGGACCAAGGTCTCCCACTCTCCCTCCCTCATATGGGCCTCTGTTGCCCTGCCGAGTTGGCCTAATAGCTAAGCGAGTTTGAAACCGGCCGGCAGCTAATTCTACATTTCTGGCAGCGGCGCCGGGGGATGAGGACGCGGTACAGGGACCGGTGGCAGCGGCAATCAAAAGCAAGTTGATCCTTTCTCTAAGATATCCGCCTCTCGCTTGGTGTGGCAACGAATTACTTGTGAATCATTTTAAAAGGGAACAAAATGGTAATGGATTAAAAGAGACACAAAAAGGAAAAGTAATGAGGCGAAATTAAACTACATGGTCAGAGCTTTGCATTGATGTAAAATTTGTTAAATTTGGAGTTGTGGTTTGAAAGTTATGAATTTTGAAAGTTTAGTTTGTTCTCTGTCTATTTAAACAAAATGTAGAAAACAGATTAATCTCGGCCGTCCGTTCGAACTTAAACGGACGCTCCACATTCTCCCGCACCTTTTTGGTGGTGGTTTGGCAAACAGGTCCGTGTGTTTTAGGTAAATCGCGAATAGGTCAGTAGGACGTCCGCTCTGTGGACAGCGGGTTAGTTTCGCAGTTTGTCAGGGGTTTGTTTGCAAAATGGAATTTCGAACGGGTATCCACTTAAGCGGTGCCAGTGGCTGTAATCATGATTTTTGAGTCGCCGACTAATCGCTGATTAGTCGCCGACTAATCGCCTAGTCGTTCTGGCGTGGATGAGCCGCCCTAGCGACTTGACTCACGGAGCAAGTCGCGCCACGTCACTGGCTCGACGGCGATTTCCTGCGACTATACAGCGACTTGATGCCTCAGGATTTCAGCGACTTGATGAAAGGGAGAGAAAGGGCAGAGCTCAGAGGAGAGGCACGAGCCGCCGCCGCTCCTCGCGGAGGCTGGGAGTGGTTGCTGGGCCTGGCCGGCAGTTGCTGGGAGAGGCTCGCGGAGGAAGGAGAGGGTCGCGGCGGTGCATGGCTGTGTTCAAGGGAGGAGGGATGGGATGGGAGAGAGAGGGCAGAGCAGGAGAGAAAGGGCAGAGCAGGGGATGGGATGGGAGAGAAAGGGCATAGCAGGAGGAGAGCCTTCGTGAATCGTGAGTGCGGCTGGCGGCGCTAGGAGAGGATTCACGTAACTGCTAGGTTTAGCCAGAGGGTGAGGCCGATAGCAGTTAGCTGGGCCGTGTTGTGCCTGGTCGGGCTGGCTGGGATAGATTACTGGGCCGATTTTGCTCATCTGGCCTTATTGGGTTGCTCCCGTGCTTGTGCTGCTCTGCTCTGTTTATTGCTTGTGTTCCTGTGCTGGGCGACTCGGGGCGACTAATCAAGCCTAGTCGCTGAGTCAAGTCAGCAAGTCACGAGTCTCAGCCTCGGCGACTCGACTCGGCGACTCAAAAATCATGGCTGTAATTACCTGGTTTTCGTTGAGGGCAAAATGGTCATTTGGGCGACGGACGAAACGAAATGAATGGAGCCTTCCTTCCTTTATTAGGTACAGATTTCAGCCAGTTTTTCTTTATAAACTGGCCAACTCTTTCTACCGTTTCAATGAAAAGGCAAGTATTTTGCCTCATTTCAAAAAAAGTATGGCCGTTGATGCACTATGTAAGAATCTGTAGTCAAAGTTTGCCCAAGGCAGGGCGTACATGTGTAACAATATAATTTTGCACCGGCGACATTTTTTTTTTACCTCATGTGAAATCAAACCCACAAAGGGAAAGAACTATTATTTATACAATATTATTAAATATAAATGGGTGAAATATAGCATTTGAAATTTCTTGACAAACATAGAGTTATGGCTATAGAATTTTATTGTTATTTGGAACAAAAAACTAAAAACTTCTTCAATTACAGAATTAATTGTAATATGATTGACTGATGCCCAATTACATAATATTATATTGCTTCGGAGCAACACGCTCATATTCCTTTTATATACACTTCATTTTTAGTATATTGTATTTACAAAATAAAATTTAGAACCCGTAGCAAAGCGCGGACATATTTACACATTAGTGTCTAAATTGTCTTGAACTAAAATGCATTTTGTCTATCCAATTATAGGTGGTAAATGCGTACATATATTGTATGCTCTCATGTGACCATATTCTATATATAGCGGGTGATAATGTATTATTGGACAATACGTTTGTCTCTGCCGTGCTGAAAAAGGACCAGAAAGAACATCGTCACATCACAGAACGGGTGTATCTTTATCTAAAACATCCTAAAACATGACTTGGTTAGAATTAATTATACCTATGCATCTCATTCAATTATATTTTTAACATGTGCATTTGTATGGCTTATATAATTCCTTTTCAGATCTTTATTCCAATAAACATTAGTAAGACTCACTGATATTTAGCGGTCATCAATGCAAAAAAACGGTTGATAAAGTGTTCGACTCCCTTGGAGCAGGAATGAGTCAGAGTGACCTCGCTCTTATGGCAAGTAGCTTATGATTGTGACTTTCTTCTTGACATTGTGTTTGTCAATATTAAATACTTTCTCATTTATCAGCTCCAGGGATTTGAGAGGCATCTGAAGACCGTATCCCAGATGGAGGACTTTGACATAGGTGAAAAGTGACAGGATCTCGACGTCACAACATGGCCAATAGTAGAACATTTTCAAAAACAAGTGCAAACTGATGGGTATGTTAAATCAGAATCTCAAACCGATTTTAAAAAATTGATATATTTATGTGTGTACAAAGAGTCGAACAATTGTGTTAGCTTTACAAAAAAAATAGATGGATGGGTATCCTGAGCACCGCTCAACTTTGTACTCTGATTTTTTAGAACCAAATTTATGAGATGTACAATGCGAAATTGTTTTGATAAAAAACAATACCATATTTAATAGCCAAAAATATATTGAGAATTTCCATTAGCTGGCATATACAAATTTATACAATGAGCTTTTGTTAGGATAGTTTCCTTATGTTGATTTTTCTAAATGAAATCCTTACGCAACATTTGGTAATCGTGTAGTTTATTGTGCGGATTATTCATGTTAAACTTTATGGAGTATTGGACAGGAGATACGCTTTCCGACCACGTCAACCAGGTATTTTTTCAGGGTCCTTTTGTAGTAGGTTTCATCTTGAATTATTATCTTACGATAGGAACTTCTCTTACTATTTTTGCATAAGGACATGAAAGAATTTCAAAAAAAGCTAGCTGCCATACTGTACGACTCAGAACTAAATAAGTTAAGAGGTAATCCGATCTATAAACAACCAGACGATGAACAGAAGGCATCTCATTTTGACATTGAAGAGCTGCCAGATATAAAACAGCTAGACTCAGAGGTTGTAGCCAGAGAAGTATGTACCCTTCCCGCCTCCATGGTGCCCGCTGACCCACATGATTTAGACAAGGTCGTCAGATACATCATGTCCATTGACGATGCAAAGTGTTTGGAGTAAGAACCATATACTAGAAATATAATTAAGTGTCAAAATATTATAATGATATCATCATTCTTACCGACTATTTCGCATTAAAGAATCGGTGCGGAGCTCGAAACCATACCCATAGGGATTGAGTTTGAAACAGATTCAACAAATTCTCACATCGGACCAAGATATGGACAAGGACTGCTTCAACATGGCAGTTGGTATATTGGCATGCGATGATATACAATTGTTGATAGAGCCTCCCGTGTACAACATGGACTTAAGATTTTGTGTAATTTGCCATATTCACATGTAATTATTATCATCATCATATTTCTAAACCTTGTGTATTGACGCAGTCGGCGTTATCCGATGGCACAAAACATCCCAAGTGGCGTGTAAAGCCAGACATTAATAAGTTGGCAACATTTTTGCACGGCTGGCCTGAGATTGACAATAATATCTCGTCGTGTCATACGGTAATTAAGATGCTTTTCCTGTTGTCGATCATTGTTACGATTTATGTTTTTCTAATGCTTTCAACTTGCAGATTTTGTTGCCATATGCATTCCTAGGCCACTTCATGTTGTTCTTCATCGACAAACATAAATGTCGTGTATCCATTTTGGACCCGTGTGTTGAACCGCTATCAATATATAGGTATCAACTAAAATTTCAGAGGTATGCAATCTATCTAAACGAAGCACTGGCAATAGCCCAACCTGGCTGGAATTCATATATCTTTTACTGGCCACGGAGTTATCCAGATGGTATTCCAAGAAGTCATGACAGGTGATTTATTTAAAATTATTATAATAATTTTTTTTCATCCTGGTGTTCAGGATAATGAAAGTGCATTGATTTGCAGGAGCTTGTCGGGTTACTTAGTTTTTAGGTTCCTGCTCTCATGGGATGGTGGGAAGTTTGTCCATCCAGTTTGTACAGTGAGTATTCTTTATTGCACATTCTTACAACTTACACGTGATTTTTTTAGATAATTAACAATATACATCGTGCAGGATGGTTATGAGATGGGGAAAAAGTTTTTGGTATATCTGCTCAAGTATCACGGAAATGAAGTCGAAGACAACATTTCAGATGGTGTACGAGAATATCTTAAGCGTGTCAAAAGATACCAGATTTGGTAGCCTAGCAGATGATTCAAATGGTTACTTTTTTGTACACATGACAATTAAATAAAAGTCGAGATTTAGTTTGTTTGATTACAATGTGATATCTAATCTAAGTACATTATTTTACATGTATTATATGTTAAATTGTGAAAAATACAATAACCCGTTGCAACGCACGGGCATTCACCTAGTACTGCAATAAACGCAGTCCTTGGTTCCCTCAATAGACAGGTATTTGAAACGGGCTAGCGAGAGTAGGGACAGTAATACAGAAAGGGTAATGGGTACTTTTCTAGGAACACTTACTTGTAGATTTATTGCCAATGAAAAAAGACCCTTCTCGGCGGCAACCTAGAACAGAAGCGAAATGTTATAAAAAATAAAAGGATCAACTACCAGGTGACCGGTTATGGGCTTCACCTCATCTAACAATTGCATGGTTAAGACATCAAGCAATATACAAAAATGAATCAGTCTGCAACAGAAAATAATAGCATATACATACAAATATAGATTTGAAGAATAACGCGACAATGTTATTGTAATGAATGGCTATTGGTGTTTGTTTTCTTATTTATTTTTAGAGAACATGCAAAGCTGTGATCTTCATTAAGAGAAGCAACAACTATACAAGAGTTCTCTATCGAATAGCAAAAGATGAAAAATTAAATCTTGGTACTAATAAAAATGACACCGGTGAACCCTGACACACAATTGGCAAAATATAAGCCCATAAAAGGGAGCAAAGTTTTATTCTTGACATGCTAATCAACATACTCTCCCAGCAATAATGACATCAACAATCCAGTTGCTGTTGCATAAGCATATGGTTATTTATTTTCTTTATTGCGGACTAATCGATAATATCAAGACACCATATATGAACTCACTTGAACAGCACATCCTTTTCTTCTAGAAACATGATCCATCCGTTTCACATCTTTAAACCAGTCAACACCAACAAGCTCCATAAGAGGTTTTCCAGCAGGCACCTTTAAATAAGTAAAAATTTGTTACAAACAGTCCTGAAATAGCCAAAATGATTGTAGACCACTACTGGCAAGATGATCGAGTGTGGTACACTGGAGGGAAAGATCAGAACCTTGCTTTTATCATATATAAAGTTCTTGCTTCGCACTCTGAAGTTATTTCCATCAGATATTCTCCAGCAATCACGACTGTTATCGCGGTCATCCCGGCGTAAATTTCCAGAAAATACAGAAAAATCAATCTCATCTGAAGACTCCTCATCCACACCTACAATTTAAAACATGTTATATGCAAACTAGCCCTGTTACATAATTAACCTCCAGGAAGATGGAATTGCAATATACCTGGCAGTTTCCCATCATCCAGCCCACGAGTTGATGGCTGCATACAAAATTAAGAGTATTTAAAAATGCAAAAAGGGGAACTGAAAAATCTATAAGCAAGTCACAAACCTCTTGCTCAGAGTCAAGTAACTGAAAATCTTCATCTTCATCTTCATCAGACTCCTCCTCAAGCTTTGTGGAATGTCTACTTTGATCGACCGGAAGGCTGGTTTGCACATTATTCTGTGCTTTTGTGCCTTTCTTGGAAGAAACTGATAGTGACATATTGTCCATAACAGGAATCCTAGGGAGTATTTGGCTTTCATCACTTTGTGAAAACCATTCCCTGAGCCCTGGCAGCAGTAAAAAGGAGGCATAATGTAAGTGGTAAAGCATACATCAACTACCCAGAATATCGTAATTCATGTGGATATCAACAAATGTGTAAGACAAATGAAAGGGGTAACAAAAGTAACACCAGAGACAATAAATATGTACCAACAGTCTCCTAAAAAAAGATATATTCCAGTCATCTTGTAAATGATATGCTAGATGATTGCAGGGTTAAGACATCAATTTTGAGCTAATCGTACAGTAGAAATATGGAAAATGCTTGTGTGTCATGCACAAGTTTCTTATTGCAAATATCTAGCATTTCTAAGTCTTAACTCTCGAGATAAAAAAAGGGTCTTAGATGTCAGATATAGCCGGCGAATGTTAGTCTACCACATGATGCAGATTGAGAAAGCTATGATAGCTGTAGGAATTCTACAGTCATGACCCGATGGTGGAAATAGACTTGCGAATAGTTGCAGCGAGCAGGTTTTCAAACTGAACGATGAACTGGCTAGGGTAAAAGGACTCCAAAGCATAACTCAAAAAGAAATGATACTGCTGATGTGAGTAAGATAATATAATTTATTGCAAACATCACCACTTCATTCACCAAGGACAGCAGAGATTTTTTGACACGTTACACTCACTTAAGTAGCAGGGAGTATAAACTGAATATAGCCATCCACAAAAGGTATACTATGGGGAAAGTAGTAGGGTGGACCAGGGTATGTGTGCCCCTGGGTGAATTATCTGATTTTCAAGTTTCTAAAAAATCTGAAATAAATTTTGGATGTAAATTATCTGATGACTTGTGAACCTACAAAGTTTCATGCAACAATGCATCTTTTTAGGAGGAAAGATATGTTCAATACGAACTGAATATTTTGTCATATTATGAAGTAAACTAAAATGTGTCATGTGTAAAAGATCATTATCATGCATGAAGACTTCATAGAAATCTAACTTCAATCTAGCTAAGGAGACAAAAGCATTACCCTAAAACATATTACTCCCTCCGTCCCCATTTAGGTGGCGCACACGTTTTTCAGGATTATATGCCATACATTGAATCTGTATTCCAATAAAGTTTCCAATGATATAATTTAATAACATGTGACACATGTATTATTGGTCAAATTAGTGGTCAGAGTTAAAACACAAAAAACAAGGGTGCCGAAAGCATTGGGACATAGGGAGTATTCAATATTTGGCTGTGGCACGGCTTTTAATGTTGCTTCTGCAATAATTGTTCTATAATAGAAAATGTCATTTCTTGTACAAAGATATGCTTAACATGAAGATATGCGAACACAGCATCAAACTGTCAGTGCAAGGACAATGGCCTGTTTAGACATGATCTAAATTTAAGTGTTCTTGATAATCTGACAGTCATGGGATGGCAGGCTCAACTCTAAGTCAATTACAATTTAAAAAGAATGATCCAAATGTCTGGACACCACTAGCAGCCTAAGATAATAATACCGTTCTAATCAAATCACTCGCTCAGATAAGTAATTCAAAAGGCTAAACTATGCACCCCTTTTGTTTTGAGTGATGCATTACTTATGAATTAAGGTACATAAAATTTATAGGGATATCTTAGAAATATTGTTTGGAAGGTTATTCCAAAACCAAAGAATCATACCGGCAACACTGTTTAACATATGAAGCAGGCAATGCTGCTGAAATGAAGGTAAGTAGCCAACCCCCCAACCCTTCAAATCAATCTGCATAAGATGTTGTACTTGTGTTCGGACTCTCCCATTACGGGATTTCAGTGGAGAAATGTTGAACCCACCACCTAAAATAAATTAAAATAAAATGTTATATATAGGAAATCTGGCACCTACAGTAAATCAACATACATGCAAATGATGTATTCAATTTGTCAGAGGTGGTTTGTTACTCTCAATGTGTGCCCTCACAAATCCTGGTTGTGGACCACAGTTTGGGTGCTCTCTGGATTGAAACAACACAACTGCAGATGAAAATTACAAGATGCAGCCATCAATATGACTCATGAAAACGGGTTACCATATGTCTAGTGCATGTACACATGATACGTGCTAAACTACAAGCAATACCAACCATAACTTCCATCATCATTACGCCGCCAATATCGTACATAACAAAGATCGCGAGGCCAAACAAACCTGTTAAGATGTTCATCAAAGACGTGACTTCAGCAATTAAATAAGTGGCTGAAATTTATCAAACTGGCATAGTATGATTTAATGATGAAACATAATAGTAACCCTTAATCTTAAAGGCGCAATATCAGAAAATGTGAAATTGTATTCCCTCAGTTCTTAATTATAAGATTTTTTGAAAATTTCAATGTGGACTACATACGGACTGAAAAATGGACATACAAATTAAAACACCTCTAGATACGTGCGAATCAGAAAACATAAAACATCTAATATTTATTAGGAACAAAGGGAGCACTAGATTTTGTTTCCCAAACTACGTTAAATTAACTTAAACCAAGAAATTGACATAGTTAGCTTAGGTAAGGATTACAATTATTAGCAGCATAACAAAGTAGGTGTCTGTTAAGGATATAACATAATGAGAGCTGAGTTTGTAAATCATAGAAGGATGTATTGGCTTTCATCTTTCCAATGGGTTTACACTGGTGCAGCGAAGAAAGAAGGAAGATTCTAACAAGAGGTAAAACATACCCTGAAAACCAATCCTGTTGTAGCCTATGGTATAGTATTGCAGTGTGGCCGTCGACCTCCTCTACTAGACTACCATACTGGAAGCTACAGTCCCACCTTAATAAATAAATAACAATAAGAAAAAGAGTAAGAATCATTTTGTAAGGAAAAAGGGAATATGCAATTGATTAGTTGATTTGTCGAAACAACAGAAAATGTACTCAAAGCGGGTGGTGTCCATGCTCATCACAAGCTGAAATATAGCCTCACACGAAGCCTCAACCACTCCAACAGCCTTCATTGCTCTGCTGCAGCTTCTTGCCTATAAAAGTTCACAAGCATCAAGCACAAAAGGTTGAGGCTAAAATATTTCAACTGCCCAGTCCATGCCTACAACCAACAACTTACAAGGTAATCAAGATCCTGGAGCTCCTCAAAAATACGGAGACCTGAAGCAAAATTCAAATTTAACATCCCATCAAACAAGCAGCCCAGTTAGAACAGAGAACCGTAACAAGAGGCAGAAAGTTCTAACCATTCTGGCATCTGACAAGGCGCCAGTGCCCTCTAGAGAAAACTTGGGCAGGACTTCCCTGATCAGATATTCCTGTATCGTTCCCACGAGTCCAATCATGCAATGATGCCGGAGGACCTACAAATGGCAAGGATATAACAATCATTTAAGCACTGGAACAAAAAGCATATATGGAGGAAGCAATCAACAATGAAGCATGTCACTGACCATTCCCAATAGTCGTTCTCCGCATCAACGATCGGTGGTTGTCCTCTTCCTCTTCTTCCTCTTCATGACTATACCTGACAAGCATATATGGAAGAATTTAAGGAAACTGTCATTTTATAACAATCACTATTCTACCAGGTTACGATAGAACAAATGTAAAAAAAAAGTTAGACAGAAGCATCACCAGACATGCATGAGGTATGTCGAGTGCACAAAGGGTTTATCATGAATTTTCTAGAAGAGAACAAATTACTAAGGCATTTCAGAACGGTTCCAAGTCATGTTCCCCTTCCTTCAGCCTCAATCAAATCCTAGGTTCATAATGTTATTATAAACTACAGAAATAACAAAATGATACTAGCTAGAAAGTCCAGAATCAAATTCCTCAACCACTATTAAAGAGCATTAACAAAGAAGAGAACCCTCTGAGTGAATCATGTGCTAGCTAGAATACTAGTTGTCAGCTGACAGAGGATCTGAGTGAATCATGTGCTAGCTAGAATACCAGTTGTCAACTGACACACAGGAAGGCAGGTGACAGTGACACAAAATAGCACTTTTAAATTGGTAAGAAGAAAATGCTGGTAGGTTTATGTAAGAATTACCGACGCAGCAGTTCTCAGGAGACAGCTAGTGATAGTACAACAACAGAAACTAAGATCACATAGATAGAAGTACAGCAGAACAATTAGCATGAAGGAACTAAGAATCTAAGATGGACAAAGTGTGCAGCATGTAGAGTACAAACAGAACACATAACTGGGGGAAAAGGAACACAGTAATCTGCCACTTACTGACTGTCACGGTCAGAAGACGAAGATTTCCTTCCATTTTCTATGCTAGCCTTTTGCTGCGATGAGCTGAAGGCTGTATTACCATCAGGTTGCACTACACCTTGTTGCTGCATCATTTCAGATTAGAAGAGTCAATATAGGTGCATTTGGGCGCACTTGTTAGGGGCGTCCCTTAATTAACAAAGAATCTCTCAGCAATTGCTGGAACCAGCCTAAGGATTTGCAAATGTTAAACCTGGTCAATCACGGTCTCAATTTTCTCCTTCCAAATCAGAGCCTCCTGGATATTGAATGCCGCCATCTGGTACAAGTCACAGGAGGGTAACGTCAACTCGGCATAAAGAACATGACTCGTAGGATTACTGAAGTTTCACATCTGTAAAACTCAGCAGACAAGCAGGACACTTCTGGCCAATAAAAGAAGTTTCTCCATCATACAGCAGGGGCAACTAAAGCAGTAGTAGCCTAGTGGCACTTCAAGACGAATTGCGGTAGCAGTAGGTTCATGGTAGCTTAAATGGCAGTGCAATACAAAACAAGCTGATTACTATGGTCAAGTGTATGTATGATGAGAGGAGTGAGAAATGGCTTTGGTACCGTGATGCGGTGGCTCTTCTCCCTCTTGTTGTAGACGCTCAAGACGTAGAGCATCTGCAAGAAGACATACAGAGAATCGATCGCAGTAAGTAAATGGCCATGCTAAAACTGCAATTAGCATGTAGTATCAGTGAGAGAAGAAGAGCTGCGCATGCATGCATACATGGCCGTGGTGCATCTTGAGTCCCCTGTCCTCGACCCTGCAGTTGCCGTCGATGTGGAGGGACTTGATGGGGAGCTTGGGCATCTTGTGCTGCGGCTTGCGCTTGAAGTAGGACAGCAGCCGCGTCTCCAGCACGAAGTAGCGCATGTGGATGAAGGACCGCCCGATCTTGCGCCGCCCGTGCCGCACCATCCACCCCTCGTACACCACGCTCGCCGACGAGGACGACGACGTCGACATCTCGCAAGGCGAGGGCCGCGCCTGCCTACCAGGACGGCCGGGCGACGGCGTCACGACGACAAAGGGGAGTCTTTGGGCCGGCGTCGTCCAGATCCGGGGGATCCGCCGGCGAAGCGGACGAGGCCGCGCGGCGGGGATGAGGCCGGCGGCACGGAGACGGCGGGGAGGGCGTGTGGAGCGAGCGTGACCACGTCGGGCCCGGGAGAGGCGGGCGGCGCCGGGAGGTGGGCGGCGGCGACCGGCGGCAGGGGGAATCCGTTTGATCTTTCCTTTGCCACTGTGACTTGACTTTTTTTTTTCCGGAGAGAGAGGGAAGTACCGTGATTGATTTTATTTTATTTCATTTTTGGCCCATTCTTGTTTAGACTTTGCATGATTTTTGGCCCTTCAAATAAAAAAACAAAATTATTTTGCCCATCAGATTTTTATATTTCTTTGACGTTATCTGACTATTTGAGGAAACATTCGAGACAAGAAAGGATTCAGCAACGTCAAAGTTTCGATATGTGTGGAAAATCGGATTTTATTCTGAAAATAGGTGTGTGGTATTTGGGATGGGATGGGATGTGATGAATCCCTCCCATTTACCCAGTCCTCTCTAATCTCCCATTTTTTTTCCTCCAATCTTAGTCCTCTGTTACTTAGATTTTCGGGGATGGGAGGGGATTGGTATTGTCATGTACAAAACTTGATCATAAAAATGAAAACTTTATCCGTACATGGGCTTAGTCATTCTAGTAAAAATGCAATTTTTACACTAAAATCGATACTACGAATGTAGAGATGAACTCTTTTTCTCAGAGAACTCGTGCAGTGTGGATTACTAACTCTAATAAATGTCATTGTTTATCACACGTTCGTTATTAAAGTTTTTATTTATGCCATAATTGATGTGACTCTTGAATAAAGATTCAAAGAAAAACACACAAGCATGTGTATAGAGATCGATAAATAACCAAGTGTTACTAGTCTGACCTATAAGACTAGCTCATGTATCGTGTGTGCGGTGAGCAACTTGAATAAGGAAAACACCATTCTTACATCGGGGACACAACCTCCTCCGGCTCCGTCTGCATGAGGTGGATTTTTTTTTTTGAGAACACAGTACAACACAGACGCTCACAAATACGCACATACACTCACCCCTATGAACGCACGCACGCACACCCTACCCCTATGAGCACCTCTGAAGGACTGAGCCGGCAGATCTTGAGGTTGACGAAGTCACCACAGGCGCCTCGCTGTTGACGGGCACGTCACCTACCACTGAAAGAATAGCGCCGGATAATCCTGGAATAAATCCAGGTAAATGCAAACGCCCATGCCAAGTCTAGGACTTGAACCTGGGTGGGCTGGTTCCACCACAGGGAACCCAACCATCAGAGCCAAGCTCCGTTTGCGCATGAGGTGGATTGAGTTACCACTAGCTACTTATATCAGGGACATCACCTCCTCTGACACCGACGTCACAAGGTCCACAAAGGTACCCATGCCCAATCTTCGATGGATTTTGTGCTATGAGGCATGGTGTAGATGTTAATAACGGGGCGATGGCCGGTCGAATTAGTTTATAGCCAAGCCGGAGGAGGCAAACGGCTAGAATACCATGCGATTTCATACTTGCATGATTTTGGAAGAGGCGAGAAGACAAAATATTCACACATGATCACGTAATGCAAATCATGTACGATTCGATACCGAATGCACACGATTGGTTTTGAACCATCTGTGTGTGATACGTTTTTTTAGATAAGGGGGTGGCACACAGTTCAGAAAATCAAAAAGTATGCAATATTTTACCGTCGATCTCTCTTTGAAGTCTCACACACGGCTTAAAATTTGTAGGATAAACAACAGAGGATCGCCTTCCCTCCAACCAGTGTTGACTTGTCGGAAACCCGTAAAAGCTGATGCTATTCACTACTGTTTTTCTTGCCTTCCCTCCAACATAGGTGTTGACTTCTATCGTGATTCCATTTAAAATTTTGCAATCAATTTAACTTAATTAGCTCTGGTTCGTAGATTATCCAATCGACATGGCCTCTACATCAGGTTTGTGCATGGCCAGAGGGTTATCTCAGCTGGATTGGTAATAAAGGTTGACCTTTGCTGCTTTTATTGTTGTATCTATCGCTTCCTTGTAGCTCATTTTTTTGACATCCTTTTCCGAACAGTACAAGGGACGACAAGCTGTGGGTGGATGTGAAAGACATGCTATTTATATGTGGTTCTCACTGCATTAATCGAACAACTTTTGTTTTGAT
Source organism: Poa pratensis (assembly GCA_947311845.1). Classification (NCBI taxonomy): domain Eukaryota; kingdom Viridiplantae; phylum Streptophyta; class Magnoliopsida; order Poales; family Poaceae; genus Poa; species Poa pratensis. Next base: position 26,201,995 of record CAMZMU010000041.1, on the reverse strand, counting down.
TGCATACATATCCATTCCAATATTTAGGAACCCCTCGATCCACATGCTATTCATAAACACACTAACATTTATAAAGCGAATGCTCACATTTCCTCCAATTTTTTGCTTGTAGTAAATTTTCAAATAACCAAAATTCCATTGATATTCCATGCTTGTAGTACATGATCCGTTGAAAAATAACCAGCCCGTGCAGGTATACGGGATGTTGACTAGAACTTAGAAATCAAAAAGGCTACGTATGCTAGCCATTCCTCATCGTCCCATGAATAAAACAAAATCCGAACATGGCGCACACCATGGAGAGAAACATAAACTCGGGCACGTCATCCCGTTTATCAGGGAAAATGGAGACCGTCAGCGCCAAAGAGATTATCAGTATCCCAGTGACTACTAGCATCAGTACCTGCAGTAAAAGAAACAATGTCGCCGTGCACATGAGACAGATCTATCCAGGCAGAATGTGTATATGGAGATGGCGCGCTTTGCTGCGCCCGTGGGTACTATTGTTGATTTGCGGTGATCAACCCATGACATTCTGATATAAGTAAATATTAATAGATCTTCATAACCTTTTAAAAAAATATTGTAGATATTAGTCTAGTATCTGCAGTATAAAGCATATAATTACAAATTAACAACTTCAAATTGATTAATCGCCGAAAGAGGCAAGCCCCATGTGATGTGTGGTGACGCATAAACCTTGTGAGGAAGAGGTTATTCGAGGTGTACCAGAGGCATAACTTGCATGTGTAGCTTGTACGTGTGCTTGTAGCGAAGGGGGGAGGCAAGGTGAGAAAGGGAGGAGAGGAGGGCCGCTCGGTTGGCTCTCTGGCAGGTAGGTGGGAGACGACATCTGGGACGCGGTATGGTGCCGCGTGGCGGGAAAGCAACGACAACTCTCAAGTTCGAATCCGTATCGTGCTCTCAATCAGTGGTCGTAGACTTGCGTCCAAATCTGTAAGAGTTGTGGCGGAGGTTCAAGACCAATCGGTGGCAGAAGAGACAGGAGGGGGACATGAAACTTACAATTGTTAGTTGGCGTAACCACGTTGCCCTTTTTTTATATAGCAATAATCCAAGTTTTGTATTTTGCAGCATTTCATGTTAGTTTTTTGGACGCACAAAACAAATCTGGACAAAATTTACATCAGTTACGCCTATTGGAATAAGGCTTTTTACCTCAACTATCCTACAAAATAATTATACCCTCAAATATGACATCTATCGGAGATGCTCTAAGATAGGGGCTGCCCGAAATTCATGTGTGGAAGTTAGAAAATTCATCACTAAATTTTGTATCCCGTTTAACGGACGACTAATATTATTCTGACCATAAAACGGTGGACACGAATATGCAAAGCAAGAACCAGATGTTGACACATGGGTCAACCTAGGAGGTCAAATCCTAGGGAGTTTAGATATTGTAGAGATACATGATGATGAGTAATTAAAGCTTGCATTTGCATGTACATACTTTGTGGAGCACATTGCGGTGCTGGAGTGAGCTCCAGCTGATCTTCACGTTGCTGCTTGTTGCTGCAGTGCCTGACAAGCAGGAGGGCCATGGCCGTGGAGCAGGAGAAGGCGATGACGACGATGAGTGAGGCATGCCAATCGGGCCAGACAGAGCAGGCGATGAACACGGTGCACACCACCAACATATACAGAGCGGTGATAATGTACTGGTGCGTGCAAACGATTAGCAAGAAGAATTAGCAACGGATTGTTAATTAACACGCTAATAACTAGAGTATGTATGAATAAATGTGTATAGACACCAAAGCTTATGGGGGAAAACTAAAAAGCACGCGACTTGATCATGATCTTGCGCTTCTATACTACTATTAAAATAGCAAACTTCGCCGGATACATTAAATCTATGCCGTACGATCTCTGATCAACGAATCAGATTCTTCCATCCGTGTTGAGCTAAACTCAACACATCTCCGAATAGTTATTTTTGCTTTCCCCTGAGTTAGGTCGAAAGAACGCGACCGAGGAGTCGCTCTGGGAGGAGGGCAGTGGTGCTCAACGAGCAGCATCGAGAAGATCCTAGGCGGAGACGGAGCGCCAATACGCCGTGGCTCCCTTCCAGAGTGCTTTCTCGGTCCATCGCCGCGGCCGGCGAGCGGTGGTCGACGCACGCACGGGGAGAGGCCAACCACGCCGGGGAAGAACGCGAGCCCCGCACTGGCGGTCTGCGCGAGACGGAGCGCCAATACGCCGTGGCTCCCTTCCAGAGTGCTTTCTCGGTCCATCGCCGTGGCCGGCGAGCGGCGGTCGACGCACGCACGGGGAGAGGCCAGCCACGCCGGGGAAGAATGCGAGCCCCCCGCTGGCGGTCTGCGCGGAGTGGAGCGGGGCGGCACCGACGTGGGTGTCGATGGGGATGGGCGGTGGGCAGCTGGGCGTCGCGCCGGGGAGATGGCCGCGAGCGTCAATCCACAGGTGATGAAACGTCGCATGAGGGGAGGGGCAGAGACGCGCCTCCTCGGCCGTTCATGGCTTGAGGAGGTGCTGGAGGCAGTTCATGGCTTCGCCCTGAGGCTGGAGCCACGCCGCTGCGGGAGACCTGGCAGTCCTTCTCGACGCCGGCTCTGCCGGTCAGCCCCTCGATCTGTACTCTGCGTGGTCCACTAGCAGGCTGCTGTACTGCATAGCTTATTTCTTTTCTGCTTGCTTGAGGGCTCTAGGACGTGGAACTTTGTCTGTTCCATGTGATCTAGGGACTATAATTAAGTTTATCAAATACCATTACAATAACATCTTGAATAGTGAAATGACCACCGTACATCGACACGTGCAATATTTATGTATCAATTACAAACGAAAAGGATAAAGTTGCTAACCTCGGTCGAGGATATCATTTTGTGTGAACTTAAGTGTGGGTTGGGCATTTCATCGAACACATCTTGTGCGTGGCAAAGGAAAAAAAATAGCACCCACTTCCCACCAATCCAAGAGAAAAAAATTAGAGGAGAGAAGGGGGTGGGGCTTATTTATAGGCAGGGAGGGGTATTGGTCCCGGTTCTTGGCACGAACCGGGACCAAAGCTCCGCCGCACGCCACGTGTCTGGCTCTAGAGCTTTGGTCCCGGTTCGTGCCAAGAACCGGGACCAATACCCCCAACCGAACCGGGACCAATGGTCCATGGGGCCGTGACAACTCGAACCAGGACCAGTGCTAGGCACTGGTCCCGGTTTTTACCTGAACCGGGGCTAATGGCTGGGGCGGCCCTGGACCAAAGATGGTTTTTCTACTAGTGCCCAGACCATTTTGTAAAATTAGGAGGATCATTTTGTAAAATTAGAAGGACCATTTTATAAAATTAATATTACTTTAGGGGGTTTTCTGAAAATTTACCGTCCAAAACGGACTGACAAGTGGGGTCAGTGAGCTGCGTGCACGCACTTGTCGAGTTGTGTGACCAAATAATCACGTTCTGGAGAAGTGTGACTTAATTGCACATCGACGACGAGTTGTGTGACCGCTGGTGCCATTAACTCTTGTTTTGTAGTGCCCCGATGTGTGGGCTAATAAAAGTGTAATCTTGCTGTACATAATCACATCCTCGGTTCTTGGCTTCTCGCTGCTGCCGTTACCACAATTCTCACCTCCTTTCATAGCTTATCCTTACCCGTGCATCCGTATTGTCTGTTTATATTCCGGTTTTCAGATCATGCAACTCACGTATGTTAATTCCTAAATCCACTTGCTTGTTCAGGATGAAAGCGCACTCAGAATCCGAGTGCTCGTTCATGGGCCTGTATCTTGTACATACAAAGTATGATCTATGTGTACGTATGTGAGAGTTGATTACGTTCCTGTCAATGAGATGGGCTCGCTGATGACATGGCCATTCTACGTGTTTATCTTGCAAACATGAAAAATTACATACACTTTGATAGAAAGAAAATATAGCTAGGGTGCATGCATGGGATATATTTGTTCAGCTATCGTCGGGTCTGTTCTTCTCGATCGGCAAACACGTAAAAAGAAAATATAGGGTGCATGGGATATGTTTGTTTTGGATTGGCGATTCTCCACCGATTCGTTTTCTTTTAGTCAATGTGAACTGGAACAGAAATCGGTATCCGAGGCTAATTAATCTACAAAGCTATGGATCACAGCAGCAGCCCTAGCTATATATCGCGCCCGCCCGTAATCCACAGGTGGGTCGTCTCGTCGGCACAACAAGCGAGCAACCTTCCGTATCGATCGACTAGCTAGCTACTCTACAATTTAGACCCGGCCGATGAACACAACCTCTCATCAGCCGGCAGCGTCGTCCTCCATGTCGATCAGCTAGCATCGGCGGCAGTTCAGCCGATGAGGTCAAGCCCGATGGCGACACCGGCATGTTCGACAGATGGGATCAGTTGGATCCATAGCTTAATTATTGTTTCTTGAGCTAAATTTATTTATTTTCCTCTCGCCACAGCGCTTGTTCGGCGGCATGGTGGCCGGCATACTCCTTGCGGCTGCGGCGGCCGCCCTCACTCTATGGTCGGTCTATGTCAAAGAAATCGGTGTGTCGAATGACGTGTTGGGCTACGTGGCCGTGGGCGGCGTTTGTTTCAGCATGTTGCTCGTCCATGTCTTTGCTTGTAAGGATAAACTAACACGGCATGGAGAAACAGAACAGCCGGCATTGGATGATCCAGTGTAATCTTTGGGGGATCTACTAGAAGAAGACAGATGGAACACTCGATGTGATCTGTATTGAATCAGTTGGGAGTACATATAGGCGCTGGAGAGGGGTGATCGCTAGCGATCCTACAGACCCGCTCAAGGCGTACGAGTAGGATTACAGTTAGACATATGCACCTATACAGGGAGACTACGGTACAGGATAATCACGTATTTCTACAGCCCCCCGCAATCGGAACGGCGCCGGCGACGACGTTCAGACTGGACCTGAATTCTTCAAACACCACCGTAGGCAATCCCTTAGTGAATATGTCTGCATATTGCGAACTGGTTGGAACGTGGAGAACGCGAGTCTCCCGAGAGCAACTCGATCCCTGACGAAATGGAGATCGATCTCCACATGTTTTGTGCGCTGGTGCTGGACGGGGTTGCTCGATAGGTACATGGCGGAGATATTGTCACAGTAGACAATCGTGGCGCGTGGAGGAGGACGATGAAGCTCGGCAAGCAGCTGGCGCAACCAACAAGACTCCGCAACGCAATTCGCGACCGCCTGATACTCCGCTTCGGCGCTGGATCACGATACCGTCTGCTGGCGTTTCGAGGACCAGGAGATCAAGTTACTGCCAAGGAACACACAAAAGCCTGAAGCTGATCGCCGTTTGTCGGGGCAACCCGCCCAATCTGCGTCGGAGTATGCAATCAAATCTCGAGAAGAATCAGCATGGAGCTGTAAGCCGAAGTGAGATGTGCCCTGAAGGTATCGAAGAATCCTCTTGACAAGGGCATAGTGTGGCTCACGAGGGTCGTGCATGAACAAACAAATTTGTTGCACGACATAGGATATGTCGGGGCGGGTGAGTGTAAGATATTGGAGAGCGCCGGCGATGCTGCGATACAATGTGGGATCGGAGTACGGTCGTCCTTGCTGACCAGAGATTTTGGACTTTGTGTCAACGGGCGTGGCAATGGGATGACAGTTGAGCATGCGGGCACACTCAAGTATCTCGAAGACGTATTGCTGCTGTGAGAGAAACAGGACTCACGGTGGAGGGAGGCTATGATGGTGTCCATGAGAGGGGTGGAGTTGGCAGTGAGGAGAATATCGTCGACGTAGAGGAGCAAATAAGCGATGGAGGAGCCTCTGTGTAGAATGAACAAGGATGAATCACACCGTGAAGCAACAAAGCCGAGTGTTTTGAGATATGTGGTGAAACGGGTAAACCATGTACGGGGAGCTTGCTTGAGGCCGTAGAGAGATTTGTTGAGACGGCAAACATGGAGGGGGTGTGTGGTGTCGACAAAGCTGGAGGGCTACTGGCAATAGACTGTTTCGGCAAGTTCTCCTTGAAGAAAGGCATTTTTGACGTCCATTTGATGGATAGGCCAGAAGTGTGAGGTGGCAATGCTGAGGACAACACGAATAGTTGCGGGCTTCACCACGGGACTGAAGGTCTCATCATAATCCACACCAGCTTGCTGAGTAAAACCGCGAACAACCCATCGAGCCTTGTATCGAGCCAATGATCCATCCGAGTTGAGTTTGTGGCGAAAGATCCATTTTCCGGTTACCACGTCGACACCTGCAGGACGAGGCACTAAAGACCAAGTGTTATTCCGAATTAGCGCATTATATTCATCTAACATAGCATCATGCCAATGGGGGTCCTTAATAGCCGGCGGATCCGAGAAGGATCTGGTCGTCAGGCTGGGTAAGGGCACACCTGGCGCTGCGGGACGGGTGGGTTGGGGTGCGACATGTGCGGGTGGGGCCATGGGGAGCTGTGGCGCCAATGATTGCACACGGAGACCCGGGTGGATCCGATTTGTCTGGAGGGGATCTGCTGCGGGTGTGGGTTGTGTGGCAGCTTGTGTGTCTGTGGTGTATGGAAACAAATTTTCATTTAAAACTACATGTCGGGAAATGATGACTTTACGTGTGTCTAGGTCGAGGCAGCGGTACCCCTTATGTTCCCGGGTATATCCAATGAAGATACAACTGGTGGCACGTGGTGAGAGTTTGTGTGAGCTAGTGGAATAGGCGTTGGGAAAACAAAGACACCCATATGTGCGAAGGTGATCGTAGCTAGGGTGGACGCCGTAGAGGAGGTAATGGGGTGTAAGGTGGCTAATGACCCGAGATGGATGAAGGTTAAGTAAGTGGGCGTGGTGGTGTGAAGTGCTTCTACCCAAAATGGTGGTGGGAGGGAGGCTTGGAATAGGAGGGTACGAACTACATCATTAGTTGTGTGGATGAGACGCTCGGCACAACCATTTTGTGGGGATGTGTAGGGGCAGGACAACCTTAAGGAGACACCGTGGGAGGACATGTAAGTGCGAAGTGTGGTATTTAGAAACTCGCCGCCATTGTCACATTGTAGACATCGAATGGTTTTATGAAATTGCGTAGTGACAAAGGTGAAAAATCGTATGAGTGCATCGCAAGTGTCGGATTTTTGCCACAGGGGGATGGTCCAAGAAAAATGAGAATAATCATCCAAGACAACAAGATAATATTTATAACCAGAAAAACTTATAATTGGTGAGGTCCAAAGATCACAGTGAATCAAATCAAACGATGATGTAGCTCTAGAATGAGAAGTGGAAAAGGGAAGGCGAGTTTGTTTGCCTAATTGACACGCATCACAAAAGGAAAGGCGAGGGGTATCTTTATTACAGAAAGAAAGAAAATCTAATGGGAGATGCGTGAGAGCTTGAGCGCTAGGGTGCCCAAGGCGACGATGCCAGAGATCGCCGGTGACGGTGAGAGGCGAGTGAGATGTGCCGCCATTGTCGCCGAAGAAGGGATAGAGATCCCCGGAGCTACTGGACCTCATGAGTGTTGTCTTGGTGGCGAGATCCTTCACAGAAAAGCCATATGGGTCAAATTCAATCGAGCAAGAATTATCACGAGTAAATTTCCGAGTGCTAATAAGGTTTTTAACTAAGCCAGGAGAATAGAGAATATTATGGAGATGAAAGGGACGGGAAGTGAGCTGAGCTGTACCAGTGGCGACTACAGGTAGACGAGAACCATCACCAACAATAATATGCTGAGAATTATGCACTAAAGGGGAATAAGACGAGGTCAAGGTACCTTGTGCGCCGGTGACATGCGAGGCAGCACCGGAGTCCATGATCCAATCACCATGCAGAGCAAGAGCAGACCCATGAGAAGCAGCATGCTGGACCATGGCAGTGTGGTCCCATGACGGTGCCTGGTAAGGTGTGGGGTACGGCGATGGCGGCTGGTATGGCGACGCAGGTTGGTTGTACAGGACGGGGTAGGCCTGTGTCGGAGCGCCGGGGTTGCCGAGGATGCCGGCGGCATTGGGAGGGATCCACGGGACGCGAGGTGGAGGGAAGGGCATCCCCATGGGCGCGAAGTAGCCGAGCCAGGGCTGCTGGTTGTTGCCGTTGCCACGGTCACGGCCGTAGTTCTGCTGGTAGTCGCCGTTGCCGCGGCCACGGCCGCGGTCGCGTCCGCCACGGCCACCACCGTTGTAGTTCTGCTGGTGTCCGTCATAGTTTTGCTGGTGTCTGCCAGGCCGAGGATTCCATCCCCCGGCGTGACAAGAGGGTTGGCCACGGCCGCCACCATAGCCCTGGTTGCCGCCCCTTGTTGCCGCCCTGGTTGCCAGGCGGTGCGCGTTCACCGCGGCCGCCACCGCGGTCACCACCGCCGCCGCTCTGGACGGCGAGCGCCTGGGTGCCGGCTGCCTCCTCCTTGGCATTGGCATCCATCTTCATCTCCGCGAGCTTGAGGCGAGAGTGGGCCTCAGCGAAGGTGGGGAACAGTTTGACGTGCTCGAAGATCTCAGCCTGCATCTTGAACTTTTTGCCGAGCCCGTCCACCATCTGCATCGTGAGCTCACGATCGGAGATCGGAGTGCCGACGTCGCTCAGTGCGTCGGCGAGGCATTGCAGGCGACTGAAGTACTCGTCGATGGAGAGATCGTTGCGCCGAGTGTTGCGAAACTCGCGCGAGAGCATCATCCCGCGGGCCTCCTGGTTGTCATAGAAAAAGTTGTGGAGGCGAGTCCAGCAGGAGTAGGCGGTCATGTCCGGAGTCATGACGATCTCCTGGAGAGAATCGGAGATGGTGGTGATGATCCACGAGATGATGTCATCGTCTGCCTCGTGCCACTCGTCCTCGGCGAGACGGTGGTCTTGGCCGGCCTGAATGTGATCGAGGGCGCGGTAGCGACAGAGCTGGAACAGGATGAAGTTCCGCCACTTGGAGAGATGCTTGGCATCGGAATCTAAGGTGAACTTGATGTAGTCATGGATGTGGACAGCATGGATTGATGGAGCGTGGTGGGAGGGGCCAGCAATGGTGAGAGAGGCAGAGGGTGGTGCGGTGATGGATGTAGAAGCGGAAGCATTTAGGGTTTCAGACCCCATTGGGGTGGGAGGTGCGCACGTCATGAGAGGGGCACGGGGGCCGCGCTGCTGCAGAGGGGTTTGAGGATCGGCATCGAGAGGATTGAGAGTATCGGGGGTGGGGAAGACGAAGTCGGTCTGGCCGGCGGCGGCGCCGCCGTCAGCCATGGAGGGAGAGGGAGGAAGGAGCTTCTGCTCTGATACCAAGAAGACAGATGGAACACTCGATGTGATCTGTATTGAATCAGTTGGGAGTACATATAGGCGTCGGAGAGGGGTGATCGCTAGCGATCCTACAGACCCGCTCAAGGCGTACGACTAGGATTACAGTTAGGGCATGTACAATGGTAGAGAAGGCGAGTCCTCTCTTAGCACTCCACGTCATTTAGAGAAGACAATAAATATTAGTCGTACAATGCATTATCTCTTATTGTTATCTCTAGCAATTAATGAGAATTGATTAAAAATACCTTAATAAGGGAAGTCATGTTGTACAATGGAGAAAATAGACTTCTCTTAATTTTAAGAGATCACCCCTTAGCTAAGGGAAGACAACCCCCTCTCTCTTCTTTCTCTCTCCTCCAACTAAGCAAAAATCATACGTGGCATCTCTAAGAGAAGACTGACATCATCCCATTGTACATGCCCTTAGACATATGCACCTATACAGGGAGACTACGGTACATGATAATCACGTATTTCTACACTAGATAGTGTACAAAAGAGATGTGAAGATCATGATCTGATTATTACAGAGAAATAATAACTATTCTGAAGTCGACTAATCCTTAAAATTCGGTGCATGATTACTCGTGGAAACAATTAACGTGTGCAGATTCTTGATCCAGATTCTTGATCCGTCTGTACTTTCTCTTTGTTACGACTTTACCTGTACCTGTTTTGCTTGCGTCAATCCTAGCGGGAAGGCTTGGGCGAAACCTTAGACCGTTAGACGTCACCGTCTAGTGTAACCTTTGGACCTTCCTATTGTACAAAAGAGATGTGAAGATCATGATAGGATAGCACCGAGATAACTATATATACTATCTGAGAAATAGGCTCTTAAGCTCTGGGCCATGATTACGTGCCAACAATTTGGGCAGCTTCTCGGCCATATGTACTTTCCCCTATACATGTTTTTGCTTGTGTCAATCCTAGCGGAAGGCTCAGGCGAAACTCTAATAGACATCGGCTCCATCTCCCCTCTCCCTGCCAACCACATCAATACCGAAGGACGTCGATGGGCAACGGCGGCGGGCTCTGGTCGATCAGCATCCATGATGGTAGAATGCTGGAGCATTTGGAATCATAGGAACAAAATTATATTTGATGGAGAAACCAGAAATCAAGAGACTTGCTTTCAATTCTACAAATCTTCAATTGACACGATTAGGCATAGAGTTAAACCTAGCCTAAGAGAGGGGTTACAAATTTGGATTGATCATATGTAATTTATTTTCTTGAACTTCTGAACTGTTTGTAAATATTTATTCGGAACGGAAAATAGAAAATGTGTCAGTAGGGGTCTTCCCCACTGTTATGCGCCCAAAAAAAAGCAGCGGCGGCAGTGCAGCCGATGATTACGTTGCAAGTTTGCAACAATGTATGCATCCTACTATATAAAAAGTTGCAGAATCGCAGCTCTGTCGTGCAGCCACGTCGCCGGTAATCCCTGGCCGTCCGATCGGCGCGACGGACGGCCAGGATTGCTCCACGCCGCTCTGTTCCCACGCCCGTCACTGTAGCTCCTATTTTTGTCCAATCGCGTGCCGATGCGTGTACCGGTCACCCGCCGGTCGCTCCGGCGGCCAGCCGGTCGCCCACCGGTTACCGCGCAATTTTGCAAAAACAACCTCGCATTTCCCGAAATTACTCCGTGACCTTTTGTTTCTGAGGAGAGGGACCGATTGGAAATTCCGTAAAACCTCAGGGGCCCCGATGAAAAACCATGCGCGCAGCCCCTCCCTCATCTCTCTCCCGCGCGGCGCCCAAGTTGCCGGCGCCGCCGCTTGGCGCGTCCCTGGCCAAATCCACGGCCACGGGAGGATCGGCCACGCCGCCCTCCACCTCCTCGCCGCGCGCCGCGTGCCAGCACGCTGCAACCGCGCCGGGATGGCCGCCGGAGTGCGCGATGCTCGCCGCCGCTTCCGCGTGTCACCGCCGCCGCTCCGGCGACCCAAAGGCGGCGGCGCCGCCGCCAGATGGTCGCCGGAGTCGCCCCGCGCCGATTGCCCCTACGCGCGCGTCCCCTACTGCACGGATGCGCCGTGTCGTCGCCGCCGTCGCCATGGCCGCTGTGGGCACTGATGCTGATGTCATCACGACGTCAGCAGTGCCCCACATGTCTGTTTTTCCAAAAAAAAATATCCAGAAAATTAAACTACTGTTATAAATACCCGAAAATTACAAAAAATATGTCAAAACGATCAGAAAAAAAAATGCTAACTATATATGGCAAAAACTAAACATGTTTACAAATTTTGAATTGTTCCACATTTCGACAAAAAAAAACATGACAAATGAATTATTTCTATGAATACCCAAAAATATGAAAAATAGGTTAAAACGCTGACAAAAAATATGATATATGTCAACAAAAAAATATGACAAATATGTCAAAGTGGCGACATAAAAATAAATATGTACGATCACAATTCAAATTCCAAATTTTCATGTGCCTTCCAAATCTGTGTATTTCCTAGGCGTCAAAAAAATTGAAATGTGTTAAAACTATTCAAAACACTGGACGACTTCCGAATTTGAACGATTTTTTAAATGCAAGCAATATTAAAACGGAAACCTCATCCACATTCATTAGTTTCCGAATTTGCGCAATTTCCAAATGCGGACACTTTCAAAATTAAATTTAACGGATGGACAAAATATGCATATGATTAAATTACCCGTTCGAATAATTCAAAAAAATTAGCCCACGGGCGCGGCGGAGCCCGCGCTTAATCCCCTAGTCTCTTCTCGATGGATCACAGCAGAGCATCAGCCCTAGCCAATGAAAAGCCAAAAAAAAAGGGGGAACGGAAAAAAAAGTTGTAGCAATCCTCGTAACGCAACAAGGGGGGAAAAAAGTCTCGACATACCAACCAACGCGAGATCCGCGTCAACTAGCTATTCAACCATATATGCTCAGCAGCCAAACCGTTTCAACTAGCTAGCTATTGCAGAGTCTACATCCGACGATCGATCCAGGTCGATCCATCCCCATGAAGACGATATCGGATCCGGCGACGGCCTCAAGGTCGACTATCAGCGGGGGCAATTCCGCCGATGCGGTAAAGCCCGATGGCGACTCCGGCACCGACGACATATGGGAACGGGTAGGCTTGACGCATATCCATCCATCCATGCATGCTCCAAGTTCAGATCGGTGCCTTTCTTTCTTTGTTTCTTGACCTAACTATATATTGATTTTCCATCTCGTCGGTGCATGTGACATACGTCACACAGCGCTTGGGCGGCGGTATTCTGCCCGGGTCAAGGAGTTCGGCGTCTCCGCCGACGTGCTGGGCTGCGTGTGTTGGACCATGCTATGTTTATATGCCCTGGCTTACAAGGAGGCACTCACACCACCGATCAGGATGTCGGCGGACGTTCCACTGAACGTCCGTGTCCGTCTGTCTCGTTCCGCTAATACTAATCGCTAATTTAGCGGAAGCCGCGTCCGCTAAGCTGTATTGTGTTCGCGTCCGACGGACTGGAGCGGACCGGCCGCTTCTCGTGAAAACTTTCTAAAACTGTGCGAATGGGTACTGAACTGTGCTCGTCGCCGGGTAAGCCTCGATCTCCCTGCTCCGGCCACCTCCGCCTCCGCCGTGACCAGATCCGAGCTCTCCTCCGCGCGCTCTCCCGTTTCCTACTTCAGTCCGACGCCTACACCAACTGAGTCGAGGCTACCGAGCTCCATCTCTCCGCCCCATCGTGCAGGTCGTGCCGGCGCTCGTCTCCGGCCATCCTTCCATCCTTAGGCTGTGTCACGCAGGTCACGTCCCCGTCCATCCCCGACTCGTTCTGCATTGAGTCGATCTGGGCGGGGACGAGCTCGGCTTGAGCTTGAGCTTGTCAATGAGATAGAAATTGTAGTCTTAACATCATAGCTCACGATTTTACCATGGTACTTCACGATAGTTCACACGATTTCAGCGTGAAACTTAACGGATTTATAGTGTGATCTAGCAAGTCTATACTTTTATTCACGATTTATGACGGGAATTTATAGTGTGATCTAGCAAGTCTAGCAAGTCTACGGTTTTACATATAAAATATAAGAAATGTATGCAGTAGTCTTCTACGGCTGTACGTCAAACAAAACTAATCGATACATGAAGAGCAAGTAGGGCTGCGACAGGCCAGAACGAGGTGGATCACACCACCTTATGCAACCGAAACTGTAAGGTATAGAATCAACATAATATCGTGCAAAAGAGACCGCAGCCTCTTCCCTATATTAATATCTCACGAATTGCCACTAGATAACAGTTTGTATGGAAATTGGAAACCACGGAATGATCGAGATCTATATCAGTGTCAATATTGTTCGTCAAGAAATGGTAAAGTAGATATGAGAAGATGTACATGCGCGGTGTTCATACATAATCATGCGCTTTAGACTAACGACCAGTCGAGTTCTAAATAATTATTTGTTAGCTAGCAGATCGACTTTTTTATTTGCAAGAATAGAAAGGTTATTTACAATCAATACCATACATAGCCAATAGTACAAGGTAGATATACATTAGCTGATTACAAGTAGTACAAAACAAAGTCTAAATGAAACGAGCAAATCTTCAAACTTTTCTTCTTGCATGACACAATCTTATATTTTCTGAAGTAAGTCGTAGAACGACAAAGATATCAAACCACAAAACCTGTGAATACACACATGAATTCTCCCATAATTTTAATTTTGAGATGCCATGTCAAAGCTACGTGCACCCACGCGGCCATTAAGATACTCAACCAATATCGGCAAAAGCACGAACACCACTATCTCAGGGAAAAAAACTGAACAGGTTGGTCGACGTCGCTGGGAGCCGAGAGCTGAGAGTACGAAGCACCATTGTGAAGAACGTAGCAAATGAACAAATATTTCGAGGACAATCCTCACGACAAGCATGAGAAAACAATCCAAAATCGATCTAGCGAACAAACTAGAAAATTTAATCATAGAGCACACCATTGTCTTCAGGCATAAAATCTTGTCATCGAAGGAAGAACTGCAGATTACTTATTGTAGATGGTGCCAACTCTATTGAAAACACTACTATTATTAAGAACCCCACGGACATCGGCGAGGCTGGCCGGAGGAGGGGGAACCGGCCGGGAACTAATGTATGGTGGAGTCAGGTGGTAGTGTCTTCTTCTAGGTTTCCATGAGGAGAGCTTCTGTGCAAACACGAACATAATCCAAAAGATTTTGTACGCTGCAAGAATCGTAAAGGTCTATTGTAATTATTACACTAGGTCCGATGTCGTTCGATGTGATTCTCGTGCCAGTATGTCCTTCCCCTTTTCATAAAAAATGGCGACCGCAAACATGAGGATGAAGCAGCTCATGCTGCCTAAGAGCACGTCGTCCAGCAAGTCGGTAGACACGCCGAAATCCTTGATCCAGGTTGGCCAGGTATCGAGGGCCATCGCCGCCACCACAACGACAAGGATGGTCGCCATAGCCACGAAGAAGCACTGCCATATATACCCACGCACGATGAGCCGGTTAATTAATGAGAGGAACATACACTACCATACAAAGAAACAGTTAATTAACCGATCTGAACTTGCATGGATGCGTTCATGCATCCAGGGGATGATATACGTACCCGTTCGAAGCTGTCAAGGCTTTCGGAGTCGCCTTCATGGGCTGAACTGCCACCGTTGGTGAGCAAGCTCGAATAGGACGACGCCGCCAGAGGAGAGATTGTCTTCATGGTGTGTTCGGCCTTGGCACGTACGGCCGCCGGGAAGTTGGTTTGTTCGGTAATCAAGGACTGCACGTGGCCTGCCTTAATTGGGTCTCGATTTATAGGGCTTTCTTTTGGAGGTTTGGATTAATCTCGGACGTGATGGATACACACGCTTTTCACCAGCAGCCTCACCGCGTCAAGTCGCTCACGATGAGCGTACCCATGGGACAGCCAAACTTGCGAGCCTTCGTGCAGATTATTTCTACCTTACGAGGGATGCGAACCACATATATCCAGCCAATTACAGAGGCAGGCGCGCGAGTCAGGATGCAAGCGGACAAGCCGCCGGCGCGTCCGCTCCGTCCGCCTTTGTCCGTAAACGATAATGACATGATTAGCGGCTTCCGCATCCGTCAATTTTGCTGGCCGGTGTACCTGGCGGACATAACGGACGAGCCGTCGCCGCTATGCAGCTAGCTTTTCGCAGCAGCTGCTATGCGTAGCTCTGTATACTAGCACCTGTGAATGCACACGAGAAAATTGAATCAACCGTGAACTGACTGAGGAGTATTGACCTCTCAACCGTGAACTGACTGAGGAGTATTGACCTCTCAACCGTGAACTGACTGAGGAGTATTGACCTCTCAACCGTGGACTGTCCGACCCGGCGGCGACGACTTCTGGGGTTGCCCTGATGGAGCGGAGTGTAAGGTCCTTGCTAGGATTTGGTCTCAATTACATCCATGAATTCGATACAAACAGCAGAATGGAGTTGGGGTTCAGAGAGAACAAGGATTGGAGGACAAGAAGACAGAGCCATTTCGCCGTGATCCAACAGGATGGTATGCTCGATTGATTGCGGTACGCCTCGTACTTGTAGTTCCTGTCGTTGCCAATTGGAGGGCCCAAGCTCATGACGCCTGCTCCAGCGCCGTCCAGCCTAGGCCCATGTCAAGGTATGGGAAGGGTCCCTGACACGGGGACTCGGGCGGCGGGAGCGCCTTTATGCCGCCCATGGTTAATTCCGGGGCGGCCGCAGAACTTGCTAAATGTGCCGCGGCCCAAAGTATTAGGTGGCGCATGATTTTATTTATTTATTTCAAGCGTCTGGTTTGTACGAAAAAATACTCCAGAATATTTTTAAATTTTAAATTATTTTCAAAAATATTTTTTCAAATTTGGAACCATTTCTAAATTTCGAGCAATTTTAAATTCGGAACCATTTTAAAAATTTAGAACCATTTTCAAAATGAAGCCATTTAAAAAAATGAACACTTTTTAAATTTGGAACCATTTTCAATTTTTGAACCATTTGTTTATTCGGAACCATTTTTAAATGAACATTTCAAAATTAAAAAATGGTTCCAAAATTTAAAAATAGTTCGGAACCATTTTAAAAAAGAACAGTCCGGAACCATTTTTCGGTTCGCAGCCATTTTTTCGATTCGGGGCCATTTTCAAAAAGGAACCATTTTTTTTGGTTCGGAACCATTTTTCGGTTTGGAACCATTTTAAAAAATCGGAACCATTTTTTGTTCGGAACCATTTTCCAAATCGGAACCATTTTTCCGGTACGTGACCATTTTTCAGTTCAGAACCATTTTCAAAAAAGGAACCATTTAAAAATTAGAACCATTTTTGAAAAAATACCTATTTACAAAAATATGAACCATTTTCAAAGTAAGCGAAGATTAAAACATAAAAAGTGAAACAGAAAAACGGAAAACCAAAAATAAAACCGAAAAAGAAAACATAAAAACAAAACGTGAAAAAAAGGAAAACAAAAAGGAAACGGAGAGAAAAAACATAAAAAAGAAAGAAAGAACACGAAGAAGGAAAAAAAAGGCCGGCCCTTTCACGGGCGAAGTCCTGTAGGTGCCCCGGAATTCCGGGGCGCCTACGGGCAGCATATAGGTTTTGCGGACTCCGGCAGCGAGCTTGGGGAGGCAAGCATCGGTAACACCAACAATGCCACGACTTCTGCGGAACTCTGGCAACCTGCTAGATGACGCCGGGGGCCTTGATGCTGGGACTTTGGTACCGGCACGGATATACTGTAGCTTCTGTAACTTGTTGATGCTCGCTGGCAATGTGCCTATGGGGGTGTGTCTCACATCTAGAGTCTGGAGCTGTCTGAGATCACCTAGCGAATTTGGCAGAAGGAAGATCTCACTGCATCCTCGTAAAGACAAAAACTTGAGACGAAGCTGTCTTCAGATCTTCATCTTTTACACCTACTGAGTCCTCCAGATCAAGCACCCGAAGTAGCCTCATGCTTTTAGATATGAAGAATGATTCCCACTGTCCAAACACTGTCAGCGACCGTAGGCGCGAAAAATCAATGCTCTCAAACACAATTCTATCTCTACCCCAGTCTTGCAATATGATAAGGTGGCGCCCGGTGCGTTGGGTGGCTAGGACACAATTGGGCCCAAGTTCTAACACAAGTTTCTCTTCCACTCTTCGTGAGACGATGTACTCGTGGATAAAGCCATTGACCTGGCACGCAACCATCCTTGGGTCACTGAATGCAGTGGGGACTAACTGTTGTACCTGCTGGATTATGCTTAGATCAAGGAGCTTTGAGAAGAAAATTTCCCCTATATCCACCGCAGATTCTTCTTCACTGTCTCTGGAGTAACCTTCTGCAATCCACCTCCTCACTGCTCGCCTTCGACGAATGTTGTGACCTCGAGGAAAAATTGATAGGTAGAAGATACATGGCTTGAGGGAATCGGGGCAAGTACGGAAGTAGTTATATATCCAGTCAAATAGGCCCCGCAGACTGTCATAATCTGGATTGGTCTCTAAATGGTGCATAAATTTGTCATTCAACGAACGTACAGTATCCATCAATGTTACGGTCTGTGTGGCCAATAAGGCAGCTATAGAAACTATCACTTCGGGAAGGCCTCCACACTTCCAAATAAGTTTGTCTATCTCTGCATCTTGGTGATAATTTAAAGGGCTTAACGGATTCTTCCTGTGTACCTATACTTCGAAAAATTCATCACTAAGCATGGTAAATGTCAATTATATTCTCATATATTGGATGCACAACATAGAGTGCGCGATCAAACACATATTTTATGCTACACATGAATGCATTTTTAAATTAATAGTTGCAAAAAGTAAATAAAATAATTCATTCATAGGTTTCTTATTTTATCCTAAAATTGTGAACAAGAGATTCCCGCGATATGACGTTACAGAGAGAAAACTGTAGTTAAATAAATGTTGCTCTATAAACCATGCAGAAAAGTTCTCTACTAATTAGGGTTCTGAGGTGAAAGTAAGAGTTGCCATTTTCATCAGATGAAATATTGCAAAACCATGGACACTTAAGTTTTAAAGGAAGTATAGATCCTTCTGTTCACATATTATTCATACAATTTAACTGTTATACAGGAGAACCAACCGATGGTACGGTAGCTGGAAGAAAGGTTGTTGTCTGCCGTGTCCACTTGTGCGAAAACCCCAGGGTTGCCATCTTGGGTGATATCCTATAAGTGGATATCCTATTTGGGGTCAATGGATGTTGTCAAGTGTGTGCATTCCGCCGTCGTTTATGTTTATGCGTCTAGATGTACTCGGCGTGTTCAAACAATTTACACAATTATTAACATTTGTTAATTAGCACACTAACCATCAATTGTATTTTAATGTTTCAAATCGGGATAAGTTTACCGAACATCTGCAAGAAAAGTATAGATGAAATTTGTTGATGTGTATGTTTATTAGTTACCTATACCCTCAAGAATGAATTTTGCATATATTTACTTGTGGATATACATCTGATCCTGATTAAATAGATGTCATTTTAGAGAATGTGAAGAAAATACATCTCTAATTTTCACACATTTTTGGTGTTGCTTCAGATATAATAAATTAATTGCCTGCACCAATCTCAAAGAAACGAAGGATGTGATGTCAGGGAGGATCGCATCCCAGAGCCAACTACCAGATGTCCGGAAAAAGCAAACTAGCTATGCATGAAGTGTCAAGTTTATCCAAACATGAATGGAGTAAGTCTAACTAGATACTCTACTAGTTCTCTTGAAATTAAAAACAAAAAAGAATATAGCCTGAACACACCTCTTTCCTGAAGAGATCCATGGCTGCTGTAGCTTCTAGACCTTTGACATTAAAGACTCGCTCTTCGTTATTTGTGCAATAGGTAGCGATGCTGGCTTCAGTTGTAATGACGATGATAGTACTTGCAGAAGATTTAGATACCAATGAAGCCTGTATTAAGTCCCATTCTTCTTTAGACTGGAGATCATCAATAACCACGAGACACTGATATCTACTCAGAAGCTCGTGGCACTCTTTAATAGGGTCTTTTTCTGAATGATGATCTGAAATTAAGCTTCGTGAAAAATCCCTTAAATTGAATGGATGTGATACATCCACCCAACAGTACTTGTCAAACTGCTCTCTGTTAAGCATTCTATCATAGAACAAATTTCTAACAAGAGCAGATTTCCCAATGCCAGCTATTCCCCAAACGGATATAACCGGGGAATAACTGAAACGTGCCACAGCCATACACCTGCGAAGTTCATTCATTTGTGTCTCGCGTCCAACAAGGGGATAATTGGTCATCCAATCATCAACCTCTTTCATAATGGAGGAGGGAATCCTTTTTAAGGACAAATTTGGGGCCCCTTCACACTCCATTGGTTTCTCTTCTTTGTTTCCGTAATATTGAGAACCCTGCATGTGAGCAGAGGTGTTAACTGACACGCGTGGGTGAGGGAAAAACTTCAAACTTTTTACAGTATTCCGGTAAATACATATATAGCAATGATCAAAGGTATGCACTAAGGTTGTGTTGGTGTCCAAGTAATATAACAACTTATTGAGTTTAAAAATATTTTTCTTAAAGTAATTGAAGGTGTTTGGTGTTGAATTAATTACCTGCTTATAAAATGCACAAACGGAGTGGTCATGGGAGAAGTGCTCCAGCTCCAATCGTTGGTAAGAAGGTCCAACGCACAGGCTTGCGATCTCAAATTGATCCGTGGACACAATAATCCAGCTGCCATTCTTCATGTCAGGAAGGAACATCCTCACGGCATCCCAATCCTCCAGGTCGGTCAAGTTATCCAAGACGACGAGGTAAGTCTTTCTGTTGACTTCTTCTACAAACTCCTTCAGGAGGTCCTCTTGCTTGGCCTTCATCTTCCTCAAGACATGTACACCCAGATCTGCCCCTTGGTTGTCGTAAGTGTCCGCGGCGTAGACCTGGGCCATGAAGCGCCGCATGAAGTCATTGGGGTTGAAAGGATGCATGAGCTTCACCCTGGCACGACACGCAAAGTTTTTGCAGATTTCTGGATCATTGTACGCCTTCCTGATGACGGAGGTGATCCCACGATTGCCACCTGTACCCCACACCGAGAACACTTGAAGATGAGGGTCTTCATAGTCTTTGTTGGTGATCAACTGGACCAGATCTCCTAAGCCTTGCGACCTTCTCGTGGCGTACTTGGCCTCACTGAGCATGTTGGTTGATGTTTCACGAGTGACCGGCTAGCGTCTTGTTGTTGCAGCATGGCGAGTTTGGAGGAAGGCTTGCTGATACGGCTGTAGCGCGAGTAACACTCGCTCAGCTCCTTGGCCTTGATCTTGAGCTCCTCTATCTCCTTTACTGCCTGGTCCAGCGGCAGCGCGCCTACCACGCACGACGGGAGCAGCCGACGCCAGAAGATCCGCTTGCTGTCCAAATGGATAACAAACTCCACGCAGTCTTCCAGGTTGTAGGCAAGTTCACGGACATGCCTCACCCAGGTCCTCACCAGATTGTTGGTGCTCTTGTCCTCGTTGGCGACGCTGAGAAAAGCGTTCATCATCTCGAACTCTAGGGTAATGGTCACCAGGTCACGCTGCGCCTTTTGCCGGAGCTTGGTGTCCTCGTCAATCGCCGACTGGACCTTTGTCAGCGCCCCCGCCACCACAGTCTTGGACAGCCCCACCGTCAGGTCCGCCATGGCTACTCTCTGCTCCTCCTCGGCCTCTCCTCTCGATTAAGTGGTGGTTTGTGCTAGCAAGTAGAAAGTGCTGTTGGAATTGTGTACCAGGAGGGAGATGGCATTCTTAAAGGGCCGGCAGATCCATCGATCAGTGAGCTACCGTCCAAAGTCCAAAGAGCTATTAAGGGGATATTTTAAAACAAGAGGCGTTTTATGGTACCCTCAAATAAATAATAGCCCTCCATTTTAGTCCATCCAAAGGCCAAAAAGATTTCATACTGGTGTCTAAAACATGACCAGTACAAATCATACTGGTGCTAAAATCGGCACCGCACCGCAGACGGGTCTGGCCCAAGATCGTAGATGGTGCCGGCCCAAGACCAAATGAACGGTTCGCCAAAATAGAACCCTAAATCGATCACCGCACATACGCCAGTCGCCGCGGTTCTTGTCACCCTCATCCCCGTCGCCGTCTCCGCCGGCGGGGTCAAGGAGGAGCGAAGGAGCCTGCTTAGCCGCCAGCCAAGCCGAACGTCTCGGGGGTGATGATGAAAGGGAGGCTGCAAGGTTTTCGCGGCGCTGGTTGCGGCCTCGCCGGACGCGCGCTCCACGATCCAGTCGGCCGGGGACGGTGGCGTGATGGCATTCCGGATAAGGAGAAGCACAGGACGGGTAAGGGTTGCAATTGGATCTGTATGTGGCGGAGCTCCTCGCACGGGCAGAGCCAGAGGGGCAGAGTGGCGATGGTGTTCAGCTTCAAATATTTCCAGAACGTAGTTGTAGGGGAGTCGATGGTGCTTGTGCTGCCCACCAGCGCGGGCAAGCTGATGTGCTATCAGGTGAGCTGCCAAATTTTAGTCAGTTCTGACATGATGTTGATACTAATTTTCAGTTACCTGCTATGATTCTGCCTTCTCTAGAGAATTTTGTCCTGCATATCTTGCAAATACTATTTTAAAACAGTATATCGTCTTGATGTAGCAACGAAAATATGGATTTGAAAAATAACAATTATTCTTAATTCGGGAAATGAATCCAATTGTGCTTCATTATATTTTGCAGTAGGTGATGTCAGACATGTATTTTGTTACAGTATTCTAACATGATTTCCATTGTTTAGCAGGTTCTTTTTGTTTCCCCTGAGAGATTTTTTAATGGAGAATTTCTGCTCATATTCAGGGACACACAGCCTATATATCTTGTAGTGATTGATGAAGCTCATTGCATTTCTGAATGGTGAGTTTATGTTTCCTCCTAGTTCAGCTGAGAACACTAGATACTTTTTTACAGTTGTCACTGCAATCTCCTTTTATAGTTGGGTGCCAGGATACAAAAAAAGAGAGGAAATGTCAGCTCTAGGACAGTAACAGTTAGCGGTTTAAAACTGGTCAAATACCTGGTCGGTTACCACCTAACAGTTGTCCGGATACAACTGAACAAGACAGATAGCAACTCTACTTTGTACAACCATGCAGATATTATTTGATGCATCACTGTATAGATAAGAGATATCCTCTCTAATCAAGGGTGGTGTTACTGATGTCCTCTGATCATGATTTGGAACTTCTTTCTAAATTCATTACCCCCTCTCTAATGTGATAATGAGCATGGTACCATGCTTATGATTGTGTTTGTGTAGATGCTACTGTTGTAGCATGATAAAATGGACTACTCATTATGCTCTAGAAACTGTAAAGAAAGAAAAGATCTCTGTACACGTTGTTCCTTGAATTGCATTGCACTAATTTTTCTTTGGTGTACTGATACTAATGTATGCAGTGTTGTAGTTTGTCAATCCGTGAGGGCCTTCTCAACAAGTATGCTGAAGAGCTGGCCAACTACTACACAACGGCTTCAAACAATTGTCTACAAGATGCATTGGGCTCATCCGGTTGATATTAATAGAAGGAGATGCCTTTGGATCAATTATGTTCCAACCTTCCTTTATGCTTGTATCAGGAAGGATTGTAATCCCGGTTGATATTAATAGAAGTTTGTGAGTTCTCAAAAAAAGTTTACATCTTGTATTATTTCCATTGTTGGGTCTCAGGAGTTTTGCTACAGGGGCTAACCAGAGAAAGAAAGCTAGCTAGCTGCAGCCGAACAACAACAAAGCATATAAGTAGCATACCCAGATAGTCAAACATATACTTGATTGAAGTGTGGCATTTAAGGTTAAAATTATAGAACTAATATGCAAAAATCCAGTCCCCAACACTGAAACATACGCGGACTGAAGAGTTCTATTTGACGGTAGCTTGCCAAGCTAACTGCTAGAAAATGGCTAGATCAGCACACAGCTAGCTTGCCAGACTAAAATACTAGCAGACTTGCACTACAATCTTAAACAATGATAATTCTGATTACAATTCAAATAAAAGTACACCACCATAAATCTGCTAATGACTAGACTAACATGCTCATCACAAACTCATAACAGTCTCCGGCAGCGACATCTTCTGCTGACATAATCAGAGGTCAATTTACACCGATGGTATCCCAAAAATGCTGACATAATCATCTGTACTTGAGCGACCAAAAGAAAGATCGCAATTGATTTTTTTTTAAACTTTGCTAGCTGAAGCTGAACTGAAATGTAGAACAGATCGCCCTTATGCATTACTACCATGTTTGTTCTGCACAAATGGAAGTCCCATCGCAGGAAATTCAACCAAAGGAAGGAAAAGCGTATGTAACTTTCGAATGTCTTATAATGCCATCTCATATATCTTGTTCAACAGAAAAAGGCTTGATGCAGCAATGTACTCTGTCCAGCTCGGCCAAGAGCTTGTCAGATAGTTTCAGCATTTTTTTACCCATCTGTGCTGACAGATATGCTAAGAGACGGAACTGAAAACTGCTACCTGTTCAAGGACGGCCGTCGGAGCCAACTCCGGCGTGACGTGTGGCGTTGGCGTCGCGGCAGCGTCCACCTCCGGCGTTCCGTCTGCAGTCGTCTCCGTCGACGTGCAGGGTGGAGTGGAGAGTCGAAACTCGAAAGGGGGTTCGACGGCGTCGTCAGCAGATGCGCGTGGGGGGTGGAGGCGGTTGGCGGCGGCGGGCCGAGTGGCGGCACGCGTGCGGGGTGGAGGCCGCTGGCGGCGGCGCACGCGTGCGGGGTGGAGGCGGCTTGGAGGCTGCGGCAGTTTGGTCGGTCAACAAGAACGGGCGGTTCTTTGTTACTCCGTATTGTTTTTTTCAGTGAATTACAGTTGTTGGGCCTAATCTCGCCAGCACACATCTGAGCCGTTAAACGAAATCATACTGGTCTCTCTTCAGGACAAGTAAAAGGTACCGTAAAATTTGCCTAAAACAATTTACCTACTGGCCAGATCCGTGTGATACACCCGATGTTCGATATTAGATCCAGTGCAGGAAAGCGAGATTTTCCCGACACCTTTACCATTTGCTAAGTGTCAACGGTCGATACGAAGTGCAAAAGAGTTTTGTCTCCAAGGTGCAGTGCTTCCTCCGTTCCAAAAAAATGGATGGAGTATTTGTTTTTGGTTGTGTTTTGTTTGAATAAAACGGAAAGAGAAGAGGAGATGGATCAATTAATTTAAAGCCAGGTTAGCCTCTATCGATCGATCCATCGGTACAGTCGTGCTACGCTCCCTGTTCGTTTCTGTGTACTGGACTACCGGCCAGCTCTGCAAATATGTCTTAGCATGCTATTCATACCAAGATATAGCAAAAAAAAAATGCTATTCATACCAACATATAACGATTAGATCTAGTCTTTTCAACAACATAATGTTAAAATCAAGACAAAAAAATGCACACAGTCAAAAGAAAAATAAAGAGAAAAAATACCGTCAAACAATCAGCGAAGCAGTAGCAACTATCACCACAATAAGCCACACCCGGACTGTTAATAAGTTTCCCCATGAACGATGTCTTCAAGAAGGGACCGTGCCCAAACACCGTCGTTGAATGATCATTGATCATGTGTTTTCAGTCTAATTCCTTTTTCTGCTATGTAGGATGTCGAGTTTCTAAAAAAAATGTATGATGTAGTGCTCTAGGTCGTCATTGAGATTGCCATGAAGGAGTTTCATCAAACTGTCAAGGAGCATGTTATTGGTGATCCAAACCTTTAATGAGTTTCCATGGTTTTAGCCCAGCACATATGGTTTTTTATATGGGAACTTAATGGGGAGTATACGCACATTTCATGGTTTTGTTTTTAGTTAAATCTTGAATAACATAAGTAAATCCAAGCCTACGGGTGCTCATACATTATTATATATTTGGGCTGTGAACACCGTTGCAAGAAAACAACAAATATATTTTCAGTCCAATTTACTTTGATCATCACTGACACTACTCTCTGAGAATACACTAGAGCCCATTATGTTCTTTGTACAGAACTCCACGGTTTATTTTGCTACTCTTTCTTAAATCTGCATGTTTATGTCTTCGCATTGTTGTGTATGAAGGATTGATTCTCATAAAGTATTAACTGCTAGATAGGTTTCTGAGAGATATTGAGCAGTTGGTTATAGCCCTAAAAGATTGGGTTATAACGATTAATGTGATGTGTCAGTCCAGAGGCATTAGCTACCTTGATCATTTTCCTGTAATTAGTAGGTGCATTTTAAAGTCCCTAACCGTATGCATATTGATAGCTTTTGATCTGTAATTTTTACTTCATAATATCCGTGCCGGTTTCATGCTCCAAAGAGGTGATTTTACTCTCTCGGTCCATGAACTTTTGGCAGTGTCAATCTACCATGCTTTGCCTATGCTTCTTTCGACATACAATATATTGCTGCCAATAAACAAAGGCACACAGTCATTTTTTTATTAATTTTGCATTTGAAACATCTTACAATTATGGGAAATTTACTTTTGTTCCATAGGCCCTGATATGAATTGTTTTTGTACTTCATGTATGATTTAACTTTATTTACAACAGTTAACATAATTATACATTTCATGTTACCCTTCTGTTGCGGACCGCCAACCTCCGTTGCCCTTTGCACCCACCACGGCTGGTTGACGAGCTCTTCCTCCAGTGTACGTGTTGCTTCTCCTGCGCGTCAAGCTTGGCTATCAGGCTACAATGCAGATGGTGGCTTCGAGAATGTTGTGGCGGCGTGCAGTATTATTGCATCAATATCGATTGGAATTTATGTGGAGTATGGGGGGGGGGGGGGGGGGGGGAGTATGCTATGGTGGCGTGCAATACTATTAATAGTGGGATTATAGTTCTCTAAAATATGCCTTCCAAGTTTTGATCGGCTTATGTTCATTGGAGAGTGTATTGTTTGTGTGACTATGTGAGGAGAAGGTGTTTACCATCCTTTAGTTCATGTTCATAAATGTGCTCACAATCAAACAAAAACTTATTGTGTTTATCTTCAAGACATGCATTTTTCTCACTTCCCCAATCATGTGTTTGTGCTACATTTATCAGAAATTGTTATCAATATACTATGGCATGATCACGAGACTAGAGGTGATAGTTTCCAAAGATGATACTTTAATAATTCTTCAATGTTATAATGTTACAAGGTTTAAAATCGTTGAAAAAATAGTTTCTTCTGTCTAATATATCGTTGCGAGGAAGATTACAATTCTCGCATAGTTTTTACTTATACAGCATGTCCAAAACTTATCTGATACTTTGTCAAATGTAAAGAGATCGAATGAGATGGGATATGTCACGACCTGTGCCTTCCCTGATGCCTCGTATATATAGTAAAATACAAGGTAACAAACACATTACAATCTAAACCATAATCGCCTCAATCTCCTATAAACGTGAGGCACAAGATATGATCTAAATGCAACGATATCCTAGAGATATTCAGTTGCCTAACAGTCCCCCGCAGTCGCAGCGGGAGACTGACGGACGTTGAGACTGGACCGAAAATCCAGAAACAATGGCGATGCTAATCCCTTGGTGAAGATGTCAGGAAACTGGCGCCAAGACGGTACGTGAAGGACACGAACTTGACCAAGAGCCACTCGATCTCGAACAAAGTGTAGATCAATCTCGATGTGCTTGGTGCGCTGATGCTGAACCGGGTTTGTAGACATGTAGACGGCGCTAACAGTGTCACAAAACACGACGGTGGCCCGAGGGAGAGGTCGATGAAGCTCCTCCATGAGTTGGCGACAGCACGGTACTCCGCTTCTGCGCTGGAGCGAGACACAGTGTGTTGGCATTTCGAGGACCAATACACCAAGTTATCGCCGAGGAAGACACAGTAGCCGAAGGTGGAGCGTCGCGTATCGGGGCAGCCAGCCCAATCTGCATCGGTGTAGGTGATCAAGGTGCCGTCGGCGGACGGCATGAGCTGAAGACCGTGGCCGAGGGTGCCCTTCACGTAGCGAAGAACACGCTTGATCAACGCGAGATGCTGGTCTCGCGGATCGTGCATGTGGAGGCAGATTTGCTGAACGACGTACGCAATGTCCGGACGTGTAAACGTCAGGTACTTGAGAGCTCCGGCGATGCTGCGGTAGTCTGTGGGATCGGCCACATGGGAACCGACAGAGGAGGCGAGTTTCGGCGCGGTGTCGATGGGAGTCGAGGAAGAGGCGCACTCGGTCATGCCGGCTCGATTCAAAATGTCGGCAGCGTACTTCTCCTGGGAGAGGAACATCCCAGAAGTAGCACTACAAGAAATATGCTACTCTATGACCCTCAATATTGGTCACCGAATGGTCACATATTTTAATTTGTGACCTTTTTGTGACCAAAAACACTTGGTCACGTTATGGCGTCACTAACTAGCCAATGTGACCTTTTTTGGGGATTGGTCATAGAACTCTATGACCAAACACAAAGGTCACAGATTTTATGACCAATATTTTGGTCACGGACAATCTTGCCACGCCACGTCAAATCCGACGTGGCAAAGTTGACGTGGCAGATTTGTGACCAAATAAAATGGTCGTTGATTAGATTCAGCCCGGTCCGGTTTGGCCGTCTAAATGGGCCAGGCCCAATAAATCGGCCCATTTTTAGTTTTTTCGCTGCTAATTTTAATCGGCTAGAATGGCCAATCCCAGTAGTTTGGGCCTTTTTATTTTTGTGGGCCGTGGGCCGTTTAAGCTCGATTCCAGTTATTCTTTTTTATGAAGATGGCGTCCCACTTGTCAGGTTTTGGAAATAGGGTCCCAGCTGTGGGTCCTTGTTTTCAGTTTCACATTCTTCTGGTTTCAATTAGCCAGTACATAAATAAGCTATATTTAAATCGAACACACAGAAAACAATAGTAGCTCAGGTTTACAATAAAAAGGTTTCAAAAGGAGCAAACCGCCAAATTGGCACATTCCATCATACAACTCAGGTTTACAACCAAATATAGCTCACATGGCATCCAGCTACGAAAATCACAACTTAATCAAAATATAACTAGCTATAAAGTATGAGATGAGCTACAACGCTGCTTCTTCCAACTTCATCCTCGAGCTCGCCAAGAAACATGAACGAAGGACAGCATCTGCATGTTATAAAACAACATGGTTAGAAAGAAGACATAGTTTCTGTCTACGTACAGTATATATGCAAGCAAGTCTCAATTATATCTTGTTTAGCCATATGCAAGTCTTATCACAGCCAATTTCAAAACGTAACATGGTGCTAATATGGTGTTGCAACAGGATTAAGCAAGTCACGGAAGTAGGAAGTAGCAGATGATTTTCTGGTGGAAGTTTTTCAAATGCACCTCACAGAAAACCATTCTCTATGCCATCCGGCTGAAGAATGGGGCACAACCAAGCATATATATAGAGCCTAACAAAGGAAATTCTCTCTTGACGAACACAATGATTTATTATTCTGGTTAAAA
This sequence comes from Poa pratensis, assembly GCA_947311845.1. Lineage (NCBI taxonomy): Eukaryota > Viridiplantae > Streptophyta > Magnoliopsida > Poales > Poaceae > Poa > Poa pratensis. The sequence continues at coordinate 26,173,267 of CAMZMU010000041.1, read as the reverse complement.
TATCGAAGGTAACGACAAGTATATGTGAACCAGGTTAGGGAGGGGGGAAAGAGAGGAAGATGCTTACTTCCTTGATCCGAGACCACGCCCAGCTCCAGCCGCTCGATGCCCAGCTGCATCCCGAAGCAGAGGTAACCGGCAAGACACTAGCGACAAGCGGATTTGCTTCATGATTTGGCTGCTTCAAGAGGGGCACGCCAGGCCTACCACCGCGCGAGAGGAACAGGTGGCCACAGCCGGCCTAGAAGCAGCAGCACAGCCAGAGCTTGAACAGTTGGGGTCACGCCTGACCAAACAAACACAGGATATCACTAATGAGAACATTGCCAGAATATTGTTGATTGCATATAAAAAGTGAAACATACTACAAACATCAGGATATCAAGATAACGATATAGTGCATGTTTTCACAAGGAAACTCAGAAAAGCATCAACTAGTGCCACGAATTTGCATGATAAGGTACACCAATATCTCAACCAGATACAGAAAATGATTTGAGTAACATGTATAACAATGCATGAACAATGGAAGCAAACTACACAAATAGTGTCATTCAACAAGTGCAGCAATAACCGTACACAGGTAAACATGAAGGTTGCACAGTAGTATGACGTGGAACAGTGGCCTAAACTTGCCTAATTACGAGATAGCAGTCACTGCCATTAACAGTGCACTGAACTCGAAGATGCAACTGATGGGGTGGCCAGTGTTGAAGACCTGAATAAAGCACAATTACACAAAAATCAAAACACGTCTGCTTTAATGCAGAAGCTACCAAGATTGAAGAGATATAAAGATGCTCCAAAATAAAACTAGGACACACATTACGAACATGTAAGTTGTTTAGGTCATATAAAATAAATGCAAGAGAATTTACAAGAAAAACTAGGACTTAAAACTTCATATAACTTATTAAATGCTTGGCCAATATTTCTTTAAGAACTTGTGAGCTATGATGAGATGGTACACAGTTGTTTGTATAGAACAAATACTGACATCAATCAAGCTTACCACCAATACAGAGAATGTCCCTACTACTACATCAATCAAGGTAATTCTCCTGGTGCTTGTAATTCAAACATTCATCCCATTTGAATTCTGCAGTTATAAATAATAAATAATTTGAATTCTGCATGTACACATAAGAAAGCTCAGAATTCTTCAGGTATTGATAGATGATGTATGCTTGGCACAGACAAAAGCATAAAAGAAACACTCACAGGTTGAGCTTCCACACATATCACTAGCAAACAACCTCAAACAGAGAGCATATTAACTACATTATACACTTGTACTGGTCCATATAGAGAAGTTTGTGTAACTTACAATCTAGCAGGCTGGATGGTATCTAGTAGGGCAGTTCCACTATACCTGAGAGCCGCTCGCGGGGCTTCTCCAGGGCCTCTCGGAGGAACTGGTCGAGGACACGCAAATCACAAGCATCGCCATCTCCTGGCCAAGCCGCGCCTGCTGACGCCGCTCCAACATCCGCGCAGGGCTCCACCTATCGTCCAAGCTCGCGTCTGGAGTTGCCTGCAGAAAGAGAGATACGAGAGAGACCTAGACATGGTGTTTCTGTATACATGGAGAAGGGAAATAGAAGAGGCGGGCAGATCCGGCGACCCCTTTGACAGATCCGGCGACCGCGAGGCCACATCGAGAGGCCCCGTCCATCACGGCCGCGAGCACGAGGACCCCGGCCTCCACGACGACGGCGGTGCATCTGTGGACGGTGTGGTTGGGCGGCGGATCGATGGGACGCCGCGATAGCACGACGGGTGAAGAAGGCGGCGGATCTGAGGGAGAGATGGGCTGCAGATTGATGGGCGGCCGGCGGCCTGCTAATATATGAGCTCCTTGATGATGCCGACCTCGCCGTTGCAGAGGACGAGGCCGCCAAGGATCTCGTCGAGGCGGAAGGACGTGGAGGGGGGAGGGGCGGGGAAGCGGACGCGGTGGTGGCTGGGTAGCGGTGGGGGAGGGGCGGAGGAAGGAGGGAAAGGGCGAGGGAGAGAATGAATCGGGGTAGGGCGGCGGCAGGGGGGAAAGGGCGAGGGAGAGAATGAAAGTTAGGGTTTCTTCCTCGCTGCGGTTTCAAAAGGAGGCGCGTCTAGGGTTTCTCGGGAGGGCACCATCTCCATCGTTGGATGGGTAGGTGAGGGAGAGAACGGTGGGGGATCGTGCCCAGCGGAGGGGGATCGCGCCCAGCGGAGTTATCCGCGTGAAGGCAGTTCCTCGCGTCTCATTGGTTAGCGGTGCTTGAACCTCCAAAATATTTTGAAAACAAATCAAAAAATGGAAACAATTTGCATTACGTCATTATTTTACGTGACCTAGCTTTGTTGAAAGATGCACATATTGCGCACAAGAGTGTATCTTGGAATGGAGAACAATGTTGCCGAACAAATTTTTCAACTTTATTACACAAAAAATTCATTTTTCATTTTCCGAGTGCGAAAAATCGGTTATTTTGTGAAGCAACTACCAAAAATATGTTGCAAATTGGGATCAAACCATTTTTGTAAAATATGAGACCACATTTGATGTACAAATAACTAAACGGTTGTGTGTGAAATGGTTTCCATCCACCCCTTGTCAAAAAGACAAATTCCCGTCAATTCAGCTGAAACCGGGTCAAATTTGAACTACGGGTGCCTCGTAGTTTGCTCAAGATTTTTTGTAAAAATCATTTCTAGGTACAAAAGTATCTATTTCATCATATATACACAAAGAGTTCCACAAGATTGAACCTCTAGATACGATCGGTCATGTCCGTCGTTTTGATCGCATTTTGAAATCGGCGTAGATAATTCAAAAAAATCAAAAAGAAGTAAATCCTTCGCAAAGTGTCATTATATGTGACCTAGTTTTAAGGAAAAATAACAAACTTGGAAAATGTAAGATATCTTAAAAAATGTTCACACAAATGACCTCTCATGTATGAAGATTCGTGGCTTTCAGCCCAATTGACCAATGTTTATGCGCTAACCATGACATAGTTTGTTCAAATGTGCCTATATTGCGCACAAGGGTGTATCTTGGAATGGAGAACAACGTTGCCGAACAAAATTTTCAACTTTATTACACAAAAAATTCATTTTTCATTTTCCGAGTGCGAAAAATCGGTTATTTTGTGAAGCAACTACCAAAAATATGTTGCAAATTGGGATCAAACCATTTTTGTAAAATATGAGACCACATTTGATGTACAAATAACTAAACGGTTGTGTGTGAAATGGTTTACATCCACCCCTTGTCAAAAAGACAAATTCCCGTCAATTCAGCTGAAACCGGGTCAAATTTGAACTACGGGTGCCTCGTAGTTTGCTCAAGATTTTTTGTAAAAATCATTTCTAGGTACAAAAGTATCTATTTCATCATAGATACACAAAGAGTTCCACAAGATTGAACCTCTAGATACGATCGGTCATGTCCGTCGTTTTGATCGCATTTTGAAATAGGCGTAGATAATTCAAAAAAAATCAAAAAGAAGTAAACCCTTCACAAAGTGTCATTATATGTGACCTAGTTTTAAGGAAAAATAACAAACTTGGAAAATGTAAGATATCTTAAAAAAGTGTTCACACAAATGACCTCTCATGTATGAAGATTCGTGGCTTTCAGCCCAATTGACCAATGTTTGTGCGCTAACCATGACATAGTTTGTTCAAATGTGCCGATATTGCGCACAAGAGTGTATCTTGGAATGGAGAACAACGTTGCCGAACAAATTTTTCAACTTTATTACACAAAAAATTCATTTTTCATTTTCCGAGTGCGAAAAATCGGTTATTTTGTGAAGCAACTACCAAAAATATGTTGCAAATTGGGATCAAACCATTTTTGTAAAATATGAGACCACATTTGATGTACAAATAACTAAACGGTTGTGTGTGAAATGGTTTCCATCCACCCCTTGTCAAAAAGACAAATTCCCGTCAATTCAGCTGAAACCGGGTCAAATTTGAACTACGGGTGCCTCGTAGTTTGCTCAAGATTTTTTGTAAAACTCATTTCTAAGTACAAAAGTATCTATTTCATCATAGATACACAAAGAGTTCCACAAGATTGAACCTCTAGATACGATCGGTCATGTCCGTCGTAGATAATTCAAAAAAAAATCGGCGTAATTTTGAAATCGGCGTAGATAATTCAAAAAAAATCATGGAATAATTTTAATCCCCAAAATTTATAAGTGGATGTTTACATTTAATCATGGCATAATTTTGAAATCCTGCATTTTTTATCTTGTATTTGAATTTAAAAGAATAATAAAAAATTTAATTCAAATTCTTTAAAACCCTATATAAAGCAATATATAAGCTTAGGGGTATTTCGTATTTTATTTTGATTAAAAACAGTCTGTAATAGTATAGAATGACAGAGTACATCATTTAAAAAAATTCAAAATTTATTTGGTAAAATTTGAAGTTCAAAATCAAAAGTTATTAAAGAAAACTAAAAAGAATAAATGAAAAGAACAAAAAAAAAGTATCAGCCGAGCCAACCCGGCCTAGCCCAGCATCGCAGCCGAACCAGGCCGGTCGGCCCACTCAGAACAGCCCACTCGGCATAGGGCAAAAGGAAAAAAAAGAAACAAAAGTGGCCTCACCCACTAAGGCCTAAGCCTAGCGATTCAGTGCGTTGTATAAAGAGGCCCAGAGCACTTGTATGACACAAACATGTAAGTGGCCTGGTGGTCATGTGCGCCTGGGAGGAGAGGGAGGGCGTGGGTTCAAGTCCCCTTCTCCTTATTTTGTTCCATTTATTCATTTGCTTATGCGAGGGTCCCACATGGCAGCAGGGCGGGTCCCACTGGTTCCACATGGCAGCAGGGCGGGTCCCATATGGCGGGTCACACGGTGGGTCCCACATGGCGGGTCACACAGTGGGTCCCACATGGCGGGTCAGGCTGGTCCCACGGATCACACGGTGGGTCCCACATGGCGGGTCACACGATGGGTCCCACATGGCGGGTCACACGGTGGGTCCCACATGTCGGTTGGGCTGGGCGGGTCCCACCGGTCATTGTGTGCTACTCCTGACAGTGGGTCCTACATGTAAGAGTGACACGTAGGCAAAAATGACACCTAAACACTGACACGTAGGCGAGACAGCTGAGTTGGCTGTCCATTCAGAGTGACACGTAAGCGAAAATGACACCTAAGCACTGACACGTAGGCGAGATTGCTGAGTTGGCTATCCACTAATGCGAATGACCATTTAAATTGGTCGTAGTCGTCTAGAAAAAAGGTCATATATTAGTGCTAGCTGGCTTATGACCAATTCATGTTAGGAAAAAAAGTCCTTTGGTCACAAAATGGTCATAAGTTTGTGCTGTTTACACCCTCAAAACCAGCGTGTGGCCAACTGGTTCAAAATGGTCATAGATCTATGACCAATATTTTGGGCGTCACTATAAAAGGTCACATTATAGCATATTTCTTGTAGTGTAGTGCGGGAGACGGCGATGCCGAGAAAATAGTGGAGATCGCCCATGTCGTTCATGGCGAACTCGGAGTGGAGAGCCGTGATGACGCGCTCGAGGAGACCGGTCAAGGAAGCCGTGAGAACAATGTCGTAGACGTAGAGGAGCAGGTAAGCCATCCCCATGGTCCTGTGCAGCACGAAGAGGGAGGTGTCGGTCTTGGAGCACGTGAAACCAACGGTGGTGACAAAGGAGGCGAAGCGTTGGTACCATGCTCGTGGTGCCTGCTTCAAACCGTAGAGAGAACGGTTGAGGCGACAAACGTGATCCGGCCGGGTGGCGTCGATGACACTAGTACAGACCGACACATCGGATACCCCTCTATGGGAACGGCAGGAGTTAGGCGACGGTAAATCACGACATCCCCCGCGTGCCCGCACTGGGCCGTAAAGCAGGCCCACAACAAAGGCAACGGGTGAATAGTGGAATATATGTTGGCAACGGAGTTTGGTTTAACTCCGTTACCGATGTGTGCTCATCGCACACGGACAGTTTCGTAATCTCCGTTGCCATTAGAAGCAGCCCGACATCCAGCCTATAAGAACCTACTATGCCCTTCACTCTCACTCTCACTGTCTCACTTCCAACCCTAGCCGCCGCACAGTCTCCTCTCTCTCCACTCTCTCGCATGGCTTCCACCGTCGGCGCTGGTAGATCCGGCCATCGCGGCCGCGGCCGTGGCCGTGGCCGCCCCACCCTCCGGGCCTTCAGGCAGCAGCAGCGTCAGCTAGTGTTGCGGGACGAGCTTGCGGAACAGGCCGCCGCCGATCTGGCCCCCGCGGGCCGGTCCCGCAGCCTTGGCGCTCGTCCGCACGGCGAAGGCTCCGGCCGCACCCGCTCATTTGGCCACCATTGCAGCTACCGCGAGATCCGCCAGGCGATGTACCCCGGCCGCCATCCGTATTCCTCCTCCTCCTCGTCCTCGTCCTCCGACGAGGAGGAAGAGGAAGAGGAGGAGGATCGTGATCTGGAGATCGCTTGCCAACTCTCCCGCGCCGATTTCGAGCGCGAGGACGCCAAGCGTCGTCAGGGCGAGGCCGATCTGGAGGCAGCGGTCCTCCTCTCCGAGGCGTCGACCCAGGTCGAACGCGCCGAGGAGGCGGTCTACCAGTCTGATCTCCGGGCCGCCATAACCCTCTCTTTGGTCCACGGCGAGGGCAAGGCGCCGCCAGGGGAGGCCGGCGCTAGCTCCGTCGCCGGCGGCGACGCTAAGCGAGCCCGCCTCGCCTAATGTAAGACCCCAGTTCAGTAGGATAGCTGTTTTCTAGTTGTAAGTAGCTAATTGTTTATCCATAGATTTGCTCTGTTTTTAGTAGGCATTGTTTACACATAGATTTTAGCTGTTTTCAAGTTGTAAGTAGCTAATTGTTTATCCATAGATTTGCTCTGTTTTTAGTAGGCATTGTTTACACATAGATTTTAGCTGTTTTCTAGTTGTAAGTAGCTAATTGTTTATCCATATATTTGCTCTATTTTTAGTAGGCATTGTTTACACATAGATTTTAGCTGTTTTCTAGTTGTAAGTAGCTAATTGTTTATCCATAGATTTGCTCTGTTTTTAGTAGGCATTGTTTACACATAGATTTTAGCTATTTTCTAGTTGTAAGTAGCTAATTGTTTATCCATGAATTTTCTCTGTTTTTAGTATGCATTTGCTCTGATTTTAGCTTTGTTTCTGTTATGCAATGATTTATATATAACATGTGTTGGTATTTTGTCAAGAGTTTATCTTTTATGTGATTCTTTGATGGTGTTGTGCGAACGTCGACTGCACAATACTTCACCTATATGGGCTCATAGGAGAACACCGTAGTATAATGAATTGAGGGAGACTTGGGAGGACATGTAAACCTGAGACCGAATCATGAAGTTATGTTATGAGGGTATTAATATCGGGGACCTTAGAGTGTAATGCTATGGTGGGACATTATGTCTTAATAATTCTTGTGCAATCATTTACTTGGCCACATGATCCATCATAAGGGGTTGTAGTTTATTTATTTAGCTATACCTAATTATGGCTCCGTCCAAAGAAGATTAAAACTTGACAAGATATTCAACGTGTTGTTTAATAAATCTCTATGCCTAGCAATATCCATGACGCTCTCGGGAACGTTTTCCACATATAAGTTACAGATCACTTGAGCTTGTCCTCTTGCCACATAAGAGGATTGGGCTTTCTCTCTTTGAGAGCTTTCACTTGCTACTATTTATTTTCTGCATTGCAACTATACAACCAAAAATACCAAAAACACTTGCATCTTTTATTGTTTTATTTATCAATCTTACTAACCAATACCTTCAGCTACTCGTGGGTTCGACAACCTTTTCTAATCGAAAGGTACTACAATTGATCTTCTCACTTGGGAGTCATCAATGTGTTCCTGTAGGAAATCATATGAATTAACAACGTTCGCTTGGCGAACGGAAAGTTAGTCTCATAAAAAACAACATGCCAAGAGATGATGATACGGCGAGTTGCTATGTCCATGCAGCGGTAGCCTTTGTGGTTCGAAGCGTAGCCGAGAAAGATGCACGTAGTGGAGCGAGGATACAACTTATGCGGCATGGTGGATGCGAGGTTGGGGTAGCAGAGGCATCCGAAGACACGTAGGTGAGAGTAGTCGGGAGGGGTAGAATAGAGTGCAGAAAAGGGGCAGGGTGCCGTGATGGCTGTGGTGGGGAGGCGATTAAGAAGATAGGTGGCGGCATGTAAAGACTCAACCCAAAACTTAGGCGGCATGGAAGCTTGAAATAAGAGGGTGCGAGTGATGTCATTGCCCGTGCGAATGACGCGTTCAACTTTGCCGTTTTGTTGGGAGGTTTAGGGGCATGAAAAACGCACGTGTATGCCGTGAGTAGACGCAAGATCATGGAGTGATCGATTGTCAAATTCCTTGCCATTGTCGCACTGTATTTGTTGAAGCGTGAGTGCAAACTGAGTCTGAACAAAAGCGCGAAAATTAGAGAGAACGCCATATGTTTCAGATTTGCGTCGTAGAGGGAAAGTCCACAAAAAAATGAGTAAAATCATCTAATATGACAAGAAAATATTAAGCAGACTTGCTTTCAACCGGAGAGGTCAAGAGATCACAGTGTACAAGCTCAAAAGGACGCGTAGTACGACTAGACGAATCTGAAAAAGGTAAACGGACGTGTCGACCAAGTTGACACGCATGACACAAACTAGACCCATTTATTTCTTTGTGACATGGAACGGATGATGACGACGCAAGACGGCGAAGCGAAGCTTGTCCGGGATGGCCGAGGCGGCGATGCCAAAGGGTGGGGGCGTCGGTGGAGGCGACCAAAGCGTGGAGAGCGACACCGGGAGCGGAGTAGGGGTAGAGATCACCCGTACTGTTGCACCGGAGCAGTACCGCCTTGGTATGGAGATCCTTCACAGAGAAACCTGTAGGGTCAAACTCAACGGAAACACAATTATCACATGTAAATTGTCTAACGGAGATTAGATTTTTAATGATACTAGGAGTAACTAGAACATTTTGTTGATGACGTGGGCGAGTAGAAGAAAGAGAGCAAAGAGAGGACGAGCTGGAGGCAGTGACGGGAAGAGAGGAGCCATCACCAAGGACTACGTTAGAAAAAGGAGTGCGTGAGTTTAGAGAATGAAAGATACCAGCATCGGAGGACATATGGGCGGATGCACCACTGTCCATGACCCACTCCTGGGTGGGTCGCTGAAAAGCTCATGGCGTTGAGCTGGTTGATGAGCACCGTGGTGTCCCAAGATGGAGTGGCGGCGCACGGCGCGGGCAGGGCTGGGGCGAAGCCGTAGGGTGAGGCAGCTGCTGGCGCGGCGTAGTTGTAGTAGCCGAGAGGAGGTGGCGCCGTTGGAGTGGACGCCATGAAGCCGTGAGTTGCGGGGCGCGGTGATGGTCCGCGCCCGAGGATGCTCGAGGCCCTCGAGCCCATGGGGTACATGTGGATGGACCCTGTCCAGGGGTTGTACGGCGTGGGGGAGGGCAGGGCACCCATGGTACCGGCAGGTGCAGTGCCGGTGACCTTCCTCTTCTTGCCCTTGTAGTGGCCGGCGTTGGGGTTGAACGGAGGCGCCGGCGCCGGGTTCCCGTAGCCGACCGTGGCCGTAGGGCCATAGCCCGGAGGTGGCGGGCGAGGAGGTGGAGGGCCGCGACACCCAGGACCAAGGCCGCCGGGGGCAGGACCGCTGTTCGAGTTGGAGTAGAGAGCAGCGGCGGTGGAGGCACGACCGCTGTGGTGCGGCTTGAGCTCCTGGAGCAGGAGCATGTTCCGCAGCTGGAGGAACGAGGGGAACGGGGTGAGCAGAGGGACGAGTGTGGCGACGTGGTCGAACTTCTCATCGAGGCCTTTGAGCACGTTCCAGACGAGGGCGTCGTCAGTGACGAGAGCGCCATGTAAAGAGATAGAATGAGATGGGATAGGTCACGACCTGTGCCTTCCCTGATGCTTCGTATATATAGTCAAATACAAGGTAACAAACAGATTATAATCTAAACCATAATGGTTTCAATCTCCTATAAACGTGAGGCACAAGATATGATCTAAATGCAACGATATCCTAGAGATATTCGGTTGCCTAATACCAAAGTAGAATTTATTACACTTAACATATACATATTTGATGGCAACTTATTTTTTTGGTAAAAGAACCCGGCATTGCACGTGCATAATTACCGGTTTTTTTAAATGATCTACTGCAGCCCGAGCTCACAATTTTTCTGTGTATCCTGTCATCCAATCCTGATCGGGCCATCGGCCATGTCAGCTATGCTCGGCCAGCTTAGCCCACCAACTCGATCATTCCGTACGGCCCATATCCCACAACTCGATTATATTCCGGCGATGACATCTAAAAAAAAACTAAAAACTCCGGCGATAGAGGCGGGGATTACGGCGGACCGGCCCTCCGGTGATCAAGTCCGCGGCGCGCGCGCCATGACGACGTCTGAATGTCGTTCGGGATGCCGGCCGGCCGGCCAGCGACGGCGACGGTGCAAAGGACAGCGGCTGCGGACGACGGCGGTGACAGGACAACGGCTGCCGATGGGGGCGGCAGGAGCCGGCGGCGGCGCTTTTGCCACATGCCTTCGGCCAAGCGGCCACCAGCTGTGAGTACCTCTTCTCTCATTTTCTCTCTGACTGACAGATGCAGTTCAATTTTAGCTTCCATGTCTGAAGATTAGTCAGTTGGTAGCGTCATTGGAAATGAGAGGCCCCAATTTGAGGTGAGAATGTGGGATCACTAACAAGTTGTGCACTATGATCATGCCGATGAACAAAACAGTAAGAAAATGGATCTGAACATCCTCCAGCTGAACAAACTATTTAGATTCTAAAAAAAATCTTGTAACTCCAACAAACCCTTTTATGCTATTACAGCGCAGCAGGCTCAGTTACCATCATAACATCAACCACAGCACAGAATGAAGGTAAGCACAAATCGAACTACGCTTAGAAGACTTCCTGTAGTATTTTTAAGAAAATACATGATTAAAATCAATAAGAACACAAGGCATGCACAAAACAAATGCAAACAAACCAGTGATAGGTGAAAACAAAGGGAAATTATTGGAGAAAATGTTGACCCTTCAGGACGAGGATCGTATTTCAGCCCAGCTTCACAGTAGGTTTCTTTGGATGGTTGATGAGCTGCCTCTCGAATTCTGTCTTGATTGTTGCATCATCGGTACCCTTAAGCAAGACTTCCTTCAGTTCAGATAGGTCATTCAGGCCGGTAAGCTGATATAACGCACTGGTGCAGTCAATCTTGAGCAGATCAAGTTTCTTCATTGATTTTGACCCAAAGATTACATGTAACTTGCTGGACCTGCAAGTGACCTCGAGGATCTTCACCTTCTGAAGGTGTCCAACTCCTCTCCATACAACTGGGCATGAAAATGGAGCTTCCATCCTCAAGCTGTTTGACTCGAAGGTGTACAATGCATAGCTCTGGTAGCTGGCTAGGAACCCATGCCATTTTTCTGTAAAGTGTCCATCTCCAATCCAACTTACTGAGCTTGCTTAGAGGGTTTCCTAGCGGCAACATGTCTTGGAGCCCATATAGTGTAAGACTCTGTAGGTTCTTCCAAGACAGGGAGTCGTTATCCAAGCAACTTTGACTGTCGTTGTCGAGCTGCACTAACAAGGATTCCAAATGAATAAGACCTGCGGTTTGAAGAAAGAACTCCTTGCTGTTATGCTTGTTGATGCCAGACACTCCGAGCTTGCGCAATTGGGTTAGCTTCTTGAGCTCTTCCACAACGGCCTTCCCTCCTGAAGCACCAACATTAATAACACCGAGTGTGTGCAGAGCCGTCAGTTTTCCAATCGCTTTTGGTACCTTAACACCACCTAGGCCACGACCTTTGCGGACATCTGGAAACCTGCTAGATGAGGCCATTGGTGTTGATGCTGGGACTTTGGTGCCGCACGGATATACTGTAGCTTCTTTAACTTGCCGATGCTTGCTGGCAATGTGACTATGGAGGTATGTCTCACATCCAGAGTCTGCAGCTGCCTAAGATTACCTAGCGAATTTGGCAGATGGAAGATCTCACTTCGTCCTCTTAAAGAGAGAAACTTGAGGCGAAGCATCTGCTGCACCATCGTCTTGAGATCTTCATCCTTCACCCGATGCATTCTCCAGATCAAGCACCCGAAGCAGCCTCATGCTTTTAGAGATGAAGAATGATTCCCAATTTCCAAACACTGTCAGTGACCGTAGACGTGAGAAGTCAATGCTCTCAAACACAATTCGGTCTCTATCCCAGCTTTCCAATATCATAAGGTGATGCCCGGTGCGTTGAGTGGTTAGGACACAATTCTCCCCAAGTTCAAACACAAGGTTCTCTTCCATTGTTCTTGAGGTGATATACTCGCGGATGAAGCCATTGACCTGGCACGCGACCATCCTTGTGTCACTGAATGCAGTAGTGACTAATTGTGGTATCTGCTGGATTATGCTCAGATCAACAAGCTGGGAGAAGAATTTCTCCCCTTATCTACAGCGGATTCTTCTTTACTGTCTCTGGAGTAACCTTCTGCAATCCACCTCCTTACTAGTCGCCTTCGCCGAATATTCTGACCTCGAGGAAAAATTGATAGGTAGAAGATACATGGCTTGAGGGAATCCGGGCAAGTACGGAAGTAGTTATACATCCAGTTAAATAGGCCCCGCAGACTATCATACTCCGGATTGGTCTCCAGACCGTGCATAAATTTGTGATTCAACGAGCGCACAGTATCCATCAATGTTACAGTCTGTGTGGCAGTAAGGCAGCTATAGAAACTATCACTTTGGGAAGACCTCCACACTTCAAAATAAGTTCTTCTAGCTCGGCATCTTTGTGACCATTTAAAGCTGATGATGGATTATTCCTGCGTACCTATGTTCAAACAATTTAAGATTAATTAAACATGTAAGCGTTTAGTATAGTAAATCCACACATGGTGGGCAATCTAGGTAGTGCAGAGCTACGTTTGTATGTGATGTTGCTTGTATCAAATAACTTTGGTTTGTTGCCATCTATACATATGGTTTATATTTATTTTATTGCATAAATACTTAAATACTACATATAGGTAAGCTTGACATCGCATGCACTATTCCTAGCTCGCCACTCAATCCAGGAACACATATAGTTTAGTAAATGCATGCATTGGTTAAATAAACTAGTAAGCAGAAATGAAATTAGTTATACAAAGTTATTGTTAACCATGTGCCTTTTATTTATGTATGAAAAGACAACCAGTACAGATTAAATAAATCCGATTAGACGCACTTGTATAAATTTGACAGCTGCTACACGCAAAATATTTAGAGTCTTAGGTGAAAATGATATCATTACTCGGGAAAAGTATGTTCATAACATAAGTATTTCATATTTTATTTAACATAAAACATACAAACTAAAATCAAAATTGCATGATAGACACTGTCTACACCCAGTGATCTTATCATTATATGTGTACTTATTACTTAATTTTCTTCCATATTACTTATATATATTTCAAAGCTTCATAGAATATGTTTGCTACATTTTATAAATAAGTACATATTAATATGTCATAGATATACAACGTATTCTAACATTTGCTCATGAAACAAATATTAACATCTGTACTTACAAGTGCAGTCAAAGCATTAATTTTTTATACTTGAAACATGGTCATACCCTTTTTTCTTTCATGTGGACGTGTGTTATATCAAAACTGAACATCCATGATGTTTTTACTTTTCTCACGTATGTTTAAGATGAGCAGAATCTCTAGAGGGCTGCCATTCTGGATAATATGCAAACACATACACACTCATCTTTAATGATATAGAGGCTGGAGTAATCCAATTCTTTTATTATTCAGAAAAATGATCCTGATAAGGCTAACTGCCAATACACATATACAGTTTTCTGATTTTGCTAACTGAAGGGACGTGCATGCAAGAAATGCTAGATACAATAGCTCGGAAGAAAAAACTATCATATAGCTTTTAAGAAAACACACCTCATTCCTGAAGAGATCCATGGCTGCTGCAGCTTCTAGACCTTTGACATTAAAGACTTGTTCTTCATTATTTGTGCAATATGTAGCGATGCTGGCTTCAGTTGTAATGACAATGATAATACTTGCCGAAGAACTTGATACCAATGCAGGCTGTATTAAGTCCCATTCTTCTTTGGACTGAAGATCATCAATAACCACGAGACACTGATTTATACTCAGAAGCTCGCGACACTCTTTAATAGGGTCTTTTTCTGAATGATGATCCGAAATTAAGCTTCGTGAAAAATCCCTTAAATTTAATGGATGTGATACATCCACCCAACATACTTGTTAAACTGTTTGGTGTTGAGCATTCTATCATAGAACAAGTTTCTAACAAGAGCAGATTTCCCAACGCCAGCTATCCCCCAAACGAGATAACCGGGGAATTATTGAAACGTGCCCCAGCTGTATACCTGCGAAGTTCATTCATTTGTGGCTCGCGTCCAACAAGGGGATAATTGGTGATCCAATCATACACCTCTTTCATATCAGAGGAGGGAATTTTTTCCAACGACAAATTTGGGCCCCCTTCACATGCCATTGGTTTATCTTCTTTGTTTCCATAGTATTGAGAACCCTACATGTGAGCAGAGGTGTTAATTGACATGGAAGTACCAAGGAAGGGATAATAAGAACTTAGAAAGTATTTCCTCCGATCCTATAAAAGCTTGACATCGATCGGACTGTAAGATCCAACTTGTAATCAATTTTATTAAGATATGTTTATATATACATAAAAACACACATTATGAATGTACTTTTCTGACATTCACACTGCCATGGCTATTTTTTCACAAGAATATATAAAATAGATTCAGTACAACACTACGCACAACAGTTTTTTTTTGTCTTAAAAAAACTATAAATGAGCCTTGTTGATCTGAATAACTGAATGTAGTGGAGATTGTAAACTTGTAGCTACTGTTATTCTACTACATGAATAGATTTGGGACAATAAGTTATAGTTACTGTTACATAACTAGAACGTTCACATGAAAAAGATACCAGCATAGTAATTTGGCTTCAACTTTATTTGCTTACTTTTATGAATACATATATAACAATGATGAAAATTATGTACTGAAGATTAATTATATTCATTTAAAAACTAACCGGGTAAAATAACAAATAACAACTTAAAAATTTATAATATATCTTGAAAGTAGTTGATGATCTTTTTTTGTTTTGCAGGGTAATTGATGATGTTTAGTGGTTAATTAATTACCTCCTTGAAGAATGCACAAACCGAGTGTTCTGGTGAGAACTGCTTCAGCTCCAGCGGTTGGTAAGAGTGTCCGATGCACAAGCTTGCAATCTCGAATTGCTGCGTGGACACAATGATACAGCTCCATTCTTCATGTCAGGAAGGAATGTCCTCACGGCATTCCAATCCACCATGTCGGTCAGGTTCTCCAA
The DNA here is from genome assembly GCA_947311845.1 of Poa pratensis. NCBI lineage: Eukaryota > Viridiplantae > Streptophyta > Magnoliopsida > Poales > Poaceae > Poa > Poa pratensis. The sequence continues at coordinate 26,157,815 of CAMZMU010000041.1, read as the reverse complement.
GACAACAAGGTATGTCTTCTTGTTCACTTCTTCCACAAACTCCTTCAAGAGGTGTTGTTGCTTGGCCTTCATCTTTGTCAGGACATATGCACCCAGATCTGCCCCTTGTTTGTCGTCAGTGTCTGCGGCATAGACCTGAGCCATGAAGCGCCGCACAAATTCATGGGGTTGAAAGGATGCATGAGCTTCACCCAGGCACGGCATGCAAAGTTCTTGCAGATTTCTGGATCATTGTAGGCCTTCCAGATAGTGGAGGTCGTCCCGAGATCGCCGCCCGTACCCCACACCGAGACTACCTGAAGATGAGTGTTTTTATTGTCTTTGTTGGTGATCAAGTGGGTGAGATCCCCCAAGCCTTGCTGCCTCCTGGCGGCGTCCCTGGCCTCAGCGAGCATGTTGAGTGCTGTCGAGCCAAGGGCTGTGGCACCAGTCGTGGCCGCCTGAAGCTGTGTGACAGGCTTGGAACCAGAGTCGCTGATGAGACTGTAGCGCGAGTTCCTCGTGCTCACGTCCTCCACCCTCGCCTTGAGCTGCTCAATCTCCTCGACCGCCTCGTCCAGCTCCAGCGCCTTGGGCGGCGGCGTTATGCACCATGACGGGATCACGCGCCACCACCATCTGGCCTTGGTGTCGAGGTGGATGACGAACTCGATGCAGTCCTCCACGTCGTAGGCGAGCTCACGGACCTGGCGCACCCAGGTCATGACCACCTTGTTCTCCACGCGCTCCTTGGTGGCGACGGTGAGGAACGAGCTCATCATCTCGAACTCGCCGGTGATGAAGACGAGGTTCCGCTGCGCCTTCTGCCGGAGCTTGGACTCCTCCTCGATCGCCGACTGGGCCTTGGTCAGCGCGCCATCCACCACCGACTTGGCCAACCCAACAACCAGGTCCGCCATGGCTGCTAGCTAGCTCTCCCGGTCTGGTGTTTAATTCTTGTGTGTGTGTGATGCTGCCGGCGTGTGCTGGATTGAGTTGTGAGAACTGGGAGACGCTAGCTGTTCTTAAAGAGTGATTGGCAAACTAGCTGCTCATCTTGCAAAGAAATTCATTGCAAGACTAGGCCCGTGAGATGTGCAAGTCATGCGACACCCACATTTTGGGTTAAATTAATCATCTGCCAAGTTACAGCTAATGGCTCTGGAGCTAATATTTTTCAACTTCTATTCGTACAACTATGTGCTTCTTATATTGACATCTTCAGAGAAGTCGTCGTATGCAATTAGCGGTATCGCAGAAGGTTTTGTCACCGTCCAATAATACAGAGCGCCATGACTAATTAGGGCTGGACTAACGAGCTGCTCGGCTCGTTAAGGCTCGGCTCGTTAAGACTCGTGATCGTTAAGGCTCGAATCATTAAGCTCGTTAAGGTTAACGAGCTAAATATAAAGCTCGGCTCGGTTCGTTAAGTGTTCGCGAGCAGCTCGTTAAGAAAATAAATCTGAATATAGAGATCACGAGATAATTGACGATTAACAGGAAGTAAAAGGGATTCGATGTTTCCTACATTGGTTGACATAAATCTCGGTTGTGATATGGGCTTGCTAAACAATGTTGAGTCATCACTTGTTAGGTTGCTAGTTAGATGAGATGTACTCTTAAAAAGACATGGTTAAAAAGACATGGATCCAAATTAACGAGCTTAACGATCTGCTCGCGAGCCTCGTTAGCTCGCTCGTTTAGCTCATTAGCAATAACGAGCCAAAATCATTGCTCGGCTCTATTTGTTAGCATAACGAGCCGAGCTAAATGAGTCGACCAAACGAGTGCTCGTTGAGCTTGTCGAGCATCGAGATTTATATCCATCCCTAGCCATGACCGAGTCCCTACCACACAGATAAGACAGAGGACCACCACATGTGTGAAGTTTTGGCCCATCCACACTCTAAATTAAATTATTTTTTCTGGCTAGTCCGTTCTGAATTAATTGACTCAGATTTAGTACAACTTGTACTAAATCAACAGAGGGAGTATATATGAAATGAGTTGGATATTTCAAACAAGATTGGCAGATAAGAGGGAATGAATTTCATTCACAGAATAAAAGCATTACATACAACTGTATCTTAAAAACCAAAACCCGGGTAATGACTTCTACGGAGTAGCTTTTGAATAAAGCAAAAAAATGCCATGGGAGGCAAAGTCTGACATAATAGTACGATCCTGAGTTACGTGATGACTAGGACTCGTAGCTCAAGTCCTTGAAGTTCACACTTGTGTCTTGCTAAATAATTTTTCTATCACTAGTTTTAGTGATCTTGTGCTTTGATCGATGTAGTCACTTTTTTCTCTCATTTCTATCGTAAAATAGGACACTGGAACTACTAATGGCTTAGACCAATGGATTTGTCTGGTTGTAAATATGAAAAATACTATGTCTCGTTAACCACCATTAATTAGTGCACACTGGCCTCCTTCTCGATTGCTGTATTAATGGTCATTTGTATAGCCCTTGGCCAATCCAATCACGTGGTTCACCCACTCTCTATTTATCTTGCCCTTGGCCAAGTCATTTGTATACTGTTTGGATGTGGTTATGCTAATACGTGCAATTATGCATTAGTTGATTAGTGCGTCAGAAGCCAGAGAGCAAATGCTAAGTTAATCCCAGATGGCATTCTTTAGGGGCGATAGCGATCCATGACCTACCGGTCATGTGAAACATCATATTAATTACAAGACATGTTGGCCATAGTTTTGCGATATGAGCAAGTCTTTGCCCATCAACATAAATTCAATTAACCGGTCATAAGCTCTGGTAACATCTAATAGTTGATTTCGAACTAAATTTTATGTATTCTTTTTGCAGCAAGATATTTATATGTATCCTTACAACCTTTTGTTTCTTATCTTGCTTCATTTTTGTGACGTCCTTTTCCGAACGGAGGGAGTAGTAGAACAATGGTTTGATTTTTCAATAATCTGACTTGGTGTCTTTTCAGTTATTTTGTTTTTTTTTCGCTGTAAAAGAGCCCAGCAATCATAGATATAACATTTGCATGGACATTAGGTCAATGGATTTGTAAAGATGTACTATGATTAATATTTTGATCAGGATTGACCAGATCTGTCAGATGAGCTACATATCCCAAACAAGGATCTGTGAGATCATAATTTGTTTAAATGAGAATACTTTTATTGAGATTAGAGCTGAAGTATGGTCTAACTGAAGATTTAGTTTAGTTGTAGGTATGAAAAACATAATATTTTCATAAGGCACTCCTGGTGACAATCCTGTAATTAAATGGGGGTGCACAATCCTGTAACTCTTTGTTGTGGCATGTTCAGAGAAGTAGCTAGAAGGTCCCCATCACCAAGAAGTCTTTCCTGGTTTTCTCTGGATCTTGCATTATATAGCTGTGACACACATTTCCCTTTCTTAATTCTTCTATCTACCTCTGATTTTATCATACTTGGCGAACGATATCCCCATCGAAGCTGAGCAGTGGATGATTGCAGGCACGGAATCGCCGTGTCCGCTGCCCCTCCACGCCCGACCTCCTGATGCATAGCTCTGTCCTGGACATGTACATAACCTAGCTTAGATTTTTTTTTCCTTCCGTTTTGTTTTCTTGTTCTGTTTATTCTAAGATGTGGGCTGGTTGGCACCGAAATGATGTGTGTTTGAGAGAAAAAAGAGTAAAATACCCACCGTTCATTCACAAACCAGAGCATATTACAACTATACTTGAAATACCATAATAAGGGAAGAGGATCCAATTATATTCTCTGTCTACTTGTTAACTAACTGATCCAACTGGCATTCAGTACAAAAATATCAGGCATTACTTTGTACTCATTTTCACCGAGTAATTTGAGGTATGGTTTCTGGGATGAATGCAGATATACCATGTCTGCGGTGCCTCCATTTGTGATCTTTCATATTCACTGTTATTTTGTTGACAAAAGACTGACCAGAGGAATCCGATGTGTGCCTATGATATTCTGATAGTACTTTACTTACTGGATCCATTTCGTTTAATGTTGACTTTGTTACTAGAGAACATAGTATAGCAGCAAGGAAATATTAGGGGTTTCTTTGAAACTTCCACTCAAATCAACATTTGGACCTAAAACTTTGTAACCATTTGAAGCTCTACCTTTGACTTTTGAAACTGTTTCAGATGACCTCTAAATACTGACGTTGGTGTCACTTAGGATGGGATTGGCTTACATTCAGCTGACCAATGAATGCAAGATATCATTGAAGCGCTAACTGACCACGGATGGAGGTCAGATTCAACCAAATGTATTTCATCGTATTCAATTTGTGATCCCTCCTGTTTGAACTTATAGATGGAACTTATGTATATGCACCGGCTTAAACATAATGATTTAGTAGAAGCCATATTAATGAGTTTTGCCCAATTGTAGCATTCGCTGTCTTTAACATTCCCATTAGAACTTATCTGTTATCATCTTGTTTTGCCCAATAATAATGAGACATGAACAGTGAGACGGTAGATTTTTCATGATTAATAACAAAAGATACAATTTCTGAAAAGAAATAACATTTTAAATGTTTCCACATTGATACTGACAGGTCTTATTATCAGTATACAATTACTATCTTCTAGAAATAACAGAGCACTATTTCTTCCTGTGAAAAAGGGATCCAATCTTCGAGCTAGTTGAAGGTGCACGTGGCGCCTGAAATTTCACATAGCATGTTGGAGCCATCAGAAATGTCTAACAGAAACTATATGATCATGCAGATATTTGATTTTTTGTTTTGCAATCAGAGGTTTTATAATATAGTAAGATACATTTATTATTTTTGTTGTCAGAAAATTTAGATATCAATATATATACATGAATATGCTTGTAATTTCGAAAATTAAGACATTGGTGCATACACACTGTCTTGAATATAGAAGGGCACCAGTGACCCTCCATTAGTTACCAAAAGAACATTAAAGCGATCAGCCATTTCAGAGCGTATACTAAAGTTAAGCTATTTCTCTACATGTTTATGTAATTAAAGCATCGCAGCATAGAACCTCTTAATTTATCCCGTATTGAGTTACCTCGTTTTCTTTCCGGCTTGCATGTAGTCCGTTGAAAGTGTCAACAATTTCATCTATGGGAGGTCTGCATTTCCGATCAACCTCCACGCATTTTAACCCAATTTCGATGCATCTTTTAACTTGCTGGAGGCCATCTGGATCTAGCCGTGCGTATTTGGATGCTATGTGCTCCAGCGTCCACTCTTTACGTACCTACAGACACAACTCTGATGATTACATTTGCAAACCAAATGTGGCATAACACTCGAATTTCAAACTTCAAAGCTCAAACGATTAATGTTTTATCCTACTTTATCAATAAACTTTCTTGCGGACGGCTGGTCTTTTTCAGGGCAGTTCTTTTCTCTTGTCGTGATCTCGATTATCATTAGGCCTAAACTATATATGTCCGACTGCGCCGAGATTTCACCTCTGTACAGATATTCTGGGGCCATGTATCCGCTGGATGGCATTAACATCGAAAGTCAAATGGGATTCACATCATAGTAAGGAACAAAGTAATGCTGTCAAACTTCACGGTAAGCTTACTAGGATCCCACAACAGTCTGTGTGCACAATCTGGTCTGTTCTTGGCCAAAGACTCTGGAGAGTGCGAAATCCGCAATCTTTGGTACCATATTGTCATCCAACAATATATTTTCGGGCTTCAGATCCATATGGATAATGGGGATGTCCAACTTGTGCAGGTAAAGCAAGCCCCTGCAAATCCCCTTGATTATTTTGAAGCGTGTGTCCCAGTCGATGCCGGTTTCAGACGAAGACACATCCTCGGCTGCTTTGGGGCCTGTATATATATAAGGGTAAGGTCAGTTAGCAATCTGGAATGTCTTAGCTAGCTTCAAACTGGAAAACTATGAAGGGACACTGAACTGTAGTATTACGTACCAAAAAGTTTGTCGTGAAGGCTTCCAACAGGCAAGTACTCGTAGCAGAGTAAGCTCTCAGTTATGTCTGCCTGGATGTACCTCCCGTCGAACTGCACCAGTTTCTTGGTGGTCTCGCTGCAGAACCCAACCAGCTGCACAATGTTGTCGTGCTTGAGCACCATGACGTTCTGAACCTCCTTCTTGAAGGTCTTGTCGGCCGGCATCGGAGCATTCTCCTGCAGCTTCTTCACCGCAATCACTCTGTCTCCATCAGGAACAATCCCCTGTTTTATTCAACCCGCAGATACGCTAGATATATCAGCATATCTTCATCAACCTTTCTGTCTAAAAAATCAACCTTGGTGGCAGTTAATAACAGAAACATAGTAAGGGGAAAACCAGACCTTATACAGTGTTCCGAATGGGCTTCCACTGATTTTCCGGTCTTCGGCGAAGTCATTGGTGATCTTCTTCAGAAAGTCGTATGGCAGCTCCGCCGGTAGCTCGGGGCTCCCCTTGCTTCCCTTGGCAGCCATTTCTGATGATTCAAGAAACTTCTGAGAGCAGATGTCTATGTGGATGAATCGCCCCAACTCCTCAGCTTACCGAAGCAGCAGCTGCTCAAAAAAATACAAAAATTAACAGCTGAAAATAGCTACTCTCGGGGCCCCATGTTCTCTTGCGTTTTAATTTTAGTGGCGGCCATTTCTGACGATTGAAGGAAAGCGTGGGCAGCCACAAGACGTCGAGTAACAACTAGTAAAGAAAATGAAAAATATAACAGCTAAAAAATCACTGACCGTCGAGGAGAGGAGCACCTGAGGCCACAGGGTGCTGGGAAGAATGGGACGGGATGGATGTCAGTTTACCGAAGCAGCTACGGGAGTGGATCTATGAAGGAGCGACAGGAGGAGGAAGAAGAAGGGGAGGTTGACTTGACTGCAGGCTCAGTTCGGTCCTCTGATCTATATAACCCCATCGCGTCCAAGTCATAAGAGCATCTCTAGAATCCGCAAAACTAGAAAACCGCAAAAGCATTTTGCGGGTCGCGTTTTTCACGTTTTTGCTCGGTATTTCGTGCAGCGAAGAACAGAACCCGCAAACGGAACCTGCATTTCTTCGATTTGGAAATTTGAGAATTCGCGGGAACGAACTAGTTCATATTGGACAGCAGCACGAGTTGATTTTTACACAAAATGCGGCCTAGTTCGCTGCCGATCAAACCTAGCCTACATCTACGCTAGCCTAGGTCGCCGCCGATCAAACCCTATTGGTCAAAATGCGGCTCCTCACCGGAGCCATGGACGCGGCAGCGACGCAGCGGCGGAGGAGCTTCACTCCTCGTCGGAGACGAGGTCGATGACGGACGGGAGCGTGCTGATGACCAGCGCCTGCTCCAGCAGCCCCTGGTTGATCTCCGCGGCGACCTTGGCACCGCGTAATTATGTGACGGGTAAACAAATTACAGCTGGACAATTGATAATATTGATAAGTGCATAACATGCATGTGCAAGTTGTGGCGTCTACTATGAGATTCATTTGGGCATTACGACAAAGTACACAGACCGCTATCCAGCATGCATCTGTGCCTAAAAAGTCCACCTTCAGGTTAATATCCGTACCCCTTCCGGTATTAAGTTGCAAGCAACAGATAATTGCATTAAGTAAAGTGCATAATGTAAACAACACATTCATCCTTAGACAAAACATCATTAGGTTACCCCTAGTAGCAACAGCACATCCACAACCTTAGGGGTTGCTGTCACTCCCCCAGATTCAATGGAGACTGAACCCACTATATAGCATAACTACTCCCTCTTGGAGTCACAAGCATTCACTTGGCCAAAGTTTCAACAAGTAACGGAGAGCATGTAAGATCATAAAAGATATAGACATAATATTTCAGTATTCAACTTGACATAGTATCAATATTCGTCGGATCTCAGCAAACACAACATGTAGCATTATAATAAGATGATCTTGATTATGATAGGCAGCTCACAAGATCTAAACATGATGGCACAAGAGGAGAAGACAACCATCTAGCTACTGCTATGGACCCATAGTCTAAAGATGAACTACTCACGCATCACTCCGGAGGCAGGCATGGCGATGTAGAGCCCTCCGGTGATGATTCCCCTCTCCGGCAGGGTGCCGGGAAGAGTTTCAGAACCCTCCCGAGTTAGGGTTGACGGCGGCGGCGGCTCTGGAACTTTTCGTGGAATATGACTCGGGTGTTTAGGGTTTTCCCAAATAGATGAATATATAGGCGAAGGGGCGGCGTCGGTGGAGGCCTGTGGGCCCCTCACCACGTCATGGCGCGGCAGAAGGTGGGGCCGCGCCGCCACGTGGTGAGGACGGCCCACAGCCCCCCTTCTCTCTCCTTCGGACTTCGTGTACGTGACAGAAAAATAGGAGGTTGGGCTTTTGTTTCGTCCAATTCCGAAAATATTTCCAGAACAACTTTTCTGAAACCAAAAACAACAGAAAACAGGAACTGGCACTGTGGCATCTTGTTAATAGGTTGGTCCCAGAAAATGCATAAAAATGATATAAAGTGTATATAAAACATGTAGCAATTTGGCATAATATAAGCATGGAACATCAGAAATTATATATACGTTGGAGACGTATCAAAACCGTGTATCGGGGGTCATGCGCCATTAAATTGCCCTAGACCCCCAAAACAGTGCCTATAGCCCACAGAAATAGCGAGAAATCGTGAAAATGACTAGTTTTGAATACACACATGAAACTCTAAATTGGGGGTAGACACAGTTTTTTCCGATAAAGGGAGCTTTATTACTTAAAATGTTAAAATATTGTAAGCATTACAAGCAGACACAGCTTGACTACATCAAGGATTATATGGCAAACGATGACATGAGAGAAGCCGCGTGACCCCAAGTACGCCATGTCGGCGCCTTTTTGGGATGACATGGTGACGGCAGAGCACGAGGCCGGAAGAAGCAACAAGCGACAGTTGCACGCTGCCCGACGAGTGGTTCGTGTTCGATGGAGAGCTGAATTCTGACAAAATGTCTAGCGAGCCGGAAGAGGAGTAAGTGGCCGGGTTGAGCGACTGCGAGGAGGAGCCCACCAGGAAATGGAGTGGCATGCATGCTGCAATCGAAGAGTTCCTAGCACGACCGTCACAACGACCATCGTCGGTCGTCTACGTCACCTCCGACTATAACTAGGGCGGCGACACATAGGCATACAAGTTCCCCAAGTCCGGAGGCATCACCACCGGCCCCTCCAGCGCTGGTCGTCGACATCACCTCCGGCCATGGGCCGACATCAACACCAAGGCTCGAGCTTGCCTAATTGAAGCCTGCGAGAAGTCCTTGATATACCAGCACGTCTTAAGGATTGTGTGGGCTATAAACATGATCTGTATTGCAGATGTATGCTTTTGAATAACATGATCACAAGTTATTGACATATCAATCTATTTAGCCAAAAAAGAATCAAAATCTTATTATAGACATGAAAATATACATCATTAACTTGTTGTTGCACCTTAAGTGCCGACAAAAAATGTCTCGACCAGCAGTTTCCAAAAACAAATTACATTTAATGTCTCCACAATGACGTTACATCAAATGGTATTATATATAAAAAATTAAAAGGGCTTCCAGCAAAACGGAGCAAGTTTTCTTCACCGGACCTCTCGGGCCCAACTTTCATGTTCACTGCAGACCACACGGAAGACCTGAAATGTGTAGCATGAACTAAGTGAGTCTGCATGTATTTGTTAGAAATTATCATCCCGGGAAAGGAGCAACAACATCAAGTTTCTTCTCAAAGTTCCCATGAAACTTATTCGTCTAAGTAGAGCGCCTCATAGTCATTGTTACCTTGGATGCAGTTTAGCTTATCCCGTTGAGCTTGCCAACAATTTTTTCTATAGAGGGTCTGAGTTTCCGATCAATACTAACACATTGCATTCCAATTTCGATGCACAGTTTAACTTGCAGAAGGCCCTGTGAACCTAACAAATTGTACTTGGATGCTATGATCTCCGGAGTCCATGTTTTTTGTACCTACATGCAGAAATGGAATCATGATGGTCCATGACAGTGTACAAACCAAAATGTAATGCAATATTCAGAATGAAGATATAAATAATCATATAATATTTCCCCTTACTTTTTCAACAAATTTTCTTGCGGACGGTTGTTTGTCTTCAGGATGGTTCTGCTCTCTTGTGGCGATCTCAATAATCATGAGGCCTAAACTATAAATGTCTGACTGGGCCGAGATTTCACCTCTGTAAAGATATTCTGGAGCCATGTACCCACTGTATGACATTAATATCAAGTTAGGTAGGCAGTACTAGTGTGACGAAACTGGAACTTACATGTAATTAAGAAGAAAAACAAATGTGTTATGAAATTTCGTAACGAGCTTACTATGATCCAACAACTGTTTGTGTGCACAAACGGGTTTGTTCTTGGCCAAAGAGTCTAGAGAGTGCAAAGTCCGCAATCTTCGGAACCAAATTTTCATCCAACAGTATGTTCTCAGGCTTTAGATCCATATGGATAATGGGGAGATCCAACGTGTGTAGAAAATGTAGACCTTGGCAAATCCCCTTTATAATTTTGAAGCGTGTGTCCCAATCTTTTGTTGAAGACACAACCTCCGTTGTTTTTGTCCCTGTATATCAGCGTAAAATGGTAAAGAACCCCACATAAAAATATGTAATGTAAACATACAACTCTTTTGTTTTTCCTTCTAGTACTTAAAATGATTGAAAAGGCAAAACTTTGGTACATTTGAAGAGGAAATAGACATCACGCCGAAACTCTAAGGTACGTACAAAAGTGATGTCCTAGCTAAACATTTGAAATGTAATATTAAGAGAAACTAGAAGATATATGTAAATGTCAGATACTGAATGACATACCAAAAAGATTCTTCTTTAAGCTCCCATTAGATAAATATTCGTAGCAGATCAAACTTTCATTAATGTCTGCCTGGATATATCTTTTATCGAACTGTACCAATTTTTTTGACGTTTCACTGCAGTATCCAACTATCTGCACTATGTTTTCATGTTTGAGCGCCATAACGTTCTGAACTTCCTTTGGAAATGTTTTGTTCGGAGGCATCGGTGCGTTCTCCAGAAGCTTCTTCACAGCCATCACTCTGCCATCATCCGGCACAATCCCCTGTTTAATCTCGTAGATACTATGTATCATCATCTGTTTATCAAACTTAACTGAAATTATGAAATGGAAGATAGGAAGGGAAAATCAAACCATATAAAGTTTTCCAAATGGACTTTCACTAATTTCCCGATCTTTGGCGAAGTCGTTCGTAATTTTCTTCAGAAAGTCAAATGGTAGCTCCGTTGGTAGTGGGATGGGTGCGGGGCTTGTCATTTTCTCCTGGGTTTTACTTCCAGAGGCCACAGCTGGTGATTAAGAAGCGCGGGCAGGTAAATTAAGCTGTGGATTGCCACAAATTTTTATATCATGAACGCAGCTTACAACATACATCAGACAAGAATGGAAAACTTAACATGATGGCGCTATGAACAACTAAAAATGGCTGCACAAAATCACTAACGTACCTTTGAGAGGAGCGATTGAGTCCTTCAGGGATTCTGGTTGATTGGAAGAGAGGAACGAGATGAATGTTCTCCTTGCTAAGCTAGCAGCAGGTGGGAGTAGATATATACGGAGCAACCCGAGGAGGAAGAAGGGTAAGTTGACTTGACGGGAGAGCCTATGAATATCCTTAATATACGCTATAGCTCAATTGGGTTTAAAATACACCGGGGATTAAGAATAGGTCTTACAATTCTGGCTCTGCCCAACACACTAAATTATAATTCTGTGCTGTCCAACATGTAACTTGGCCATTTGCTGTATTGAGCTTGTCTGGTACACCTAATAAGAGCATCTCTAGCAGAAACTGTAAGCCGCGGAACTAAATATGCGATTTTGAGTTTGCGGAAAACCTGGTTTACGGATTGGAATCGGCTGTTGTATTCTGTTTTACCACTCGGCTTTACGGTTTCTGTTCTGCCGTAGCCGATTCCATCCCGTAAACCGAATAAAATATGATATTTTCAACATATTTCCGTCAAATTCATCATATTTCGATATAAGTTTGCGAATTAACATAGTTTAAACTACCTAAGATGATAATTAACATAGTTTGTATCACATGCCCAAAATATCTCATCCATATACCCACTAATCACCACCTAATCAATCATCAAAGCCGCCACCACCACCACCACTTGCCATCGCTCCAAGATCTCATTCCTTGCTATGTCATACCACTCTTTGGTTAAGTCATCTTTCTCACTTCGGTCCATCATCATTATCGTTCTCTTTGCCAAGCCTATTCAATATCAGCGGCCTAGGGATATGCCTGACTTTCATGGGAGGGGTAGTAGTGTCACGACGACAGGTTTTGTCCATTTTTGTATCACAAACATGCCCTGCATATTGGCCCGGTCCAAACAAAATCGGGGGGGTGGGGGGGAGGGGGGACGATATCGACCTCCTAGGCCACTATATGAAGAGGACTGGCGGGCATTTAGGGTTACCTCCTCCATTTTCCTCCGCTGCAATGCATCTCCTCTGCCGCTAGCTAGTTCCCCTCCAGCGAGCAATTTGGCGCGAAAATAGTGCACGGCCTCGGCAGTGCACCACCTCCAGACAGTGCGGGCCTCGCTGGTGCACAACCTCCAGGCTAAGCCGGCCTCAGCGATGCGACATGGTCGTGGCTCCGCCGTTGGAGGACTCCATCTCTGAGGAGGAGTACCCAGAGGACTCCGACGGCTCGCTCTCCTCCCTCACCGAGCCCACTACCAACGATGATGCGGATGAACTCGCCGCAATCACAAAAGGCGACGAGCTACTGTTGCATATCAAGGCAGAGTCGCGTTTCTCCTATCGTGGGAAGAAGCGGCACTGTTAGGCCGCCCAATGTGTTGAAGTGGTGAACGAAGCACAACTCACGCATGGCCTCTGGTTGAGTGTCGAGCGTGCAACACAGCAACGACATTTGGAGAGGGAGGAGCGTCGCCGGCAGCGACATTTGGCGAACGAAGCATAGTAGTACGGCGGTGCATAATTAAGGTATTTTGGATTTACAAACCGGGAAATCAGTTTCGGGAGTTCTACGGGTTTGTGTTTTAGGTACCTGCTAGAGATGCTCTAAGGCGTGAATAGCAAGAAGGGAAGGGGCATTCAGAAGTATGAACTAAAGTGCCTTCGGGTTCCTTCCTTCCTCTGATGGCGTGTGTCTTGTTCTTCGGCTTTGCGAGACGCGAGTTTGTATCCAGATTCGTGTCCAAATTTTATATCCGATTCATGTGAATTGAGTTTTCTGCATAGCCCAAATGTCATCTATGCGTCACAGCTCAATATCATATTAAGAGAGAAAATTTAATATTTTGTATTTAATATTTTACTTTGGCCGCCATAATCACTGTATACACCTTATTGAACTTCTGAATTAATCATAGTATTATTTCTTGATAGGAGTGGGTTGATCACAATTATAAGGACACCTTTCCCTCGATTTGAATTCTTAAAAAAGTAGATGGATGTGTCATTTCTTTTTCCTTTACTACTTGGACTGGAGATTGAGAAACACAACAAAACAAAGACTAGTCACGGATGAACTGTTTTGTCATGACTCATGACAAAGAGACAGGCTCCAATGAGAACACCATGGAGTTTACCAGTTGACCTGCTACGGGGGTCTTCTTAGTTTGTACCATTTTTGCCACTTGCTCCTCACGATGATTGCTACATAATTTCCCACTTGCTCGCGCATCCGCCGGATCTGGCCAGTGGGCACGCCGTGTTTGAAAACGTCCAACGGATGGATAGAACACCTTCTCCTGGTGCACAACTCCAGCACTTGCTACCTCACAACTATAATAATTGTATAGACTTACTTTTTTTTTGAAAAACATAGTACAACACAGACGCTCACATACATGTGCATACAACTCACCCCTATGAACGCACATACGCACACCCTACCCCTATGAGCACCTCCGAAAGACTGAGCCAGTGGTCGGGTCTTGAAATTGACGAAGTCACCACAGGTGCCTCGCTGTCGACGGGAACGTCGCCTCCCACTGAAAGAATATTCTGCCTAAATGAGAAACACCAGCGTCAAATCTAGAATTTTGAACTCTGATGGGCTGGGGGCACAACCACCCACCTAACCATCTAGGATTTGTATAGACTTAGCTTGACTTGTAAATTAATCACCTTGCTATTTTTCGATTATTTTGTCCAATCGTACTCCTGCTATCAAAACATAATTAGTTCACACATCTTAGATCAACTTGTCCGAAACTCATTATTCAACAATCACTGGCTGTTAGGCGCGACGATCATTATTATAGAATTTCCAACGTCTGGCGAAGACTTGCTCGCAGATCTGGCCAGTAGGTACCTTGTTTGAAACTATCCACTTGATATAGCTGTTTGAACTTTGGACTCTTGCTAATCATTCGATGAATGTGCTCCTTCATCCAACTTTCCTGCCCACTACTCTCCCTGCCTGGAACAACCCGGTACCCGCGCGCGATGCTGTTCTTGATCTTGCCGCTAGTGTCAAGCGTTTCCGCTCCGCCGCCAAGCGGTGGAAGAAGGAGCACCGGTACGTCCCTCTCCTTGATAACAATTGTCGCTTCGTGATTAACCTGCTGGATTTCCTCGAGGAGTCTCGTGTGCTTTCAGGTGATGAGCTGACTCTCCGGGCGATGGCCAGGGACGAGCTCGCGCGCTCGGTGTGCCGGACGGCGGCACACTGGAAGCAGCGTGGGAAATTCCGTGCCGTGAAGGAAGGCGACGAGAACACGGCCTATTTCCACGCCCGCGCCTCGCAGCGCTACCGCCGGAACCAGGTCCGCGCCCTCGACGTCGCCGGCGTCACTGTCGTGGCGCATGCTGCCAAGGCGGACGCCCTGCGAGCCTTCTACCTCGACCTTTTGGGCCGGGCTCGGGAGCCTAGCTGGGCTTTCGACCTGGAGGCCCTCTACCGCGGCGCCCGCTGCGTTGACGGGCCAGCCATCACGGCCCCGTTCGAGATGCCCGAGATCAAAGCTGCTGTCCACGCCATGGACCGGTCCAGTGCCCCCGGCCCCGATGGACTTGGCCCAAGTTTCTTCCGGGCTGCGTGGCCCACAGTTCAAACTGGTTTGCTGAAAGTTTTTGCCGCCGTGCATGCCAGGAGAGCTGATCTGGGCGCGATCAACCGTGCGCATATTGTTCTGCTGCCCAAAGGGGATGGGATCCTGCCTCCTGGCTCCTATAGGCCCGTGTCTCTCCAAAACTGCTCGATCAAGATCCTGTGCAAAGCGTTGACATCCCGTCTGCAGGCTCAAATTGGTGGTCTCGTGGACGAAAACCAGTCCGGGTTTCTCTCTGGACGAAGCATCTCTGAGAATTTTGTGTATGCCACTGAGCTGGTGCAGTGCTGCTTCAACCGCCGCACCCCAACTCTTGTGCTGAAGCTTGATTTTGCCAAAGCGTTTGACTCGATAAATTGGGAGAGCTTGAGGAAAATCATGCTGGTCCGTGGGTTCCCCCCCTTGTGGTGTGACTGGATGGACTTGGTTCTCACTACCTCGAGGTCGGCTGTTCTTCTCAATGGGATTCCTGGTGCGTGGATCGACTGCAAGCGTGGGCTGCGTCAGGGCGACCCACTGTCGCCGTATCTCTTCCTGTTGGTTGCCGATGTTCTGCAGCAGCTTATCCGTCAAGACCCCGAGTTGTGTCACCCTCTGATTGTTGGGGAGCCATGCCCCGTACTGCAGTACGCGGACGACACCCTCATTATTATGAGAGCTGGAGTTGGTGCCGCCCGCCGTCTCCGTCTGATTCTGGACCAATTTGCTGCTGCTACCGGGCTTGTTATTAATTTCCACAAGAGCACCATGGTTCCGATTCATGTCCCTGCCGCCGACCTGCACGCTGCTCAGCTGGCCCTTGGTTGCAGGGTGGAAGGATTTCCTCAGACCTATCTCGGGCTGCCACTGTCTAGCGAGAAGCTCACCCTCGCCGATTTCGCTCCTCTGATTGCCAAGGTGGACAAGTACTTGTCGGGTTGGTGCGCGATCCTGCTCTCGTCTGGCGGACGGTTGGTGCTGCTGAATGCCGTCCTCGATGCCCTCCCCACGTTCGCCATGGGGGCGATGGCCCTTCCGCCCGGACTGCTGCGCGCCATCGAAGGTCTCCGCCGTGCTTTCCTTTGGAACATCCAAGGGCGAGCATCCGGGGCAAAGTGTCTCGTCGCTTGGGACGCCGTCTGCCGCCCCAAGAACGAAGGTGGGCTCGGGATCAAGTGCCTTGCCACGAAGAACACGTGTCTGCAGATGAAGCTGGTTCACCGCCTCCATGCCGACAGCTGCGCTCCCTGGCCGACCTGGGCTTGGGGCTCCATCGTTGGAAGCTCGTCCGCGGGCCACCATTGGGCCCGCCTTGCCGCGCTCATGCCTCTCTACAGATGCATCACGACGGTGCGCGTTCGAGATGGGAGCAGAACCGCCTTCTGGTTGGACTCCTGGGCGGGCGCCGTGTCGTTCGCGACGCGCTGGCCGGCTCTCTTCTCCCATGCGCTGGACGGCAACGCCACAGTCCGGTGCGTGCTGCTGCGCGACCTTGCCAGGTCTCTTGCGCCGCGTCTGACCACGGTCGCTGAACGGCAACGGCATGAGCTGCTTGCTGCTCTGCACGGTGTGGAGCTCACTGCGGGGTGCGACATCCGCACGCTGTCACGCTGCATGAAGCCTTCTGGTGCTCTCGATGCTGCTGCCCTCTACAAGCTCATGTCGTGGGGTGGCGTGGAGGATCCGGCCGCCCCTTTTGTGTGGGAAAACCACGCCCCATCGAAGGTCCGGTTCTTTGCATGGTTGCTTGTCAAAGCGCGCGTCCTATCAAGACATGCCCTGCTGCAGCGGTGTGTGCTCACCGTTGAGGAAGCTGGTTGCCCCATCTGCAGCGCCCCCCTCGAGACTGCCAACCACATCTTCCTCGAGTGTCCTTTTGCTCGCCGGTTCTGGAGGAAAATCGGCTTCGTCTTCCCCGCCGATGCTGATGTTCGGCGACTGCCTGAATATGGCGCTCCGGCTGCTGTCCCTCGCGACACGGCGTCTACCTTCTTCCTGCTCTGTCTTTGGAACCTGTGGAAACACAGGAACGCCGTGGTCTTCAGAGAAGAGACCCCCTGCCTTCCCCGTCTCATCGCCATGTGCTGCGAGGATGCCCACCTTTGGCGAGCTCGGCTGCCACAAACTCTGAAAACTGCTGCAGACGCCTGGTTGGTCTGCCTTCGTGAGGGCGAGCTTTGACATGTTGTATGATGCCCTAGGTGTGTTGCCTTGCCTCCCTCCCTCCCCTCATGTATTGCTGGCTCCATGTTGTAAAGAAACCCTCAGCCTTTTGGCTTGAGTATATCACACATATATGGAATATTCAGGTGGGACTTTGTCCCCCCGGTGAAAAATCAAAAAAAAAAAATGTGCTCCTTCAGAGCATCTCTATCAGATACGCAAAAATCCTGTACTGAAAACCGCATTTTTCATGTATAATACCACTCGAGTCACAAAAACCGGTTTTGGAGGAGAGGAGAGAATATTTTGAGAAGGAAAAACTGCTCTTCTCCAGCAGTTCATATGAAGCTGTTAACATAAGAAATACAAAGTTGCATGAATAGACACTGAAAAGTCTCAGTTCCAGAACAATTGGCTGTAATTAACTAGCTCGGGTGATTATTTAATTTATTTGAAATGTGGATGAGCCAAGACTTGCACATCTCAAACCTGCCCACTAGATAGCTCGGTGATCAATTTCCCCTATAAGAAGTCCACCTCCGGGTGCTCAGCTGAAACACATTGACTCAATTCAACATTAGAAGCAAGCATCACACACCAGACTGAGAGAGCTTTGTAGCTGCCAGCCATGGCGGACCTGGTTGTTGGGTTGGCCAAGTCTGTGGTGGAGGGCGCGCTGACCAAGGCCCATTCCGCCATCGAGGAGGAGGCCAAGCTGCGGAAGGGCGCGCAACGGGACCTCGTGTTCATCACCGGAGAATTTGAAATGATGCACTCCTTCCTGAACGTTGCCACCACGGAGCGTGTGGAGAACAGAGTGGTGATGACCTGGGTGCGGCAGGTCCGCGAGCTCGCCTATGATGTGGAGGACTGCATCGAGTTCGTCGTGCACCTCGACTCCAAGACCAGGTGGTGGTGGCGCATGGTGCCGTCGTGGTGCATGGCGCCACCACCAGCGGCACTCTGTCTTGACGAGGCGGTCGACGAGATCGAGCAGCTTAAGGCGAGGGTGGAGCATGTGAGCACCAGGAACTCGCGGTACAGCCTCATCAGCGACTCTGGATCCAAACCCATCGTCACACAGCATCAGCCGGCCACGCCTGGTGGCGCCGCCCTCGGTGCGACGGCATTCAACATGCTCGTCCAGGCAAGGGATGCCGCGAGGAGACGGCAAGGCTTAGCGGATCTCACCCAACTGATCACCAACAAAGACAACAGTGAATACTCTCCTCTTCAGGTGATTTCCGTGTGGGGAACAGGGGGCGATCTCGGGACGACCTCCGTTATCAGGAGGGCGTACAATGATCCTGAAATCAGTCAGAACTACGGCTGTCGCTCGTGGGTCAAGCTCATGCATCCTTTCGATCCCCGCGAGTTCGTCCGGCGCTTCATGGCTCAGGTCTACGCAAACGCTTGCGGACTAGAAGGCGCCCGCGTTGGTGCACATGTCCTCGCCAAGATGGAGGCCAGCCAAGAAGCTCTCCTCGAGGAATTCGTGCAAGAAGTCAATAACAAGAGTTACCTCGTCGTCTTGGAGAACCTGACTGATATGGTAGACTGGGATGCCGTCAGGACGTTCCTTCCTGACATGAAGAATGGCAGCTGGATCATCGTGTCCACGCAGCAGTTCGAGATTGCAAGCTTGTGCGTTGGACATTCTTACAAGTCGTTGGAGCTCAGGCAGTTCTCGCCTGACCACTCGGTCTGTGCGTTCTTCAAGGAGGTGAGCAAGGAATGAACATCAATTTCGTATTAATTTTCATATTATAATTTAAATTTTCAATGCGATTCATTTTTCGGAGGGTTGGAAAGGGACCCATTGATCTTGTTTACGTACGAACTAATTTCATTATCTACCAACTTATCTTCGTTGAGAGCTTTCCTGTTAGATGAAGGGACTTCTTAGTTTGGATAGTAGTTTCATGGCCTAAATAGATCAGTGGTTGATTTGTGCTATACTTAAACTTTTTGTGAATTTATTGTGAAGAAAAGCATAGGGCCGTGGTACATATGAAAGTTATTGTTAAACAATACAAGTTGCCAAAGCTGGTTACACAAACGACATAATCTTAATCTGCCGCGCAGTATGCATTTCAATTTATTAAAAAGGGATATTTCTGTAAATAAATATGTTTATGTGCACAATTTCGCTAACTAAGATATCTTGTTTACGTGTTTAACCAAGTTGGACCCAGTTTAATTAATCATAGCAAGTGTCGTACCGCCGGGATCACACATGTTCATGCCTGGCCGAGAATTGCTTGGACACATTCGTCAATGATAGCTTGCAAAAAGATCTTTATCTAAAGAAAGCTTGCAAAAAGATAATCTCTTTGGTCCTGAATAGATTTTCATCCTAGACGAATAAATATTTAAAAAGTTCGGTTTGCAATGTATTCATAACATACACATTAACATATGCTATGAAAGCAATTTTCATGAAAAGTTACTTATACAGTAACTTATGGTTGTGTGAAACGTTTTAATTCAAAGCCTGAGACTGCTCCCTATTTCTTTAACAAAAGTAAAAGTTTAAACATGCAATTTTAGAAGCATTAACTTATATAGTTACAAGAATATCGTGCAAAAATATACTTCTCCTCTAGGACAAGTACTTCGAAATTATGTACCTTGCCGTGTCCTTGAGGATTAATATCTATTCCCACCTACCTGCAGGGTTCTCAAGTCAATGGAGATAAGGAAGAGAAACGTCTTCTGAGGATTCTTAGTGTCTCGCAAGAGAGTGTGAATTCCTCCACCAAAGAAGTCCCATCATCTCATAGGAAAGCAGTAGTCACCGAATGGCAGAACAACTATCCCCTTTTTGGACGCGAGTCAGAAATGAATGATCTGCGTGAATATACTGCCAGGGCACGTTTCAATAATAACTCCCAACAGGTTATATCAGTTTGGGGAATAGCTGGCATTGGGAAATCTGCTCTTGTTAGAAACATGTACTATGACAGAATGCTTCACAGCGACCAGTTTAACAAGTATAGTTGGGTGGATGTATCACATCCATTCAATTTAAGGGATTTTTGTCGAAGCTTACTTTCAGATTTTGGTTCAGAGAAAGACCCAGTCAAAGAGTGTCGCGAGCTTCTGAAGAAACACAATTGTCTGGTGGTTATTGATGACCTCCGGTCTAAAGAAGAATGGGACTTAATACAGAATTCCTTGATATCTAGACCTTCTGGAAGTGTTATCATCGTAATTACTACTGAATCAAGTCTTGCTGCATATTGCACAAATAACGAAGCGCAAGTGTTCAATGTCAAAGGTCTAGAAGCTGGTGCAGCCCTTGGTCTCTTCAGAAAAGAGGTGTGTTTTCCAAGAAGCTACTCATATATATACATGTTATCTGCATTCATATTTGCAAACATCACACAATTAATAATACATCATGCCAGGAGTTTGGTCTGACCCCTTCACTACCTCGCGAGGGATAACAAATTGATATATGTTACCCTTATTAAATTTTTCTTCCGAAAGAATACTAATGTATGTTGGCAAGAGATAGAAGATAAAATCATATAATTTTGATATTGAACTTATCGAAACTCAAAATTTTAAGTTTTAAAAGATAAAAAAGATATACATGTAGAGCACATATATGAACACATCCATTTGGATATTGGTAAAATAATGTGATCATCAGTGGTATGTACTTAGAGCATCTTCATTGACGACCCCGATAATATGCCTGACACACTAGGAAAAGTGTCCGCTATCGGGGGCTGTTGGGATGGCTGCCCCAGAGGTGCCTATTAAACAGACGGTCCTATTCAGGTTGGGCGTATTTTCATTAATATGTTAATATTTTTATCTAAATGACATACAACTAGATGTAGCTTGGCAGGAGGGTCCTAGTACTCAACCTGCTAATCAAACACCATACAAGCACCACTTAGTTGCACTCCGGTTGTGTGGCTTGGCCTTCAGAAAGTCTCCCAAACACTAAGAATTGTTATAGCATGTTAATGTCATTGTGAGAAGAGGCCATGCCGAAAAAATAATGTCAAATCCATGGTTCATAATTTACCAGAACTTCAAGTACCACACGGCATTTTCTAACATGTGCTCCTCTATGGATCCTTTGCGACGATAATGGACAATATTTTCATCTCCAATGGATTCAATCAATACTCCCAAGCATTTTGGGAAATCCTTTTTCTTCACATTTTTCCATAGTCCCATATGTGTTTGTTGCATACAGTACTCTCGGATAGGTCGGCTCAAACACCTTCACCATCGCCAAAGCATGTACATGTAATCAATGGTTGTGGACTCAGGTATAAGGAGGTAGTCAGACAGAGAGTTCGCAACAACTCCATATGAAAGACACCGTATATCATTTCTGAATGGATGATGAGAATCCAACAAAGTCAAGCGCAATCTTGTTTTCGAAACAAAGTAGTCATCATATTCCTTAACATTATGCATAGTTCACATGAACACATCCCTCTTCATCCTAAAGCATCGGCGAAATGGAACCATATCTTTTGCTGCGTTGTCATAAAAGTAGTCCTTGAATGGTAACACATTATCCATGGCACTTCGACGGTACTCGTTGCCTAGTTGCCTAGACATCAATCCTCTGTATTTGGAAGTTGCTTCCATCTCGTGTTGTGTGGCTAAAGAACAACGAGGATAATCAGAATCTTTTCTTCATCGGCTGTGAGTTTGGCGTCCTCTTCCATCATTTGAAAAAATATGGTCTCCTCGTCGCTATCCATAGCCTTAGGGAAAATGAATCAACAATGAAGCAATAAAACTAGGCAAACATTTCAACCAAATTAATTAATAGTGAAACGGCCGAATATTTTCATGCGGGGCTAGAGAAACAAGCTACGGTGCTGCAAAACGACTATCGAAAGCAGAAGCCAGTTAGCCAGCAGACTCTAGTTTGACGATGAAAAGGGGTGGCGGCAATGACACAATTTGGTGGCGGAGAGGTTTAAAGTAGGGCAACATAGAGGCAAGGGCAAATGGCTACGAGACTGTCTTTTCTACGCCTATAACATCCATCGAAGGTCGTGTCTGGGCCTTGTCCAGCGCCCCTGAGAGCAAGTTTAATAGTAGAGCAAACCGCCGGCTACAAGACATTGCCACGTCATTTATAGCCAACCATATAGCCAACAAGTACAATAGTTGGATATGAAAATGTGTTACTTTATTAAGATATGGCCCACAGCTCAATCTCACTAAGTGCCTAGGAGCACGTGCTAGAGCCGGCTCTTGCATGAGAGCCCGCTGCCCTTCTCTCTCCTCTTATCTCTCTTCCATGTCGTCAAAGAATTATTATTTTATCTCTTATAGCCCGCTTACATAAGCTTATTGTACTTGCTCTGAGGCAGCTTAGAAAGTTGGGGGCAGATATGGGGATACGAGACACAGATGGGGGGAGTGCTTCTTTTTAACAATCGTGTCCCCCACTGGGCAACCTCGTGGTATTTCATTGTAGCGCAGGTGCATTTATTTTCGGGGTTATACCGGTCGCAGAAGAGAGAGACCACGTTTATGGCCCCGCATGTCAGCTTAGTTCCGGCACAACCTTGTGTGACTTAGTAGCGAGATATACAACAACCAGGGCCTCCCTGTCAGAGTAGTCATGATCAAAGGGTTGGACTTGAAGGAAAACACTAGAAAACGCTTTATGTGGGCATTTGTGACTCAGGTGGAGCGAATTCTGGCAAAAGTGAGCAGAGTTAAGGGCGTGGGGCAAAACTAGGTAGTACTAAGCGAAGTGGGGTCAGAAATTGTAGACCCTTGATTTAATATGTAAGGGGACATGCTAGTAGGTTATCGGGCCATATGGGACTAGCATGATGTTAAAATCTCAAATTATCGTTAGTGGTGTCTATATATCACAAATTTGCTTACGTAATGTATCGACAACACAATAAAATATATCACACAAATACAATAAAAAAATCAATAGTAAGGAAATAAAATACACCTGTAATTGAGAATGTATGTATAAGTACTAATAAGAGGTCATAAGTGTTGGAGTTATTGGAGGACAGCATGACATTTGTCCATGACTTTTGAATGAAAAATATGAATATAAAATGAAGGTTTTAAATATTTAGAAAAAAATACTTCTTTTGTTTGGATCAAGATTGATTATTTCAATAGAAAATTGTTAAAACATGACAATTCATGTGTGATGGATAATGAGACATCAATAATATTAAATGATGTATATGCAACAGATAGAGTGCCTCTTTTATGAATAGAGTTGATAGCGTATAATTTTCTTTTTCTTGTTAGTAGAAAACGTTATACCACATTGAATATAAATGGCCTTTTGTTAGTATGTTCGAAATGTGAAATACATATTTTTCGAAGCTATGAATGGAGAAAAATATAACGGACATGGAATTAATTAGACAGAGGACAAGTTTATTTTTAAAAAGAGCTGGAGTATATTGCAATAATATTAAAAATGTTTTTTCAAGAATAATTTTTTATTGAAAAAATGATGTTACCATTTTGATAGATAAGCTCGATCTACATAGTGTTTGTACATTATTTATCAAAGCTAAAATATATTTGCCTCATGTGTTGGAGCAAGACATTTGTTAACATCACAATCCCATGTGATCGATTAACGTGTACAATGCTAATGAACTGACGGAATTTTACTTTTGTTGTCTGAACAACAGGTGCAAAGGAAAAATATAGCATCCCCATTAAATCTTCTCGCACATTCGGAGCTAGATGGACTTATTTTGAAGTGTGGAGGTCTTCCCAAAGTGATAGTTGCTATAGCAGCCTTATTGGCCACGCAAACAGTCACATTGATGGATACAATACGGTCTTTAAATCTCAGATTTATGCACCATTTGGAGACCAACCTGGAGTATGATAGTTTGCGGAGCCTGTTTGCTTGGATGAGTGCATACTTTCGTGATTGCCCAGATTCACTCAAGCCATGTATCTTTTACCTATCAATTTTTCCTCACTGTAACATTCGGCGAAGGAGACTAGTAAGGAGGTGGATTGCAGAGGGTTACTCGAGAGACAGTGATAAAAAATCTGCTGAGGAGCAAGGCGAGGAGTTCTTCACCAAACTCCTTGAGCTAAGCATAATTCAGCAGATACCACAGTTAGTCACCACTACAACCAAGGACACAAGGATGGCAAAGTGCCAGGTCAATGGCTTCATCCGTGAGTACATTGTCTCACGGAGAATGGAAGAGGACCTTGTTTTTGAACTTGGACCCGACTGTGTCCTAACAACTCAGCGCACAGGACGCCATCTTATCATATTGAAAGACTGGGACAGAGACAAAATTGTGTTCGAGAGCATTGACTTCTCACGGCTACGGTCAATGACAGTCTATGGAAAGTGGGAGGCATTCTTCGTCTCTAAAAGTATGAGGCTGCTTCGGGTGCTTGATCTAGAGGATGCAATGGGTGTAAAAGATAAGGATCTTAAGGAGATGCTGAAGCGACTACGTCGCCTGAAGTTTCTCTCTTTACGAGGATGCAGTGACATTTTCCATCTGCCAAGTTCACTGGGTGACCTTAGGCAGCTCCAGAGTTTGGATGTGAGACACACGTCCATAGTTACCCTGCCGCAGAACATCACGAAGTTAAAGAAGTTACAATATATTCGTGCTGGCACCACCGTACCAGCATCAATACCATCTACCTCATACAACTGTCTGCAAGGGTTCCGCACATCTCGTCACATAGTTGGTGTTGAGATGCCTAGTGAGATTGGTAAACTGACGGCGCTGCACACTCTTGGTGTTGTCAACATCAGAGCTTCAGGGGGATGGCCATCGTGAAAGAAATCAAGAAGCTCACCCAATTGCGCAAGCTCGGAGCTTCAGGCATCAACCGATACAACAGCAAGGAGTTCTTCTCTTCAATCTCAGGTCATGTGCATTTGGAATCGTTGTTAGTGCGTCTCGACAAGGAGAACCAAGGCTGCTTTGATGGCATCACCCTGAATTGGGAGAATCTGCAGAGTCTTAAGCTGTATGGTCTTCAAGGCCAGTTGCCGCTATCAGGGAGCCAACTTAGCAAGCTCAGAAAGTTAGATTTGGAGATGGCCACTTTAGAGCAGAGTGACATGGAGTTCCTTGCCAAGCTACCAAAACTATGCGTTCTACGCCTTCGCGTCCAGAAACTTCAGGATGATAAGCTACACTTTTATGCCCGGTTGGTTGGATGTGAGTTGCTCATTTACGAGAAGGTGAAGATTCTGGATATTTCTTACGGCTTCATAAATTTGCATGTAACATTCGGGTCAAAATCGATGAACAATCTTGAGCTGCTCAAGATTGACTGCTCTGATGCATCCTATCGTCTTACTGGACTTGATGGTCTATCTGAACTCAAGCAAGTTTTGCTCAAGGGTACCAACGAAGAAACAATCAAGGCAGGCCTTGAGACTATGCTTGAAAACCATCCAAATAAACCTGCTGTGAAGCTGGAGGAACTACCAAAATCATCCTGAAGGTTTAAAACTGTGTGTGTTTATCGTTTCAAAAAAAAAACTGTGTGTTTAATTTTCCTTTCATCACCTACCCCTAGCTCGATCCAGTGTTAGCAATCTTGTGTTGATTTGTGTATTTATTATTAAATGGCTTGTGTTATGGTCTGTTATAAACATATGTTTTCGTCAAAAGTATACTACAGTGTAACCTTTGATCTGAGCTGCGGTTGATGTTATGCTGGCAAAGCCTGTTACGATGTAATAGCATCTAAAAATTTGCTGAAGTTATCACTTCAAGAATCTTTAAAATTTCAGATGCATCCCTTGTTCTCTTTCAAAGGATGTTTTGATTTGTAACTATGCTTATATCTTGTGTCCTAAATTGACATATGATTTCTCTGCACAGCTGCTTTCACTGCACAACAGCACAGCTAGCTAGCCACAGGCAACCACAGCCATGTACAGATTTCTCAGTGAGAAAAGAGTAATTGGCGATTCATGTACAACCCAGTTGTGTGTTGTACATGTACTGACGGGGCACAATCAGGATTATACAGATTATTAAAGGAGGCATATGTCTCTTTTGCCATCTTTATCGCCATCAGGTGTATTTTTGTACAAATTTTTTGACCTCTTAGTTTCTGCTGGACAATTCTCTTTGATGTAATCTGCAATATTATAATTACACTTGATTCTAGAAAATTACGGTCATGCACAAAATTAAAGATTGAATCTGCTCCATTTGTTGAATGGCCAAACAATCAAATGAAGATTATTTGTGTTCGGACATTCAGGCATGAGGCACTCTACATTGTGGCAAGGAAAGCAAATAATATTTGTGGTTGATTTTCTTTCCTAAGTGTATGCTCCATTTATCATGCAACAGATTTTACTAGCTGTGCTACCGTGTCCTGATGTACTGTATTTTTGTGAGTGTTATCTCCGTACATTTTACCGTCCACATGTATGCAACTTATGTTCTTAATTTTATCAAAGAAAATATATAAGTCCTAATTGTAAAAAATCTTCTACGAGTCCATGCAGCAACGCGCGGGGAATCATCTAGTTCTCACAACGATTAGTCCACATTTGATGGATAATACCCAAGTAATAGGAATTCTTCATTTCTTCTAATTCGCCTAGTTAAATGAGTTTATGGTGTTTTTTCTGAAACTAATCCAAATTTGAACTACAAGTGTTTCATAGTTTGGTGTGAATTTTTATTAAAAATCATTTTAATATACACAACTAGTGGTTATATACTTATATCACAGAAACATCGATCGTTTTAAAAAAATTGACCTCTTTTGAGGAGGGTCATAGTGGCCATTTGACCGCTTTTTGTAAAAAATCAAATAGAGTAAAAAAACCTCCAAAACAGATATGGTGCAAAATGGCACCCATTTAATTTCACAAAGAGTAATCCACATTTTATGAATAATCCCCAAGTATTAGGAGTTTTCTTGATTTCTACCAAATTTTGCCCAGTTAAATGAGTTTATGTCGATTTATCGAAAGTAATTTCGCCTAGTTAAATGCATTTTTGTGATCCAAAAGATGATATAGTTGCCATATTTGGATTCCTCTCATTTTTCTAATTGATTTAGACATTTTATTTATTAAAGTTTTATTTAGTGATTTAAGGATACGAATTATTCCATATTAAATGAAAAACGGGACATTTAGTCCGGGTTGGTATCACAAACCGGTAATAAATATGGACCTTTAATACCCACCTCTGTGGCTGCCTGCCGCAACCCTTTAGTCCCGGTTGCTATTACCAACCGAGACTAAAGCTGGCCGGCGCTCTGACCGTTCGTAGTCCGGGTTCAAAATCCATCCGGGACTAGAGCCCAATTGGGCTGTGGACCAAAGACCTTGTCTCTACTAGTGGTAGGTCATATCAGTGTTTTAACCCCGAGCCATGCCGTGGGAGAAGACATCGCCACGACAATGCCCCCAAGAGAGAAAAATTTCCCATGGGCTTCATCTTCGCCGACACCCACAGGTCACACTAAGTTTTTGCTCGGTAACATCTCCTTCCGGCACAAAGCCCTTTATCAGAGCCTTCGTGACTAGATTGGGGCCTCTGGATCTTGATCTGATCAAAAGACAAAGATGAGGCTCTAAAGATGACTCCAACGGGCCGACGCATCGAGTCCGCGCCGGTCCGTCGCTGTCCGCGAGGGGCAAAAACAAGGCCCAACGGGGCGACGCAAACGGACCGCGGTCCGTTTTTCTGTCCGCCGCGACGCATTCCTGGCCCAAATTTGGGCCACCGATGCGTCGGCCCCGGACGCGTGGTGGACCGTTCCTGTGTCCTGCCCTAGTCCGCCCCGTGACCTCCCTGGACCACGTGTCATCGACGGCTAGAGCGGCCACCTACCCCGCAATAACTGTGGGCGGTGGAGCTCTTTAAATGGAGCCGGCCGGGGAAACCCTAGAGCACACCAAAACCCTAGATCCTCCTCCTCCCACCACGGCGGCCACCACCTCCAACCTCAAATCTGCTCGCCGGAATGTCGGGAGCGCGCGTGCCACCGAGGGAGCATGCGCGGCAGAGGAGGCTCCCGCGCCCCATGTCGCCCGACGAGGCCAGGGTGGTGGACGCGGCGTACCGCGACTGCCTCGCCAACGACGAGGAAGAGGCGACGTACCGCACTGCACTTGCGGCGCTGGCGGTGCGGTGTGCGCCGGAGCCCGAGCCTCCCATTGGCGTGGGCGGCACCGTCTGCAAGACCGCGGAGGAGGCCATGGAGGAAGCCCACATGCAGCTCAACGCCCAGAGGGCGGCTGCGTTCATGTCCGCAGCGCGCGCCTGCGCCGACACGGCGGTGGAGGCCGAGTCTGCGAACGCGCGCAGAGCCGTCGAGACCGCAAGGAGGGCGGCGCGCCGCAAACGTGCCCGCGAGGCCGCGGCGGAGGCGGCCTCGGCCGCCGACGAGGGATCAGTTATCGACGGATCTCGCCGGCGCGGTACCCCCGCCGTCGTGGCAGCCTATGTGCTGCCCATTTTCCTCTAATGCCCGGCGACGCTACGTGTTTCGTAGCTACGAAATGATCAAAGAAGAGGAGCCAGCCAGTCCCGGGCTGGCCTCAGCCGTGATGAAGGAAGAGCCAGCAAGTCCGTTGCAGAACGGGCATGCTGCGTGAAGTTCCTCTAGGCCGGGGCCAACTTCCTCAAGGACGGAGCTCCTCTTTGATCTTCTCACTTACCGGCCGGTGGTCGGTTATTAACTTTTTAAGTTTTAGTTTAGTGTTTAGTTCAATATTAGAAGAAAGCCCTAGATTTACTACGTTTTTATGTAAATTTAGGCCCTAGAAATGGACCTATAAATGTAATCCTACTATGCAAACAGGCCGTTTGTTGCCCACCTCCCCTATCTATCAATGAAAAAGACCCATATAGGACCTGCTTAGTTGAAAAAAAAATATAAGGCGGACTCGATGCGTCGCCCCGTTAGGGGCAGTGGCCGGAAAGGGGCGGACGTGGGCCAGACAAGGGTCCTTTTGGCGACGCAAACGGACCAAACGCGGACCAAACACGCGTCCGTTTGCGTCGCCCCGTTGGAGTCATCCTAAGATATTCCTCCATGTCGTGACATGACTAATAGACTAAGGCATACAACGAATATCACTACCATTTAGCCCGCTGGAGAGCCGGCCAGACATTCATCAGCTAGGGCCACCACCTAGGTCGTACGCGACAACCTTCGCTCAGGTGGGGACCAGAGAGGAAGGAGGGACGACGACAAATGATATATTCTGTGCCACTACCGAATGACCCTTGGGTGAAAGCGATCCAAGAGCCACGAAACCTTTTTAGTTATGTTGTATGGTTACTTCATTGAAAAAGTTATAATTAATTGTGTTGGGCGGAGCCAAAAATGGAAGAGTGTCGTTCTAATTCTTATCGTGTGTTTTAAACCCAACTGGAGGCTAAGACCGTAGCATTCTCCTTATTTAGAATATGTGTAAATCATTCAACATATAATATGGAATGTGCTTCTTCAATTCATATGGCGCAACATCTCAACTATGTGTTTCCATGATTGAACCACCAAGACTTACTTTTAAACTAGTTGAACAACCAACGTGTTTAACGATAAATCTTGTCTGCTTAAATTGCGGAAATGGACGGCCCCACATACAGGTTGCGTGCCATATACACGAGTTGGAAAAAAAACAATACCGTTAGTATACTTTGGCGCCACTTGAGCACGACATGCAAGAATGACATTGTGTTTAACAAAGGTTGTTATTCTAACTTTTTACAGGTGGTCCGCATGATTCCTTACTGGATCCACGAGTGGGCCTTCCTGGCCCCGAAGGCGCAATGAGCGCTTATCAACTCTGAATGCAACCGCCTGGAGGCGGTCGCTTTGGATATCTACTTTCGAGGTACCTGGCGGCTGTCTAGAAGAATTCAAGGCGTCTAAAAAGATAGTCGCTTGAGAGGCTGTGATTTATCTGTTCTAGCTAGCTTGATATTTTATTTCATATACACTATGCTTTGCTTGAGATGTAAACTTTGAATTACACTTTACGTTGCAATAAAAGCCGTGTGCATCAATCGATATAAAGGCTGGGGCTTCTCCCCTTTTCTAAAAAAAAACACTTGAGCGCGACTAGCTAACGGCTACCTGTTACTTTCATATTGCTAATTCGCGAGGAGGCTTTCATAATGCGAATTGCCATGTCTTAAGCTCGTCTTCCACTGAATTTTCTACAGGTATCACGCATTATTGGGCACTCGCTAACTATACATACCGTTTCATGTTGGCATATACTACATATGAAGCTAAATTAGTCGGACAACGCGTTTTGTCCATATATACATGTTAGCTGGGCTTCTAATCACATTGACTCAGCCTAGGCTATCCTGTCAAGTCAACTTACCCTTCTTCCTCCTCGGGTTCCTCCTTCATATATCTACTCCCACCTGTTAATAGCTATCAAGCAGACCATTCGTCCCGTTCCTAGCTCTCTCTTCCCCGCAGCAGATTCTCCAAGTCCTCAAGCGCTCCTCTCAAAGGTCAGTGATTTCGTGCAGCTATTTCTAGTTCATAGACCAATCATCTTATGTTTTGTATTTTCATCTTATATACGCTGTAAACAACTATACTGCTTTTGTGAAATGAGAAGTTGTAGTCCGCAATTTAAATTGGCTTGTCGTGCTTCGTAAATTATCAGATATGGCCTCTGGAAGTAAAAAAGGCCCTGAACTGCCAACAGAACTACCATATGACTTTCTGAAAAAAATCACGAATGACTTCTCCAAAGATCGGGAAATTAGTGGAAGTCCATTTGGAACACTTTATAAGGTTTGAATATCCCTTATATTTTTAGATCTGTTCTTAATATGCAATAAAGGTTGATACAAATATGCTAATATATATCTATGAGATTAAACAGGGAATTGTGCCAGATGGTGGCAAAGTGATTGCTGTTAAGAAACTTCAGGAAAACGCGCCGATGCCAGCTGACAGAACATTTAAAAAGGAGGTTCACAATGTTATGGCGCTCAAACATGAAAACATAGTACAGATAGTTGGATACTGCAGTGAGACATCAAAAAATTGGTGCAGTTCGATAGAAGATATATCCAGGCAGACATCAATGAAAGTTTAATCTGCTACGAATATTTACCTAATGGGAACCTTAAACAGAAACTTTTTGGTATGTCATACGTTACCTGACATATTTGCATTTATCTAGTTACATTATTTAAAGTTTCGACATCCAGTCTAATTTCTCTTCACATGCACAAAAGTTTACCCTTTTCAATCCCCTTTTGTACCCCAAAAGTTGACGTATTTGTATCTTCTGGGGTTATTTATCTTCTTACACTAATATACAGGAAAAAAAGAAACCAAGGTTGTTTCTTCAAAAGATGATTGGGCATCACGCTTCAAAATTATAAAAGGGATTTGCCAGGGTTTACTATTTCTACACAAGTTGGATATCCCCATTATCCATATGGATCTAAAGCCCGAGAACATACTATTGGATGGAAATATGGTTCCTAAGATAGCAGATTTTGCACTATCTAGAGTCTTTGGCCAAGAACAAACCCGGTTATGCACACAAACAGTTGTTGGATCATAGTAAGCCCCTCGCAAAATCTCATAACATTACTATGATCCTTAATTATAATGTAAATTCCATTCTCGTCACTAAAGTACTGCCTATTTAACTTCCATGGTAATTTTCTGCAGTGGGTACATGGCTCCAGAATATCTTTATAGAGGTGAAATTTCAGCGCAGTCAGACATTTATAGTTTAGGCCTTATGATTATCGAGATCACCACAAGAGAGCAGAACCCTCCTGATGAGAAACAACCGTCTGCGAGGAAATTTATTGAAAAAGTAAGAGGAAATATTATATATTGACGCTGAAACTGAAATTAAATTTAGTTTGTGTCACGAAATATATGGTGATTCCAATTCTTAATTAATATAGATACAACAAACTTGGAAACCGGAGCACATAGCATCCAAGTACGCTTCATTAGGTTCACAGGGCCTCCAGCAAGTTAAACTATGCATCGAAATTGGGATGGAATGTGTTAATATTGATCGGAAATTCAGACCACCAATAGAAAGAATTGTTAACAGGCTCAACGGAATAAGCTGAACTGCAGAGAAGGTATGGAAATAAATAGGCTCTACTTAGATTATTTAGTTTCATAAAAAATGATAATACACTTAATATTTTTTCTTTTTGAAGATTGGACACTATCAGCAAATATGTCCTTGTAGTTTTATAATGGTGCCTATGAGCAATAGTTTTTATAACTGCCAAAATTACACGCATATCATGTATATATATTTCAGTTCTTCACATAAGTTGATATAATTAATTTTTTAAGGCATAAGTTGTAAAATTATCTATATTTTGGTGTCACTTCATAGAAATTAATACTTTTTATTTTTTATGGCTCGTATTTTCACATTGAGCGAAGTTCTAACAATCAGAATGCCCTGTTCTCACTTGAAGCTTAAAATATTAGGATAAAGATATATGCAACCTTTGTACAATTGTTATCAACTGAATGCATTGTTAACTTAATTCGCCCATTTCCATATTTATATTTTGAATATTTATCATTGTGGAACATTTTAATTTCACGAATATATGCATACCAAACTAGCCTCTCCATTGGGTTTAATCAAAGTCAAAACAATTCAACTTAGACTAAGAATATAAGAAAATTATAAACATCCATAATACCAAATGCATATAGCATGAAAGTATAATTTATGATAATTGTAATAATATAGTTTTTATATTGTACATGTTAACATTTAAAAAAAAATTGGTCAAACATAACATAGTTTGACATTGACTAAACTCATAACGCGAAGTAACTTAAAAATGGAAGAAGTACTTGATGCTAAACATTTCAAATAGTGCTAATTATATAAATTTCAGGTCTCGAGTGCCGTCTAGGGTGAGCATTAAATTTGGGTCACCAAAGTCCGATGAAGAAAGCATGCTCCATTCTTACGAGGACTCCGATATTTCATTTTGAAAATACTACACTTTCATATGTAATTTCATTGTGGAAACAATAATAATGTAATTTGGTTTTGGAAGCTGTGGTCTAGTTTCCTTTTTCTTTGTGATGACCACTCAACAAGTTAATGATGTATTTTTTCATGTCAGTTTGAAATAAGATTTTTTTCCAAGGCAACCGAATTGATATGTGGATAAGTGTTTTTCTAAACTTGTAATTGTGTTATGTAAATGATAAATATATAATGTAGATCATATAATCATGTTATAACCCACATAGTCAGCATCACATTTTTCCGCAGCGCAGTTGGACAGTAGCGAGGAGGCTATTTTCATGAACAAATTAGCAAAAATCAATGCTCCCTCCGTTTAGATTTATAAGTCCTCTACGTATCCCTAGATCGTAATTTTGAGCAACATAATGTGATTTATATATTGTAAAAAATATAATTAGAAAATTCAGATTTTATATTTTCTAATGGTATAACTTTTGTATTTTATTAGTTAAATTTTTGACCTAGGGATACGTAGAGGACTTATAAACCTAAACGGAGGGAGTACTATTTGATCCATTTGCCCCAGATCATTAATATTTAGCCTATTTGCGCCAAACTTCCCTTCCCCTTATAGTAGCCCACATGCCTCTATAACCCATTTGCGCCTGCCATTTGTAGGGGTGAGCATTTTAACCGAGGACCGAAATACCGAACCGGAATAACCGGGACTGACACCGATCTAATTAACCTGAACCGAAATATTGTTATCCTAATTCGGCCAGAAGATCTGAAGAACCGGATATAATTCGTAGATTTAACCTGAACCAGAATATTGTTATCCTAGTTCGGTTAGAAGCTGCTATCCCCAAAAACGGGGGAGTTGTGGGTTTTTAGGACAAATGCTAGAGGTTCTCCCGTGTAATAATTAGTTGCAGGGTTCCAGGGTTTGCAACCTGCAACCACCGTTGCACGCTACGACGGGATCTCACGCGCTACAACTGTACTATATATACTCTCGTTCTATGCGGGCTGCAAAAATATATCCTTACTCGGTGGTGGTGTTGTCGAGGTGACACACGTTTTTCATCTACTATTGTAAGCCATGACCCAGTAAAGTCGACTTGCCCTTCTTCCTCCTTCATATATATAACTACTCCCACCTGCTCATAGCTAGCAAGCACACAATTCATCCCGTTCGTCTCTTCCATGCAACCAGGATCCCTGGAGGTCTCAAGCGCTCCTCTGAAAGGTTAGCGGATTTGAGCAGCTTGTTATTTTTAGCTCCTAAATTTTTCATTGTAATCTGTTCTGCTTTAGTAAACTGATCAGAAGTTGTAGCGATTATCCACGTCTTTTTTTTCACCCTGAGCCGCGAGGCAACAGTCCCAGAGCAAAATTTGTTCTGTTTCCATAAATTAAATTACATATTTACCAGAATAAAATAGTAGGAAAACAAAATCTACCTGTACGGAACTAAGGCATAGTCTTTGGTGTCTATTACACTTCTGCCTAATGATGCTTAGCCTTAATCCTATGGCAAAGCAGGAAATATCATCAACAAAATTACACTTCTGCCTTAATCCTAGTGGTGATAGACATCGGTGGATTGCTCTGACAATGGTACTGGTCAGAAGGTCATTGAAACCCCAACGTAAATTGTACTACCTTTTGGGTGCTTTGTATTTCTAGTGAACTTATATAATAGATCAGGGCCCTTTTGCAAGAAAGAATATCTGGCTACAAATGGATGGAGAGAGAGAGAGAGCGGGGGGGGGGGGGGGGGGGGGGGGGGGGGGGGGGGGGGAGGGGGGAGAGAGAGAGAGCGGCGCCTAGGGTTTATGGTTTTGGACTCGTACAAGTTTAATCTTGTAGGAAGATATGTTAACAAGATAGAATTACAACCTCCATGAAAATTATATTCCCAAAGTCACGCATTGCCCTGGAAATAGCTGCTACAACATTTTCATTTATGGGACTAATCAAATTATAAATAATACCAGACCCTCTGACTGAACATGCAACCAAAAAACAAACGAAGTATATCCTCATTGGCTTTTGTTGGGCATGCAGAGAACGCAACGATTGTCATCAGTCACCTTCCAATTTCTCCTTTGCAACAAATCTGGCGTATTAAGTATACCATTCAGTAGTAGCCATGCAAATAACTGTAACTCCTTAGTACAAAATGTTTGCCAAATCCACGTCTTATGGCTGCCTACGTCTCATTACTCATCAGAAAAAAATGGCCACTGGAAGTAAATCCCAGGAGAACAAGACGAGCCTGAGCTACCGGAAGAGCTACCATACGATTTTCTGAAGAAAATCACGAATGACTTCTCTGACGAGCAAAAAATCAGTGGAAGTCCATTTGGAACACTCTATAAGGTCTTATTTTTCCTTGTATTTCCCAATCAGTTCTTAATTTTGATTAAATTGATGAAGATATGCTAACGCATAGTGTACATATCTGCAGAGATAAAACAGGGAGTTGTGCCTGACAGTGACAACGTGATTGCCGTGAGGAAACTCCAAGAGAACGCGCCAATGCCTGCCGACAAAACATTCAAAAAGGAGGTTCAGGATGTCAGGACGCTCAAACATGAAAACATAGTGCAGCTGGTCGGATTCTGCAGTGAAACGATGAAGAAATTGGTGGAGTTTGACGAAAAATATATCCAGGCAGACATAACTGAAAGTTTACTCTGCTACGAATATTTACCGGTTGGAAGCCTTGAGGATAATATTTTTGGTTAGTACATTATTTCCCACATATTTGTATTTCTCTTCTGATGTCTCTCAATGCTAGTTTCAAGTTTGAAGCTAGGACATCACTTCTATGACAAACTAAAAACTATCATATACTAATATGCAGGGGACAAAGCAGCTGAGAATGTCCCTTCGGCTGATCCCGTTTTCAATTGGGACACACGTTTCAAAATAATCAAGGGGATTTGCAAGGGCGTACATTATCTGCACAAGTTGGACATTCCCATTATCCACATGGATCTGAAGCCTGAAAATATACTATTGGATTCGAAAATGGTACCAAAGATTGCAGATTTTGCACTCTCAAGAGTCTTTGGCCAAGAACAAACCCGCTTGTGCACACAAACAGTTGTGGGATCATAGTAAGCTTGATAGCATTAGTATGTTCCTTATTATAATGTAAATCCCATCTAACTTTCAGTGTTAACACCGTCCAGCGGATACATGGCCCCCGAATATCTGTACAGAGGAGAAATCTCAGCGCAGTCAGACATATATAGTTTAGGCCTAATTATAATAGAGATCACCACAAGAGAGAAGAACTGCCCGGAAAAAGACCAACCTTCTGCACGAAATTTTATTGATAAAGTAGGATGATATATTACATTTGTGTTTTGAAGTTTTATACTACATGTATCTTATATGTAATTACCAAGCATCGTTTCTGAAGGTACGTAAAGATTGGACACCGGAGCACATGGCATCAAAGTATGCATCATTAGATTCAGTAGGCCTCAAGCAAGTTAAAGCATGCATCGAAATTGGTTTAAAATGTGTAGAGGTTGATAGGAAATGCAGACCTCCCATAGATGAAATTGTTGACACTCTCAATGAACTTTGCTCAAGGCGAATCGCACAAGAGGTAAGATAATCGAGGATAAATCAAGAGGTTCTCTACTGAGATTACATAATTTCATAAAAATGTATGAAATAACTTTTAGTCTTCGTATCGAATGTCTAATCAATCTTTTTTTTTTTTGGTTACTTAGGAAGGTTACTGCTGCCCTTCTATATTCATGATGGTGCGTATGCAAACATGTTTTAATTTCGAATTACAAGCATATCCTTAATTGTCTGACATAAAATACATTGATTTTATTTACGTTTTGAAAATAAAGGGAGGTTCTGTATTTAGAATTTGATTATAGGATCAATAACCACAAATATCTGGTCGAAATAATTTGGATATGTCCCAAATATAGAAATTTCTGAGTGCTTCCACGTGAATTTGCTGCAAAATGAAGAGTACTACAAAAATAGATACCCTGTGTATTTAAGCAAGAAGTGCACATTCTATCATAAAAAATGCCTAGCTAGCGAAATGAAAGGAATACTCAAAGAGTCCTACTATAGCTGCAAGCTTTCCACTATGAAAATCCAAGAGTATATGGTCATACTTAACAAGTTGGATGATCATGGTAAAAAAAACTAGGTTGGATGATCATGGTAAAAAAAAACTAGGTTGGATGATCACTACAGACATATCTAAACCCTAAAGGAGCGATGTAATTATATTCTAACTATCAGGGTGACCTTATCAGTTTTTCACTTTACGTTGCATCGGTGATTCAAAATTATTATGTTTTTTCATCTTCTAGGGAGTATCATAAACCTTTCTTCTTCTAGTTAACCTTGATAATCATGTTGCCAACCAAATGCTCAATTTACGCCGTTGCTTTCCTTTTTTTTAGTATATATCTTACTCTAGTTAGAAAACATCTGTTTCTACAAAAACAAACAAACATCTGCATGACCATATAGTTCATGTTAGACATTTCTGATGCCTTCAACATACTATATGAAATTTCAGGCCTCGCGCACGTCTTCAACTAGCATGAAGCTTAGATCCCTTTTTGGTCACAGGAAGAAATAGTTCTCTGTTATTGCTAGAAGATGGTAATTGTATGTTCGAAATAATACTTGTTGATACCGTGTCAGTGTGGAAACATCTAAATGATGTTTCACTTCGGATCTTTTTTTGTTATTAAGCATGAAAGAATGCTACTGCTGTCATTGTACATTTCAATTTGAAATAATTATTCCCCCTACGTATAGAAGACCACTTAACCTTTTAATGTAAAGTAACTTTTACCAATTCGGAAAACGTTGAAGACACCAAACAGCCGTCGCACGTCCTATGTAGAAAAAAAATCGGATGTCGGCCTTGCTCATTAATATAGCTTCTACAAAATCAGTATGTTTTCCAACTTCAGCAAAAATATATGGGTGATATACACAAGTTCTAGCTTTAAGTTCAAATAGGAGGGACCCCAAATTGAGTAGAAGGAAATATATTTAGTAAAATCTGACCTCCAGCATTGGTCAGTTGGCGCTACAGTGATATCACGCATTCATTGGACACACTCAATTGCAACCACTGAACCACCACTCTGCCCTCAAGTTCTTGAGATAATCTGCATCAAGTGGTGCTGTATGGTTGTATTTCCAAATAAATTACAGAATTATTCCAATCATTGGAAAACAAAATAATCTTGAATAATCAAAGCAAGTCCATACCATACGTCCATACCTCAACATTAAGATCTTTAGTAGAGTAGCTCCTAAATGGAAATAATAACAGTGATGCTCCACGATTTTAAGTCATGGCCTCTTTTTCATGGACCAAAGACGGATGCCTGAAAAAATACGAATGTTGATTCGATCAGTTGGTTAACAAGTTATCAAGACAGGGAATGTAACTGAAGTGTTAGCTAAAATCCATTTCCCCTATTTTGGTATTTTAAGTATATTCGTGATATAATATGCTCTGGTTTTTCAATGAAATCGTTGGATTCTTTACTCTCTTTTTTCTCGAACACACACCAAAGTGTGTCATTTGTACTAGAAGAAGGCACCGAAATGGTGCAAGCAAGCTGACATAGGAAAACAAACAGAATAAGGGTACCAAAAACCAGGTCATCGGCCACTACTGGACAGGCACCGTGCTGGATGGATATAGTTCGCCAGGTGTGATAAAATCCGAGATGGATATATAGAAGAATTAAGAAAGAGACATGTATGTCATACATATTTAATGCAAGCTACAACTAGTAAAACCAATAAAGACTTATTCTTGATGTAAACCTTGTAGCTACCTCTCTGAACATGTCACAAGGAAGAGTTAGAGGATTGTGCACATCCATTAATTAATACGTCTTCTCACTTTAACATAGAAGTCAACGGAAGTGCGTTAAGAAAAATATTAGGTTTTTAAGAGTCTATAACCTAGCAAAATGAATAGTTATACCAGACTACAGCTCTAATCTCCATAAAAGTCTTCTCATCGATTTTTTTAATCACATCACGGATCTGGCTAGCCTTGTTTGGAATATGCAGTTATCTCACAGATCTGGTCAATCATGTTCAAAATATACATAGTACAGCCTGGCAGATCCACTGATCTCAGCCATTATGAGTTTGTCCGTTCCACGATCGATCGGTTGAACACTCTCTCAGGTAAGTTTGTTCCCATTGTCTATGTAAATGGGATATCTATGATTACTGCAGATACAGCAGAAAAACTGAAATAATTAAATGCCACTACGTGAAGTTATAGAAAAACTGAACCATTGCTCTACGAAGCTAGATGGTAAGCAAGATATAAGAAACAAATATTTGCAAGGATACATAAAATATTTGATACAAAATAATACATAAAAATTTAGTTCCAAATCAAACCATTAGCTGTTACCAGTGCAGATAATCAGTATTCAATTTACAAGGTCGATCGGCAGGACTTGCTCATATCGCAAAACTGTGCCAACATGTCGTGTAAGATTTGCTGTTTCGCACGACCGGTAGCTCATGGATCGCTCTCGCTCCTAAAGAATGACATATGGGATTAGATATAAACCAATTTGTTCCAAAATCATTTAATGGACCTAGTCAGCATTTGCTCTCTGGCATCTCGAAGCACTAATTCAACTAATTGCGCGTATTAACATCACCACTTCCAAACAGTATGTCAGACAATAACAAGGGGTTGAACCATGTGATTGGCTTGCCCAAGGACTATCATCAAGGGGCATTCAGTAATCAAGGAGGCCAATCTCACTAATTAATGGTGATTCGAAGTATATTCCTAATATTACAACTACGAAAATAATTTTATCCATACCATAACTGTTTGTCTGATCGACGATTAATTAGTTAAATACCCTCTCAATAAGGATGTCTCCAGCGTCCTATCTTACGGACAAAATGAGTAAAAAATAAGTCACTACATCGACCAAAGCACAAGATCAGTAAAATTAGTGATGGGAAAACTGTTTAGCAAACACAAATGTGAACTTCTAGGACATGAGCTATGATTTCTACTTTTCTTTTTCATGTCATTATAATAACTCGAGATCTTAGAATACTGTCAT
The DNA here is from genome assembly GCA_947311845.1 of Poa pratensis. Taxonomy (NCBI): domain Eukaryota; kingdom Viridiplantae; phylum Streptophyta; class Magnoliopsida; order Poales; family Poaceae; genus Poa; species Poa pratensis. The sequence goes on along the minus strand of CAMZMU010000041.1, from coordinate 26,117,502 downwards.
GTTAGACTTTGGTTCCTATAGCATCTTTGATTTGTTAAAATAGCTAGAAACCAATTCCTCTGGTTTTGGTCGTTAAGGTACAGTTGTAATGCTTTGATATCGTTAATGAAATCATCCGACTTTTCCTATTTATTTGACCTATGCTATTCAAAATATCCAACTCGTCTCATATAGCTGTTAACTGGGCAGATGATTAATTTAAATTAGTGTCGATGGACCAAGACTTGCACAGCTTACGGACCCAGCACATGCAGCTTTCCTTGCCATCTGTGTGACAGGGAGTTGGTGATGATAATCCTTCTTTGATACAGTTAATCACATAAGACTTTATGAAGATGTTAACAATGATAAGAAACAGAGAGTTGTATGGACAGACATTGATTTTTTTTTTAGGTCCATAGTCATGGTTGTTAACTGGCCGGATGATTAATTTGGGAGTTGATCCTAATTACATGAAAAGTCTTCTAGCTTTAAAATTCTTCAAAACAAAACTGGCTTTGGATCGCAGATGGGGGTTGATCCTTTCTCTTGTTGTAACCAGGATGGCAGATGGCAAAGAAAGCCAAAGCCAGCTAGTTTTTCTTAGTTTGACCAAAATAAATGGCAAAAAAAACTAACATGGTCAAACTAAGAAAATATTAACTTTCAAACTAACTTTATACGCCACCTTTTTTTTATGGAAGGAGTAATAAACCTGAAAAGGGGAAATAGACATAAGAGATAAAAAAAAGAGCGATAAAAGTATCATTTTCACTAGACAAGAGAAAAAGCAACCTGTAATGATTGTTTCCCACTTGCTGGACACATCGTCCAGATCTGGCCAGTAGGCACGCCCTGTTTGAATAAGTCCAACTAATGGGCGGATCTGGCCAGTAGGTACCTTCTTTGAAAGATTCTGCTTGATGGTTGCTCATCGGTCGATGAATCAGCCCTTTAGAGCATCTCTAGAGATACACAAAAATCTTGTGAGCAAAACACATTTCTTTTTGTACACCACAAGAGTCCAAAGAAATAATTACCAAAACCCAGTTTTTGGGAAGGAGAGAAAAGTATTTTTAGAAGGAAAACTGGTCTTCTCCAGCAGCTTCTACGAAGATGTTAACATAAGAAACACAGAATTCTATTAATAGACATCTAAAAGAAATGTAAGCTTCACAGCAACTTGCACGCCTCAGACTGAGACGTGGCCAGTGGGCTCAAAAGAAGATGGCTTGTCGATCAATAAAGTGTGTCATCTCCTAGAGCTCAGTTGAACCACATTAACTCAATCCAGCACTAGAAGCAAGCATCACACACCTGACAGAGAGAGCTTAGTAGCTGCCCGCCATGGCGGACCTGGTTGTTGGCTTGGCCAAGTCGGTGGTGGAGGGCGCGCTGACCAAGGCCCAGTCGGCGATCGAGGAGGAATCCAAACTCCGGGAGAGCACGCAGCAAAACCTTCTATTTATCACCGGCGAGTTCGAAATGATGCACTCCTTCCTGAACGTCGCCACCAAGGAGCGCGTGGAGAACAAGGTGGTGATGACCTGGGTGCGACAGGTCCGTGAGCTCGCCTATGATGTGGAGGACTGCATCGAGTTCGTCATCCACCTAGACACCAGGACCAGCTGGTGGTGGCGCGTGATCCCGTCGTGGTGCATTGCGCCGCCACCCACGGCGTCCGCTCTGGACGAGGCGGTCGGCGAGATTGAGCAGCTCAAAGCAAGGGTGGTGGACGTGAGCAAGAGGAACTCACGCTACAATCTCATCAGCGACTCTGGCAACAAGCCTGTCATGCAGCATCAGGCGACCATGATCGGGGCAACCGTCCTCGGCCCGGCGGCATTCAACATGCTCGTTGAGGCAAGGGATGCCGCGAGGAGGCAAGGATTAGGCGATCTTACCCAGTTGATCACCGACAAAGAAAACAACAGCGACCATCCTCTTCAGGTGATCTCTGTGTGGGGCACAGGCAGCGATCTTGGGACAACCTCCATCACCAGAAAGGCGTACAATGATCCAGAAATCAGTAAGAAGTTTGTCTGTCGCTCATGGGTCAAGCTCATGCATCCTTTCAATCCCCGCGAGTTCGTCCGGCGCTTCATGGCTCAGGTCTACGCAAACTCTTGTGAAAAACAAGGAGTAGAAGGAGTAGACGTAGGTGTATATGTCCTCACGAAGATGGAGGCTGAGCAAGGAGATCTCCTAAAGGAGTTCATGGAAGAAGTCAAAACCAAGACTTACCTCGTCGTCTTGGTCTCTTGGAGGACCTGACTGACATGGTAGACTGGGATGCCGTAAGGACTTTCCTTCCAGACATGAAGAAAGGCAGCCTGATCATCGTGTCCACGCAGAAGTTCGAGATTGCAAGCTTGTGCGTTGGACACTCTTACAAATCGTTGGAGCTCAGGCAGATCTCCCCTGAACACTCGATCTGTGCCTTCTTCAGGGAGGTAAGCAAGCAATGAAAACCAATTTCCCTCTTTTCACGAGATGTCATATCATTATCTGAACTTTTAGAATAGTTTCTTGATTCGATAGGTATGGACAGTGACAGATTGACCTTTAATATACAAAATCTATAGCATTTTCATGTGCTGACTCTAGTTTGTAGAGTAGTTTAACTGTATAACTAGAACTGTAGAACTGTTGTGGAAAATTTAGTACCATGTAGATCTGTAACACTAGCGAGAACCACTTTAAGTATCAATACATATACTTAATTATTCGTAGGTCGTCAATCTGAGGCTGCTTTGTGCTATATTGAATTTATTTGAAGATTTATTGTGAATAAGATCATAGGGCTATATAAGAAAGTTATGGTCACACCATAAAATTGCAAAAACTAGTTAAACAGTTAAACAAACTAGTTAAACAAATGATACCATCATAATCTGCCGCAACAATCAATGTTGCTACATGCTGCGTGGTTTGATACTGGGACGCTGGAATACAGAGAGTTTATCACTTCAACCATGGAATTTTATTAGACAATGATTAACTATAGATCATCTGCAATATTTTATACCAATACTTATTACTAACGTTGCGGTATTAGCTAGCGGTTAATCACATCATCACATGCCACACATGATCTATCCTCGGTCCCTCAACTTTATTTGTGTTAATAAGGATATGAAACATACTCTAACCCAATTTTTATTTCCATAAGCTATCATATCACGCAAGCTTTGATTATTTTTAAACAGTTCGCTTTCATGTCAAACCAAATGTATTTTTTAGAAGGCCATCTTACACTTCTTCGACTTGGACCATAAATTAACTTGAAATGTAGGTGGGTTAGATGCCAAAGATACAGTTATATTTTTCACTAAATTTTTTCGCAATATTAACTTGAATACTACATACGTTCCTCAGGATAATGTGTTTATCTTTTTTTGAAAGTCAAACAATATTAACTTTGACGAAGCTTATAGAAACAAACTATCGACAACTATAATCCCACGTGTATATAATATGTCAATACGTTTTATTATGTACTAAATGATATTGATTTGACATTTTAGATGTCAATAGTTCTTTCTATTAAGTTCTTTCTGTTAATTTGGTCAATATTTACTGAGTTTGACCAAAATTTATAGGCCTACTTTGAGGAACGGAGGGTGTAATATTTTAGTTGTGTTTGTATTGAAAAGATGATGCTTAACATTGCATAGTGAAGACATGCAAATCCAAAAAAACATCTATTTTGAAACAGTGAGGGTGCATCTAAAAAAGTACTCTCTAAACATTACTTGTACAAAACGATTAATCAACGACATGGATTAAATGCAAGTGTTACCATTCACTTATTTCCGCAACATACACTTTTCATTGTTCGCAAACACAAAATGCTAGACTTCCAGGCCCAATATTGTATGAAACTAGTTATAGAGGTGTTAAATAGGAAGAACATGAACATAACTGTAATGAAAGCGTAAAGCCAACATACATTTTCAATCAAATTGAAAGTCTAACCAGACCTTTTTTTGGAAGCAAAGTGTCTTATTATTTACATCAAATTTATTCCAGCTACAATATGCATTTTCGTTCATAAAAGACGGTATTATTTTACAAATAAATATATTTAAATGTGTAATCCCTCATCCTACCTTATCAGTTTAACCAGGTTGGACGCCCTTTAATTAATCACAGCAAGACTCCTTGTACCTCCGGGATCCCACATGTCCATGGCCTAGAAATGCTTCAACACATCCTCGAAGATACTCCCTCCATTTCATAATTATTGTCCTGAACTAAAACTACGGCAATAGTTATGGAATGGAGTTAGTAGTAGATAGCATGGTTTTTAAGGCGTCGCCTAGGCGACGCTTAGGCGTCAAAGCGCCCGGAGACAGCAAGGCGTCGTCGTCACCTTAGGCTCTTGTCAAAGGCGTCCAGATTCGCCATGTGAGGCGTCCAAGTCGTCGCTTAGGCGGGGAAGGCGTCGCTGTGGTGGCTTTTGGACGCCTTCGTCATCGCCGGCTAGTGGCTAGGTGCGATTAGTCGGGGGTGGTGGTAGGTCGGAGGAGTAGGGGGAGGAGGAGGAGGGGTCGGAGGAGGAGGTGTAGGAGGCTCCTCTGGGCTCCTCTGGGCTCGGCCTACCTCTCCTCCCCGTCTTTCCTCCCTTCCTGGAAGCAAGCCGCCCTGCTTCGAAGTCCTAGTCGCCCGACTAGTCGGAGACTAATCGTCGACTAGCGGGCCAGCCGCACGTGGTGTTGTTCTGCTATGCAAATTAAAGCGTCGCCTCGCCTTACGCCTTAACCGCCTAGGCGGTGAGGCGCCCCCCGTCCGCCTTAGAACGCCTCACCGCCTTAAAAACCATGGTAGATAGCAAGGAAATAACACTCCCGTTGGTCCTGCACAAACTGACACTCTAGACTTAATATACATTCATACAGTCATGCTTGTAAATCTAGACATAAACATAAAGTAGCTTCTATTTTTAAAGAAATTTTCACTAAAATTTTAAACATAAAAGGGCGTACCCAGTGCGAGAGCTCCCGCGCTGTGCGGGGTCTAGGGAAGGGTGTCAGTGGCAAGCCTTACCCTCGCCTTGTGCAATGCGAGGAGACCGCGACTCGAACCCGGGACCTCCTGGCTACAGGCGGTAAGACACTACCGCTGCACCAGGCCCGCCCTTCTAAAATTTTAAACATACCGTTTGAAAATATTATGTTTTAGTAGTTCTAAACGAGAGAGTTGTCCTTGATATTATGTACAATGTCTTGTCCTTGCGTCTTAACATTTATTCCCACGCACTACTTGTAGGATTCACAAGTCAGTGGAGATAAAGAAGAGAAACCACTGATCTCCCAAGTTAGCCAGAATTCCGCCGACGAAAAAGTTAAGGAGTGGCTGAAGAACTATCCCCTTTTTGGACGTGAGTCACAAATGAATGAACTTCGTGGTTATACAGTCAGAGCACGTTTCAGTAATAACTCGCAAGTTATATCAGTTTGGGGAATAGCTGGCGTTGGAAAGTCAGCTCTCGTTAGAAATTTATACTATGAGAGAATGCTCCATACCGAACAATTTAACAACTACAGTTGGGTGGATGTATCACATCCATTCAACTTAAGGGATTTTTCTCGCAGCTTACTTTCAGATTTTGATTCAGAGAAAGACCCAATCAAAGAGTGCCGCAAGCTTCTGAAACAACAGAACTGTCTTGTGGTTATTGATGATCTCCAGTCTAAAGAAGAATGGGACTTAATACATAATGCCTTGATATCTAGGCATTCTGGAAGTATTATCATCGTGATTACTACTGAGGCCAGCGTTGCCGAATATTGCACAAATAATGAAGACCAAATTTTTAATGTCAAAGTTCTAGAAGCCGATGCATCCATGGATCTCTTCAGGAATGAGGTAGGATTTCTTACTGGCTATATTATCTACCGTTTTAAAGCAAACTAAAGTATCTAGCATTTCTTGCATGCATGCATGTCGTCACAAACTTAAACCTTCAAGAATGTGTTTGCTCTGCCCCCTTTACTGACAAGAATCAGCAAATGGTACATATATTTTAGCCTTAGTAGGAGCCTTTTTATAGGCAGCAGAGAATTTAATTACTCAAAGCATCTTAATCCTATATGCAGACAACCAACAATTATTACACATGATTTTATTTACATTTTATCCAGAATGGCAGCCTTGAGACTAGCATTTTAAATATAGGTTGGAAACAAAACAATCATGAATGCTCAACGTTGATATAACATGTTCTCTCATGTCCACTTGCGAAAAAACAAGCATAAAATTCTGAAGCCATATTCTATTTGGAAATGAAAAACTCTCCTTATATGTACATAAATTCATTTTTTCAAGTTTAAATGCTATACTGTATTGTTCATGTACGTGTTTAAAATGACGAAACATTTTTTTAGAAACTTTGGAAGGTACCAAAATATTATGGATAGAAAATGAAGTAAACAAATTAACAATGATGATATCACTAGAGATGGACATAGTCTCTAATTAACATGCATTTTTTACATGTACTTTTTATGTACATGTTAACAAAATATTAAATGATTTTATTATGAATATACATTTCCTTGCGGCTTCACCTAACAACTCTAGTTAGTTTTTAAAATACTTGTCACTATTATAGGATAACTTATTAATATACGAGATATAGAAGTATTTGTGTGCGCATTCTAGAATGACAAATACTAGGGACGTTTGTCTCTCCATACAGAACTATAAGAAAATTGTCTTGCTCACTGTTATAGGATAACTTAGAAACATACGGATGGGTAACTTCTTTCATTTTTTAAAGATACTCATTGAACTGATGCATGCAATTGCAAAAAAATATATTTTTTAGTGGATTGCTCACTCTATTCCATAACCAAAACATGAGAATGTAACTAAGTGATGCTAACTAATGTTAAATTGTTTGAATAATAGGTAAAAAGGAAGAATTCGTCATGCCCTTTACTTACTTACAAAGGTCCAGAGCCAGAGGAACTTATTTTGAAGTGTGGAGGTCTTCCCAAAGTGATAGTTTCTATTGCTGCCTTATTGCCCACACAGACCGTAACACTGATGGATACTGTACGTTCATTGAATGACAAATTTATGCACCATCTAGAGACCGATCCAGATTATGATAGTTTGCGGGGCCTATTTGACTGGATGTATAACTACTTCCGTACTTGCCCTGATTCCCTCAAGCCATGTATCTTCTACCTATCAATTTTTCCTCAAGGTCACAAAATTCGGCGAAGGCGACTAGTAAGGAGGTGGATTGCAGAAGGTTACTCCAGAGACAGTGAAGAGGAATCTGCGGTGGATAAAGGGGAGAATTTCTTCTCCAAGCTCCTTGACCTGAGCATAATCCAACAGGTACCACACTTAGTCACCACTGCATTCAGTGACACAAGGATGGTCGCGTGCCAGGTCAATGGCTTCATCCGCGAGTACATCGTCCCACGAAGAATGGAAGAGAACCTTGTGTTTGAACTTGGGCCCAATTGTGTCCTAACCACCCAACGCACCGGGCGTCACCTGATCATATTGGACAACTGGGATAGAGACATCATTGTGTTTGAGAGCATTGACTTCTCACGACTACGGTCACTAACCGTGATTGGAAAATGGGAATCATTCTTCATCTCAAAAAGCATGAGGCTTCTTCGGGTGCTTGATTTGGAGGATGCATCGGGTTTAAAGGATGAAGATCTCAAGACCATACTGCAGCAGATGCTTCGCCTCAAGTTTCTCTCTTTAAGGGGGCGCAGGGAGATCTTTCGTCTGCCAAATTTGCTAGGTAATCTCAGGCAGCTGCAGACTCTGGATGTGAGACATACTTCCATAGACAGATTACCAGCGAGCATCAGCAAGTTACAGAAGCTGCAGTATATCCGTGCTGGCACCAAAGTCCAAACATCAACACCACCGGCCTCATCTAGCAGGTTCCGCAGACGACGTGACCTAGTTGGTGTTAAAGTACCAAGAGGAATTGGAAAACTGACAGCGTTGCACACGCTTGGTGTTGTTAATGTCGATGCTTCATGGGGGAGGGTCATCGTGGCAGAACTCAAGAAGCTGACCCAATTGCGCAAGCTCGGAGTGTCTGGCATCAACAGGAATAACATAAATGAGTTCTTCTCTGAAACCTCAGGTGTTGTGCATTTGGAATCCTTGTTAGTACAGCTCGATGAGGACAGTCAAGGTTGCTTGGAACACATCTCCCTGCCTTGGGAGAACCTACAGAGTCTTACACTATATGGCCTCCAAGACATCTTGCCACTAAGAAACCCTCTTACAAAGCTCAGTAAGTTGGATCTGGAGATGGACACTTTAGAGAGTATTGGCATGGATTTCCTAGCCAAGCTACAAGAGCTATGTATTCTGCACCTTCGAGTCAAACAGCTTGAGCTCCATTTTCAAGCCCAGATGTCAGGACTGGAGTTGGACACCTTCAAAAAGGTGAAGATCCTGGAGCTCACTTGCAGGTCCAGCAAGTTAAATGTGATCTTTGGATCAAAATCGATGAAGAATCTTGAGCTGCTCAAGATTGACTGCTCGACTGCATTATATGAGCTTAACGGCTTGGATGGTCTATCTGAACTGAAGGAAGTCTTCCTCAAGGGTACCAATGATGCAACAATAAAGACAAAATTCGAGACGCAACTTATCACCCATGAAAAGAAACCTACTTTGAAGTTGGGGGAGCTACCACCCTCGTCCTAAAGGGTCGACATTCTCTCCGCTGATTTCCCTTTATTTTACCTACCAGTAGTGTGTTGATATGTGTTTTTGCATATGGCTTGTGTTGTTATTGATCATGAACATGTGGTTTCTTAAAGAAGTACTATGTGCAGTCTTCTACGTGTAGTTGGATTTGTGCTTACCTTCATTATGTGATGATGGTAATGCGGTTGTTGTGGTGTACTAGCATCAACGAGTTCACTGTATTAACGATCTTAAAATTGATTGGCATGATCCGTTATTTCTTACTCATTTTCAAAGGACGGTAAGATCTGTAGTTGTGCTTATATCTCCTGTATTTGTAGTTGGGAGAAGGGGAATGATTTTTGTCATTGTTTTTCATTGGCATGAATCAAATAGGGAAGCTCATTGCAATACGTACATACAGTCTAGTTTGTCAGCAAATCAAGGGGCGAATTAGTTGATGACATCAGTGCTGCAACAAATTAATTGCAGAAAATGTCTCACACACGAAAGCTGTACTGCACTGAGAAGAAAAAAGACAGAGGAGAGGTCAGAGGAGGTACCAGCTCCTGCTTGCCGCTTGGCCGAAGGCAGATAGCAGAACTACAAGCTCTTGCTGCTCCCATCGGCAGCAGATCCGACAACCAAAGCCACCGCTGCCGGGCCGGCTGCACTGCGACGGATGACGGCCGTCTTCTTCGGCCGGCGCGCCTCCCGCGCCTGGCTCGGACGTCACCACCGCCGTCATCCCCCCGCCCCATCGCCGGAGGGTTTTTTTTTTAAGGTCATCGTTTTTTTTTTTTTTTTTTGAGACTAAGTACCCTACTTTATTCAATGTTTACTGTAAAAGGGATACAAGATCCAATCGGTGGATCAATCAGCCACACATGGCGGCCTTCATCAAGGCTAACAGAAGACCTTGCAATAATGTGAGCATCTCTATTCGACTTCCTGCGTTCATGAACAAAACGCACTTGGCCGAAGGCTTTAGCTCGCTCTCTGATCTCATCAATAATCTGGGAGTAGACCGGTCTAGTCCCATCATGCAGGGTATTGATTACCCTTAAGCAGTCACTCGCCACCTGAATTGATCGAAAACCAAGATCTTCAGACAGCGATAGAGCCTCCCGGACTGCAATCGCCTCCATAGCTTCAGGGCTTGTCATACCGTCAATGACCAGGCATGATGCCCCTTGATAAACACCATGCTGGCTTCTTGCAATTGCTGCCGCTGAAGCCTTCCCTTCCGTCTTCCCAAGAGCCGCATCAACATTGATTTTTACACAACCTGGAGGCGGTGGAATCCACCTAGGTTCAGTCGGCCTTGGTACATATACAGGATTCACCTTGCTCCCACTGTCTTGAACTTGTTTCAAGTCCCTCAAAAAATTCTCGATGAAAGCTCTCGTTGACAGTGGGCTCTGGAACAGGTTTTCATGGATAACTTTCCTACGGGCATACCAGATAGCCCACAGCGTTACTAGGATCTCCGTCATCTCATGTGGTTTCATCTTCTCAATTAGCTCAAAAACCCAGTCTTTCGCTTGCACATGTGACGTCAGCATCACCTGTTCCGCTATCTCTTCCGTGGCCAAGGCCCATACACACTTGGCCATCGTACATTCAATCAGAGAGTGTCTCCAAGAATCCCTAGCACCACATATAGAGCATGTATCATTGTCCGCCATCTTCCTATGGTGTCTAACATCCCCTGTGGGTAAAGACTGCTTAGCCAGCCGCCACAAAAAGACCTTAATCTTCGATGGGACCTGGACTTTCCATATCGAAGTCCAACTATGTTCTTCTTTCTTTGAATCCGAACATGATGTCCCTCCATTGAGCCATGCTTCTCTAGTGGTTTTTGTTTGGATCAACATCCTATAGGCCGTACGCACGGAGAAAATGCCAGACTTATCATAGTGCCACGCCCAATAATCACCTTGGTTCCTTGTGGATAGTGGAATATTACGAATAGCTTCCACGTCCATAGGCAAGAAGTGTTGCTTCAGTTTTTCAGTATTCCATGAAGCCTCCAATCTATTAATGAAACCACTCACCGTGATTGGACTCTCATTGCCAATGCAAGCAATCGGTCGTAAGGAGCCAGATCGCGGCAGCCAGTTATCATTCCACGGATGAGTTGTTTCACCAGATCCAATTCGACGAATCAGACCTTGCCGTAATGTGTCTCTTCCATCAAGAATGGCGCGCCACACTTGAGATGGTCGCGACCCCAGCTCGGCATCCAGAAAATCATTTGAAGGAAAGTATCTTGCCTTTAAAATCCTAGCACTCAAACTATCTGGCGTTTGCAGAATCCTCCACGCCTGCCTTGCTAGAAGAGCCAGGTTGAACAATTCAATATCTCTGAAGCCTAAACCACCCATTCCACGAGGTTTACACATATCAGACCAAGAAACCCAAGCAGTTTTCCTCTCGCCTTCTTTACTTCCCCACCAAAACTTGCGAATGATGGCATTGATACGGAGGCAAAGACCTCTTGGTAATCTGAAACACGACATTGAAAATGTCGGTATTGCTTGCACCACTGATTTAATCAGTGTATCTTTTGCTGCACAAGACATAGTTTTCTCAAACCATCCTTGCACCTTCTTCCACACCCTGTCATGGATGTAGCAGAATTTACCATTCTTATCACGCCCTACATCCGTAGGTAGCCCCAAGTATTTTTCTCCCACAGTTTCAACTTGGACATTAAGAATATTTTTTATACTCTGCCTCATATCTTCCGGACACCCTTTACTAAAGAAGATCGACGATTTATCAAAGTTGATCCTCTGTCCCGAAGCATTACAGTAAGTCTCCAGCGTTTCTAGCACGGAAGTCGCGTTCTCTTGATTTGCTTTGAAAAACAGCAGGCTATCATCTGCGAAGAGTAAGTGGCTGATAGTCGGAGCCGACGCAGCCACTTTGATTCCTTGGAGCGCTGATGATGAACAACGATTTTTTAAAAGGCTTGAAAAGCCCTCCGCTGCCAACAAAAACAAATACGGAGAGATTGGATCTCCTTGCCGAATACCTCTAGTCGGACTGAATGGTTCCGTCTTGATGCCATTAAATAACACCGAGAAGGAAACCGTCGACACTAGTCTCATGATCATTTGAACCCAATTAAGGTGGAAGCCCATCTTGATCATGATATCTCTCAGAAAACTCCATTCCAGTCTATCGTATGCTTTCCTCATATCTAGCTTCAAAGCACAAAATCTATTCTTTTTTGCCTTATTGCCCTTCATGAAATGCAAGCATTCGAAAGCTGAGATGACATTGTCAGTAATTATTCTCCCTGGGACAAAAGCTGACTGCTCTTCTGAGATAATCTCCGGGAGTATAACTTTAAGTCTGTTAGCCAAAACCTTTGACGCTATTTTGTACAGAACATTGCATAATGCAATAGGTCGGAATTGGCTCATATCGTCTGGACTTGCGACCTTCGGAATCATGACTATAAAAGTCGAATTAACCTCAGTCATGTCCTCTTCTCCCCTTAGAAGTCTCATAACTGCATTACAAACCTCATCTCCACACACTGACCAGTGTCGTTGAAAGAAATGAGCAGGATAACCATCAGGTCCTGGGGACTTGGTTGGAAACATCTGAAATAAAGCTGCCTTAATCTCAGCATTTTGGAACGGCGCCGTGAGCTTATCATTCATCTCTTGCGTTACTCTTGCATGCACCGTTTGGAGGACTTCATTGGTGTTATTCACCTCCTCTGAACCATACAACGTTTTGTAAAAGGATGCAGCCATTTGACCCATCTCATCTTTATCCTCAGTGTATGTTCCATCACCCTTTTTTAATCGGGTAATATTATTTTTCCTTTTGCGTTGGCTTGCTCGCATATGAAAGAATTTGGTGTTCTTATCTCCTTCAGCAAGCCATTGGATCCGAGCTCGTTGTCGCCACATCACCTCCTCTCTATGATATAGCTCCACCAGATGCTCATTAATTTTGATCTCTTCGTAGCTTGGCCCAACTCGCATAGGATCAGCCTGCAGCCTAGCCAGTTCAGCTGTTAGCTCTTTAATCTTTTTGCGAACACTTCCAAAAGTATCCCGTTCCCATCTTTGGAGATGGCCCGACATATCTTCTAGCTTTCCTTGCAATTCACTGCAAGTAGTGGCTGTCCCCTTGTCCTGCCACATGTTGTTAAACATAGCAGGGAAGGTTTCATGTGTCTCCCACATGACCTCATATCTGAACAGTTTAGACCGTTTCCTATTTCTTCTGTCATTCCTCTGGCCATCCAGGCATAACAGAATCGGACAATGATCGGAACAAGCAGCCGTCAGATGATGCAAAGCTGCTTCCGGGTACCTTAACACCCAGTCCGGAGTTGCTAAGGCACGATCCAATCGTACCCTACAGAAGCCTCCTCCAACAATCCTTTTCTCAAAAGTCCAGCTTTTGCCAACATACCCAAGATCAACCAGTCCGCAGACATCGACCATCTCTCGAAAACCTGCCATCTGAGCGTTGCTTCTTGGTTGTGAGCCTACATGCTCATGCTGATGAAGAACTTCATTAAAATCCCCAATGCAAAGCCATGGTAAATCAGTTGAAGATTTGATAAATTTCAATGTCTCCCATGTATTATGTCGAGCAGCCGTACGTGCTTCCCCATATACACAAGTGAGACGCCACGGTGCGCTCCCTTCCATTGTAACAATTGAATCCAAGTGGTACTGCGAATAAGGAAGAATATCAACTTTTGTATCATCATTCCAGTACATCCCCAAGCCACCAGAGCGGCCTGTACTACTCACAGCAAAGCTATGCTTAAACCCTAGCGTAGCAGCTAGGTTCATCACCCGGTCACGATGTAGTTGGGTTTCTACTACATATAACACGGTAGGGGCATGGGTTTGCGCAAGAGTACGCAATTCTCGAACCGTCGAGTCCATGCCAAGCCCTCGACAGTTCAAACCCAACACACTCATTGATCCGCGCGGCTCTCCACGTGGGAGGCCGCCATCTTGAGTTCCAAGCTCTTCATCAGATCTTGCAGATCCATCTTCGTCTGCTTCTCCTTTCCCTTCCCACTGCCAGGCTTCGGATCAGCCATGTCAAAAAAACTCCTTCCGGAACAAAACCGATCTGGACTCCGCCCGCTCGTCCTATGCCCCGATCAACTAAGGCTGGGTAGACGAACTAGTCGTCCCCTTAATCAGCCCGAGAAGATTAGGGAAAGAACAGCAACGAAGGCCCCTGATCGCACCGTAGAACTCACCGGAGAGGAGATCGCCGGTGGAGTCGCCTAAACCCTAGAGTCGCCAGTTTTAAGGTCATCGTTGGCAGGCAGGATTCTGCAGGGTTAAGCTGGCCCAGGATAGCTGTCTTGGCCCGATAAGATTTGGATGTGAATGAATTCGTGAGAGAAAGCCCGGTCTATGTAAAGCCTCGCTGGTAGGAAGATTCAGTTTTTTTTGTCTAAAAAAGGTAGAGTCAGTTTTTGGCCCCTAATTTTTTAAATAAAAAATTAGCTTTAATTTAAAAATATATAATTCGAAATAAAAAATCAATTACAGATGTATGTACTTTGTAGCTGTGCCCTATATGTGATGTATACTTTGCCAATGTATCATTGAGCTAATGACACGCCTCAGTTCACACAAATCACACCCACCAATGCACATTGTCCCCATCATCGGTCAATCCATAGTTCTTTAGTTAAGTCGAAAGCATGGGTAAATTGAGCTTTTTGTTGCAGGAAGGGTAAATTGAGCTTCTCCAGCCGTGCATGCATGGTAGGCCCAGTATGCGCTCGTGTTTTGGCCCGGCATATGTGTACGTACCACGCGTGCGTTCCACCAAATACTAGGGGTTTAGCGCGGGCTCCGCCGCGCCCGTGGGGCGAAATTTGAAATATTGAATCGTAAATTTGTTTGAAGTTTAAAATTGCTTAGGTTATTGTAAATTTGGTGGAATTCGAATATTGTGTAGGTTGAGAAATTGTATAAATTTTTGGAATGGTCGTAACCGGTGGAATTATTTCCGTTTCAATTTTTGTAGCGTTCGCAGAAAATGGTTGAATTTGGCGGAAATTTTAAAACATGGCATGTTCAAATTTAAATTTTGACAGTACGGCGTATTTTTTTCCTGTTTTGATGTATTTGAATTTTTTTCCCGACGAATATGTTTGAATTTATTAAATTTGCAATTGTTAAAAAATGTTTTGAATTTTTCCCGACGAATATGTTTGAATTTATTAAATTTGTAATTGTTAAAAAATGTTAAGAGTTGTTTAAATATTCTGGAAGGAGAATAAAGGAAAAGCAAAAAAAAAAACTGACACGTGGTCCCCGTGACGTCGTGCTGACGCCACGGGGCCAGATCTGGGAGTGACGGCCGCGGCGGCGCGAACGTCGCCGGCGGCGCTCCGGCACGTCCCAGGACGTGCGGCTGCTCGCGTCGGGAGCGCCTCGTCGCGGCGCGCCTGGGGGTGGCGGCGCCGCCCCCGAAAAGGTCGCCGGAACGGCCACCGGCGACGGGCGAACGCGGCGGCGGAAGCGGCGACGGCGGTGTCGATCCCCGCGTCCAGACGGCGTTTCCTGGACCGGTACACGTGTCGTGCTGCCATTGGACAAAACTCGGGAATGAATAGTTGCCGGGGAATTCGGGGCGACGTGGCCGCATCCTGGCCGTCCGTCGCGCGGATCGGACGGCCAGGGATGGCCCGCGACGTGGCGCGCTGTGGAGGAGCGGATTCAACGCCCTTTTATATATAGGGTAATTAGTCTCGAATTCTCAAAAAACAAAAAAACCAATATTAGACTCGAAAAATCCTAGGAGTGCTACCCTCCCGACACATCTCTCGCTCCTCCCTGAATCGCCTTCGAAGGAGTGCCCCTTGCCCATTGTTATTGTCAAAACTGGCTCCCTGCGAATTTTATTGTCAAAACTAACCCTGACGAGATAGACACGTCGACTTACCGCCAACGGAGTTGGCAGAAAGACGCCTGCTGTCGACCTTCTACGGACTCATCTGGCGTCGCGTGTCACTTCATGCCATACTGTGTAGCGGAAGGTGGCTTTCCGCCAACTGGGTTGGCGCAAAGTCTACGTGTCATCCCACTAGGGGCTAGTTTTGACAATAAAATTCGTAGGGGCCAGTTTTGACAATAAAATTGGGCAGGGGGCATATTTGGCTGTTGGTACTCATTCCGTCATCGCTTCTTGCGTGTCCAGTGCGCCATACGAAGAGAAGAACACTTCATATATCCATCACAGCATGACTATCGTATATGAAGATGATCGATCCATATACGTTCTACTGGTCACCGGATATATCAACCTCAAAGTACATATATAAATTGAGAGATAGA
Organism: Poa pratensis; assembly: GCA_947311845.1. Lineage (NCBI taxonomy): Eukaryota > Viridiplantae > Streptophyta > Magnoliopsida > Poales > Poaceae > Poa > Poa pratensis. Next base: position 26,101,489 of record CAMZMU010000041.1, on the reverse strand, counting down.
GAGAAGACACATGTTTTCATGTTCAAGAGTCGTTGATAAGAAGAGGCTCTTCAGCCTCTTCGTTCCCTAAATCCATGTTCAGCATTGGCACTCGTAAGTTATGGTAATGCCTCTATTTCAACAACATCGTCCCTTAACACAAAGATCCCCGTTCAAAAATATCTTAATAAAAATTCCAGCAAAAGTTTTTTTCCAAAATGGATGGTGTGCTAACCTTGCATCTAAAGGATGCACACAACCGTTTTTTATTAGACTCTTCAACAAACCTTACAAGATCAACCTGAAACGAAGCCACCAACTTAACGATAGCTCGCCACATCTACAACACTAATGAAGGGGTGGCCAAGAACAAGGTCATGTGGCCTGACAACATACCAATGCGCATCATTAAAAGACCGAAGGCTACACCAAGCTGAACGTTAGCGAGCAAGAGGCACAACCGGTCGACCAGATCCTCAGCGGCACTGATGCACAAACTACAGAAGTCGCCACTGTCGTATTCCTCTAACCCATCTTCATCTTCAGGACAGAAGCACTAGTCTTGTCAGGCCTGCCATCGACGCTGTCACGCTGTCCGACAGCTCCATCACCCAACGCGCATCCACTGCCGAGACCCGTCGCACCATGCCGCTGAGAATCGCCGATGCCAACTCGATAAAAGCAACACCGAGCCCTCTACGCAAAACTTGTTCCAAACTGATGCCCCCAAGAGGGATAACGACATTGAATGTCGCCATCGTCACCTAAGCTTTTCCCCAAAACATCTTGGCGGACGGCGGGAGATCGCAGCGATAACACTTTGAACAAAGGCACCGCCATCTTCAGCTTCGACCGAACAGGAACTTCATCTCCGAGATATCCATCCACTATAGCCCCGAAGGAGGCAATCCGCGGGGGAGGGAGCTGCCTCCATGCTATATCCACCATTCAGCCTCGAGAAGGTCGACGACACGAGGTCGGTCGTCACCGCCGGGCACCGACGACATCCGTCACTTTCCACATGTGCAGCCCTAGCGACGGCCCGCCTTCGCGCGTAGGAGGCCATCGGAGTTGGAGATGTTGTGTGTGACCGCCATCGCTCCAAAGAAGACCACGTACGCTGCATGTCCACCGGATCACGACCCCGCTAATATCGGCAAGCCTTTGTCTGAATCGTGCACACCAGATCGGGCATGGGTCGTGCGTCCCAGAAACTAGTCCAGTGTTGCGGAACAGCTGTTGAGCTTCCATGGTTCGCTTGTGGCATTTTCGCTCCTTGCCTTGCAACACCCTCAAAACCCTCCCTTCTTTCATATCTCCATCACATTGTTCATAGATGATCGATCTATCCATATCCTTATAATGAGGAGAGACATATTTTCTATATGAAATTTCCACATACGTCCATTGCAAGGATTATTGTGTTATTATCAAGATCCAAGTGCATAAAAATGGTTAGGGAGAAATATATATTTGTTGAATAAATCCACGTTTACCATCAGCAGCAGTAAGTTTTAACTCTACCTCTGTATCGACAATATCTCCTCACATCATATGAATTTCTAGAAATTGCATGCACATCTCTGTTCCATCAGCCATATTTTTTGTTTTTTGAGAGGATGTTCCATCAGCCATCTGATCAAAGGTTTTTGCCCTGCAGACTGGAGTGCAGCCGTGCACCCGTTCCAGGATGGACGGCCCAAGTGGAGGGAAGGCCCACGTGGGCACATATTTGCAAGCCGCCGCACGGCCCAGTTTACGCCGGAGGGAGGAGAGGATGCTCTGGCCATGGCGGAGGCGACTCGTCAGTCAGTCGTCACCGTCGCCTCCAGTGGAGGCCCTCCATCGGATGACATGCGGAAGCGAACCTCACCACGGTGATGTTGGAGTCCGACAACGCTCAGCCACGGCCCATGGAAACCAGTCTCCGCCGACGGCGACTCACATCCCTCCGCCGGGGAGGGCGCGTCCGCGATCCCCTCGCCGCCCACGAAGAGAGATCAAGCCCGATTCAGTGATCGATCTTCCTGCCCGTCCTAGGATGGATCCCGACGAGGCTGCAGGAAGTTCCAGTATGTTCTGTTCTGTTTCGTTTGCCATTTCTTCCTAGTGCTGAACTCAACTGCTCACCATATCTCCTCTTCACTCTTGTATTCTGCTTCATTTCCTTTTTCTTGTACATTTCGTTCTCCTTCTTAAAGAACAGAAGCAAATTGTTGGATGCGATCATTTCACCTCTCAAATGCTGGATACAATTTGTTCCTTGGCGTTAGTGCAGCTGTGTGTGGTTTGTATACTAGTTTAACAGCTTTGTTGTGTACTGAATCAAATCTCAACACAAGTATTTGTGCCAATTTCTTGATTTTCCACCAACAAAATACCAGGGAGGGAGAGTTTCTTAACACGCAACTGAAAATTGTATTCTTAAATTTCTCCATATGTTTTAATGCTCAGGTAATCGTGGTTGCCTGGCTGGCCTCCAGCTTCTCCGGGGGCACCTGTGCAGGTAGTGCTCCCGTTCTTCACCTTGTTACCTCCACTTGTTCTAGACTTTAGTTGCTCTGTTGTGTACTAAATCAAACCTCAACAGAAGTAGAGGCGCACATGTCACGGTTAACACGCATTCAGAAAAGGTATTCCCAATTGTCCCAATATTTTAGTACCCTCGATGTTACCTGTCAGTCATCACATGCATCACACATTATCACAACTTGTCAAGTTCTTAATTGTGAAAGTCTACTATGCCTGTTCATAATTGCATCTACATTCTAAAGTCAATGGATCTCGCCCCATACTTAACGCCTCTTCTTGCACCTCTCCGCATTACCCTCCATCCAGTCAGATCTTTGTCCCGCGCTGTTTCCCATAGCTTCTATCGGCATACCTACGGGTCTTCCAGGTCAGTGCATCTCCTCTTAATCTTTGCGATATTCTGGAACCATGAATCACCCTTCGGTTTTCTAGTTTATTTGCTCCTTAATTTGGATCCTGTATCTGTTTACACTTTACAATCTGGATTTTTTTTGAAATGTGCCTGTTTGTTTTGTATTGATCGAAACAAAATACATACAAGTAGTATGATTTTAACCGGATCATGAATACAGGCTAATTGGTTGCATCTTTGGAGCGTTGGATCGAGGTGTTTTTTCGGAGTATAACCAGGTAGGATGCGCCCAAAACATCCAATTTGTACAGAAGGGACAACAATGAAAAGACAATGTGTTGCCACTATATGAGCCTATGTCTTTGTGCATTGTTATTCTGTTCACCTATTCTAAAACGAGAGTATGTTTTACTGAGCTCATGTGTACATACCATCTCCAACTCATATCATGATACCTTTTTAAAAGATTTCGTAGTTGCTTTTTTCTAAAGAAGTTTTTATGTAATCAGAAATGACTAGCTCAAATGCTGAACTGGAGAAGAAGCTACAAGATCCTAATGCAACACCAATGTTTCTTCCATTAGAATTTTTGAAAAGCATTACATGTGATTTTTCCACTGAATCTGAGCTTGGTAGAGGTGGTTATGGAGTGGTTTACAAGGTAAGGCCAATTCTTCCGAATCCACAATCAATTGTAAGAAATATTAATTAATAAGAGACACATGTACATGTTATGAGGAAAGTTTTAACTTACGATGTAGGGAGTTCTTCAAACTAGGAAAATTATTGCGGTGAAGAAGCTTTTCGAATTACATCTAAAACATGAGGCGTTCCAGAATGAGATCAGTTATCTTATGGGGATCAAGCACCAGAATGTAGTGCAGCTTGTAGGTTACTGTGTGGAATCAAGATGGGAAGCGATTGAGCAACCAAGTGGGAGTGGGAAGCATATTTTGGCTGAAATACCAAAAAGGTTACTCTGCTTTGAGTATGTATCCAATAAAAGCCTCGATAGACATATTTCTTGTATCGTCAACGATCATGCTATACATGTTTTATTTCTCCATTTTTCATTCCGTAAGTTATTTAGTTAGAACAAGGGCTCAAGAGTATTTGTCAGCTATATTATAATAAATAATCGTGTTTAGCCTAAGGGCGACCGATCTATATATTGGTACAATAAAAACTAGAGTATATTATTATATTTAACCACTATCAGGTGGCAATACGCCACAAACAAATGGAAAGAAAATAACTTGAAGAAAAAAGACATCTTTTTATATGGGAAGTTATGTCGGCATGTCGCTTTATAGGAAGGAACACACCTAGAATATTAATTATGTATATATCTACTTACTAACTAAGCCTTTTGTCCCAAAAATTTGGGTAGGCTAGATAAACATATTTACATGTCTCTTTTGTTTATTAAACTCTACAGATAAATCTTTGGACCTTGAGTGGAATATTAGATATAAGATAATCATGGGGATTTGCAATGGATTGCATTTCCTTCATGAGGAATGTCGTATCATTCATCTAGACCTTAAGCCAGAAAATATATTGATGGACTCTAATATGAAACCTAAAATTGCGGATTTTGGTCTGTCACGGATCTTTGGGGAGCAGCAGTCGAAAGTTTTCACTGATAATCGTGCGGGAACACGGTAAGCTGCGCCACTTGCAACTTGTTTTTCTTTTTTCTCAGCCTTTTGTTTACATTTGCAATGCTTTTTACTTATAATTTCTTTTACAGTGGATACATGGCCCCAGAATACTTAACCCAAGGCCTAATCTCTAAGAAGGCAGATATCTTTAGCTTGGGTGTTATAATCATCGAGATAGTCACAGGCTGTAGGCACTATCCATATTTTCAGCTTGATAGTCCTGAGAGTACTGCTACATCTTGCCAGCATTTCACAGAGGAAGTAAGTTGAATGAATATAGAATTTGCATCTATGCCATCACTCTAGCTCACTGTTGCAAATGCATAGGTACTTGGAAGTTGGAGGAACAAATTTGAATCCACATCGAAGTACATATCAACTGAAAGATATAGCCTACAAGTAAAACAATGTATCGACATAGCCTTAAAATGTGTGGACCCGGGTATGGAGAAAAGACCTACAACAAAGGATATAATTGAAATGCTTAATGCCGTATACCAGGTATGATCAACATTTTATATGACGTCCTAGCTGAATTTATGAAAGTTGTATAGGAATACTTTACACTAGAACAGTCCTTGTAAAACGATACCAAACTATCTGGTGTGTCAGATTCACGATTATCAGATTAGAAAAATATGGAACTTATTTAAACACTTATTTATTCTATTTATCAAAATGTCTTGACACTTCTGTGTGTGCATTTATGGAATCCAATAGATAGTTGCCATGAGAAATGCAGTGCTGGGACACTAATGTAATCACGGAACTCACTAGTCACTACTGCACTGTATCACCATCACCTTCAAGATCATTCCGATCTACATTTTTTTTGAATTTTCATTCCGATCTACATTACCAAACCTCTCGCAACATCTTTTTAAGCTATGCGTCACTCGCTTCCTCAGTACCCTTGCTTCACCACCTCAGATGCAAAAACACACGACCGTTCTTTCTGTTAGATGTATATTTACTGTTCACACATACACATGTACATGTACTGGGCTTTGCCCCCTGGAATATTCAGTTGCTCATTCGTACATGGTATCAGAGCCAGATTGCTCTCCTCCCCGCGCGTTGCAGCTCCGTGCATGTAGCCTACCGTCGCCGTCGTCGCCGTAGCTCCGGCCGACCTGCGCGCTTCTCTTCTCCCTCTTGCCGATCTGCTGCCCGGCCGCCGTCGCCCCCACGGCCTGCTGCCCGGTCGTCGTCCGCCGCCGCACCTGCGGCCTGCTGCCGACCATCTTCGCGACCTGCTCGCAGCGGAGGTCCGTGTCCACGACCTGCTCTCCGGCCTGCCCTGCGGCCGCCCGTCGCGGCCTGCTCTCCGGCCGCCCGTCGCGGCCCGCCCTCCGGCCACTGTCCTCCGGCCGCCCAAGGCCGGCCTGCTGAGGCCACTGCTGCCGCAGTCCCAGGTCCGGCTGAGGCCGCTGCTGCCTCCTGCTGGGATCGATCCATCGAGGCTGCGGTTGACTCGATCCATCGAGGCTGAGGCTTGACCGGTCTCCAGCCCGGCAGTGACCGGCTCCAGGACCGGCTGCCTCGGGTGGAGGCCCGGCCTCCTGGCCGGCCCATACCGGCCCCACGACCGGCTGTCTCAGGTGGAGGACCGGCCTTCCAGCCGGCCCATACCGGCCCTAGGACCGGCAGCTTCGGTTGGTGGTCCGGTTTCAGCCCGGTTTTGACCGGCCTCAGGTCCGGATAGTGTAAAAAAAAAAAAAAATCAGAGAGCCCGCGATGTCCTCTTCGGGCTATGTTGTTGTTCCCCGGTGCTCTGTGATCTTTGATGGCACCAACTACGCCGAGTTTGTGGGCTTTATGCGCATCCATATGCGCGGCCTCCTGTTGTGGGGCGTTCTCTCTGGCGAGGTCTCCTGTCCACCGTGCCCCGTTGCTCCTGTGGCTCCTACTCCACCGGTGCCACCCGCTCTTGCCGCTGATGCTTCTGAGGCTGATCGTGCTGCCGCCAAGAATGCTGATGATCTTGCAGTTAAAGCCTATGACCAGCAGGTATCGGATTACTCGGACTCGCTCTCTCCTTATCGGGATGCTCTGTCTATTTACACTCAGTGGTGCAATGATGATGCTCGTGCTGCTGCTGTCCTCACTGCGAGTATTCTTCCTCAGTTTGCTTCTGAGTTCATGGGATTAGACACTTCTGCTGCTATGTGGACTTACCTTTGTCAGCGCTATCAGCCCTCGGGTGATGCTCTCTACCTATCTGTGGTCCGTCAGGAGCATGATCTTCAGCAGGGTGAATCCACTGTGGATGCGTTCTACACACAGTGTTCTGCCATCTGGCGTCAGCTTGACTCTCTGCGGACTATTGTTTGTGGTACTTGTCGCTGCTGTCAAACAGTGAGGTCAGACTTGGAGTTTCAGCGTGTCCATGAGTTCTTGTCTCGCCTGCGTCCCGAGTTTGAGCCTCGGCGTGCACACTTGCTTGCCCGTGGTCGACGTGTTCCCATCTCAGAGGTACTTGCAGAGCTTCGCGCTGAGGAGACTCGGCTCCGTTCTGCTGGGCTGCTTGTGGTTCCCACTGTGCTTGCTGCCCGAGCTCCGGTGTCGTCTGTTCCACCGCTACTACCCACTCCTTCACGGGGGGTGGGCGGGCGGCCCTCTGCAGGGGGGTCGGCGCTCTCACATGTTCTGCGACTACTGCAAGAAGCCGGGCCATCCAGAGTCTGATTGTTTCAAGAAGCAGCATGACATGGGTCGCTCCTCTCCTGCGGTTCGTGCGTCTCCGCCTGCACAGTCCTTCACTGCTTAGGATATTGCCCAGCTCAAGCGTATGCTGGCTTCCTCTGGTTCTTCTTCGACGGGCACCGTTGCCTCGCTGACTGCTTCTACTTCGCCACCACCGCCTACTCAGTCAGGTACATCTCCGTGGGTTCTGGATTCTGGAGCTTCCTTTCACATGTCTTCTGATTCTTCTGCTCTGTCTTCTCTTCGACCTCTTGATTCTCCTCTCAATGTTCTCACTGCCGATGGCACACCTCTTCCTGTTGCTAGTCGTGGCATTCTTTCTACTCCGTCCTTCTCTGTTCCTAGTGTTTCGCATGTTCCCCGTCTTACTATGAATCTTTTTTCCGCTGCTCAACTTACTGATTCTGGCTGTCGTGTCATTCTTGATACCGACTCTTGCTCTGTTCAGGATCGTCGCACCCAGGCTCTAGTTGGAGCTGGCCCTCGGCGCCGTGAGTCTCAGGGCCTTTGGGAGGTCGGCTGGCTTTGTGTTCCTTCCACCACACCTGCCAGCTCGCATGCTCTTGCTACCTCCTCCTCTGCGACCTTCCAACAGTGGCATCATCGGCTTGGTCATATATGTGGATCTCGCTTGTCCTCGCTAGTGCATCAAGGTGTCTTAGGGTCTGTCTCTGGTGATGTATCTTTACATTGTAATGGTTGTAGACTTGGCAAACAGACTCAATTACCTTATCCTACGAGTGAGTCAGTCTCTCAGCGCCCTTTCGACTTAGTTCATTCTGATGTATTGATGACTTCTCTCGCTATACTTGGCTCTATTTGATGAAATCTCGCAGTGAGGTTCTCTCCATATACAAGCGATTTGCTGCCATGGTTCACACCCAGTTTTCCACGCCCATCCGTGTTTTTTGTGCTGACTCGGCTGGTGAGTATATCTCCCAGATGTTGCGTGGTTTTCTTGCTGAGCAGGGTACTCTTGCCCAGTTCTCTTGTCCTGGTGCCCATGCTCAGAATGGTGTTGCTGAGCGTAAGCATCGCCACCTGCTTGAGACGAGTCGTGCAATGATGATCGCTGCCTCTCTTCCTCCCCACTTTTGGGCTAAGGCTATTTCTGCGTCCACCTACCTTATCAATATCCAGCCTTCGGCTGCCTTACAGGGTGGTATTCCTATGGAGCGTCTCTCTGGTCACTCTCCTGACTACTCCGCTCTTCGTATGTTTGGGTGTGTGTGCTATGTCCTTCTTGCTCCGCGAGAACGCATCAAACTGACTGCTCAGTCGGTTGAGTGTGTCTTTCTCGGCTACAGTGATGAGCACAAGGGTTACCGGTGTTGGGATCCTGTTGGTCGTCGTCTGCGTATTTCACGTGATGTGACTTTTGATGAGTCTCGTCCATACTATCCGCGTTCTACCACCTCCTCTTTTTCAGTTGACGATCTCTCCTTCCTTATACTTCCCGACACATCTCCCTCTGTGCCTGTTGTTCCTCCTCCACCTCCGCCTCCGCCGTGTCTCACGGTTTCTGATACACCTCCGACACCACCCTCCCCTCCTCCTTCCTCTCCACCTACCGCTCCGGCGTGTCCTCCCCTTTCTCCCTTTCCTCTCCACTACACTCGTCGTCCTCGTGCTGTGGATGATTCCTCTGACATACCCTCTACTTCCGGCGCGCCACCTTCCCCGTCTACACCGGTTCATAACCTTCGTTCTCGCCCTTCCTTACGGTCTCCTGCTCGCTATTCTCCTTCCCAGTACGGTCTTTCTGCTACTGTTGAGCCCACCTCCTATCGGGATGCCATGGCTCAGTCTGAGTGGCAGCTTGCGATGGCTGAGGAGATTGCTGCACTTGAGCGCACTGGCACTTGGGACCTTGTTTCCCCTCCTCCCGGTGTTCGTCCCATCACTTGCAAGTGGGTCTATAAGATCAAGACTCGCTCCGATGGTTCTCTTGAGCGTTACAAAGCTCGTCTTGTGGCTCGTGGCTTTCAGCAGGAGCAGGGACGCGATTATGATGAGACATTCGCTCCTGTCGCCCACATGACCACAGTTCGCACTCTTCTCGCTGTGGCTTCTGTTCGTCATTGGTCTGTGTCTCAGCTTGACGTCCAGAATGCCTTTCTCAATGGTGAGTTGTGTGAGGAGGTTTATATGCAGCCACCACCGGGGTACTCTGTTCCTGATGGTATGGTTTGCCGTCTTCGGCGCTCTCTCTATGGCCTTAAACAAGCCCCTCGCGCCTGGTTTGAGCGTTTTTCTTCTGTGGTGACTGCTGCTGGGTTTGTGCCTAGCGACCATGACCCTGCGCTGTTTGTCCACACCTCACCTCGTGGTCGGACGCTCCTCCTCTTATATGTTGATGACATGATCATTACTGGCGATGACTCTGAGTATATTGCCTTTGTTAAGGCCCGCCTCCGTGAGCAGTTCCTGATGTAAGATCTTGGCCCTCTTCGCTATTTTCTTGGGATTGAGGTTTCTTCGACTTCTGATGGCTTCTATATCTCCCAAGAAAAATATATTCAGGATCTTCTTCCTCGCGCCGCTCTTGGTGATGAGTGCACTGCTGAGACTCCTATGGAGCTCAATGTTCAGCTTCGTGCTACCGATGGTGATCCCCTCACAGACCCGACACGCTATCGCCATCTTGTTGGGAGTCTTGTATATCTGGCTGTCACTCGTCCAGACATATCATATCCTGTCCACATTCTGAGTCAGTTCGTATCTGCTCCTAGTTCTGTCCACTATAGTCACCTTCTCCGTGTTCTCCGATATCTTCGTGGCACGATCTCTCGCCGCCTTTTCTTTCCTCGCTCCAGCTCTCTCCAGCTCCAGGCCTACTCTGATGCTACGTGGGCCAGTGATCCTTCTGATCGCCGCTCCCTGTCTGCCTATTGTGTTTTTCTTGGCGGGTCTCTCATTGCCTGGAAGACGAAGAAACAGAAGGCAGTTTCCCGCTCCAGTGTAGAGGCTGAGTTGCGAGCGATGGCTATGTTGACGGCTGAGGTGACCTGGTTGCGATGGTTGCTAGCAGACTTTGGTGTTTCTGCTGCTGCACCGACTTCTCTATTGTCAGACAGTACTGGTGCCATCAGCATTGCGCGTGACCCGGTGAAGCATGAGCTCACCAAGCACATCGGTGTGGATGCCTCCTTTGTGCGTGCTGCTGTGCAGGATCAGATTCTTGCTCTTCACTATGTGCCCTCCGACTTACAGTTGGCGGATTTCTTCACGAAGGCACAGACTCGAGCGCAGCATGGGTTCTTCCTCTCCAAACTCAGTGTTGTTGACCCACCATGAGTTTGAGGGGGGGGGGGGGTGTTAGATGTATATTTACTGTTCACACATACACATGTACATGTACTGGGCTTTGCCCCCTGGAATATTCAGTTGCTCATTCGTACACTTTGCTCGGCCAGATCATATGTATGGAGGAAAATGCCTTCAATTGTAATGGCATTTACATCATGGATTTAAATCAGACAGAGCCTTTGTGAGTTTTTACTGTATATGAGCAATCAAATATCAGTAGCTCCTTTTCAAGTGAGTGCATTATGCTATTATGGTGCTTAAAATATCTTCTTGTCACGCAGGATTATTACAGGTTTTTTCTCTGGGCATGTTCTCATATGGAACTATAACATGCAGGCAGGTTACTGTGTGCCATCTCAGCAATTAGTACATATAAGGTTTCTCTTGATTGGTAATTAAATACTACGAAAAAAAACTATGTTTTCTAATGGTCGACACCGATGGAAGCCATAAAATAAAACTGTCTCAACAGTATAGAAGTTCTGGGTTACAGACAAAAAAAATCTTCTCATGGACTTATTAAACAACACCTGGGTGAAATCCTGCAGCCCATTTCATTTGATTCTGTTAGAATTTCTGTGGGTATGCAATGAGTCATCACAAAAAGGTCATTTTTCTTTGGATAATGTACCATTATTTCATTTGCGTTGGACTAAGAGACGACTCATTTATATTTACTGACAGAAATCTGTGGGTTTTATTCAAATCCAAAATAAAGCTGCAGGCAAGATCTCTTATTTCCTTGTTAGCATAATTAAGTTTCTTCCACCGTACACAGATATGCTCATAAGATGATCGTTCTTACTGCAGCTGTTAAATTCATTGCATGTAAGGGATGGTGTCTGGTTGGATCCGATGATGGTTTCATCCATGTGTACGACTATAAAGGAGAAATGCAAAAAATCACGAGTTTCAAAGCGAACGATTGCGGTTCCCGTCTCCATTCAGTAGCCATTCACCCAACCCAGCCTAATGTGCTGTCAGCAGGGTTTAAGGTAATAAATCTTTGGGACTGTAAGAACGGCTGGTTCGGCTGGAAAAACAAGCAAACATTTAACGAACACTCAAGTTCTGCCCGTGCTGTCGCATTTAACCCGGAGAACTACAACTGTTTTGCTAGTGCATATAATGAGGGGACAATAAAGGTATGCTTTATATCTTCTTTCTTTAATAAGCAAAATTCCTCGTGATGAAGATGGAGTAGGTTTCACTTTCTGCCATACCTTGACTGGAAGTTGTTATGACTGGTGGTTAGGTTTGGACTCTTGATTCTCCCAAATCTAAGTATACTCTGTATGGGCACTTGTTGGCCGTTGTTTCCCTGGATTTCTTCGCACGTGATGGACAACAGTATTTGATTACTGGCTCAGATGACAATACTGCCAAGGTCTGCTATTTTCTTCAATAATATATTAATGCAATACCTATATAACATTTCTAATAATGGATGGCTTATTTTTGAATAAGATATGGGACATGAATATGAAGGAGTGCATCTGTACACTACCTCATATGTCTGAAGTTCGTTCTGTCCTTCCCCATCCCAAACTTCCACTTCTAGTTATAGGTACATGGTGTGGTGATGTTTACTTCTGGAGCTCCACTAACTTCAGGTATGCCCTTATGGAACACGTAATATAACCCCTTCACAGTGTGTCGCCCTTACATCTCATTGCACATCGTCAACTAATACTATCATGGATTGTGTTACTGAATGTTACAATAGATGCATGTTCGACAATCCTACTTCCAAATATTTTTCGCATGTGATCGATGTGTTAATCTTTATGGAAACTTATAGTGAGTGCTTCACATTCCCCAGGCTAAAGAGAATACTTAAAATTGCCGACCGTTCATTTGTAATGGGTCTCACCTGTTTCGGTGAGTTAGGAAGGTAATCATCAATTCTTGTTCTTGTTATTTGTCTTTTTCACTCTCTAATCATTGCCTCGCTGCCTTCTTAGTTATATCCATGTTATGGTCATTTACTTCATGGTTGTATCCTGTGATGCCAGACATGTAAATCTCAAAACAGGCTTATTGCCAAAGCCAGACATGTAAATCAAGTGCTCTTTTATCTATTAGGGTTGCGGTTGCACATAGGGACGGAGTGTCACTGGTTGAAATTTTTGATGAAGAACAAGGTGGTATCAGCAGGAACAACGAGATTACCCTACCGGCGACAGATTAGCGAAATCAAAAACCTCCATGCCGATGGAACAAGCAGAGTCAGTCTATGCCTCTATGGCGCAACTCTCTCTGCAAAGTGGTAGAAATGGCATCACGCATTTGACTCGTGCTTGTGCTATATTAATGTTACACTAGCAAATTGTCCGTGCTGGGGTGGAGAAAATCGGGATAGTTGTACAGCGGGGTCTAGGATGCAAATGCCATGGCTGGGAGTGTGGCATACGGAGATCAGATTGTTTCGTTTGCGAGGGCTCTATGATGATGTTTTGCTTGGGCCGGGACAACCAGTTGACGGGCCATCTAGTCTGCACCTGGTTGTTCTACTCTCGTATGTTTAGCAAGAGATTTTTACAGAGGTGGCCCTTCTCCTCGTTTATATTTCCACTACAACAGATAATTGAAATAGATAAGTGAAATGTCAACGTTTGTTAACAAGTTGTCAAGTGATTACTTGCAACCTTGCATTATCAATTAAACGTAACATCATAAGTTTTACTTCAGAACTGCAGAGCTAGGATCATACAACAACCTACAAGCATATTTACTCCACGGAGAGGTGATCTAGAACAAAATTCAAATGGTAGTGGATCAACTATTGTTCCTTCCTGTTCCATAGTATAAGTTAGGATTATCAACGAGTCTAAGATAAGGACATTAGATGTTAAACCAATACAGTTATTCGAAGACCACCATGTTGACAGTAAGAAGAAACTTAAGCAGAGCCTCATTCACTTATGATGTTCTAACGCACATTATTATTAAATCACTGCAGAATTCACAATTAACCAGTGCCCAGTGAAACTAAACGCCAGCAGTAGAGGTTGATGTTGTTCCTAAAATAAACCGTGGCGAGTAGAGCTCGACCGTGCCATGTATGATTTCATTTCAGGAAAGAGACAGCCAGGTGACGAGACTGCTTGGCCGAGCGATGTACGAGTTCGCAAACGGGATCTACAACGTACCGACGTACGACCCCCAATTGCACTTTAATATTAAAGGTACTAGCTAAATGCCCGTGCGTTGCTACGGACCAAAAAAACGAAGTACATTGTGTGAGAAAGTTCGGTAACGGTACCGTGATACACGATCTTAACTCACAAGATAAATTTACATATATATTATCGATGAGCTCCTGCAGGGGAAGTCTATAATGACCCTAGAATGTGATACAGTATATTGTGTAGTTTACTGCTATGCTCACCATAGATGTGAGCAAGAAAATCAATCTGATACGTCATAAAATAAAAAATATTACTCCCTCTATACCAAATGTTTTAGTAAATTGTTTAAGTATGCTAAAACGTCCTATAATTTAGTACGGAGGGCGTACTACTTCAGTAGAAATGAGGTGTCTTTTATACTTGAGAACATGTCAAATAAAAGAAAGGCAATCAAAGTATTACAAGTTTCTTCCCAAGAAAAACTGGTACAATAACATTGCACGATTACACAATTTTTGGGCATCAATGTTTAATAACAGAGCTGCCGTCACTATCTGTACACTGAAGTACGTGTATCAACACTCAACTCGCATCTAAATACTCAAATCAGGGAAATAATGAAAAGAAATAGCAGAGCTGCTTGGCCCTCACAAACTTCAACTTTTCTAAGAGTCGAAGTTTGCATGAGTGCACATTCTGAAGCGGAGTTGAAAATCTCCATGACATTGAAACTCTAAACTTCTCCGATTTTCCCATGTATCCATGGCAACAAGTAGCACATATCAGAAAATGTTGCGATGAACATCTCAGCTTGCCAGGACGGAGGAGAGGCGGCGACTTGCTCTGGCCAGATGTCGCACGGAAGGGGTGGAGGCTACCCATTCCACTACTGAAGAAATTCAGAGAAACTACAACATTAAATCATTCAGTTGGAGTATAACTCTTGACAAATTATTTTATTCTTCAAGCAATCGGTTATATATGCATAACTCCCGTTGCAGATATATAGAGTACAATACAACTGATTTGAGAATTCTTTTGAGCGTCGACATTGAGAATTCTAAGTAGACGAAGTCGGTTCTATTCTTTGGCAAAGAACGTGCTTACTGAGTAGAACCTAGATTCCTAGAACACCCTTTGGTCACAACTCATAGGTCACGCGCCTTGACGGACACGTTGGTGGGATTGGTGGCCTCCAGCTGGGGCCACGAATCCACGACCATCCCAATCTTGGCGGACGCCTGGAGGGTGCGTCCGGGGCTGTGCAGCTCGTCGGAAGGGGCTATTCATGAGGAGTAGCTCGACAACGAGCTGACGGCGCGACTTTTGTACGGGGGCATGGCGCCAAGGATGACTTGCGCAGACCGGGATGGTGATGGCCCTTCACGTAGTTACCTGCGTGAAAAGAAAATGGGTTAGGTTCGGACTCCAAGTGCAGAGTGTGTAGTATAATGAAAGACAGTTTTCTCCAGGAGGGGTGACTCGAGGTTTTAATATTAAACTCTCGGAGAATCAGTAATGAAAGATTTATCTTCTTATCCTTCTCTTGAAAACCTACAAAACAAAGTAAATTGTTTTGGTCCTCAATCTCACCTAGTGGTTGTCAAGCACAAGGTGTGAGAATGATATGAAAATAATATGAAATGCAAACAGTAAATAAATATGCAATGATGGTAAATAAATATGCAAGGATAGTGGAAACAATAATCTATTATATTTTTGGGTTTTATATTGTGAATGCAAGATGTAAAAATGTTTTTGTATTTTCGGATTTTTAAATGGCAGAAAATGTAAAATAGGTAAAAGTTGTTGGAAAGGTGTTTCTTATGATTAAAAATGGACCGAGGTTCATGGTTTCACAAATGTACTCTCTCTTTAATAAAGTGGTAGATAATGGAACACTAGAGTTGACATATGAGATTGCAATGCAAAAGTTTAATGACAAGTTACTAATTATATGAGCATCACGTCCTAACATAGATATCTTTTGTTTATTAGTCTCTCTTATACTCCACCAAGATGCGAACTAAATCATAACACCTCAGTAATTAAGATAAATCGGAGTATAGCATTAAGTCTTTTGATATGAAATTAAAATAAGAACATGCTAGATCTAGTCATGGAGAAGTGGCATGGTCACCCACAACTCCGGTAGCAAGGTATTTTTCTTTATCCCTAGTGAGGCAACAAAGTAAGGTAAACATACCCAAGTGCATCGCGGAACTTCTCTCACTTTCACCGCACTAGCCACCCCCCTGTTACTCCAACTAATGCACACATCACCCCTCACACACTGTCATACACATGCTTGATCAAAACAAGTAAACAACAACGGGGTACATAATATGCATCTACTTTCATAACTGAAACAAAACTATTGCAATCTCAAATATATATTAACTCATAAAAAGATCCACCACAAAGGTATTACATATATGACCGTAATCATGTTCAGCAGCTCATACGGTACTAATTAGTGAATCTCAAGAGAGGAGAGATACATAAGTTACTTCCACAAACCCATAGTCCAGGGGTGGACTACTCCCTCTTCATCATGGAGACGGTGGAGAAGTCATTGCAGAAGATGGAGACCACGCCGGCAGCGCCCCGCCGTAGTTTCCCCCCTCCAATCTGCAGCTCCAGGAATCTGTTTCGGTGTTTCTGTGTTTCGGCGGCGCTCGTTTCCGAAGGGCGTCGGAGACTATTTTTATAATCGGTTTTAGGTCAAGACGGAGTCGGTGGAAAAAAGATCGACGGCAACAGAGCCTCGAGGGCCCAGATGGTGCGTCCCACGCGGCCAGGGAATCTGGCCACGTGGGCCACCCTCTTTTGGCCCACGGGCCTCCGTTTGTTCGCTTCCTTCGCTCCTACGCTTTGTTCCTTCCAAAAACTGATGCTCGTAAATTATTAGGTCATTTGGACGTCGTTTGGATCCCTGAAATATCAAAATATAGAAAATAGGGTTTTCTGCCTGTGCAGGGTTAATTCCATAAAAATAGGAAAATAATGAAATATTCCCAAAATCATTATAAAACAGTGATATAACCCTTATATGATGTAAATATGATTGAAATATAAGTAAAACAATGCAAAGTTCATGTATGCATTTTACATGCATCAACATCCCCAAGCTTAACCTATACTCGTCCTCGAGTATGAAGGTGATAAAACTAACATGGATTTTGCACTTTAATTCTATCAATGGATATCAAAGATGATTACTATTGCTACATAGAGTCAAATGATTCATTCTTCAAAGGAGTAGCAATATACAAGATAGATTATGAAGTGATATCAAATATTCAATGCAAGGATGTTCAATGATAATTCACAAAGTGTAACATAGAAGAAAGTACTATGGACCAAATGTATGCATAATGAAAAGTAAAAACATCCTATAATGGTCATAGAGTATTCTTGAAAATCTGAATATAAAAGGTGGACACTTTGGAAAGATATGTAAATGAGTAGAGGTAAAACATGAATAAGTTTCATCTAACTTCCAAACTCCTCTACTTAAGTTAATGATTGCAATGTGGTATTCATTGGTGTCAAGCTCTCATTACCCCTATCATAGCATCTTGAATGATTAAAGTTTAAAGTGAAAAAAAATATGAGTGGTGTGCTTGACAAAGTATAGGTTGAATGTCTCATGCCCCTTGAATAATAGCGTCATTAAGAGCGTCAACTGGGGTACCTCTTGTCCCAAGACATGGAACAAGCCCATGTCAAAATGACAAGACAAACAAATAAAATGAACAATCTCAACACCCTTTTTATTTACCATTGGTATAGCTTTTTATTGTAAGGTGCATCACTGAAGGTTCACCATAGCACGTAAATAAATTTCCACCATGAATGATGCATGGTTTAAATTAGCGTCACAGGCGTCTCTCTAGCCATTTATACAAACTCATTAAACTTACTATGTTTCTGCATTTATTTCACCCATGATAAGCATCCATAAACAAAAGTACATGATATCAACTAAATAAAATGAAGAGCATGTTGAAAGCTTGCCATGTGACAGCACATATGAGCTAACTGAAAGTGCATGTTGCCCCATGCGTGGTTTTAGTAATTAATGACAATCCTTATGAACTAATGTTTACATTGAGATATTCTTATAGATCTTGTCCATGGGAAAATATAGGAGTTCATGTGTTGGATTCCTGAAGATGACATGATGACCAATGCTCTATTCAAGGGTTTATATGAAGAATGATCATGTGTAGAGTTGACTTATTGCAAGTATAGCTTGGAAAAGAAGATTGAGTGAACAATCATGTTTATCTCCAAGCCATCATACATATCAAGAGAAGAAGATGAAGTGCAAGCTCAATATGATGCATCTCGGAAGATATCATTTGATTGAAGCTTGCAAAGGAGACATGAAGACGGAGCTTAGCGAGACCCTCCCATAATAGAGTATGGGGGAGCATTTGGAGAAGTCTTCATCAAGCATGTGCTAGCAAGCACAATCAAGAAAGGTGTTCCAACTTGAGAGAGTCAAGATCGTCATCATCGAGCTCAAGTAGAATGCACACGCAAAGGTATGATCTTGATAGATTTTCTATTTTACCGGTCTCATGGTGTTAGTGGGAGACCGGGTTATGGGATAGACGGCGTACTATCAAGAGGGGATCTCAAGTAAGTACTTAATCGCATCTTTGTGGCATGCTCAAACCTTTGCATACTTGACATTTCATCTTTCTTGGTTCTTATGTGGCTTTTCTCCTTGTTGGGTTTTGGTGCTTGTCGTGATCTTCATGACAAGTCCAAGTTCTCCGAAAACGGATTTCATATGGAAAACTTGTTGCGTTTTTGTGTTGGAAATATTATCGGTTTATTCCCAAGGAGAGTTCCACACCTTTCTATGTGTGTAGGAAAGCACTGGTCGCTAGCTTTCCAACAAAGTTCGTTTCATCTCGTTTGGATTTTTATTGCAAAAGATATGATTTTCGGAAGATTTTTTCTGCGCGGGCCGGCTCCCTGGCCGGTCCAGGCCGGGCCACAGGCCGGGCGCATCGGGCAGCAGGCTGGCCGCCAGGCCGGGCCACAGGACGGCTGCCCAGGTCTCGCTGCGCTGATCGCTCGCTCGCAGCAGCCGCTCGTGGCTCGCTTCGCTAGCTCCCGGCCTGGCTTCGCTCGCGCTTCGCACGGCCGCCTCGCTCGCTCGCATATGGCTTCGCTTGCCGCTTCGCTACATGCTGGCTGCTTCGCTGCTTTACGCTGCCGTGGCCGGCTCGCTTCGCTGTTTTGCCCAGTTTCTTTCCCAACGGTTATTTTTTCAGAGCACATATAAAAAGCCCCCTTTCTTTCCCATTTGTTACACACAACCTTTGAGCAAGTTTTTCCCCTCTCTCTTATCCTCCATTGTTGCTCTTTGGAAAGCTTCCTCTTCCTCTCAATCCCTCCCATGTTTCTTGCTTATATTTGAGGGAAAGTGAGAGGAGATCAAGACCTACATATTCACCGATCAATCTCTCCTCTAAGTGAGGGGAACCTAGTAGATCGTGATCTTGGAGTTCTTGGTGCATCTCCTCTTTGTTCTTCCTCTCTTATTCCCCCATAAGCATTTGTTGCTTTGTTGGAATTTGAGAGTGAAGGATTTGAGCACTTGTGCTCTTGCCATTTGCTTTGTGCATCGGTTTGTGCTCTCCACGAGGATTAGTAGAAGTTGAAGTTTGTTAGCTTGTTACTCTTGGGTCTTCGGGACCCTAGACGCCCATGTGGTGGTTGGACCTTTGTGGTCACTTGTAAATCCGTTCGGGAGCTCCAGATCCCGTTATGGGTTGTGCCCCGGATTGTTGTTGAAAGGCTCCGGATTCCGCCTCGAAGGATTCCGATAGTGGAAGGTGAACCAAACCTTTGTGGTGCGGTTCATCGGAGAATAGGGTGAGCCTTTGTGGCGTTGAGATCGACCTTTGTGGTGCCTCACACCTCTCCAATGAGACGTACTCCTTAACAAGGAGGAACTCGGGAATACATCCTCGTCTCCGCGTGCCTCGGTTATTTCTATACCCGAGCTATTTACTTATGCAATTTACATTGTGATAGCCTTCGTGCTTGAAGTATTTTATATAGCTATCACCTTGTTGTTTGTCTTGCTTAGCATAAGTTTTTGGTGCACATAGGTGAACCTAGTTTATTTAGGTTGTCGGCTTGTTAATTTAAACACCTAGTTTTATTCCGCAATTATCAAGCCTAAACCGAAAAAGTTTTAAACCGCCTATTCACCCCCCCCCTCTAGGCGACATCATTATCCTTTCAATTGGTATCAGAGCATCGGCTCTCTTTTTGGGCTTTACCGCCTAGAGAGTAAAAGATGTCGTTTAGAGAATTAGTGCACGATCCCACTTTTATATTCGATGGCACAAATTATGATGTTTGGAAAATTCGCATGCTTAATCTTTTTAGAGCCATGGGTCCAAATTATATTAAAAGGATTGTAGATGTGAGTTTATCTCCTCCAAAGGATTCCCAAGAATTACCTTTAGAGGATAAGATAAACTCTCATCTCGAGACTCAAGTTACTAATGGTCTTATATGTGCTTTGACCGATGTAGTTCTTGCTTCAATCATGCCTTTTCGAAATGCACATGAGCTTTGGACCAAGCTTCAAGATATATATGAAGTGTCCAAAATTATTGAGGATGATTGTTCTCCCTTCACCTCCGGCTGTGATGAGTTCACAAGTTCTTCGACTTCACCAACATGTGATTTGTCACAAGGTAATGATATGGTGAGTGGTGATAGAAATTACATTGTTGATGGTGAACTTACTATTGATTATACTTCTTCTCTATCACATTGCAATGTTCTATCTTTGGACTTAAACTCTTCTAGCACTCGAAATGTCATACATGCTAGAGTTGATGGTCCTTGCATATCATGTAATAGTTGCTTAACTAAATCTAATGATGATATGCTCTCTATGTCTTGTTGTCATGAAAATAATGCTTCCATATCCTCTAGTACTTGCATGACTAACAATGTAGAGGAATCCCAACATTTGTTGGAACAAGACATGGACCTCAATGGTGCTTCAAGTAATTCTTCATCCTCCTCACCCATTAATCATGTTTGCCTCATGGCTAAGGATTCCAAGGTAACTTCTACCTCGAATCCCGAGATATGTGATGATGTGGTTGAGGATCCTCATGGAGAAGATTTTGACATTGAAACCTTAACCAAGAAGGGTGAGATTGTTCTTGGTGCTCTTCGCAAAGGTAGTGAAGCTATCTCTTCTCTATGTGAAACCATTGCTCATGGTATTAAATGTATAGAATTCATTGAGGATTTGGATACTCAATTTGAGGAAAAATGTAAAATTGAGAGAGAAGATGCTAATGAAAAAGCATCCTTAGAGAATGCTCTTGAGGAAGAGCAAGAGCTTCGAGTGTCTCTTGAGGAGAAACTTTAATCTCTTGATGAAACAAATGATCTTATCATTGCTAAAATCATTAAGGAAAGAGATCATGCTATTGCTAAATATAAAGTGCTTAAAAAGGAAAAAGTTGAATTTGGTGTTGGCAATGCTAGACTAAGTGAGGACATAGAGAAACTTGACAAAGCTCACAAGGCTTTAGAAAGTGAACACTCTCTCCTTATCAAGTCTCATGATCAACTCCAAACTCAACTATCTTAGAATGATAAGATTTTCAATTTGTCTTATTCCATTTCTAATTTTAATGATGCTTGTGCTACTAACTCCACTTCTTGTGAAGCATCTATTTTGAAGGAGAATGTTGAGCTAAGGGCCCAACTTGAGTTGCTAACTAGCAAGTATGGGAAATTAGAAGAAAGTCATGAAAGGCTCTCTAGCTCTAATGACGATCTTCTAGCATCCCATGCTAAGCTAAAGTTAGCTCATGAGGCTATTATGTCAAAGGTAACATCTTGTGAGCCTCATGTGGACAATGGCACAACTTCTTCTCTTAAAGCTATATCATCTTGTGCTAGTCCTTGTGATTCATCCACTCACAATGTTGCTACATCTTGTGATGAATTACTTTCCATACCTTGTTGCTCTAACAATGAAGCTTCTACTTCCTCTAGTATTTGTGTTGATACTAACCATGTAGAGGAATTAAAAGAGCTCAAGGCCCAAGTCACTTCTTTGAAGAAATACTTGGAAAAGCGTCATGTTGGGAAGTCCACACTTGACAATATGTTGAGTGTTCAAAGACGCCCCAATGATAAGAGTGGACTTGGATTCAACTCCAATAATAAGAACAAGTCCAAGATCAACAAGAAGAAAAAAGGCCAAGAACGAGTCAAAGATTCGGCCAAGATTGTTTGCTTCAAGTGCAAAGTTGAAGGGCACCATGTTAGATCTTGCCCTTTGAAGATGAAGCGTCTTAGTGAGAAGCAACAAGGGAAGAAGCCTCAAGTTCAAAATCAAGTTCCTCAAGTTGAAGAACGGCCTCTTCCCAAGAAGAATCAAGCTACTCCTTCTCAAGTCGAGATTCCAACCAAGAAGAGAGGAGGAAGTCGATGTTGCTACCTATGCCGTGAAAAGGGTCACCTTGCTTCTTCATGCACAAATGGTACCTTATCCAACCCCATTATAGTTGATGATGTTTATTCTCTTCGGAAGGATAAGGTTGGCAATGTGTTTGCCAAATATGTTGGTACTCAAAGTGGTGTCAAGAAAAGAACCATTTGGGTTACCAAACCTATTGTGTCTAACCTCTTAGGACCCAACTTGGTTGGGGACCAACAAGCTAAAACTTGATCAATAGGTGTTGTTGGAGGAGATTGGAGACTTGGCTACATCATGAAGAATTAAGGGATCTTCATCAATTATATTCTCTCAAGCCAAGTCATTCGGGTTACATTGTTCTATCTCTTATCCAATGTCCCTCCTTGCGGTAACTTGTGCTTATACCATATATTCATTGAAAGTTGCTTGCACCCTTGCATGTGTTAGGTTTTGTACCTTGCTAGTGTTTGTATGTGTTGTGCTCTCTACTTACTTATCTTGAGAAATCAAGTATGTGTATTTTGGTTTGCACACCATTTACTTGTTTTTTGCTTTTATATGCTATCTTATCTTGTTGGCTCTCTTTAAGAGATTAATGGACTATCCATTTTTGGAGAGTGATATGCTTTGTGCACTTCACAATCCTAAATATGTGTGTTCATGAGAAATACTACTTAGTGTTGATATATCAATATTATCTTTTCTCTATGTGGTATGTCATGCTCATGAGAAATTCAAATTCTATAATGTCCATTAATTTCTTGAGTTGGTTGTGTTTTCCTCTTGTTTTCAATTAAATGGATTATCACATTATGGGGGAGTAATAAGCTATGTGCATATTACAAGCCTAGAAAATGTGAAGATGTGAGGTATTGCCACCTAGAATTGATATTGTCAATTATCTTCTTCCTAGTGGCATGTTTCTCAAACAAGTTCCATATTTACTTAAATGTCTTTTATTTCTCATCTTTTGGATCTTGTGTGTGAGAAAGATTTCTTGGTGCTTTGCATGATCGTTGATTAAATTGAAGCCGTCAAGAATATCTATCTAAGCATATGTTCAATTCCTATCCTTTGACATATGCTTATTTGTTGTGAAGTTGGCCTTGAATATCCTTTGTACCACCGAGAAATATCTCCATACTCCTTGTCCATGACAAGTGATACTCATATTTGTGGTAAAATTTGTAGACCATCTTCACTTTGGCTATTGCTTTGAATTGCCTTATTTTGTTGCCAAAACGTGTTTTATCAAATTCCTTTTGTCTTCTTTGTATCCTATGGATCTTATTGCTCTTCTTGAATTTGACTAGTGTTTGTATAATATATATGGTGTGTGATGATCCCATTGGTGTGCATTTGTATTCAAAAGTAAAATCATAAATAATGCACACATATTGGGGGAGCTATCCTATATGTTTTTGAACACTATTTGTCTTTAATTGGTTTTAGATCCTGATGATATGTCTCTTTCAAGACAAGCATTTTTCGTCTTGGTACTTTGTGCCATCATGAAAAATGTAGAGGGTTTGGTTATTCCTTGACCATATTTTCATTTGGTATCTTTTCATTTTGGTATCTTCAATCATGTGTTGATTTGGGTATTTGATATAATTTGGACAATTTCTTTTCGTGTCACACTAAGGTGTGCTCTCTTGTTTTAATTGGTGTTTTATCCAAATTGTATCTTTTTTGGTTCTTGAAAGTCTTGTGCATGCATATTTACTATATTTATTTCTTTGTCATGCTTACTTTTGTTGATCCAATATATAGGGTAAACTCCATCAAATCCCATATGGCTAAGATGTGCATGAAAATTAAATTTCACATTAATATGCACATATTTATGTGGAGTTTGTCCTATGTATTGTAGTTTCTCTAACTACTTTGGACCCAATGAGTTTGGGTACCATGTTGTACTTGAATTTGTTTTAGATACATTGGAGATGCATTGGAAGCTTGTCTCATTTACAAGGAAGGTGGTGTCACAATGTGTTCATTGGAGCCAAGTTTGGATGATCGTTAACTCTTATGTTCTACATCACCAATGCTATCTCGGTAACAAGTATCTACCTCATGCATACGTTTCTAGCTTTCAACCTTGTGTAGGTTGTATCTTGGCATGAATCTCTTTTGTTGGAATTAATTTGGTTCTTGCAAAACGTCTTTATTACAAATGTGAGTAAGCCGGGATGATTACATATAAGGGGACTATATATTCATTTCTATGATTCATCGATCCCAATTATGTCAATCTAGCACTTTCTACTTAAAATCTCTCATGTGCAACATTGATGAATTTTCAAAATCATTTGCGTTTTGTGATACTTGTTATCTTACTCGGAGCATCCATTCGTTAACCTTTATCCCTTGTGGATATTTTTTTTGATGCTATGATGAGTGTGTGTTGGGAGTTCATCTATATTCCTTTAAGATAAAATTGGGCTTTGTGCTATGCTTTTGAGCAAAGATCTTATTGGTGTATTTATGACTTGTTCTTGGATATCATGATCTTTACCCTTGTACCTATCTTGTGTGTGCATGTTTATTTGTAGACCCATATCTTAGTGATTCGTGTCTAATTAGAAATTTATACACATGAGAATAGTTACATCTTTAATTGATAATCCAATTCTTTAGTTATCACCTCTTTTTGCTTTTGACTCTTTGGTGGTTTGTAAAAGGCATTTTCATGTGTTATGTTTTTTTGCATTTTACTAAGCTTGTGGAGCTATTTGCTTTATCTCCATTGGTGTGTGGGTATGGGAAAGACATGATATGCACTCTGTGCAACTCTTTTTGAAAGACTATGTTGATGCTTTGGCTCATCCTTGTATTAGTCTCCTAAAATGTCGTTGTACCTCACACTCATCCTTTTATTTGCCGCTCCTTGCTCATGTTGCAAAACATTTTATTTGTCGCAAGTTGTTTTGCCTCTTTTCTCAATTATATTCTCTTGCATGAGCTTGTGTTCGAATTTATCTAGGAGGGAGTGAGGAATCCATGTTGTGCACACTATATTGAAATACAAATCATATTTGTGCACGTACCTTGGGGAGTTCCCTCTTGATATTTAGAACATCTTTCGGATCCTTTTGATTGCTTGCTTCTTTCGTTAATGTATCTTTCTATTTGATTTTCTTGTGCAATCTTTGGATCCTCAATATAGTTTGATCTCCACCCAACTATTCGTCATTGGATATGTGCATTTGATTTCACTCATATTATGAGAAATGCACACATTATGGGGGAGCTCTTATTATATTGGCTTTCTTACTTTTCACTCATTTCGACAATCGATGCCAATGGGGGAGAAATTTAGAGGGTTTAAGAGAATATGGGTTTGTTCTCTTGCGGTTCTCTTGCATCCTTGCTCTTTGTGTTGCATGGTTGTTTAAATTCATTATATAAACCCTCGTAAATGGGATTGTCATCAATTACTAAAATGGGGGAGATTTAAAGTGCACGTACCTTGGGGAGTTCCCTCTTGATATTTAGAACATCTTTCGGATCCTTTTGATTGCTTGCTTCTTTCGTTAATGTATCTTTCTATTTGATTTTCTTGTGCAATCTTTGGATCCTCAATATAGTTTGATCTCCACCCAACTATTCGTCATTGGATATGTGCATTTGATTTCACTCATATTATGAGAAATGCACACATTATGGGGGAGCTCTTATTATATTGGCTTTCTTACTTTTCACTCATTTCGACAATCGATGCCAATGGGGGAGAAATTTAGAGGGTTTAAGAGAATATGGGTTTGTTCTCTTGCGGTTCTCTTGCATCCTTGCTCTTTGTGTTGCATGGTTGTTTAAATTCATTATATAAACCCTCGTAAATGGGATTGTCATCAATTACTAAAATGGGGGAGATTTAAAGTGCATGTTACTCCATGCGTGGTTTTGGTAATTAATGACAATCCTTATGGACTAATGTTTACATTGAGATATTCTTATAGATCTTGTCCATAGGAAAATATAGGAGTTCATGTGTTGGACTCTTGAAGATGGCATGATGACCAATGCTCTATTCAAGGGTTTATATGAAGAATGGTCATGTGTAGAGTTGACTTATTGCAAGTATAGCTTGGAAAACAAGATTGAGTGAACAATCATGTTTACCTCCAAGCCATCATACATATCAAGAGAAGAAGATGAAGTGCAAGCTAAATATGATGCATCTCGGAAGATATCATTTGATTGAAACTTGCAAAGGAGACATGAAGACGGAGCTTAGCGAGACCCACCCATAATGGAGTATGGGGGAGGATTTGGAGAAGTCTTCATCAAGCATGTGCTAGCAAGCACAATCAAGAAAGGTATTCCAACTTGAGAGAGTCAAGATCGTCATCATCAAGTTCAAGTGGAATGCGCAAGACAAAGGTATGATCTTGATAGATTTTCTATTTTACCGGTCTCATGGTGTTAGTGGGAGACCGGGTTATGGGATAGACGGCGTACTATCAAAAGGGGCTTTCCAACAAAGTTCGTTTCATCTCGTTTGGATTTTTATTGCAAAAGATATGATTTTCGGAAGATTTTTTCTGCGTGGGCCGGCTCCCTGGCCGGTCCAGGCCGGGCCCATCGGGCAGCAGGCCGGCTGCCTAGGCCTCGCGTGCCCAGGTCTCGCTGCGCTGATCGTTCGCTCGCAGTAGCTGCTCGTGGCTCGCTTCGCTAGCTCGCGGTCTGGCTTCGCTCGCGCTTCGCATGGCCGCCTCGCTCGCTCGCATCTGGCTTCGCTCGCCGCTTCGCTATAGGCCGGCTGCTTCGCTACTTTGCGCTGCCGTGGCCGGCTCGCTTCGCTGTTTTGCCCAGTTTCTTTCCCAACGGTTATTTTTTCAGAGCACATATAAAAAGCCCCCTTTCTTCCCCATTTGTTACACACAACCTTTGAGCAAGTTTTTCCCCTCTCTCTTATCCTCCATTGTTGCTCTTTGGAAAGCTTCCTCTTCCTCTCAATCCCTCCCATGTTTCTTGCTTATATTTGAGGGAAAGTGAGAGGAGATCTATCGTGGGGCTACCCTTCGACTATCCCACGGTGAAGATACCTGGGTCACGCCAAGACTGCAAAGGCCCAAGGAAGGCCCAACAAGGACGACGTGCGGCCCAAGTTAGTCGACCAGGTCATGCGACTCATACCTAACCTGTAAGCGCCATCGGCACCGTTCACCCGAGACCTAGCCTCCCATATAAAGGCTAGGAGGGTCCTCTATCGAGGGTTACGCTCATAGCCGCCACCACAAACCCTAGCGAGATTGCCATCTCGCCATTGTAGCCACAACTCACCATCAATAATCAGACAAGCAGGAAGTAGGGTGTTATCCTCCGGGAGCCTGAACCTGGGTAAAACGCCTCGCTTGTCAGCCGTCGTGATCACCAGCGCTCAACTCTCTCTCCCTCAATCAACCCGGGGTACTTGACCCTAGGATTTGTCGAGTTAACACCTCGTCAATTGGCGCCGTCTGTGGGAAAGGACGAGCGCTGGAACCATGGTCCCACCGGCCCCATCGACTTTGAAGACCGACGTCTGCATCACCAAGGAGCCAATCTGCTTCAGCTCCTTCGAATACACCTTCCACCCGCTGTCGTGGGTTTGTCACGTCAGGTGTCATAGATGACTTCGTAGGTATGGGATTATGCGAGTCAAGCATCTCCGAGCTTGGGATCGCAGGAACAAAGATCAACACAAATTTACCCAGGTTCGGCCCCTCAATGTGAGGTAAAAGACCTACTTCCTGCCTACCCTAGATTGGTATTGATATGATAATCAAGGTGTTACAATGGAGGCGATCCGATCTGGTACTCGCCGTATGAGCTAGGGTTTGGGGCTTGATAGCTTGACCCGCTCTAAGTCCTGCGAGTCCTCTTTATATACACAGAGGCTCGCTAGGTTACAAAGGAAACTTCCCCACAAGGAATATGTCCACAGAGGCCTACTCGGAGACTACTTGGTCTTCACGTCCTCCGGGATATGTCTTCTAGAACTTTCCCCTTATGGCGGTTCAATATTGGGCTTGCTCCCAAGTGGGCCTTTGTCCGTGCGAGTAAGTAAGTCGCACTGGGCCGCGGGTTAATCCAGAAAGTATTCCCCCGACATTAGCCCCCAAGCATGGCCTGAACTTCATAGTACTTCTTGATCTGAATGCTTAGGCCGTGCTTTTCCTTGTTTCCAATCTGCGGCTTATAACTTTTCTTGGCGGCTCAAGAACGCGACTTATCCTGTCTTGACGGTTGATTTTCAGATCTAAACGTCTTCCGTGTCTGGGTTATTTATCTTGACTCATCGTTTTCCCAGCGTCTCTGCATCAAGTCCTTTCCGCCGCCTCCAATCTCGCTTCTCGTACTCACAATCCTTCGGTGGATATCTCCATCGATCTGAGAAAAATGTCTCGCCGCAAATGCAACTGGGAAGGCTCGTGGGTCGACGAAGATTTCCTGGAATCCCTATCTGCACGGGGCCTTCTTCCGCCAAAAGATCAATGCGAATGGCGGCGGCCGGTGAGGAGGTAATCCCCAATCCTCAACCAGGAGAGATAGTGATTTTTGCGGAGCATGTTGAGCGCGGGTTCAAGCCCCCGGGCTCTCTCTTCTTCCGTTCCTTGATGCAGCGGTTAGGTCTCCGCTTCCATGATATTGGCCCTAATTCAATGTTGCAAGTTAGCAACTTCCACGTCCTCTGCGAAGATTATCTGGGTATCCCGCCTTCAATAGATTTCTGGCTTGCTCTTTTCAATTGCAATAGTCAAAGGGAAACCACAGATGGTCCTTTTCTCCAATGCGGCGCCATTTCCTTCCAACGCCGTAGGGGTAGTATCTTCCCAAAGCTAACTCTTGCCAAGAAAATCAAGGAGTGGCAAAGGACATTCTTCTATTGTAAAAACACTTCTCCTGAGGGTGAAATTCCTTTTCCTCTTTGGTCTCCTCTTCCCTTCAAGGCTACCGATGCTCTGTCTTCTAAACCTGATCCTTCTTCGTTGCCCTTTATCGAATCCCTCTTGGATAAGGTGAGGGCGCTGACACTCCATGGTCTCACCGGATTGGACCTTATATCTTGTTGGACTAAGTGGCGGATTCAACCTGTGAGTCGCCGCTTGCGACTTATGATGGATTTCACCTGTCATGCAAATGACGTTGATCGTACTTGCCCTGAAGATTGGGACAAAGGGGAGTGGATAAATTTCATTCGAGTGACGGACGAGGATATTGACTCGTATGACAACGTCGGACTTGCTCCCTTCTGGGCTGAGCACAAGCCTTTTGTGGTAATGTTTACTTGTCACTTGTTTCCTGAAAATTCCTTTCCCAAAATTGATTATTTCTGACCTGAGCTCCTTTTCAGATCGATCCCTATTTCTGGGTTCTTCCTTCAGAGGACGTCGACTTGAACCAAGGCCGCGGCTGAGTCGTCAGAACAAGCCGCAGCCTTTGGCGAAGATACAGTTATGCACGAGGGTAGTGCTTCTGAAGAGGAACAACAAATGGCCGACGCTCTTTTGTCCTCGACTCCAAATACACCTTTCTGGAACTTCCTGAGGTGCCTCGCAGGTCCTCGAAACGTATTTTATGCCAGAGCTCAGAAGATCCCACGCAGCCGAAAAACGCCGCAAAGCCTTGGCGCTACTGGTAGAAACAAGAGCTGCCAAATCTTTAAAACTTACTGATCCCAACAAAGCTGCTTTCACTTCCGAAGCTGTAGCAAAGGATTGCTTTCAATAAGCTCGGGTAATTATTTGCGACTCTCTCCTTTTCCTTTCGTGATTGCATATTTGCTGACAACCACTTCTTTTCATACTCTGTAGGTTCAGATTTGCAAGGTTTATCTTCTCCTTCCTCTGGTTGCCTGATGAAAAGTATCCGTGCCGCCTCTGGGTATGGTTCACCTTCCTTTCAATGTTGCGACTCTGCTAGGTCAGCTTATTAACCCATAATGTTTTGCAGAGCCATGTCTGAGGAGGGTACCAGTCTAATTCTCACCCCGCTTCTTCTCAGCAAGCTATGAGCGAGGATGATGCTGTTGATGAGAACGTGGGAAACAGTAATGTTGCGACTCATCCAAGGCCTCCCTGGAGGAAGGTATTGCAGATGCGGCTCCTGCCGCGACTCCAGTCGGGCTCCATCCACAACTCCGCTGCTGGTAGGATATTTACTGAAAATAGAATTCCAGCTCCAGGAATAGTTCTAAGTCAATCGCAGATGCCATAATTTCTGCTGGAGACAAGCATGCTGCTCTGCTGCGCGGCTTAGTTGAGCAATTTTCTTCAAGTCGCCAGGTACATATACCGTAGCCCCCAAGGATCAAAACCTTGTGTCATCGCACGGGGTGTTGATTCTTTTCCTGGCTTCAAATCTCGAGCCCCCAAATTCCTGGATAATTTACCTATGCGTTTTGCTCTGTTTGTTTTCAGCGTGAACTGTCCTTGCTTGATGCTTCTGGCTCAATAAAGGGTAAAGGCATTTCCATAGACCATCCTGAAATGATGCAGTCTCGCCTGGAGCAGCATAATGAGGTCATTAGGGACCAAGATCAGGAAATAAAATCTCTCAAAGGTCAACTCGACTCCTGCGAAGAGCAATTTAAAGAACTTGAAGCTGATATGCAGCAGCGACTCATGGAGAAAGACGAGGTCATTAGATCTTTGCGAGAAGGACTGGCTCTTAAAACTGAATTGATTGATCGCCTGAAGGGGACCACGCAAAGGAACTCGCCGCGCGAGATGAAAAATATAACTCGCTGCTCAAAGCCTTTGAGGGTTTTGGCTCCATGGTCAAATCAGCCGTCCTGCAGCTTGCTGGTTGGTCTTGTATTCCTTTAATCATACATATTTTGGGTAACCAATCGTTAGTCTCTGACTTGTTTTTGCCTTTTCTTTCTTGACATAGGACCTGAGGCCCCAGTGTCCCGCTCCAATTTGAAGGATCAACTGGTATATCTGTCTGACCTCAGCCAGCGCTTCTTAAAGGTTACCAAGGAAGTTATGACGGTAATCACTCCTGCGACTGATGGCCCAACATCTTGCGAGTATTGGATAAATAAACTGCTCAAGGCTCCACATTATGTCTCTGATTGGAAACGATCCTCTGCTCGCGCCGGAGCCGCGCATGTCTTGACATTGCTTCGAGCATATTATCCAGAGATAGATGTTGGCAAGGTTGCTCGCCACGGCCTGGCGATGAGCGCAGATGATACTGAATTGCCAATAAGCGAGTACTTCGATATCTGGAAAGGGATGCGCGGGTATGCCACAAAATTTGTTGATAACTTAGACTTGGGCACTTATCTTGATAAATTCAATCTTGATGGGAGCAAGGTGTCCAAGGAAAAGTCCTCAGGAGCTGAGTCATCTCGGGCTGCCACTCCAGCAACAGTATCTGGTGGCCCTTCTGCTTCGTCTGGGGCGCCCTGATTATTAGGACACCTGCGACTGCGACTGCGAGACAAGCCGCGCCAATTCCCACTCCTGTTGCTCGGAAGAGGAAAAATAAATAATGTGGGACATGCCCGTTAGTCTGTAAGATATTCATGTATTATAAACAGTTTTTTGTGACCTATAAGCAGGTTCTTTTCTTGATAATTCCATTAAGTAGACGCTCGCGCGGCTCAGTATTTCCTAGGAACATGTGTGTTCAGGGTCGAGAGCGGCCATGATAGGCAATCAAGCTCGATTGACGCCACACCCCAGTACTTTGGTCGCATAATGCAAGACGCTTCTAGCTTAAGGATTGCCACTAGTTTGGCAAAATTTGAGGTGCGATTGGTACTCGCGATGCTCGTAAGGAGCCCTCAAGGGTCAGTGATATATGAAATTCAAAAGACTCAGCGACTCAATGATAGTTGAGGCGAAACGACAAACCCTTGAATGTCAAGGGTGCCGGCTTTATTTCATAATCACTCGATGTTTTACAGGGTGTTACATGATGATGCAGGCCCTTTAATGCGGGTTTTCTATTCCCCGCAGGCCATGCATACTTGATACTCATCGCACTTAGTTGCGAATTAATACTCCTAACGGAGTGGGTTGAACACCTGATTGGTTCAATTTTGAGTCGCTAAAAGCGACTCGGGTCGAGCATGATAGCTCCGATGTATGTCTCATGTTGAAGTAGAAAGCACTGTGTTGGGCGATCAGCCGCACTGAGCTGCGACTTATGTTGAGTTGAGTTTGCTTTGTAAGGTCTCACGATAACTGAGCCCCTTTGGCTGGGTTGTTGATCGAGGCTGGGTCTATGCACATGCGCCATTTCTTGTCTTCTTTTTGTATCAAGGCGACCTCTGGGGCATTATCTTGCTGATGCGCGACTTCTCGGTGGGTATTTACCATCCGGTGGCTGCATCCTGTTGGCCGCTTCCGCGGTACCTCCAACGCGACTCGTTTTGAGCTGCGATCACCGATCTGCGACTGATACCCATGTGAAGAGTTGGCGATACAAGCTTCTTCTGCGAGTACTGAGCCTGCGTTCTCGCATTCTAATGCTCTCTGTCTGTCTCCATATATTGTAATAACACCGTTTGGTCCTGGTATCTTTAACTGTAGGTAGACGTAGCAGGGGCGAGCGGTAAATTTGACATAGGCTTCTCTTCCAAAGATCGCATGATATGAGCTTTTGACTGCTACAACCTCAAAGTCTAGGAGCTCTGTGCGGAAGTTCCGCTCTGTTCCAAAGCTAACTTCAAGTGTTATCTTTCCGATTGGTCGCGTAACAGCTCCTGGGATTATTCCTTGAATTTCTTTCCTGGATGGTCGCAGCCTTGTCTCGGGTATATTCATTCTTCGGAGCGTGTCTTGATATAGGATGTTTACTCTTCCTCCTCCGTCCATTAGGACCTTACTTAACTTGTATCCCGCGACTTCTGGCGTGACCACCAGAGCTGGCTGTCCTGGATCTCTTACTTCTGGGGGGTGATCGCCGCGACTCCAAATAACCGATTGCTCTGTCCAGCGACGATACCTTTCGGCGTTGAAATCTGACCGCTCTTCCGGCTTCCGTCCGTTGTTTGTACTTCCACTGTATGAAACTGTCCTATGTTTCTTCTAGGTAAAACGTCAGGCCCTTGACGAGAGCTAGATTTTCTTGTGCTGCATCGATCCGCTGCGAGCCGTGTCTGGCGTGTCGCCTTCTTTCCACCTCGGTAATAGTGACATTGCGCCTTTGTGTGACCCGCTGGCCTGCCATCTCTTCTGCGATGTAAGTCGCAAGGCACGTCGAAGATCCCCTTGCAGTTATTAGGGAATAAGGCCTTATCACTCTCTTGCTCCTGTATCTGGGCGTGCGACGTTCAATCTCCGCGGCTTGTAATTTCCCTGTTGGGTTCTGTGATAAGCCGCCTGCCCCTTTATCTGTCTTTGTGTACTTGTCAGCTACTGCCAAAAGCTGGTCGAAACTATCAATCTTGTGCTCTGCGCGACTTAACTTGTGCACCAACGGCTCAAATCTACAGTTCTTTCTCATAGCTTGTATTGCAGCTTGTACTGTTAAGTTTTTGGCGGAGCCAAGGATCTCCGCGATTCTCTTGATCCAGTCACCGCTTGATTCGTCTCTTTTGGATGCATTGTCTAAGGTTTTTCATGTCTTCTGTTTGGAATCTGTTGATGAACTTGTCCTTCAAGTCTTCCCATGAGCTTATTGATTTTGATGGCAGCCTGGACAACCAATCCCTAGCTTCTCCCTGTATTGCCAAGTGGAAATATTTAGCACGTATTTCTTGAGTACATCAGTTCCTGCCATGTTTGCCTCATAGTCTTCTATCCATAAACAGGGTCCTGGTCGCCGCAATAGGTGGTGACTCGCTGCGACTCACCGAAGTTCAGGGGGAACGAGCGAGCCGTATTTCCTCTCCAAAACATGCTGGTCCTTTCAATAATGAATAGGAGTTTACTGGCGCTGAATCTTCATCTGAATCAGTTTCAATCTGGGATGGCTGAGTCGCTCCGGTCATCCGCGACTCGCCTTCTATCTTCTTTTCTTTTTCCAATGATACCTGCAAACCTGCTACTGGTTGACCACTTCTTCGACGCTGTACTTTTCTCCTCCCCATGATACCTCGTTTTGCGGCTCATTGGGCATGACTCCATACATATTTGCTTGTTGTAAAGCAGCAGTTTGCAGTAGGTCGATCGCATAGCGAGCTTCCTTATCAGCTCGTGTCTCCAACCGGTGCTATCTTTGACAATATCCCTATCGCGGCGTGCACGTTGCCTCTGGGTCGCCGTGGAACTGTGATTTCTCTCTCCTCTCCATCTTGATCTGATGTTTTTGCTGCCAACGACGGAGTCGCCACTCTTCTTCCTGGAGTTTCTTGCGCTCAGATGTCGCCTTGGTTCGCACCGCCTGGTGCTTCGGCTGGCAGCGGCGGAGTCGTCGGCCTTCTTCTTGGAGTTTTTCGCGCTCAGCCGCGAGTCTTTGTGCCTCTTCACAGAGCTCCGTCCTGATAGCTTCAATCTCTTCAATCTTGAGGTCTCCTTCCTGATTTGGTAGAGATCCCCAAACAGGTCTTGATGGGACGGGGATGGGCAATCTTGCCGTAGCTTGTTGTAGCTCCTCCAACACGCGGACCCTGACCGGCCGCAGCTCCTTCACCGATTCGCTTCCTTGAGTCGCGTCCATAGATCTGCGACTGACGGATCCGACGAAAACTTTTACTGATCCGATGGGAACGATGTATCCGAACTCGATGCGATCTGCCTCGGGTCCCCACTCTGAGTCGTCGATGAAGGGGACCCCATTGATGTCTTCAACTTGGCCGATGGCGATGTCCTTGAAGCCTGATTTCGATCCTGCGCGGAACGTGACGCTTTTGACCGCAGGCCCCACGGTGGGCGCCAACTGTCGTGGGTTTGTCACGTCAGGTGTCATAGATGACTTCGTAGGTGTGGGATTATGCGAGTCAAGCATCTCCGAGCTTGGGATCGCAGGAACAAAGATCAACACAGATTTACCCAGGTTCGGCCCCCTCAATGTGAGGTAAAAGACCTCCTTCCTGCCTACCCTAGATTGGTATTGATATGATAATCAAGGTGTTACAATGGAGGCGATCCGATCTGGTACTCGCCGTATGAGCTAGGGTTTGGGGCTTGATAGCTTGACCCGCTCTAAGTCCTGCGAGTCCTCTTTATATACACAGAGGCTCGCTAGGTTACAAAGGAAACTTTCCCCACAAGGAATATGTCCACAGAGGCCTAATCGGAGACTACTTGGTCTTCACGTCCTCCGGGATATGTCTTCTAGAACTTTCCCCTTATGGCGGTTCAATATTGGGCTTGCTCCCAAGTGGGCCTTTGTCCATGCGAGTAAAGTAAGTCGCACTGGGCCACGGGTTAATCCAGAAAGTATTCCCCCGACACCCGCCGGCCCACCGCTCGGTGTACGCCGACCTGCATGTAGGTATGTGCCTCACCTTTGGTACCATGCACTACTTCGTAGACAGCTGTGGAGTACTCAGGTCCACGGCAATCGCACCGCGCGTGGCGGCGGCACCCGCATCTGCCGCGGCTGCACCGTCTACGCCCCCACCTGCTACGGAGATCGCATCTGCTGCGACTGCGGAGACAACATCTTCGACTGCTGAGAAGATCGCGCCTGCCTCGACTACGTCAACCACCTCCGCCGTAGCAAGGATCACGTCTAACACGACCACGCCACCCGCGTCTCCGGCTGTCAAGGAGATCGCATCGGCCACGACTACATCGACCACTTCGGCGACCACCGCGCAGATCGAGTCTACTTCGACTACCTCGATCGCGCCACTGGCAAGGCCAAGATCTGCATCAGCTTCGACTACGTCGACCACGCCTTCCCGGGTGACAAAAATCGCGCCGTCCTCGCCCGCGCCACTCGCGCCTTCATCGACCCGCAAGATCGTCAACAAGCCGATCACGCCCGCGTCGACGACAGCGACATCACTCCTCATGTCCGCGGCAAAGATCGCGGAACTCCAGGGAAGGAGCCTCGGCAGCGACTGTGGTACCCATCACGTTGCAGCCATTTTCGACTCCGAGCACGCCTCGGACGAAGGAAGCAGCAGTGGCAGCGTCCATCTCGCTGCCCAGATCTACCCCGCGCAAGTCTTCATGATCGGCCTGACGCCACAGGGCAACGACGACGAACCCGCGTACCCACTGGAGCTGGTCATGCCTGACCAGGTGACGCGACTCACCATCACCCGTGACATGGCAATCAGAGCCATGAAGCACGTCGACGACGGCACATACCCCCCACCGGACGCGCCCCAAGAAAACCAGTTGGCAGTCCAGTACTTGCTACGCAAGGAAGGCGAGCGACTCCGCGCAGAGAAGGCCAAGCTACTCCGACACAAGAAGGAGGCTGACGCGTCGAGCGCCAGGAGGGCCGCTTACTCGTTCACTGCCTCAACAGAGGTCTCACAAGGAGCAAGGCGCCACAGAGCACGCGTGCCCCTGATGACGGAGGTCGACCGCACCAGGGTCACCCGCAACCTCGAGTCATCATACATTGAAGACGCAGACGGGATACCCGTCCCCAAGACACCCGGAGCCGCGCTCATGGCAGTCGAAACATACCTGCGGCTGACACAGCCGTCCGAGGGCGACTCGCGCGCCCTCCTCCACAAGCAACAGATCATGTCTATCAAGGCACTCGAAGACGCTCTGATGAACAAGGCGCCGACAGAAAGAGCGCGAGAAGATCGGGATCGCCACGACCGCGAGCCCGCAGCACTTGCAAGCCCGGCGGCAAGACAGCTACGACAACCGCAGCCAGGCGAAGACCTCCGCAACATCATCACGCAGAGGACGGTGGACCGTCACCGCACCCAGCGGACGGTCAGCACGCCGAACCCGGACGATCGGGCCGACGGCGACTTCGAGCCGTGCGGTGCCGCGTGCTTCAGCTTCAATATCCGCGACACTCGAATGCCCAAGGGCTTCAAGCTCACGGCAGAGACAGCCAAATACGACGGGAAACAAGACCCGCGGCTCTGGCTCGAAGACTACCTCATCGCCTGCACCTGCCAGGGCGGAACTTCGACTACAGCGATGCAATACGTCCAGCTCATGCTAACGGGCTCAGCACGCGGGTGGCTCAACACCCAACCCAAGAACTCCTTCAGGACTTGGGAAGAGTTCGAGGAGGCCTTCGTCAAGAGCTTCCTCGGGACATACTCGAGGCCGACGACCTACATTGAGTTGCAGGCCTGCAAACAAGGGCGAGACGAGCCGCTTCGATCATACATCCAACGATGGACCCTGCTCCGCAACACCATGGAGACTGTCTCGGAGGACCGGGTGATGGATGCCTTCATGCACGGCGTCTCCCGCCGTGACCTCCGCGAAGAGTTTGGTAGGCTCCGGCCGAAAAGCATGATCGAGCTTATGAAGATAGCTAACCAGTGGGCAGAAGGAGAGGACTACGTCCGTGACAACCCTCACTACTCCCCGAAGGACGAAGCCGGACCGAATAACTGGCGAGAAGGACGCCACAAAAAGAAGCCACGTTACAACAGCCTCGACTCAATCGAGTTAGTAGCGGCGAGATACCAAACCCCCCGCAAAGAAGCACGCGACAGCAGTCGCCAATACGATCAAGGTCGCTAGTACAGCCGAAGCAGCGGCGACCAAGGTCGCCAGTTCAGCCAAGGGCAGTACAATCGAAGCGGCGGCAGCAACTACCACAGCGATGGGGGCCAAAAGCGCGAGTGGAAGCACGCACTGACCCCAGCCGAGGAGCTGGAGCAACCCTGCAAGCATCACATGTTCTGGAACCCGGAAACGGGCAAGTGGGGCTCCAACCACCTGCTGAAGGACTGCCGCAAGGCGCGTAAGATCTACGAGGCCATGCAGCAGATCATCACTCCCGCACCCGCAGCGCAGCCAGTCGCGCAGCTGGCCATCCAGGCAGCACCCGCACCCACAGCTGCTAATCCAGCATAGGCGGCGGGAGCCTTTCCCCAGCAGCAGCAGCAACAGCCGCAGCAAGAAGTCCAGCCAGCAGCACACGACGCGTACCCAACGGCACGCGGACAGCTCAACATGATACAGAAGGGGCGCCCCTCAAACAGGGCCCAGAAGCTCATCACTCGCCATGTCTTCCAAGCCATCACCTGTCCACCCGCGGTACCAGACTACCTGAGAGGGTCAGAGACACCAATCACGTTCTCCAGAGCAGACCACCCGCCTGCAGTACCTCGACCCGGGCACGCCGCCCTGGTAGTCGAAGCTCTGATCGGAGATTACACTCTGAAAAAGGTGTTCATGGATGGAGGCAGCGGCATCAACATCATCTTCGCCGACACCCTCAGAAGGATAAACAGGTCGACGGAGAACTTGGCGGAGTCCGAGATCACCTTCCACGGCATAGTACCAGGGCAAGCAATCACGCCCATGGGAACAATCACACTCGACGTCATCTTCGGCACACCCGAACACTTCAAGAGGGAGTCGATCGACTTCGAGGTAGTCGATTGGAAGTCGCAGTACCACGCAATACTCGGGTGCCTAACCTTTGCCAGGTTCATGGCAGTACCTCACTACGCCTACCTCATGCTCAAGATGCCTGGACCCAAGGGCGTCATCACGGTACTTGGCGACTTCGACCGCTCCAACAGCTGCGACCGCGAGTTCAGCAAGATCTCCGAATTCTTCGGAGTCGAAGAGCACTTTGAGGCGATGGCAGTCGACAATGACAAGACCATCTTCCTAGCCCACAAAAAGCCAGCCAAGGATGCTGCCTTCGACACGACTGACGACACAACAACCCATCAGGTCCACCCGACTGACGCCAGCAAGACGGTCAAAGTATCGTCGAGTCTGACTCCCGCATAGGAAGGCGCGCTCGTCGAGTTTCTACGTGAGAACTGGAGAATCTTTGCATGGCAACCCTCTGACATGCCAGGAATACCCAGGAACCTCGCCGAGCACTCCTTAAAGGTCCACAAGGACGCTAGACCCATCAAATAGGCCATGTGACGCTTTTCCGGGCCCAAGCAAGACGAAATCAGCAGAGAAATCGATCGACTACTGAATGCCAAGTTCATCCGAGAGATCAAGGACTCGGACTGGGTCGCCAACCCAGTCCTAGTAGAGAAGAAGAAGACGAAGAAACTCCGCATGTGCGTCAACTTCACCGCCCTCAACAAATGTTGCCCCAAGGACCATTTCCCGCTCCCCGGATAGACCAGATCATCGACTCGACCGCAGGCTGCGAACGCCTGTCCTTCCTGGACACCTACTCAGGTTACCAGCAGATCAGACTGAACGTCGACGATGAGGAGAAGACAGCATTCATCACACCCGACGGCATTTTCTGCTACCAAACGATGCCCTTCGGGTTGAAGAACGCTGGTGCCACATACCAGCGCACAATGAAAGCATGCCTCAAAGGGCTCATCGGGCAGATCATCCAAGTCTACGTCGATGACATCGTCGTTACCACCCGCAAGGAGGACACCCTCATCGCCGACCTCTGCAAGGTCTTCGCCGCCCTCGACGAGTACCAGATCAAGCTGAACCCAGACAAGTGCGTCTTCGACGTGCCAGCCAAAGAACTGCTAGGGTACCTCGTCTCCGCGAGAGGAATCGAAGCGAACCCCGAAAAGGTGCAAAACATACTCGCGATGCCAGCACCAACCAAGCTCCACGAGGTGCAACGCCTAGCCGGACGAGTCGCAGCTCTCAGCCGGTTCATTAGTAAGTTGGGTGAAAAGGTCTTACCTTTCTACCAACTGATGAAGAAGACGGACAAATTCGAGTGGACAAAAGAAGCGCAAGACGCATTTGACCAGCTCAAGAAAACCTTGACGACTCCTCCCGTACTGGTGGCACCATTGGAGAACGAGCCACTGTACCTCTACGTGTCAGCAACAAACAGAGTGGTCAGCACGGTACTCGTAGTGGAACGAGAAGAAGCAGGGCACAGCCACCCTATCCAGTGACCGGTCTACTACCTCAGCGAGGTTCTAACTTTGTCCAAGCAGCGCTACCCGCACTACTAGAAGCTGGCCTACGGAGTCTTCATGACTTCAAGGAAAGTAATCCATTACTTCTCTGAGCACCCGATCACGGTGGTAAGCTCCTCTGGGCTCTCTGACATCCTCACCAACCAATGCGCGACAGGACGAGTCGCTAAGTGGGTCGTCGAGCTAGGACCCTGGGGGCTGAAATACGCTCACCCGAAGTCAATCAAGGCCCAAGTGCTCCCAGAGTTCACCACCGAGTGGATAGAGGCCCAGCTGCCAGACGTCCCCGACTGTCCAACGCATGGACAATGTACTTCAACGGCTCCAAAAATTCAGATCAGCCGAAGCGGGAGTCATCCTCATCTCCCCCAAAGGCGACAAGCTGAAGTACGTGCTACAGATGGACTTCCCAACACCCTCCAACAACGAGGCCGAGTACGAGGCCCTAATCCATGGCATGCGGATGGCCAAGAACTGCGGCGCCACTCACCTCATGATATACGGCGACTCCTACCTCGTCGTGCAGCAAACCATGAAGGACTGTGATGCCATCGCCGACAACATGATCGCCTACAGAGACCTGTACAACCAGCTGGAGGGCACCTTCGACGGCTGCGAGTTGCGGCACATCGGCCGCGAAAGCAACGAGGAAGCCGACGTCCTCACCAACCTGGGCTCAGACAAGGCGTAGGTGCCACCCGGCGTCTTCCTTGAGCGCATCACGCAGCGGTCTGTCAAACTTCGACCCGCGCCCGGCTCCTCCACACCATCAACGAGCACCGCCGACCCGCCAAGCAAAGAGAAGGAGCCAATGGAGGTTATGCTAATCGAGCCCACCTGGATAAGCCCATATCTGGCGTACATGCTGCACCAGAGACTGCCAGTCGACTCAGTCGAAGCCAAGCGCTTTATTCGCTGCTCCAAAGGCTTCACCATCATCAAGGGGGAGCTATACAAGCGAACCATCTCAGGAGTCCTGCAAAGGTGCGTTGATCCAGTCGACGGTTAAGCCATCTTGCTCGAGATTCATACAGGCACCTGCGGGCATCACGCCAGCAGTCGTGCCTTGGTGGCCAAAGCCCTGCGAGCCGGGTTCTACTGGCCCACCGCAATGCAAGATGCCGAAGAACTCGTGAAGAGGTGTCTCGGCTGCCAGGAGTTCGCCAACAAGCCGCACGCGCCGGCATCGGCACTGAAGACCATACCACTCGCCTGGCCCTTCGCTCAGTGGGGGCTCGACATGGTGGGTCCACTCAAGAAATCCTCGCCAGGGGGCACACTCACCTCCTGGTAGCAGTCGACAAGTTCACCAAATGGATCGAAGCCATGCCCATCACAAGTTCGACTGCATCCTCAGCAGTTAACTTCATCAGGTCCATCATCTTCAGGTTCGGGGTGCCGAACAGCATCATCACCGACAACGGCACGACTTCACAGCCGAAGAGTTCAAGGACTTCTGCTCCAACCAAGGCATCAAGCTCAACTACGCATCTGTCTCACACCCGCAATCCAATGGGCAAGTCGAAAAGGCCAACGGCCTAGTCTGCAAAGGCATCAAGAAGCGCCTGCGAGTACCATTGAGGCGCGCTGCAGGCGCCTGGGTCGAAGAGCTGCCATCCGTGCTTTGGAGTCTACGCACCACACCGAATAGATCCACCCAGTACACGCCATTCTTCATGGTCTATGGTGCAGAGGTGGTCATGCCTTGCGACATCAAGTTTGACGCACCTCGAGTGGTGGCCTACGACGAATCTGACGCAGAAGAAGCACTCGAGGACGACATGGACACCTTGGACGAAGCACGCGACATCGCCCTCACCGCTCAGCCGTGTACCAGCAAGACCTACGCAACTACCACGGACGCCGACTGCGGCCAAGAGCGTTCGTTCCAGGCGACCTGGTCCTTCGCCTCAAGCAGAAGAAGGTGCACAAGCTCGCCTCCCCATGGGAGGGCCCATACATCATGACAGAGGCAATCGGCGGCGGAGCTTACCGCCTGAAGGACTCGAAGATGGGGACAGTCTGCCACAACCCATGGAACGTTGCGCAACTGCGCCGCTTCTACGCCTAGTCGAGTCCCCATTGTAACAAGCATACATGTCAAGAGGCAGCAGGTTTCAGATGCACTCTTTCCCTTACCGGGGTACGTGAGGGGACTAGAAGGGTTTTAATGAGGCGGCCTGCTCGCAAAAATCAATGAAGTGATTTATGGAACAAGCTCTCCCCTTTACTTTTTTAGTCAAAAAGCAACATAAACCTAGGCCGTCACCCGAAGCACTCGGGGGCTGCGCCATACAGGTCCAACTCGAAAACCTAGGTCGCCACCCGACGCACTCGGGGCTGCGCCGCACAGGTCTAAGTCAAAACCTAGGCCGCCACTCGAAGCACTCGGGGGCTGCGCCATACAGGTCCAACTCGAACAATCCTCGGCCGCCACTCGAAGCACTCGGTGGCTACGCCGCATAGGTCTAAGTCAAAACCTAGGCCGCCGCTCGATCCACTCGGGGGCTGCGCCATACAGGTCTAACTCGAAAAAACCTCGGTCGCCACTCGATCCACTCGGGGGCTGCGCCGCACAGGTCCAAGTCAAAACCTAGGCCGCCACTCGATCCACTCGAGGGCTGTGCCGCGCAGGTCCAACTCGAAAAAACCCTCAGTCGCCACTCGATCCACTTGGGGGCTGCGCCGCACAGGTCCAAGTCAAAACCTAGGCCGCCACTCGATCCACTCGAGGGCTGCGCCGCGCAGGTCCAACTCGAAAAAACCTCGGTCGCCACCCGAAGCACTCGGGGGCTGCACCGCACAGGTCCAAGTCAAACCTAGGTCGCCACCCGACGCACTCGGGGGCTGCACCTTACAGGTCCAACTCGAAATCCCTGGCCGTCACTCGAAAGCACTCGGGGGCTGCGCCGCACAGG
This sequence comes from Poa pratensis, assembly GCA_947311845.1. Taxonomy (NCBI): domain Eukaryota; kingdom Viridiplantae; phylum Streptophyta; class Magnoliopsida; order Poales; family Poaceae; genus Poa; species Poa pratensis. Next base: position 26,058,481 of record CAMZMU010000041.1, on the reverse strand, counting down.
TCTAAGTCAAACCTAGGTCGCCACCCGACACACTCGGGGGCTGCGCCATACAGGTTCAACCCGAAAAATCCTTGGCCGCCACCCGAAGCACTCGGGGGCTGCGCCGCACAGGTCTAAGTCAAACCTTGGCCACACCCAAAGCACTCGGGGGCTACGCCGCACAGGTCTGACTCGAAACACCTAGGCCGCACTCGATCCGCTCGGGGCCGCACCATGCAGTTCTACAGAAGTCTACAAGACACAATCTACTCACTCGGGGGCTACCCCCACCTCGACATACATACACTCATATTTCCGCTTGGAAAAATTGCTTTTACAAGCTAACGCTATACAACAACAGTCTGCTACTCTTATTCTACAGGCTCGCTCTTTGGCGCATCGAGTGGTCCTACAAGGCGCTCGCTAAAGCTCTGGACTTGCTGAATCATCTGGCGCGCAGCCGCAAGAGTATCGGCGTAGTCACCCTCCCCAGGCAAGCCGTCAAGCACCTTGTACATTGGAAGATTAGGCCGGTGCATTCGAACGTATGCCAGCGCCACGTTCGCCCCGGCAACAAGTTGGGTGTGCACAACTTCCTTCAACACACTGCCTTCACGGGACCTCTCCAGCAGCGTAGCCAGTCCATTAGGCTACTCGTTGTGAGGAAAGTACACCCTGTTGATTTGCCAGAGGGTCTTTCTGCAACCTTCCAAGAGCACTGCAGCCCGCCAGGTGCGATCCAGCATTCGCGCCAGTACACTACCTCTGGATTTATTCGACCAAAACTGACGCGCTTCGGGTGAGTCACCGGTGGCCACTTTTTCCACCCGCTCGTCCACTCGACTTTGCTCGGCCTTCAAGTCAGGGTTCACATCTGCATCAAGACCCAGCATTGAGCACAGTAAAAGGATAAGGAAGTCGAAGCACAGTGCTAGAAGACCAACCTTGCAGCTGCCGACTGATCAAATCCATCTCGCCCAGCAGAAACTCCTCCCGCTGGGAGAACGGCGCAACGGGCCGCGACCTCATTCGCTCCAACTCCAACTCAGCACTCTTCAGCTTCGACTCGAGCTCAACCACCTTGTTCCTCATGAAGGTGATCACTCGTTGGTCATTTACACTTCACGCAGGAGCTGGAGGAGCTCGACGGCGGCGACGAGTAGGCGCAGCCGAAGAGGTGTCCTCCTCATCGTTCGCGCCAGTCGTTCCAGTGACCCCAGGAGCTTTGCCCATCTCAGACTGTTTAAATTCGACAGCGTCAGGCCAGCAAAGTAATCAAGGCAATCAAGCAATACACATAAGGAGAGGAACTCGAGCACAGGCTCGGCATTCATAGATTAGCAGCCAAGGCCAAAAGGACTCGCACAATACTGGTTCATTACAACATGGCAACCCAAAAGAAAGAAGCCCTAAAGGATAAAAGAATCTACGCGACCGACTCCGACTGAGACCGGCCCTTCTTAGCAGCGGCCAACTCTGTGAGCTTGGCGATCCTCCTCTCAAAGGTAGTGATCAGCTTCCCCGCCAGCTGACTCGCCTGCGCCTTCACCCCGCTAAGCGACAAGGTCTTGCCATCAGGCCTTCGAGGGAAGTCGCTGACAATTCTCTCGAAGTCGCCTACGACTTGATGACCAAGGATCAGCTGGAAGGTTAGCTCTGAGCCGCATACCATCTGCGCTCGAGTGAAGTCTGCCAGCGTGGTCATGTTGCCTTCGAAGGGAGCCACAAGCGCGTCGACAGCGACCGGCGATGGCTGGCTCGGGAAGATGCTCCGGTGCACGGTCGCCAGCGCACCCGTCGACTTCTGCAAACCAGCCGAAGCGTAGGCGCAGACACGGTTGACAAAGCCAACCGCCTCCGCCAGGCTGACGTTGTCGCTGGACGTCCCCTCCGGCGGAGCGCCGCCGCAAGTCTCTGAACACAAGTAAAACAAACATTAACACTCTGCAGATGTCAAGCAGTCGACAAAAGAAAAAGTAGGCACCAAGCCGAACATACTTACGTCCAACGGTGTCGGCGAGTGCGATCAAGCACTTGACCTGGCTCTTCTCCAAGTCATCCCGAGCTTGTTCGCACTCCCGCAACTCGCGCATGGTTTTCTCCATCTCAGCATGGGTCTGAAGCTTTTGCTCCAGCTCCGACACTCGCTTCGTGGCCTGCTGCAGAGAAGTGCGTAGCTCATCCCTCTCCTTCTCCATGCAGACGAAGGCGGCGGCACCTTCCACCTGCTGGCGATAGTAGGGCTGCAAAGCATACAAGATTTATCAAGTTGCACTCGACGATTCTAGTCAAGCACACCTTCGGGGGCTACTCCCATCGGGAGCGCTGTTCGCGCACCCGATTCAAATTCAGAAGGACAAATCGAAAGTGTGCTTACGTGATCAACCAGTCCAACTTCAGCCGGAGTCCTATCAGCTGTACCCTTTAGCACGGAGGAAGACGAGGCCTTCAGCATCGCAAGGTCATCCACCCGAGCGTGCTCCTTGGTCATCTTCGGAGTTAGCTCGACTGGGCGAGCCGAAGTATGCTCCACCTCACGCACTGGCAAACCAGCAGCATTAACGCGCTCGCTGACAAGACAGAAAGGAAACTGAAGTACAACTCGAAAAACAGATAGCAACTCGAAGAAAAGCAAAGGGTTACGCAACTAACCTGATGAGATCCACATCATCCTCACTGCCTAGAGAGGCAGAGTACATAGTCGCAAAAATAGCCGGCGGCGCGGAGCTGATAGGAGGTACGATCACGGGCTCAGTCGGGTCATCCAGGTGCTTGGCACCCGAAGATGACTCGCCATCCTCCTCCATTTCTCCACCCGCCTCCTTCACAAAAGATGAAGCAGTGGCGGAGTCGCCACTTCGACGCTTCTGTTTTTCCGCGCCGGCTCCTCATCATCATCTTCTTCTTCCTCCACCTCTTCACTCGGAGAGACGGCGGAAGGAATGTCATCTTCCTCGCCCTCCTCCTCTTCAAGGAACGCTGCCTCATCATGGGGGCCGCTCTCCATCAACGGAGGAAGGCTGACAAAGGCAGCCCGACCCTGCAAGCAAGCAACATTCGAATAAAAAACAGACGGACTCGATAAAGCAAACACAAGATAGAATCAAAAAAGAAGACAGAAGCTTACCTCAGGGACAGGGTTCTTCGATCCATATACTTCGACCGGACACTTGACATTGCAAGGGTCCGCGGCTCGGAGACTGGTGATGCTCCTCACCCTCGACTCCACCTCCTCGTCGTCAAGCTCGGGGTCGCCAACGCCCTCGTGAGCCCACATCGGGTGAACGCGAGCACGGAGTGGCTGCACCCGAAGTCTGAAGAAGGTGCCGATGAGATGAATACCACCCGCGGTTTTCCAATGGTTACTAGTACTTTGGGAATTCATATAATTCTTTAGTTAAAACAGAGACACTAGATCCTAGATCAAGTATAGCATGGTGTGTCTCTTTTCCAATGGTTACTAGTACTTTGGGAATCCATATATCCCCAACCTTAGGTGGTATCATAGCTTCTTGGTTGTACCTAGCAATCTTTTCTTTTAAAACATGATTAGCAATATAGGAACCAAAACCTGCTTGGTTAGAGTTGATGGAAGGATCACTTGCACATTTTTGTAAGATAGATATTAATTCATGCAAGCTACAATTCTCTAAGTCAAGCAATGGTTCCTTGACTTCACTAAGCATTTTAACTTCCTCAACTTTCTTTTCCTTTTTAACCCAAACTTGTTGCTTGACAGGAACTTCCTTCACATGTTTAAATGATGAGTCTTTCCTTAATGAATCACTAACACGAACCAACGTTTCCTCAATATTGTTGAGGTAAACATCTTTTTCAAGAAATTCTTTCTTACGTAATCTTAGTTTATGCATAACATTAACTAATTCATTGTTTATCTTAGGAATAATGTTTTCAGAATAAGATACTAGTTGTTCAAAATCCTCTTTATTTGGGAGTTTCTCTAATTTGGCTTCAAATTTATCTTTAGATAATGCAAGTGCTACTGTGGTATCCTCCAACTTTTTCTTACTACCCACAAAGCTACCAAAAATTCTTCTAAGTGTCATGGCTGCACAAGGTGGTGTTGACAAGACAAAACTTCCACCTGTAGCCCCATCTAAAGCATTTTGATACCAAGGATCTATTCCATAATAAAAGTAAAGAATTAGCTTTTCATCTTCACAAGGTGTAGGATCTTCATAGTGTATCCTATTAATTCTTACCCAAGCATCTTTTAATGTTTCTCTAGGATGTTGCTTAAAATTAGAAATAGAACTCAATGGAGGACTCACTACTTGTTTGTTTCCCAGAACCATGATTGCAAGTTTTTAGGTGTTTTTAATTTTTAATGCAAAACTGAAAATAAAATAACACTAAACAATGCAAACCAAAATAACCAATGCAACACAAAATGCAAAACTGAAAATAAAATATGCAAACCGAAATATAAAGATGATATGCAAGACAATAACAAAACAAAATAAAATGATTTGAAGGTAAAGATGGATAAGATGATGCTCACATAGGTGCAACCTCCCCAAGCTTAGGTGTTTGCACAAGTTGGTGATGAAGTTGACTTTGTTGTGAGATATCCTTGGATAAACCTTTACAACAATGATTGCCCGGTAACGGCGCCAGAAAACAGTCTTGATCGCCCTTCACGTAGTTACCTGCGTGAAAAGAAAATGGGCTAGGTTGAGACTCCAAGTGCAGAGTGTGTAGTATAATGAAAGACAGTTTTCCCCACGAGGGGTGACTCGAGGGTTTAATATCGAACTCTCGGGGAATCAGTAGTGAAAGATTTATCTTCTTATCCTTCTCTTGAAAACCTACAAAACAAAGTAAATTTTTTTGGTCCTCAACCTCACCTAGTGGTTGTCAAGCACAAGGTGTGAGTGATATGAAAATAATATGAAATGCAAACAGTAAATAAATATGCAATGATGGTAAATAAATATGCAAGGATGGTGGAAACAATAATGGATGATATTTTTGGGTTTTATATTGTGAATGCAAGATGTCAAAGTGTTTTTGTATTTTCGGATTTTTATATGGCAGAAAATGTAAAATGGGTAAAAGTTGTTGGAAAGGTGTTTCTTATCAAACCGCGGCGTGCGGGTTGCGGGGTCGGGGCTGGCGGCGCAGGGGCCTGCTCACGGGCGGCTCGGCGCCTCGGCCGATGGTTAAAGGGGCGACGCGCGGTGGTTGGTGTGTGCCACTCGTGGCTACGGGAGGCCCGCGCGACACCAGGTTACCACGCCGGCCCAGCTAGCAGATTTTCAAGTTCCTGTGATCCCTCACGCCGATGGTTCATGGAATCGACCATGGAGCACCCTCTCGCCACGCGGACGGCGGCGTCAGTGTGGGTTGCGTCTCCACAAGTTCGCCGCCACCGCTCAGAATAGAGAGGAAGGAGGGGCGGGGGCTAAACTGCAAAAGTGGGCAACTTAAGTTGGACTGCGGGTTGATTTGTCTTTTTCAGAGAGGCTGATGCGCAAAGTGTACGACGTGAACCGGTAAGTTCACTTGGCGGTGGCAAAGGTGTAATATTTTCTAATTTGGCCTAACAATGCAAGGATAAAATTGGAAATTTAAAAAACGTATCATCACCTCCTCAAGCCATATTATATAGTAGAGATTTTTGTACTACACCTGCCACAGCCCACAGGTAATCAGGTTAGCACGGACGAACACAGGGCGGTACTCGCATGGTTCAGCCTTTGTACATGCTTGACGGTCAGAGATGCGTCATATTAACTGACGGCACGCTAGTTTTTTTAATACAGAATTGTTAACTATGATCTTATTTCGAGACTTCATGTCTATTTACAGTAACCAGGAACACACGGCACAAAACTGTGATGAAGAAAGCTATCACTACAAGAAATGTGCTAACTTATGACCTTTTGACAGTGACCCTAAAAATATTGGTCATAGATCTATGACCAATTAAACCCATTTGGTCATACACTACTTTGGAGGCTCTAAAACTGAAAAAATAACGACCAATCTTGTCTGAATGGTCATAGTCTGGTTAGATGAATTGGTCATAATCTAGTAGTGGATAGCCAACTAAGCAGTGTTGCCTACATGTCAGTGTTGAGGTGGCAGTTTCGCTTATGTGTCACTATTAATTGAGAGACAACTCAGCTGTCTCGACTACGTGTCGGTGCTTAGATGTCATTTTCGCTTATGTGTCACTCTGTTTGACAGCTAGGACCCATTGACAGGATATGCATACACATTGACTTGTTGACTATAAGTTGTTGACTAATTTGACTGGTGCTTTCTGACAAGTGGAACCAACAAACAACCTACCATGACATGTGGGTCCCACACCACAATACCTGACACGTGGGACCCACCCCATATTACATGTGGGACTCACACCACACTTTTTTCAATACACTCACACCACACGTTTGACATGTAGGGCCCACCGCATCTCACACGTAGGACCCACACCACACACCTGACCCACGGACCCCGCTGACAGATGGGCCCAACGTTGATCTGACGTGTGGGACCTACCACGGAATCATAATTGACTGAAATGGAGCAAAGCAATACCGCGCAGACAAGGATTCGAACACCCGCCCTCCCTTACCACAACGCCCTTCCTTACCACTACGCCAACAACCAGCTGGTGATGTATTTCCAACCACGCTCCATTTAACTTATGCTCACATTTCCTAAGTTTGGGCCTAGCTCGTCAAGGCCTGTTTTTCATTTGTTTTTCCCTTTGCTCCGCCGGGTGGGCCAATGGCCCATGTCGCGACCGTGGCTGGCCAGTGTGGCCACTGGCCCACCCGACTAGTCTGGTTGTTTTTAATTTCGTTTTTACTATTCTTTAATGTTTTCATTTATAACTTTTGATTTTGTACTCCAATTTCAACCAAATAAACTTTGAATTTTTTGTAAATATACTCTTTGTTGTTATAGACTACAAGGTATTATTATTTTGAAATTCAATTCTAAATTTGTTTGTGTTTTGAAATTCAATTCATTTTGATTTTTTTATTTGTATGCTTGTTTGAAAATCTAGTCGAAGTCTCGGTCATGACCGTTCCTGTGTAGTGATTGAATCATGCAAATATTTTTGAGTATCTATGATGAAATGACTAGTTGTGAACCTAGAAATGAAATTCCTGGAAAATAACGGCCAAGATATATAGCACTTGTAGTTTAAATTTTAGCCATTTCCAGCTGAATCGGCAGGAAACCGTTTAATTGACCGGAAAATGGTAGAGAGCTCAGAAATGAATACTTTTTGGTGATTGTACATAGAATGATATCTACCATGTGAACAATTTGCATCGGTTCCATTTTGGACAACACTGTCGGTAGGCGCTTCACAAAAAGTCGGGCTATAAGCACTTAAAAAATGAAAAGTGCATTTTTTGTGAAACATGTCGGAATCGCAGGTCGGCAACATTGTTTGTCATGCCACAATGCACACATGTGCCAAATTCGGGCACATTTCGACAAACTATGCCATGAATGTGGCTAAAACACTACTTGTTAGTCTTGAAAGCTATGAATGTCTATATATGATAGCAAGTTTTTGGGAACACGGTTTCAATAAAACTTCTGAATTGCAAGTTTATATTTTTTAATGGTAACTAGGTCACATGTCATGACGCTACGCGAAGGTTTTCCATTATTTTGATTTTTTTGAATTTTGTATGCTTGTTTGAAAATCTAGTGAAAATCTTGGTCATGACCGTTCGTGTGTAGTGATTGAATCATTCAAATATTTTTGTGTATCTATGATGAAATGACTACTTGTGAACCTATAAATGAAATTCCTGAAAAATAACGGGCAAGATATATAGCACTTGTAGTTCAAATTTTAGCCATTTCCACCTAAATCAGCAGGAAACCATTTAATTGCCCGGAAAATGGTAGAGAGCTCAGAAATGAATACTTTTTGGTGATTGTACATAGAATGATATCTACTATGTGAACAATTTTTATCGGTTCCATTTTGGACGACACTCTCGGTAGCCGCTTCACAAAAAGTCGGGCTATTAGCACTTAAAAAATGAAAAGTGTATTTTTTTTGTGAAACATATCGAAATCGCTGGTCGGTAACATTGTTTGTCATGCCACAATGCACACATGTGCCAAATTCGCGCACATTTCGACAAACTATGTCATGAATGTGGCCAAAACACTACTTGTTAGTCTTGAAAGCTATGAATGTCTATACATGATAGCAAATTTTTGGGAACACGGTTTCAATAAAACTTCTGAATTGCAAGTTTATATTTTTTTATGGTAACTAGGTCACATGTCATGATCCTACGTGAAGGTTTTCCATTATTTTATTTTTTTGAATTTTGTATGCTTGTTTGAAATCTAGTGAAAGTCTTGGTCATGACTGTTCGTGTGTAGTGATTGAATCATTCAAATATTTTTGTGTATTTATGATGAAATGACTAGTTGTGAACCTATAAATGAAATTCCTGAAAAATAACGGGCAAGATATATAGCACTTGTAGTTCAAATTTTAGCCATTTCCAGCTGAATCGGCAGGAAACCGTCTAATTGACCGGAAAATGGTACAGAGCTCAGAAATGAATATTTTTTGGTGATTGTACTTAGAATGATATCTACTATGTGAAAAAAAATTATCGGTTCCATTTTGGACGACACTCTCGGTAGACGCTTCACAAAAAGTTGGGTTATTAGCACTTAAAAAATCAAAAGTGTATTTTTTTGTGAAACATGTCGAAATCGCTGGTCGGCAACATTGTTTGTCATGCCACAATGCACACATGACGTCGTCCGTGAGTCGAAAATTGATGCCGAAATTGAGTCTCCTCATCGTGGAATCGACCTCGGGGGACCGTCGACGCGAGCGCCGACATGAGCATTGACTTGTTTCCCGTTCATCCCACAATCGACTCCAAAACTAGTTCTATGCGGTACCTAGGTAATAATATCAAGAGAGTTGATTTTTTATTTCGATTTACCCCATTTTACGTGATTTGTTCGGTCATTACTTTTCAAACGATCTGCAAATATTTGTATTTTACCACTTGTAATGCAAAAAAAAATCCCCTAGAACAAAACCCTAAAAAAGATGGTCCAAATTTCCCTCCCATGAGGGCATGACAAAAGTTCGAACCTGAAAATTTCGGAACAAGCGGCAAATCTCCCACCTACCCATTTTTTGATTGAAATGACTAGAATACCCTAAGAAATTCGAGCACGCAGCACCTAACCAGGGGCAATTCCGTATTTCATTCAGTGCACCAAATATAATCCCTCCCCGAACCCTAGCCGCCAGCCCCGTCCACCTTTCCCCACTCTCCCAGAGGTCCGCCGCCAGACCTCTCCCCAATCAAGATCCAGAGCCGACAGGTCCCTCTCCCTCCACCGCCGTCCTCTCCCCCCATCCTCCCTTCCGGCGACCAGAGAGCGACCGATAGGAGCACGGCGGCGGCGAGGGAATGCACGACGGAAGAAGTGAGGCACATGCGTCGTCCAGGCCCATCACCAGTAGTGCGTGCTGCTCTGGGTAGCGCGCAGCTCAGTCGATTGGCTCCAAGCGGCGCCTTTTGCGAGGCTGCGGTGCATGAGCGGGTGTCTCCGCGTCGGCGTCGACCACCCGCTTTAGATCCGGCACCGTTGTTAGCCTCTTTGACAAGACAGAGATGGTAAGGGAATCCCTAACTCCTCCCTCCTCCGGATCCTTGATCTCTACTGACCCCCTCCTCGCTCGTCCTCTCGCAGATCCAAAGGTGCTTTCATCCTCCGGCCTCTTGGACAAGAACATAGATGCAAGGCACCACGTCCCTCAGGTGTGGGTGTACGAGGGCGACGCACATGGCGCTTCGCGACTTCGCCAACGTCCCAGACCTCTACAAGATCTTCGAAGAGACTGCAAGATGGACTCCCTCTGCGTGGACATCGATGTTGCTCAGTTGCTGGCCGATGCATCTTCGTCTACAACAAGGGGGATGGCGTCCATCGAGATCCACCAGGAAGAGGGCATCTACGTGCCCGAGCTCATCTCGGCCACCTCCTCACCAGTAGCAACAACGACCACAACGAGCTCAAGGCCACCGGTGGGAAGAACGGAGGCGTGAAACTCAGCAACATCTTCTCCACAGAGTTCATCATCGAGACTGCCGACGGGCGCATACTGAAGATGTACAAGTAGGTGAGTATAATCGCCGCCTCCTTGACCATATTTTAGTTGGATATTTTTGTTTTTGTTTGGTCTATTCTGGGTGGATTACGTTTACGCACTTTAGAGACTACTAGGATGATCTGTTTCTCTGCCATGTCCTTGTAATTAGTGCTTTGGTTGTGCCGATCAACTCAAAATCTTGCGATTTCAGAGTATGGAAATGAGTAGTAGATTGGTCGTCTAGTAGTATCTGCCTTATTAATTCGGCAAATCTATATCTATACCTAATAATAAAAGCATTAAAGTTTCTTGTGGTACGTCATTAGAACTGCCCCTAAAGTTGGAGGTAATTACCCACCATGCCACCTGTTATGTGTACCGGTTCGTTATTTTTATTTTCCCTCGTCAATCTCCTCTGTCGAACGGAGTTGGGCCTCCTACCTCGATTCCCTGCACCAGTAGGTACTAAGACGAGTTCCTACCAAACTCGATTCGGTAATCAAATCAGATTTAGATTCAAATCTTGCCCTCTCTCCATGAAATCCGCCCTTATATAGCCCATCTTAGCTGCGCACGATTTTTCACCTAATCGATTCGCGTAATCTCGCCGGAGTTCGCTCGCCAAGAAGCTCGAAATCGAGCTTTCCGTGGTGAACGGACGCCACCATGGAAATCAAACTGGCGCCTATCCTCCCACGCCCCAGCCGTCGTAAAGGAATTGCTGCGCCGCGCCTGCCGCATCAGCCTTCGTCGACCAGTGGCGGCTCCAGGAAATGAACACTGGGTATTCCTCCCAAATTTTTTTTTGCTCTAAGTGTATTATATGACCCAAACAGCACAACACTAACAATATATGGATAAAACAACACTAGCAAAACAGCAATAGCAATATTTCAATTTATAAGCCCATAACAACATGAAAACATAGGTACCTTTTGATTGATAAAGTGATAATATTCCATCTTACAATATAACTTTGTGGGTGCCTTTTTGGAAGAGATTGATGATATCCTCGTCCTTTACTTGCCTGAAGAACTCTCTCTCAACAAATGTAATCATACAATTGTTCAAATAGCCATCACCCATTTTGTTCCTTTTCTTATTCTTCAGATAGTCCATTGAAGAAAATACCCTTTCAACATCAGCAGCGGCTACTGGTAGAATCAATACCAACTTAAGAAGCTTGTAAACAATATGATAATATTCATGCTTCTTTGTCTTGACAAGCATAACTGAAAGCTGACACAGATTTACCTAATTTTAGAACCTTTCATCTCTACGCACATTAGTAACATACATGTTTAGTTGCCATGGAAGTCTTGCTAGTTCCTCACTTGTAAAATCAGAAGCATAAAACTTTGTAGCAAGCGTAACCAACTTATCTTGATCATAAGCAGCAAATTGTTTAACCGGAGCGAATGCTGCCATGCAAGAAAGTAGCTCTGTGTTTACCTCATCAAATCTGCCATTGAGCTCACTGATTTGCCTATCAATAACACCAACAAACATATCAACCTTGAAGAGTTGGTAATTGGTCACACCATTATATATACCCCTTCTAGGCCGGCCAACGGGAATGTAAGGACCCTCCATATCAACAACTTTGATCTTATGCTTCGTACAAAAAGCTACGACCGTTGTGAGAAAACCATCACATCCAGGATCGGACCGCAAAAGCTCCAAGTGAAACTTTGTGTCATCAACAAGCTGAATAGCATGAACAATATCTTCGTCTTGCATTTGCAAATGTCGAGACAACTCATCTGTGTATCCAAATATTTCTTGCAACAAGCGTGCCATGAAAACAAACTCAAATGATAGAAATGTTGTCTCTATGGATAGAGCCGCTTGTGCCTCTGCAGCATGGTACTCGTCTCCAATCTTTTTCAGGACTCTTCATAGTGCACCATACATAGAGATGACATGATTCACAGTTTTGAAGTGAGAGCCCCAACGTGTATCACATGGCCTTCCCAAACCCATTTCCTGATTCAGCCCACTTACTGTTTCTACTTCTTCCAATTCCAATGCAGCAATGAGTTCTTCGGCCTGAGCTATCCGAAGCAATCTCATCTTTTTACAAGACATGCCAAGAGCATTTAACAAATGTGCAAGCTGCTGAAAAAACCAAGTACAATCACCATTCTCCTTTGCAACAGCAACAAGAGTTAACTGTAGTTGATGGGCAAAAAAATGAACATAATAGGCATAAGGGGACTCATCCATAATCAGTTTTTTCAGCCCATTAGCATTACCTTTCATGTTACTAGCTCCATCATATCCTTGCCCACGCACCATTGCAAAGGTCAAATTATGTTCCATAAGCATTTTCTAAATTCCAACTTTCAGTGTCAAAGAGGTAGTATCTTCAACATGAGCAAGACCAAGAAACCTTACAACCGCCCTTCCTTTCTTATCAACGTAACGCAAGCAAACAGCCAACTGTTCATTCTGATACACATCACTAGACTCATCTGCAAGTATGGAGAATTACCACCATCAAGTTCTTCAATGATTAATTTAGTAGTCTCTTTTGCACAACATTGTATCACCTCTTGTTGTATATCATGGTGAATCATCTGGCAATCTTGTGGAGCATTCTTGAGAACAACTCTGTTAACCTCTTCAAAATTTCCTGCTAGCCAATTTAGAAGCTCAAGAAAATTTCCTTTGTTTAGTGAGTTTTCACTTTCATCATGTCCTCTAAATGCCAAGCCTTGGTGCAACAAATATCTCACACACTTCAGTGTCCACGTCAATCGTTGTTTATACAAAGCCTTGTATTGTGTGGTGTTTGAAGCAATAGACTCTGGAATTGATGTTTGTGGTGTATTGAACCTATCATACTTCTCTTGAGCTTCGGCATGGGCACTACTAACCTCACCTTCATGTTTCTTCAATCTCGACTTCATGTTCCAGTTATTAAATCCCTTCTTCATGAAAGCATCTCCACCGGGACATCTTGTTTTATCCTTAAACAAATAACAAACGAAGCAAAAAGCTCTATCTTTTTCCACACTATACTCAATCCATGGAAATTGTTGAAACCAAACACGACAAAAGCGACGCTCCTTTCCACTTTTATTTGTAATATGGAACTTATGATTCTTTGGTTGACATGGCCCCATCTCAATATATCTCCTTCTTACTCTATCTTTGTCATTGACAGCATACATTGAGATGGGAATCCGCTTCCCAGGATCATGTTCAAGTGCCTCCAAATCCGCTTGCATCCGTTCATCATCTTCATCAACAGATTCATCATCTTCTACTTCTACATGAGGTGTTGAGGTTTCTCCTGTACTCTCTGGTGCTTGCCATAACACCATTTGCAAATTGCTCTCGAGATGAACAACACTAGTTTCAGTTGCTGTCTGATTCGGTGTGGATGATTCATTTATTTTCCTTGTTTTTGCAGCCTTTTCCCACATTGAATGTATGCTACTGCCAACAACACCACTCTTCTTCTTCTACGGTACAAGAAATCAAGGAACAGAAATTAAAAATTTGCATCAAGCCATCAAGGAATCTGGTATGAGCAAGCAATGAAGTAAATCAAAGAAGCAAGTCAACTAGACACTAGTCAAGCAACGAATTTGGGGTTGTACCTTCTGCGCAGACTGCGCTGCTCGGGGACGCACTGGAGGACGCTGGGGCAGGGCGGGGCGGACGGGAGGGGCGCTGGTCGGCGGGGGGCAGGGCACCGCCGCCGTGGGCGCGGGGGCGTCAGCTGCTCCGGGCTGCATCTGCGGCCGGCGGCCAGGGGCAGCGCTGGGGGTATGCCCCTGTATTCACAGGAATACCCAAGAATCTGACGCGAAAAAAATTATATACATATTTGGCCCAGCCCACTAAGGATAAGAGCCCATCTCGCTAAGGCAGAAAAGCCCATATGGCTGCCGACGCTGGGCAGGGGGAAAAAGACAGAGGGCGTCTGCTCTGCTGCGATGCGAGCGAGCGAGCAGCGTCAACGCGAATACGCGATGCGAGCGAGTCAGCGACAGCGAGCAGCGTCGGCAGCCATATGGGCTCTTCTGCCTTAGCGAGATGGGCTCTTATCCTTAGTGGGCTGGGCCAAATATGTATATAATTTTTTTCGCGTCAGATTCTTAGGTATTCCTGTGAATACAGGGGCATACCCCCAGCGCCGCCCCTGTCGTCGACGCAGGCCCCGGCATGCTCCACATCTCCTCTGTTTTAGGCTTTTAGCGAGGACGTCTCAAGAGCACGATAACTCCCACCGTCTTACGGCATGCGATATGGTGTTCGTGGCCGTGCTGTTTCGGTGGTGGTGTGGGGGCAGCAGGTGACGACGTCGTGCACGACGTCGCTGATAAACACGTTCACGCCGTGCCTCAAATTCGTGACGGGGAGCCCCGCCGTTCCGTGGCTCCAGCTCTGCCACTGAATAGTAGGCGAGCCACCGCCGCCAGGTGACTCTGCCCAGTCCACCACTCGACGCTGCCAGGCTCTGTAGCTCAGTTCTGGCTTCGCCTCCCTGCCCAGTGAGTTAGGGCAGTCGCACGAGCTCCGGAAGGCCGCCATGGCGATGGCTGCTGTCGCCCGTCGAGGCGCGCGCGAGGGCGGCCCCGATGGCGAGGAGCTGGAGGCCTCCTCTGCGATTCCCCTTCCACAATCTCCAAAGACGGCGATGCCCCGAGCACCTGCCATATGTTCTCTCCCTAGGGGAGGTATCCGGCTACATTGGAGGGTTGGAGCTGGGCAGTGACCCGCTGCTCGAGCGAGCGCGCGGCCCAGGCAGCTCTCTGTCGGCGAAGCCCCTCTATCACCAAAGAAACAACACGGTTGAAAACTCGCGCACGCGCTGCAGGAGGAGCTCGCCCAGGTCGCCATGGCCGAGGCCTCACGGACCTCCTCCGCTGACGGCGCTGCAGGAGGAGCTCGCCATGGTCGCCCTGTCCGAGGCTCCGAGCGCCTGCTCCCAAACTCAAAAACGGAGAACAGTGTGCGAAAGTTTCAGCTACCCAAACTGCATTTTGTGCTTAAGGAATATGTAGATCTATTCACAAGCTATAAGCTTGACCAATTGACAGGAACAAATCAAACTAAGGTAGGTACATCAAGCCTAAGAATCAAGAACTGCATGCTCATGAGCTCATCACATCAGTCCAAAATTTCAGATCAAACAACGTAACTTGAAGATCCCATCAACGGGTCTATCTACGATCTTTGGAGGACTCACTGGTTGGAGCTCCACAATGGATTGTGTGAAGCCGACGCAGAGACATATTAACCTGGCACACCGGGAAAGCAGCAGCCTCCGCGCAGGTCATGCGTGACGGTTTAGCCAAAACACATGAGGTCATCGAAGCGACGCTTTCAGTGCTTCGACCGCCACGTCCGCGCCGAGTTGACACGGCCTTGAGCGCCTGGCCGGGCTAGACGATGGACGTACTCCGGCCATACTCCAGGCCGGCCACCGTTCTCCACAGGTGACAGCAGCTCTTGATAGTATTTTTCAATTTTATTCAGAGGAGAGGAGGGAGGATGAGGGTTGAGAGATGGCCGGAAGCAGCAGCATCTATCCGCGGGTGGTGATATCACAGCCAGCTTCTCCAGATAATCAGAGCCAGGAGTGCTTTAAGTTCACAATTTCTGAATTTTGTGCTTGGATTGGAGTGTGCTGGTCTAGATGTTTTGGGATTAATTTCTGTAGTACGAGGGAGAGCACATGAAGGATGGTGGAAATTGACCGCAGCATACAGGAGGCAACAACATGTTTACTTCTGCTCTGATGTGTTTGACCTTTCTTACATGAATTTCTGCAGTTGACCACATATTCCGCATAGATGTAAGATCATATATAGTACAATGTATAGGATATTCCACAGTACGAAATTACGAATATGTTATAGTCCTTCAGATTGTATTTTAGAGTTTTATGTATTAGTTTAAGGTTGTGATGGATTTCTTACTATATTCTCTGAATTTAGATTTTTGGAGGGTGAAGAGAAAAATGATGGAGGTTGGCAAACAATACGGGAGAAAAAGAATCACAAAGACCACAATACGCACCACTCAGTCCCCGCTTGAATGGGCGTTTTCTAGACCAAAACGGGTGAAAGTTACGGGCCAAGTTAACTTTCCATGGAATGCCACAAAATGCACCAGGTTTGTTGTTTATGCCCACTTAAATCTATCGTTTAACATTTCCACGAAACACATTATAAAAATAGGAATGTTTCTATTTTGATTTCATCAGTCTTCCTTCTCCCGTTGCAACGCACAGGCAATTTTCCTATATCTCTACTATATAATACGAGTAGTGTTTCTTCCCCCCAAATTTCGTACGTTTGTCGTCCGTATGTGTGGTACGTCGATATGGCGTTGGTTTCGGTTCGTACGTGGCGTGAGGTTTATTGGGTTCCAAACGTAATCGTCCACAGACACGTACAAGTCGATCGAGTCCTGCACGGATAATCCCTCCGTTTCACAATGTAACAAGGACTCCATCGAGTCTCCTCCATCACGTACTAGACAGGTAGAGTCGCCGTTCGAGAGAATCAATACTAAGTTTGTTTCGTCTCCACGATGCGAAAGACGAAAAGATCGGCGTGATCTTGACATGCCGACACTCGAACTCTAACAGCGAATCGATGCGTCCAGCTAGCCCCTACCTCTCCTTCACAATCGGCGTGGAGGCGGATCCTCCCGACGGCAACCTTCGGGCCTTAGAGCAGGATGAAAGAAGACAAGCTGCTGTGTGGATTAGTCGGGCTCTCGAACAGTGCGACGGCATGGGCGTCGTCGGCTGCCGGCGAGGACCTTCTTCGGTTCTTCCTGGCCGCGTAGCCACTGTTGGGCATGGCGATCACGGTGAACTCGCTAGCGGCGACGAGCAGATCGATTCCTGGAACCTATTGATGGCCATCATTGCGGCGAATATGTCCAGACTCTACATGCCGACATCATGTGTCATTAGTGCAGGCTCTCCAAAAGTCCAAAACCATAGCTGGTTCAACGACTCAAAGCATAGCAAAAGGCAATCCATCCATGTAGATGCGTTCATGTCTACGGTTATTTTGATGCTTCAGATAGTGGCAAATTGCAGGGTCCTGCCATTTGCATGCTTGGCGAAGCCGAGACCACACAAGTTATATTGGGTGTAAGATTGTGTCGTAGGTTTTCTGAACAGGTTCAATGATTTTCTGAGTTCTGCACTAACGAAGTTGATCGGGGCGCCATGCTCCAGTGATGAAAGCAGCTGATAGCGAGCTTCAGCAGGACCTGCGTTGTTTCGTCTCAGATACCTCCTAGCTCTACTAGTACCAGGTCTTGGCCAAGCTGGAGATGAGGAAATGCCATGCAGTGGTACGGAGCAAGGTCTAAAGTCGTTGCAGATGTCGAGTCGGCGTGCCCCCAGGTCTGAATATCTGAAGACCAAAGTGAAGGTTCTAGAGATATCGCGTTCAGCAACTTGGTCCTCCTAGCAGATAAACGGTGCCATGATGTAAATGTTTTGGATCGGATTTGCTGGGATAACCAAACATGGGGTTGTTGAAGCCAATCGTAGCGATGATGGCAGTGGTATTACTGGTGACGAAGGTAATTATGATGATGCATATGATCAATCGTTGAGAATATTGCAGTTTTGATTCTAGATCATTATTTTTTCTATTTTACCGGGACTCCTCTCAAGATCGATCCATTGAATCAGTTTTGAATAGTTGTGTATATTTCCAAATACGAAATCATGGGAACGGGAAAGAATATGCATGAACCGTAAAGAACATTTTAGTAATGGTGTTTTTATTGCTATATCGATCTTTCTGTAGAGATATGTACCATAGAGCTATTTTTACTGGTATGTCAACTTGATGGTTATATGGATAAAATTATTCTACACAGGTCGATCAAATTTGGAGTAAAGTAGTATAGGTTGTAATAGTTTTTCGACAAAAAGTAGTTTTCACTTTTTAATCCCGTCGCAATGCACGGGCATGTTTCCTACTCCCTCCGTGTCAAAATATAAGTCGCACTAGTCACTTACCACACACATGTATGTAGACATGTTTTAGTGCAAGATTCACTAGTCACTTACATGAATCTTGCACTAAAACATGTCTACATACATATGTGTGGTAAGTGACTAGTGCGACTTATATTTTGATACGGAGGGAGTAGTATATATATATTATTATAATAAAGTCAATAAGCCTTTCTTGGTTTTTGTTTCGTACGTTACGATCGTTTCCTCCGTTTTGTTCGTATAAAAAAAAATCAATCACGTCGCTCCCTTGGTGCCCGACATGAACTCCACTTTGCCCGTTCGGCAATAGAAAAGGACCGAGTCCCAGCTTCGGCTAGGTCCACGGCGGGCAGCACGCGTGCATGAGAGACCGTCGTGATGGTTGCCGATCCAATCCGTTCGCAGTTTCTCCTCCGTCCTCCGCTGAAAAAGAAAATCCCCGATGCTTTGTCATCGCCGCCAGAAAAACCATCAGCACAGTGGCCTCGATGGCTCTTCCTCGCCGGCATCCCACTGTCCCGTCGCCCGGTTTTGCTGCCACCGTCACCGGCTTGCTTACCCCAGCCACGCCCCACCCCATTGCAGTCCTGGTGCTTGTTGGCTGTCTTAGAAGGGGAAGTGGACGACTGAGGTTGGTTATGGCCAGCGGAGGCCATCTTGGTGAGGGCGATTTGGTGGACGGCGACAACTACAGCGCGAGGCACACAACCGAGCGTCGTGTCACATCTGATGTACAATCTGATTTGCGCGCAGCGGCGACTAAACGTGGAGCAAACCAAGTCGCTCACAACCCAGATGCAAGAGAGCTGCGGAGGATGCAGATGAATCCATGGTCCAGCTCGTGAGATCCTCATGCATGCACGTGCATGGTTTCTCTGGGATGGCTGACTACGAGTCCATGTGCATGTGTGTGCTTGCAGCGGCCATGAAAGCGGACACAAAACGCGGCGGCGACAATCATCGCGCTGAATGCCGCGTTGTGCCGGCGAGGGCAAGTGTCGGTTGACAACGTCTCTCGCCTTGGTGGTTTGGAATCTGTAAACTTGATATATTTCGTATATTGAAACAGCCGGATTACAATGTTTATATAGGAGAAGGGGAAACCGACCTAGGCTAAAGACCTAACTTGTTGTACAAGACTCGGAGGAATACAAGTTGTGTGAGATACAAACTCTATAGTCTAATATCCCCCGCAGTATCAACGTGGGGTTCAACAACGTTGAGACTGAAACGTATGTCGGTGAAAGGAATTGGAGCAAGTCCCTTTGTGAAGATATCAGCAAACTGGGCTGTCGTAGGCACATGAAGAACTCGAACCTGTCCAAGAGCAACCTTCTCCCGAACAAAATGAATATCGATCTCAATATGCTTAGGGGGCCGATGCTGCACCGGATTGCTGGACATGTAGATCGCCGAGATGTTGTCACAGTAGACAATGGTAGCATGCTGAATCGGACGATGAAGCTCAGAAAGCAACTGACGGAGCCAAACATTTTCAGCCACTGCATGTGCAACAGCACGGTACTCAGCTTCTGCAGACGAACGCGAGACTGTAACCATGGCAGAGTTTTGGTGGTTTATGCTGTCGTGGCAGGAAGTGGAGAGGGAGGTGATGGCACGACAGGGATGCGAAGCAGGGGTAGGAGCGGATTGTTTGGGGTGGTTGAGGGCAAGGGTTCAGTGGTTATAGGTGCAGTAGAGGGAGAGGATCGAGTAGAAAAAGGAAAGATTGTTTCATTAAAAGTGACATGGCGAGATATGTGGACGCGACCAGAGAGCAAGTCATAGCAGCGATATCCTTTGTGTTCATCCGAGAAACCAAGGAAAACACAAGGTAGGGAGCGAGGGGCTAGTTTGTTTGAAGATGTGGCGTAGGCATTTGGAAAACAGAGACATCCAAAGACTCGAAGAGTAGTATAGCTAGGATGGCTGAGAAAAAGAGAGAAGTAGGGAGTGGATTGCGGATTTGCTTTGGAGGGTGGAATATTCAGTAGGTATGTGGCCATACGCAAGGCTTCTACCCAAAATTTAGGAGGCATAGAGGAGTGAATTAAGAGTGTGCGTACGATGTCATTAAGCGTGCGCAGGGATCGTTCGGCTTTGCCATTTTGGGGTGAGGTATATGGACAAGAAAACCGTAAAAGAATTCCATGTTGCAAAAAGAAATTGCGGTTTCGAAAATTATCAAATTCACGACCATTATCACATTCAATGAAATGAATGGGCAGGAAAAAGTGTGTTGCAACATATTGTTTAAAATTGAGGAAAATGGTATGCACATCAGATTTGTTATGAAGAGGGAAAGTCCACACATAGTGAGTGAAATCATCTAACATGACTAGGTAGTATTTAAATCCTGAAACGCTAGTGTGAGGTGAGGTCCATATATCGCAATGTAATAATTCGAAAGGAAAAGTACTTGAAGATTGAGAAGTAGAAAAAGGGAGACGAACATGTTTGCCTAATTGACATGACTCACAAACCGACACATCATGATTGTTGCGATTACAGGGAATTGAGAATTCGCTAAGTATTGAGGACACAGTTGCAGCATGAGGATGGCCTAAGCGTTGATGCCAAAGATCTACGGAGGCCACCAAGGATGAAGGTTGATTGCTGACTGGAACACCGTGGAGAGAGTAAAGATCACCCGAGCTGTTGAAGCGCACGATCTCCGCCTTAGTATGGAAGTCCTTCACAGATAAACCAAATGGATCAAATTCAACGGAAACTAGGTTATCAGAGGTGAATTTGCGAACATAAATTAGATTTTTAATTAAGGCTGGGGCGACAAGAACATCACGGAGAAGGAGAGATCTAGTGGGGGTGGGGATACTGGTGTTACCGACACAATGTATAGGGATTGAGCTACCATCATCGAGAGTAAGAGTGGAGAAAATCGAAGGAGAACATGATGACAACATATTACGCGAGGAAGACATGTGACTAGATGCACCTGAGTCAAAGATCCAATCCGTACCTGAATTTCCTTGGGCAGCGAAGTTGTTCATGGCCTGTAGAAAGGCAGCTTGATCCCACGTTGGCGATGCAGGAGGCTGGGACGGTGTGGGTAGGAGCGGTGGCGTCGGCAGTAGTGGCGGCATCGCATGCATCTGGTATCCATCACCGGGAGCAGGACCACCATAAGGACTATAGGCAGGAGCGGCGAGGTAGGCGTTTGCTGGAGGACGTGGCGAGAGGGGCCCTGGTGATCCAGTGTGAGGACGGACGCCCGGCATCCAAGCGCCAGAATAAGCTGGTGGAGCACCAATTGGAGACGGTGCGGCCCAAGGCATGGGCCAGGCCTGTACCATCCCCGTCCAGGGATCATGCGGAGGACGCCAGGGTGACGGAGATGCGAATGACGGTGGAGCTGGTGGCAGTGCACTGCTTGACGAGGGAGCTGGCGCGGGAGCACGTGGCGGCCGATATATAGGGTTCTTCCCTCGATAGTTGGGGCTGGGACGCCAGCCTGGAGGAGGTTGCACCGAGGGAGCTGTGGTCACAGGGGCTGGAGGTGGCGGTGCAGGTGCAGTAGAGGCCGATGGCGGCGTAGGGCGCGGCGTAGCGTGGAAGACGTGGGGCCGAGATTCTTTGCGAGCCTGAGTTTCCGTGGCGAGCTGAAGCATGGAGCGCACCTCGGCGAAGGTGGGAGGGGGCCGCATCATGGGGATGAAGGAGGCCTGCTTGTCGAAGTCCTCACTGAGACCGACGACAATGATGTTGATGAGCTGCGAGTCGCTGACGTTGTCGCCGAGTTCCCGGAGTTCATCTCCGATGGCTTTGATGCGTTGGCAGAACAAATTGACTGGAGCATCGCCTTGAGACATATTACGGAGCTCGGTGTGGAGGACGTTTTTGCGGGCATCGCTATTGCTCTGAAAGAGCTGCCGCAGGGAAGCCCAGATGGCAGCAGCCGTGGCGCCGTCGTGGTCGAGCATGTTGAAGATCTCGGTGGAGACTCGGGTGTAGAACCATTGGACGATTGCGAGATCGTCTTTCACCCATTGGGGAACATCCAGCCTGGGGGTGCTTGCGGCGGCGACATGAGAACGAAGATTGCAGCGCCCGAGATGTAAATCGAAGAGGTGGCGCCAATGGTAATAGTTGTGGGTCGAGAGGTCGAGGACGATGGGGACGAACGGACTAACATCCGCGATGGTGTCAGCCAGAGACATTGGGGCAGCGAGGAGGGTAGTAGAAGAGGGGTTTGGGATAGTAGTAAGAGAGGTGGAAGAAGAGGCTTGCGCCATGGCGGCGACTTTGGCAATGGTGGCGGCGCGGCGTTCAAAGTAGCTGGGCGGCGGAAGAGGTGGTGGGGTGGGCGGTGGCGTTGGGGTGGGCGGAGCCATGCCCTAGAATCGAATATCTGATACCATGTAAACTTGATATATTTGGTATATTGAAACAGCCGGATTACAATGTTTATATAGGAGAAGGGGAAACCGACCTAGGCTAAAGACCTAACTTGTTGTACAAGACTCGGAAGAATACAAGTTGTGTGAGATACAAACTCTATAGTCTAACAGAATCAGCTGCCACCGTCGACCCAGCTATGAGGCTCCTAGCCGAGCATTATGCGGCAGCGGTTAGACGCACAACCAAGACTCCACAGCGCTGGTGCGTATAAGGTCGGAACGATGTAAGCAGCTCGGGATATGGTCAGATGAACTACTTGAACGCAATGTCGATGTGGCCTGTAATGGTCTGTAACCTTGTTGTGCCGTGCAAATTCAACAGTATCTTCTGCAGAGAACGATGTGCATTCTCTGTAGAGTTTCCAGCCCTGTTAGGTTGTACGGTGTGCCGATGGATAGATCTGCTTTTGGTATTGTCAAATTGCTCAAGAAGTCTAAAAAGTCGAGTCTTATGGAGTTGCTGATTGTCGACGAAGCTGCCTAGCTGAACATGTGTGAGACTTTAATTCCTTGCAGTTGCCTGGCATTAGGCAGGCTGTTTTCATCAGAGACGAATATCAATTACCTGCTCGGGTGAAAGGCAAAGTAAGCTAATAATGTTGACTATTCTTTCTTTCAAAATTTCCGTGTGGAAGAGATGTATTGCCGTGTCCCGTGTAATGTGATTCTGTAGGTATCTGCCAATGCTAACTTGGGCGAAGTATTTTTTTCAGAGGTTAAGTATGTCGCACTATGGTAATCACCTTCTCGATGTGCAAAATAGGATGCAAGCAAAAATCCAATTGTTACATCTTACCATGGAAACATATCTGATTGCCCAAATCCATTAAAAAACACGACTGTAGCCTGCAAAACAAAAAAGAATCCCGTTGCAACGCACGGGCATTTTTCCTAGTAGTGCTAATAGTTCTATATTGACTAGGTCACACACAACTTCTCTAATCATTTCAGTTCCGAAACTTGTTTGTTGTGATTGTAGTTTGTACCACTGGTCTGTAAGGTTTATCATGAAAAGATAGATTGTCAAACAGTATTAACTACTTTGTCTCTTATGTTTCATGACGTGAGCTCATCGGTTACCTTCTTCACAATGATCATCTTAGTTTTGTTACTGTAACACATTGAGTTGAAGGATGCACAAATTCTCATAGCTGTGTTGAGCTGAACCCTTTGACCAAACTCTGTATACAATGTGTGATTACATGTTCTTGTGATTTGTAGTGGAATTAGTAAATGATCATGCTCCTGTTATGAATTATTGGTAATTTAATGTTCACTATCCATTTCATATTGTTGCTATCTACAAGCTGTAGATGATTTGCTGTAGCCTAACCTATGCCTGTTGCAGTTCAGTTTTATACACATTTTGATTCTACATAATTGACAAATTCTTCACCTTGTGTACCTTTTGTCAAATCAAATGTGTAATTTTGTTCTAGCTATGTTTTTCTCACTGTTATGTTTTGTCGTTGGCAGGTAATACAAGTCCTAAAGTGCTTCTACATGAACTCCTGGCGGAAGAATTTCTAAGCTTGAAGCCTCAGTTAGCAAATAGTAGCTAGTACATTAATAGTTTCTAATTTATGGTTAGTTTGGACGAATTTCACGAGTTTTCTCTGTCATGTGTGAACTATTCTGGACGGATTTCATGTGTTATCTAGGTTCTGTAATGAAATATATTGGACGAATTGTATGTGTACTCTATTATGTATAAAATATTTGAAATATTCATTATGTATATGATCTGGAAAGACCAATAGGACCCACTTGTGGAAATAATATTACTAATTCCGATATTCTGACGTGTGGGACCATTGTGTGACCTGAATGACATGTAGGACCAATCTGACTGGTGGGACCAGCTGCCAAATAAAATGGCCGAAATAGAAATTCAGTAGAATGTAAGAGGCCCTGGCCCAAAAAATAAAAAAGGCCAAATTGTTGGACGAGGCCCATTTATCCGTCCAAAATTGACCGAAAAATATATTGAAATGGCTGAATTATTGGGCCAGGCCCATTTAGAAGGTTAAACTGGACTGGGCTGATTCTTACTTACGACCATTTCATTTGGTCACAATTTTGCCACGTCAGCTCTGCCACATTGGATCTGACGTGGACTGACCAGATTGACAGTGACCAAAACAATTGGTCATAGAATCTGTGACCTTTGTTTTTGGTCACAATGCTTTATGACCAATCCCCAAAAAAGATCGCAAACTGCCATTAGTGACGCTCATCTTTTGACCAATCATTTTTCGTCACAAAAAGGTCACAAATGCTAGTTTACGACCATTTCTGTGACCAATTTCGAGGGTCACGAGTCAGCATATTTCTTGTAGTGTATAGAAGCCTGGCTAAAATCTGAAAGCAACCAATGTCAGTTACCACAAAATAAGTCGCGGCGTCCTCAGCCCTTCCTTTGATCCTCCTTTGATCCTCCTTTGATCCTCCCCTTTGTTCTCATCCTTGTCTTACCAATGACTGGCTTACCTGACAAGGCTGAAGTTCCTGGAGGCTGCTTTTGAGGATCGAGCATGAATTCTGCTGATGGTCTGATAAGGGTACATGCTACAGTTGTGGTTACATTTTGCTCCACCTAGTAGAGACGCGGAGCCGAATGATAAATATATTTAGAACTAACTAGAGGTTCAAAACTATGTTTTTTTTTACAGCTAAGGGGTCCTCCCCGATTTCCATCTATTATATACTAAAAGCAAAATGAGTTAGTTTTTATAGCCACCACGTAAGCCACATCATCCAAATTATTTGGATAGTTAGATCTATAATTTACGGCTTAGATTAACCGTATATTAACGTAACAGTTTGACATGGTCTATGGATAAGATTTAACGTGACAGTTTTTTTATTAGGTGGGCCAACTAGCACGATATAGGCTACCACGTTATAGCAGTTCAAAATAAATTCTACCACGTTATATTCTAAAAAAAAACATGTTCGCAACTAGCACGTGATAAGAGAAGTCCAAATGAAAGCCTCAAAAAAACTTGGAGCTACCCGGCTACTACAGATCCGGTAGTTGTGAAAGCTGATCCTTTCTCACCTAGCTTACCGTGTCAATACATGACTCTATTCCTTCCTTTTTTTTCACGTGAAACAAACCGATCGGCTGATTTAGAAAAGGTTGATCGTACAAATCTGTAGCGTACCAATATGTTACTCTCTTCCTTTTTTTCTCTTTCAACTAGTTGAATGCCCGTGCGTTGCTACGGATTTTCAAGAAAAAAAAAGTCAAAACACTTGTAAATATAATGCATGTCTAAACATTCAGGTGTATCAAAACATACAATGAATAATTTGTTACATTGTTCAAATATGAAATTTGGCCAAATCTTTCTCTGCCTGAAGGCGGTGGTAAGTCACTAATTCTCTCTCTGGTATCTCATTTGACCTGTAGGAAATAAATAAAAGACTATATAAATATTTCTAGCTGTAGATCTCGATATTTCTCTCGGTATGTAGGGTTTTCTTCTTTTTATCCTTTGTAGGTGGAACGATGAGGATCTTAACATTTTTTCTGGTTGTAGATCTAGAAAGCGCAACGTACAATTGCCTATGAGAGAACACCGGCTCAGGCAAGTAGATACCGACATTAGGAATAGTTTACCCCTGTGCCTTGTTGACCGTCATGGCAAAGTTGAGACGAATAGAAAATTGTTTTCTCTTAAACTGCAAAGGGAACATCGCATCATCTCAGGGGCAAATGGGAATCCTCGGAGTGAAAATCCTCTTCCCAGCATGTAACTCCATCACGATTCTCCCGTAGCAACGCACGGGCATTCAACACCACGTATGATGAACTAAAATGACTATTTCGGTGAGCTAAACAGTAAAGATAGGAGCATTACCATTCCAATTGTTAGTTTCCATATCCATGGATACCAATTCATCTGTCGTATCAGCCGCATTCTTCCTGCGGTCCTGCCACTTGCTTGGAATGCTTTGTTTCGTCGACACATTAGTGCATGCCTTTCTCATTATTTATTGCCATCCGCATCCGTCGTTTGATCTGATGAAGACTGAATATAAACCGGGGTACCGCTGAAAACAGGAATAGTCCATTCACTCGTGGGTATGGACCGACGAGGACCAGATGTATCCACGGTATCCCAAACTTTCTCAGGGATATACGATGGGTTCTCCATGGCTATGGATTCTGGTCCAGAGTGTTGCGTCGTGCCTTGCGCTGAGATTTCTTGGTATGGTTTCCTTTTTTTTAATTAAAATAAGTGATTCATGTTCGTGCTCACCTTTACTGATTGGCATGTTATTCAGTTGAGTTAGCACACCTAGAGTTGCTTCCGGTTGCGTCTCATGGAAATTAACATACGGAGCAGTTTTCTTTCGTTGATAAGCTTCACGGTGTTTTTTGTTATTTTCATCTTTGTTCCCTATCCCGTTTGCCTTCTTTGTTCTTTCGGATCTATAGGTGTTTGTTGCGTGATGCATGGCACATGTTCACCATGGTACATATACACAGTTGATCAGTATTATTTTGTGTGATGTTGTTGGTTAGGTCCTTGAAAGGAGTTCGGACCATGGACCGTGTTGGTGACCCCATCTGCAGGAAAAGTATCGATTATAAGAACGTAATTAGTATCTAGGTTTTATTCATTTCATCTTTTATATACATGTAAATGCAGTACAGTCCATAATTATTTTCGAGCGATTACCAGGGATTTTTTGCTGATATTTTTCATCCTTTAATAGTAATGTAAGTTCAGGCCTTATACAATATTCATGTTTCTTAGGGTACAGAAATGTCATAGAACAAATAGTGTGCAAAAAGATATATTAGGAAAACATACAGACCATCCGCGGCACAAAATAAGAGATGTTGTTAGTGCAGTCAGGAACTGAATTGGCATAGTCAAACCTCCAACCTCCGTATTTCGTTTGAACGCGCATTCATAACCGTGGTTAAATGAGTTTGTATTCATGAAACTTACAAAATACTTTTAACAATTATGTTCATGAGAATAAACGAATTTTCGTCGAAACATATTTCAGATACCAACTGAAGTAACTCAGCACATGAAAGCATACTCGAAAGCCCGACGATCTACGCGTGAGGAATAGCTCACCGTCGGGCTGTGGTGTAGACGACGACAATCCGAGGCGAGGATAGTGTCTCCTGCTCACTCCGATCTATCTCGATCATTCTGATCTATCTCGCTCAGTCTGATCACTCCGATCTAAGTTGTGGCAGCGATGGAGGCGGCAATGATCACCTGATCCCGGCGGCACGCCGGACCTCACCCAGTCCCACCCGTCCCTGGTCGATCCTAGGCGGGAGCTCGTCGGCGGAAAGGAGTGGGCTGGGCGTCGGCGTGGAGGAAGATTGCGGCGGCAGCGCTAGGCGGGGAGTGGGCAGACGAAGGATGAAATTTTGCCGGGCTTTTGCGGGGCGCGCGGACGTTAGAAGGACGCCTCCCTTTAATCACGCTAACCTGCTGGAAAACATTCCTATGTGGAGCCTGTGTGAGTACGTGATTAGAGGAGGTGCAGTTAATGCGATTATGTCATAGTTAGGCAGTTTTCTGCTCGTCCGATTTCGTCCGTCCGGCCGAGACAGGACACTTCATTCTTTTGTAGTAGAGATAAATAAAAAACTTTCCTACCATACATTGAACGCGGTCAGTCAGATGCTCAGTCAGATGCGTGATTGAGATTAAAATGTCAACCACAATATATCCATAAAATTTGAAACATTGAGTTTGACGGGACTAAAACACTATATATACACATAGTTACACCATGCCGTATATGAACGACTTCAGTCAAGGATCATCCAAAATAAGAAAATTATCAATATTGGCATGCTGTAGACACCTTGTATAACACCATCTTAACCCCAAGACATGGAGAGCACGCTAACATAAGATACCTAAAATAGACTTAGAAGAATATTCGACGACTATTTGTCCATGCACCACTGCCTTATAAGCGATGATCTATAGAAAATATAAATAATTAGACAAATCCAATATGGTTTATTCCTTATGTCACCATATAAAGAGTGATGCATAGTTATGAAGAAGAATCTAACATAAAATATCTGAAACACACTTAGGAGATTGATTACTCTTTCACATCTCGGAGCCTTTATCTAATGTTTATGGTGAATGAATCTTGACCAAGTTTGAAACAATTTATTTTTAATGAAAGGAAAATACAGAGATCAAGTTTCGATGCAACAGGGATCCTGAAAATTGAAGAGGCTTCTACTTTATAATCAAAGTATGAGATATGAGAACAATATGGTAGATATCGAAAAACGTGCAAGAAGTTCCCGAAAAAGAAAAACATGCCACCAATATTATTTCTTTTCTATCAAAAATGCTTTTATACCATTTTCGCTGAAAATAAATCCAATGTCATTATAAATTTATTCTTTTTAGAATTTTTCTATAGAACTAGGTTTTTTACTTTTGAGAACAACAAATCTAAAAAAAACTATTTCTATCAGTCCAACTCAACTTCAAATAAAAAATTCCGAGTATAACCCTTTGAAAAATAACTTGGTCTAATGAGTTCCTACAGTTTTCCTATGTTATGACTAAGTACACTATTTCCTCAATTTCTTTGCGGTTTTTTGGTACAAACACTGTTTGGTATCTTATTCATAGAATTAATTGGTGGATTCATTGGTATTTACATATGTGTATCCTAAATTATGACAAATGAAGTTACCAAAACAATTTTGTTCTGTGACATGATAAATACACAATTGAGCGAGAGAGAGAGAGAG
Source organism: Poa pratensis (assembly GCA_947311845.1). Taxonomy (NCBI): domain Eukaryota; kingdom Viridiplantae; phylum Streptophyta; class Magnoliopsida; order Poales; family Poaceae; genus Poa; species Poa pratensis. Next base: position 26,029,184 of record CAMZMU010000041.1, on the reverse strand, counting down.
TGAGTAGGGAGAGAATGAAATCATGCGAATAAAGTAAGCGACCTAAATTATTATGTAGTATGAGGATGTTGCAAGGAGCCGCGTTAACCTGCTAGCTAATGTTTTGTGGCGCAAATAAAAATATTATTTGTCAGATGACTTGAAGTAAATTGTGAGAGTTTAAAATTCTAAAACTATGTACCATCCAATTATATATATTTTAGAACTTAAGTATGTTATATGAAACTATGTGCGATCAAATTATGTGTATGTTATATGAAACTATGTACGAGAGAGAGCACAATGAATAATAGGGGATGACAAAAAAGTGTATGCAAGAGAGTACAATGAAGAATAGGGAATGACAGGAAGAGAGCAGAAATAGATTTTGAAATAGCACTACCTACGGTTTATTAAACAATGTATGCATCATAATATTTATGATAGTAATAGAATGTTATGATTTATATTTTCGTCCTTCTAATGTCTATGAAACCTCAACTAAAGTTTTTGTACATGTTTAATACGCATAAGACAATGCCCTCGCATTTGCGAGGGCCACCTTGCTAGTTAAAAGAAACAACAGGTGTTCTACAGAACAGTAAAAGAACAGAAAAACTGATAAGATCATACTTCACCCAGGAACCCACACTTGGGTCAGGAGAACCAGGGCTATACTACTGAGCCGAAAACCAACTTCATCCAAAGAACCCAGAGGAACCCAGGCCAGAGGGTTCAAAACTATGTAAATAAGTCGATACATAACAGGATATTGTCAACAGTGAAATACCTTTGATCCAATAAAGTTTCCCGAGTCTCCTGCATTGTGAGGCTTCCTGTCACTGGTGCAATGTCACTCGTTCCTGCTGGAGATAGAAAGAACGAGCAAGTACCTGGACAAAGCTAGTACAAAACCTGGTTTCAGCAAGGCTCCATATCGTTGACAAACAACAACCAATTCCAAGTTAGTGTCCAGTTGTACACAAGAGGGGCAATGTGCCAATGTGTGAATAGACTGGAAACACTGACCGCATGGAAAATGGGAGGATATATTTGGATTTCAAAGATGCTAAAATGTGCTTTACACTGACCTGCACATCACTTCGACAATCAATATACTAACTCTCTACTGGCTACAAGGCCTATAAACCAAGGTGGGTGAACTGGTCATAATCGAAAAATAATTGTGAACTCAAACAGACTGGTTTTAACTGAACCCGGTAGGAATAAACATTTGATCAGACGTGGCGTACATATCAGTTCCATCAGAGTAATTTTCCAACTGGCTATCTGATGGCACGCAGGGTGCTCTATCAAGAACTTTGGACATATAACTTAAACCATCAAGTCCCAGGTGAATACACACCTAGTGTCTATGTACCAACGACAGTATCATACTGCAATTATTTTCGACGTTAACCTCTCTCAACCACCTCCTACTGCTCAAGGCACAACACTGTTAGGTAAATAGTAGATTAAGAGCATTGCTACCAGCTACCTATTGTTTACCATACTTATGTTGGTTACTTGGTTCTATCAAATTACAGTTGTATATAAACAGGCACATACATGGGACACTCTAACCACAGTCATCATAATCATACCCAGAAACAAATTACAATGGTAACTTATGCTGCCTTGGCGACGATGCTGGCCCTCATGCCCATGGCCAGTGGCATCAACTACACTACCTAGGACCTGGCGTCGGAGGAGTCGATGCGCGAGCTGTACAAGTGTTAGTGTGCCTACTACCTGGTGGGGCGCGGCAGCTACTCGACAACAGGGGCGGGAGATTCCAGATATTTAAGGCACACATGAGGAAGATCGGCAACTTGAACAAAGGTGTCATGCACAACCGGCGACGTCTCAACCAATTATGGGATCTAACCCAAGACGAGTAACTCAACAGCTATGGATTCTGCTACATCGACGGCAGAGAGCACCGGCAAGAGGACGAGATCATCCCCAACGACAAGTTTGCCTTCACCAACAACCACATCCCGGCCACATCGAAAGTTAACATTTTGGTTTCCTCCAATTTCCCACGCCAACATTGATACTATACTAGTATAACCAAACAATAAGACGGAGGAGAAAAACTAAGAAAACTAATTAGTTGCAAAATTACTAAGGATATATATAGAACCTATTGCCCTTGGATCAATGAACAATAAATACACACATATAAGCATGACAACGGAGGAAGTGAGGTGCATAGAGCATGATAAAGTCTAAATCGCATGAGTACAACAACAAAACAGGTCGCCACAAAAGCCACCATGATCAATTTTCAGAACTTAGTCATTATAAACTCGCAGCATGTGTATCACAACTTTTTTGTTTTCGCTGTCATCCAGTTAATGTTTCAACACAAATGATCCTAAACTATTGTCATGTTGGGTAGTTTCGACGAATGAAAGTTGATAGGAAAGCCATGGCCTCTGAATTAATTATAAATGGTCAGATGATCTTGATATTCCGATTCTTATAATCTGCCTTATGTTTCTGAAAGGTGTAGATGCTCGTTCCAAATTAGCCAATGTACTAGTCAACCAAGTCATGCCGCTCCCGATCAAATAATTGATAATAGGTTAAATTATCATTGGAAGTTCATCCCTCCCAGCTGAACACATATGGCAGGACCCAGATAGGATGAGTACAACCATCACACGTCAAATGAGATCACCGACTCCATGGCCGGGCACAGAAACAATCAGACCAATTGTTGGAACCGAAGAACTTAACTGGAGATGGAGCCCGAGGCAGGAGGAAGTAGAGTAGGCATCCACGGTACTACCGTCTGCCGGCGCTGGGATTGTAGTAGCCGAAGCAGAGCAGCATATGAATGGTTCTACCCAGCACCAAATGCATGAAGGTGAATCCGGGGGCGGCCAGGCCTACCACCGCACCGGAGGTGCGGGAGGACCCGCGAGCCATTCCAGTCCAACAGAATCGTTCCATGGAGGATACCGGAGGCGGCCGCGCGAGGAATCGGTGGACCACGAGCGGGGCTGCGGGAGAGCCGAGGGGGGACCGGTGGAGCCGCGCCGGCGAACGGGGCGGTTAGGTCTAGCTGCGGGGGCGAGCTGAATGCGGAGCGGAAGGGGAACTACCGCCGGTGAGTGGCGGCGCTAGCCGGGACAGCGACGGCGACGGCGAAGGCATGATGAGGGAATAGAATTTGTTTTTGAAGGGCACAAACCTGGATATATTACTCAGGGATCAAAGAAAATACATGTTTCCTTTTACTTTTTTCTTTTCCATTATTTTATCTATTTTTATTTCTTTTATGTTTCTGTTTTACACTTTTTCAAAAACATTCTTGTTGTAAATTTGGTTCATGGTCCACAAAAATATTCACGATGTTTGCGATAAATTGTGGAGGTTCAAGAAAAAAAATCAGGTTCTATAGAAAAGTACGTTGATGGATTCAAAAAATGTTCACCGGTTTGGGAGAATGTTTTCACAGATTTTAAAAAAGGTCTCTGAGAGTTTGAAAAATATATGGCCAGAGTTCAAAAAATATAGATAGGGTTCGAATAATTATTCATAGAAAAAATATGGTCATGGTTCAACATGCTTGAGATGTTTTCCGGTTTTAATTCAGAGAGCGAAAATCCTATTAACCCCCGATGCTTTACGTAGCCCTCGCATGCACATTTTCCTTTTCCTTTTACCTTTCCGTTCTTTTAATTTATTGTTTTTATTTTCTTTTATTTTTATGTTTTACCTTTTCAAAAACATGTTTGGTGTACAAATAAATATTCACGATGCTTGGGATAACTTGTCGAAGTCCAAAAAATATATTCACGTGGTTCAATAACTAATCAGGTTGTATAGAAAATTACATTCATGTATTCACAAGAAATTTTCAGGGGTTTGGAAAATAATTCTCACCAAGTTAAAAAATATGTCCGTGAGTTTGAAAACATATTGCCATAGTTCAAAAAATGTTGACAAGGTTCTAAAAGATATGTTCAATATCCATCTTTTTTTACTTATAAAGGTTCAAGACGAATAGGAAAAAAATAAAACACTTCATGACAACATATAATAGGATAAACAAAATCAATATTTGTGGGGTTGTTTCAAACAACACAGCTTGTCAGTGGCTGAAAACATACATGTCTAATGTCTTCCCGCAACAATGGTTTATGTTCGTGAATTAAGGAGAAATATGCTTCTAAACCATTTTGTTTTCTCGATTACCGAATTCTACGGTTCTAGCTTATTAGACATTGTGATATATCAACACCATGTCAAAACAACAGTAGAAACAATTTTCTGTTCGAAATTGCATGGATCGAAACATTTTGTGGGATTGGACTTGGGATTGTGACGTGATGACAATCGTAAAGCTCAACGGGGTGGGATATGAGGCACCGCGAGCACCGAGAAATGTGGAACAGCGCATGAAGCCGTGTGGTGGCGCATAAATAGCAAGTATAAACACAAAATATGATCATACATAGGAACATTAAGTTCAAACTCTGGGAAATAAATTTCAAAGTAATCATGTAGTATTATTTATTACTCCGTTCGTTTGTAAATATAAACCTTTGTAGAGATTCCAAGATGAATTGTATACGAAGGAAATGAGTGAATGCACATTCCAAAATATGTATATACACATCCGATTCCGAAAAAGTTAAAACGTCCCATAATATGAAGCTTAGTGAGTACGTCTCACTTCTATTTAAAGCGCTTCCAGTTCCAGCTAGTATCGTTGCTTCCCTGATTTGACCGGGTCTACTAAATACCTTTGTACCATTTGGACAGTACTCACTCCGTTTTTAAAATACTCCCTCCGTCTTAGTATACAAGGCATAATTTTCAAATATCCTGGACCAAGTTGGTATTTGATTGAGGCAAAAATCTTGCATGCATTGATGGGGAGTAACTAGCCACTAATGAGATGAAATTATTAGGGATATTAAAACTGATCCATTTAGGAGGCTAAACACACCACTCTCACGTCCTGTGCATTTTCGACCGTCGGATGTCCTTCCTCGGCCATTCTTGGCCGTTAGATTCGTCTGCAGTCCCGCAGTGGGCCAAATCTATACCTAATAATAAAAGCATTAAGGTTTCTTGTGGTACGACACTTTTTATACCGATTTTGTCCTCCCACCAAATTATATATTACGCACCAATGCCATGGTACCGTTTCGTTCGTTGTCTTCTTCTTCTCCAAACGAACGGCCGCTGGATTAAGGACAACCTATCGTTCAAGGACTCGAATAAGTCTATCGTACAAGGACTCGAATAAGTCGGCAACTCGGCATGGCCTATAAACGACGTACAAGCAGGCTACGCTGTTCCCACACAATTAAGCAACACGACGCGAGTTTGTTTCGTCTCCACGACGGGAGACAGAAAGAAGCAAACCAGGACGGAGCAGCGTCGAACTCTCCCGAGAGCAAATTCGGCAGGAGAGAAGAAAAAATAATAGGCGATCTAACGACTTCGCCCGTCTGCACCATGGTCGTCGATGGATGTCTTCGTGACTTAACGTCGGCGACATGGCCTCACTGGTGGCCCGTAACGCCTCCACGTCGGAGCCAAAACTCCCCTTCTCCACGCCGTACTCACTTTTTTCTTACACGTCTAGCTCGTCCTTGTGGCTGGGATCTGTCCATGGTTATGCGAGGACAGCTAGCTTGAGGTCTTGAGGAGGAAAGCTTGCTCGACGAGGACAGCTATCGTCTTCCGGTAGACGTCGGCGTGCTTTTGGGCGGTAGCGACCTCGCGGACGACCGCGCACAAGCTGTAGGCGACGTCCACGCGCTAGGCCACAACGGCAAAAAAAAAACAAGGACGTCAGCCTGCACGGGCGGGACGACAAACGCTTCAACCACAACGGAGACTTGCTTGCAGAGGGCGGCGTCCACCCGGCGATGGTGTGCTAGCGGACGGCGGCATCCACCCAGACGACGGCGGTGTCCAAGCACTAGACCAGATCATCCGCGCGTTGGTCAAGACGATGCGCACGCTGGCCGCCACGGTACACTGGCTGGGCGAACTGGCGCACACGCGGACATCACGGTGGAAGCCATGACGCTGACGGACGAGGACAAGTGCATCGATGAGAACTCGGTTAGAGGCAACGAGATGGTTGATGTCGACGAGGCCGGACTGTTCGTAATCGTACCTGACTCGGTTTTGGAGTAATACCCATTGCCAGTACCGGAATATTCTGGTGTTGAACAAAGCGATGATAATATGTTCTGAAATTGGAACTTTGATAAAGTGATGCCATGAGTACTGTTAATGCTCTCTGGAGTATGCCCTAGGACGATGCTCCATGCCGGCGTCTTTGAGTAGCAGAAAGACTGGAGTGTAATTTTTATCTTTGTTGGGAACCTTTCTGTAATGTTCTCCCTTTAATATTACCATGGTTTCCTCGCAAAAAAAAAGGTCAACTTGGCAATGTGCTAATGACGACATGCATGCGCGGATCCGACACTGATCTGATGACGCATCGGCGTCCGGCAACCGCTGGACCAAGGGCCACTGCACCGAGGACGCCAAGCTCATCTCATGGACTCTAACTTGACACAGTGCGCACTGGGCACCGAAACTCCGACTTCCTCCAAGCAGCATGTTTAAACATGCTACATGCTGCCCTGTCCCTTCAAATTCTCTCCATTGTTTTGCTTAATTTTGAAAAATCCCCGTGAAAGACACTTTTTAAATCAAATTATATTTTAATTAAAAAGTGTGATCTATTGTATTTGAGATAGTATGTGCCTATTCTTTAGTTGTCCATACAAAAGTCGTGAAAAAAAAAACTCAGGTACCAAATGCACCTCCGCGGTGTTCATTTTTTTTTAATTTCCCGTTGCAACGTACGGGAATGTTTCCTATTTATATCTATATCTATATCTATACCTAATAATAAAAGCATTAAAAAGCATTAAAGTTTCTTGTGGTACGTCATTTTTACTTCCGAGTTTACCCCTACGTTCAAGAAAATATATCACAACCTACCACCGCAAATAAAAGTACCGGTTCAGTTTTCCCGTGAGAAAGAAAAACAAGCACCACGCTCGTGCGAGTGGCAACGGGGACGGGGATGACCGGGGATGCCTCCACCGTCCCCGCCCCGATCCCCGCCAGTCCCCGTACCCGGGATCCCCATGAAGCTTCGCGGGGGCAAAACTGGCCCCGTACCTGTCACTGGCGGGTACCCCCCCCCCCCCCCCCCCCCCCCCGCTCCCCCCCCCCCGTCGGGGTATCCATGGGGAGCTCGAGACAATGGCGTCTCGCCCCGCTGCTCCTCTCCAGTCTACATCAGCTCGCCTTGCTGCTCCTCTCCAGTCTCCATCAGCTCGCCTTGCTGCTCCTCTCCATCGCGAATTCGCGATCTAGGTCGAGCGTATGCGTCGCTTGGATCAAGATTTGGAAGAATGAGGACTGCGACATCTGAGCGTACACGCGTGGAGGCGTGAGTAGGCAGCGGCGCTGATGCGTCGCCGCATGGAGTCGACGAAGACGGCGGCGCCGACGCGTATTCTACTCGTTAGCTGCTCCGCCGCTGTGAGTTGGGACCTGGAAAGAGAAGTTTGTGCGGTCGTGGTGTGGCCGTGTGGGCTCGTGGCGGCTGAATGGATAGAAAAAGTGGAGCAGTGGACCCAGTGGCGGAGCCACGTACAAGCTGTGTAGTCAGCTGACTACACAGTATTTGGGCTGATACAAACAAAAAACATGTAAAATTAATTTAAAATCAGACAAATACATGTATTTTGACAACACAGATTTGCATTGACAGCACATGGTTGATGTCCTGGCTCCGCCACTGAGTGGACCGGTGGAGAAATATAGACTAGGTTTTTGTACGTGTGTAATATAGATTAGCTACACTAACATGTGGGGTCTCGGGTCCCCGTGGGGCTCTATGGGGGGGGGGTTTACTCCCCATACCCGCCCCGTTAAGCTACCGGGTACCCGCCCCGCTATCCCCACGGGGAGGATTTGCCCCCCATACCCGATTCTTAGCGGGCCCCCACGGGTAAAACTGCCAACTTGACTCGTGCGCGAGGAAGAGAAGAGGGAGGGTCGGGGTCGACACGGCGCGACGCGCTCGGGCGTGTGTGGGCGGCGGCGGCGTGCGGTGGCCGTGGTCGCGAGGACGAGGAGGCCGGAGGCGGCGGTGGCCGACTGGCTGGGGCGTGGCCGTGCTGGCGCGGGAGCGGCAGAGAATGAAGCATAGTAGGAAACGATGGAAGTGTGCCTGCGAGTGTCGCATCTGTGCTGTCTATGATGTGCGAGTTCCAAATCTTCATGCAACTTTGCTACATAAGCAGTGCAGGGAGTCCATGGGTATGGCGCTGTGGACGGGCATCGAGGCACATGAGGCATCCATGCGTGAGGCAAAGGCGAACCTGACCTCATCGAGAGGCAGCTGCCTGAGGGGAAGATGTTCTTTGGAGGCGGCACCATCGGCTTTGTTGACATTGCCGCCGTCAAGGAGATCTCGCACTGGAAAAGGTGATTGTGGATACGTAAATTTGCAGGGGATCATGTATACTTTGTGGTCAGGAGAGAAGAGGGAGTGGTGGGAGGACCAGACTGAGAAAATAGAAAAGTAGAGGAGGATGGCTGCAAGATGCCAGGGGGTGGGAAAGGAAAATGCCAAGAGCACTTAGGGTTTCGGTGGTGTTTGGGCTGGCTGGGCTAAAAGTGGCCTGGCCGGCTGGGCTGGTCTCTCTCTCTCCCTCAAAACCTTTTCTCTTTTATATTATTTTTATTTGGCAAAACTATTTAGGTAATATTTAGCAAAACAAAATAAATATGACATGGTGCACGATGATGCCAAAAAAATAAAAACATAACTAATTTGGGAAAAACCCGGGCCATTACAAATAGCCAGTTCGAATAGTTGTAGGACCAACACTAGATTTGTGCGCATTTAAATCTGACGCCCGCCGTGCCAACAAGAACTTACTTTGTGCGTATTTCGACATATTTTTTCTCCCGTTACATCGCACGGGCATGTTTCCTAGTATCACTAATGGACGCTGCTCTGCGCGTCAAATCGACCTCACGTCGTTAATATGGGCCCGTTAAACATGAAGACCCACCAATTTTATTACCGTTTGCGCTGACGCAGGAAAAAAACAGAGTCAACGGAGGAACCGAGCGTACGAAGAACAAGCGCGACCGGCGGGATCCCCATCGATCCACCGCGACCGCGCGCTGCCGGCCGGCCGCAGCCGATGCGGTCGATCCACCGCGAGTGCGACCGGCGCCCCGGCCGCACGCGACCCACCCGGCCGCCCCAAGTCTATGCTTCAACGATGCATCAGCTGCCGATTCGGTCCTCACCAGGTGTATCGCAGCGAGAGCAATTTCCCGATTTAATGGCAACGAACTGAAGCGTCGGTCTTCATTGCTCTTCACGCCCTCCACCAGTGAAGGTCCTTTCAATTTTCAGTTCGTGCAGCGCTGTAATGGCAGCCATGAAGGCCAAATCGACGGCGTCGAGTGATTGCCGTGTGTTACTGCAGTACCTCTCCTCTCCTATAAAATCGGGTATCTCAAACCTCTCCATACCACTCCCGCTCAAGCACAACTTCCACGCCCAATGTCCTGCTAGGTTGATTGTCTGTCCTGCCATTTTCTCAACTTTTGCATTTTGTACATTGTGTCCGTAGTACCTAACTTCCCAAAACAATTTCTTGCAGGTTATGTTCATCCTGTTTCTGGAGTTATTCCAGTCTGGTTCGAATTCTTTTGCCTCGGATTTTTGTAACACCCGTACATGGCCGTGTCGACCCAGGAGCACATGGGCTTTGGGCCCGTTACAAGCCTGGTCTGGACATTACAAAGGAGAGCATGAGCAGTTGTCTCAGCATGGAATCGAACAGCTGAACCCGTCTCCTTCCTCTGTCCCTCTCTTCTCTCTGGATCTTCTTCCTCATGGTGTGTTGCTCTCCACAAGCATCCAAAGGTTCGGTGCTACCACAAGCATCTGTATCATCTCACGTCACGGCAGTTGCCGGTGGCCACGGGATATAACAATTTGGTATCAGAGCTAGGTCATCCTCCAGAAAAATCCACAAAAAAATCCCCCAAAAAAAAATTCGCTTCGATCTGGAGTGTGGGAGCGATGGTGGCAGCAGAGACCACCATGGAGGCGAGACTAGCCGCAATCATGGCGAGCCTCAATGAGTCACGCGCGTTGCTGGCCTCTTCTACGCGTGGATTGGAGGTCAAGGTACGGGAAGGGCGGGTGGCCACCACGACCAAGCCGATGTTGGTGCAGGATGGGGTATGGGAGCAGCAGATGACCAAGCCTTCTTCGTGCTCGGATTTCTCGGCGGTTCAGGTCGTGGGTGCTAGTGTTCCACACGCGGACGCCGTCTTCGCCTCCGCCATGCCCACCAAGTGTTTGACAAAAAGTCCTGCCCGCTGCACCGACAACAGCCATGGGGAGCTCGTGTTCCCAGCAGGTCACGCTACACACCCCACTGCTACGACCTCGTCCGGTGCCGGGAACTACACGCTACAAGGTGTCGGCTGGGCTGGAGTGAACAGGCATGCAGGCTGTTCGACGCATTTCCTCGCCGGCTCTGTTGCAAGTGCTCACGGTGTCAACACAGAGGTGCGTGGCACCTCTCTATCTCGCTTTGATGGTACCAATCCACGTCTGTGGCGCACTCGGTGTCTCGAGTACTTCACTTGCTTCAATATACATAAGTGCATGTGGGTTGTAGCTGCATCATTACACATGGATGGTAAAGCCAAGGAGTGGTATGAGGCCTACAGGCTGGCTCAGGTGGTTGGTGCTTGGCCTGAATTCATAGATGATGTTGAAGCACACTTTGGTGCTGGGGATTTTCCACCATCGACAACAATTCTTGGTGCTGCTCATCCGGGTGTTGATGTTCATGGAGGTGGGGACATCTCACCAAATGTGATGCACACAACTATCGAGTCGACGAAGCCCATTGCCGCTAGTTATGAAGAGGTTCTAACCCATGTTGGAAGTGTATCATTGTTCCTAGAGCCTTGTGTAGAACCTGCAGGGATGGTGTTCTCTGAACCGCGTCCAATGGAGTTTGAGGATGACGTGTTCACCATTGTTGGAGACTTATCGCTATTCCTAGAGTTGGATGTGGATTCTGCAGATGCAATATTAATGGCATCAAATGTCGAGGAGGTAATGCGCAATCAGGAGCGGCCAGATGGGTCTGCACCCGCCAGGGAGTACTCGCATGATGTGCTCACTCAGGTTGGAAGCTCGTCTTTATTTCTGGAACTAGTTACTGATGCAGCAAATCAATTGTTTGATGCATTGCTTCTCGCGGATGTGTCAAAGTCTGTCGAGGCAGCGTCTCTCTCTGTACCTTGTGATCCTACAGTGCCACACCTTATACTCAGGGACACATATGTTTGGAAGGTAAATTATTCTGCTACACACCATTGGGATCTAGGAGTTTCTCCTGAAATACTTGATGTGCACTCACTGGGAAATTTGCCACTGTTTGACTCTTATGCGATTGGAAGTGGTCTGTGCCAGCCAATGCTCTTGTTTAAACCTGTTACTGCTGGTATATGCTTAACCTTCTCATGGGACCTTGGAGAGCACCTATATGTTGACAGCTCCCAGCTATACATGCTTGCATATGAGCTGCTGGACACAGGATGGTATGCTGGAAAAGTTATATGGTTCAGCAACAACAAGATTTTTGTGCATCCGTATTTAGTTGCTGGTGGTTGTTGTACTAAACAATGGCATCCAGGTATCTTGCAGTTTATTTACACCAGTGTGTCCTATGGCATTGGTCAATTTAATGGCTTCAATCAGACTATGCCAATTCAGTTGATACACAAGTGGAGCAAAATTATCCTTGACAAGAAATTATGCTCTTCGGATGTTTGCACTATTCAGAACCTTCACATCAAAAGTCTCATGTCAGATTTTCTCATGCAATTTTTCAGAAGTATTTCCGTTCAGCATGGGGACAAAACAAGAAACCTTCTAAAACAGGGTATTCTTATGGTCAGTGGGGTTCTCATGGTCGCTCTAGTTGAAAGGACAAATGATTTGTGGAAAGCCGAGATCATTGCTTCATTTGTTCAGTTCCACGATGACCTTATCAGTATTTCAGCTGAACCACTACAAATGAGTACAATACAACGCTTAACTCAGTGTGGTCTATACGTGTGGCAGCTACAGGTCCTCCATTACTGCTTCATATCGGGACTAGAAATCGGGATCATAAACAAAAGCAGGGTTGTACATGATCATGTGAAGCTTCTTGTTGTCCTTCATGTGCTATATGGAGGTCAGATTTTCTGTTTGTTGATCCGTCAGGCGAACCATCTTCAGTACAAGCAATGGGATCCTGGTGTTCAGCGGATTCTTGTTGCCGCCTTCAACATGATGATTACAAGAGCAATGGAGGATACTAGTCGGACTTGGTTGAAACAAGGATCATGGTGCAATAGTGCGAGCTATCATCTGCGCCCACCTGACCATGCCATTGCTTGGGGACAAGCAATGTTTCCTCGGGGCGGTAGTGTAACACCCGTACATGGCCGTGTCGACCCAGGAGCACATGGGCTTTGGGCCCGTTACAAGCCTGGTCTGGACATTACAAAGGAGAGCACGAGCAGTTGTCTCAGCATGGAATCGAACAGCTGAACCCGTCTCCTTCCTCTGTCCCTCTCTTCTCTCTGGATCTTCTTCCTCATGGTGTGTTGCTCTCCACAAGCATCCAAAGGTTCGGTGCTACCACAAGCATCTGTATCATCTCACGTCACGGCAGTTGCCGGTGGCCACGGGATATAACAATTTTATTGGCTACGGCATTTTTGATTCGAGTTTTTGCTATGGCTTCAGGCCAAGTAAGTTTGTTCTGATATTATATGTCGTCCTTACATTCTTTCAGATTGCTGCAGTTATATTCATTTAGTACAATTTCTCTTTTTCTAATTTCCTCATTGTATGCTACTTACATCCATCAGTACGGTTAAATAAACATCCAATGCAATCCCTTCATACTTGTATCAGGTCAAATTAGAGCACCGGAACAAAATGCGAAAACGTAGTCGGGCTGTTGTGGAGCCTCCACATCACGGAAACGTATCCGGCTTGTAGGAGGGGCCAAAGCCTCGACATCAAGGAAACCTAATCAGCCTGCTGTAGAGAGGCCCGAATCCTCCACGTCGAGGAAGCGTAGTCACTCTGCTGTAGAGCGGCCTGAATCCTCCACTTCGAGGAAACGTCATAACTCTGCCGTAGCGCGGCCTGAATCCTCCAAGCCAATGAAACTTAATCACGCTGCTATAGAGGCTTTCGATAGGCTAGCAAACAGCAACGCGTTTGGTACAGATTTTCTCCCTAAGTATTAACATGCACAGAGAAATCGTCTGGCAAAAATTACATACAAGGTTGCCATGTTGATGCAAGAGGCCACTAATTAGATTGTACTACAAATTTCTTTTGGCCATTTTTAACTGAGCCTGATTGCAATCGGCAAAGCTGCACAGGTACTACGAAGTTTGTGAATTAATGTCAATTACAAATGGTTAACTAATGATTCCCTTCTATAGCAAACGAACCATGCACGTATTGATGGGTTTCACATAGTTTGGAGATTGAAAATACTATATTTGTTTGGCAAATAAGCTTTTGTGGCTACAGAACATTGGCCCCTTAAGTTTGGCGCACTTCCAGTACCCTTGTCTTTTAAGCATTGTGTTCCATATTATTTTAGGCATGATTTATGTACTCTATTCTGTATAGTTTCTTTCAGTGGGAAAAAAACATCTGAACATGTTAAAGTTATTGAAAGTTAGTGTATTTGTGAACCTGACGATGGGGAAGAATAAGCCAAAGGAGGAGAAAAAGAACAAAGATGCCGATCCTGTAGTGCTTCTTTGCATCTAGATTCAGTTACTTTTTTTATTTATTTATCTCCAATGGTTTTAAATTTTGCTTACATTAATTCAGGATAAGGTGGGATCATGGAATCGCAATCAGGAACCGGTGTTGCTGCTTTAACAAGTGCTGGTGGACTGGTGGTGGATTTGGCAATTATCTTAAAGATCCTAACTTCATTTTCATATCGCCTTTTAAAAATTAGTGAACTAACATGCCGATGTTGCTCCGTGGTATGAATGTTGTTCAGACCTGAAGTTTTTTTTTTACATTTAGACATGAAGATTTTGGAGGGGGAGACAGTTCAGCAGGGGGTTAACCATGGAGGTGCACGGAGCCAGATAGAAGCAGCTGCTGCAACACATGAAGTGCAGCTAACCACTCCTGTCATCTGAATTTTCCCATGCATAGAGTGAGAAGGTATGATGTTGTCTAGAGTACAAATTTGCTATATGTTGAAGGCAGAAAAAGGAATGATCATTTCAACCGAGTGACGGATTGAGCTTGCTGGAGACTTTTCATTTGTATTCAACCTTTCAACCCCTGTGAATGATATGAGAATGACTTTTTACAGTACGTAGTTTGTGTTAAATATACAACCTCCTATGTAGTGTGGAGAATATTTTCTTCTACTGTAATCATATACGGTAGCATATTTAACAGAATATTCTCTCCTGTTAAAATGTATTATTCGTTTATGTATATTATGTTTAACCTTTGAGTTACATACTATTTTGCTGGAAGAAAATTGTACAACTGACGAACTCTACATTAATTTGAGACCAATCTTAAATATGTTTCCAGTAATGTTAGTTTTTGCCAATCTCAGCACAACTAACAACTCAATATAAATAGCATTTTAGAAAATTTGCTAAGCTTTATTCATGCGGAATAATAGTAGGTACATTGATACTGTCATGGGGTATACCCAACCAAACATGGGGACCTAATCTCAGAGAAGATGCAAACTTAGCAGGATTGTGAGCTTCAGAATTATTCTTCCTTGGCTCCTGAACAAAGGAGCAATTTATGAATATTGTAGCTTGTCCGACAAATAGTTATGTATTACTTGATAGCCCTTTGAAATTACTGACCACTATATGTGATGTAAGTTCATATGACACATGTCTCCATTTATTTTATGAAATTTACTATCAATCCATCGCAAAAATAGACGGGCGCGGCAACGCGCGCCTAAATGATCTAGTATGCAATTATGCCTAGGAGGTGGAAAGTTACGGGATAAATCGATTTTGGGATTAGGCCTGTGCCAATGGACCGCTTCTTAGCACGATATAATAGGAGTAATAAATATTTAAGATACAATTAGTACAATGCATTGTCCCTTGTGTGTTGTATCTACATTTAATGATTTGAGGCTCATGCATACATATGATTGGGCTAGAACCATTTTTTTCCTATGGCCACGTGCGGAGTAAGATACAACCCCGCTATCTTTCTTCATTAACTAGTATGTCATGTCAGCAATATGCATATGAAAACATGCTAAAAAACTAGCATTGGCACATGCCTTATACCCTACAAACTAGAACAGAGGGAGTGTAAGATATTTTACATGTTTCACATATTAATTATATTAATTAGATGTGAACAAAAATAAATGGTAAAACGTCTCTGAATACTCGAGGAGTGCATCTGAAAAAAAGACTAAAGATTCTATAGTTACAAAACAGAAACAAAGGGAGTCAAACAGATTGGGTCGGCGCGGCGATCGCCGTCTCGTCAATCGTGAACCAATCGATTGACGCGGGGTAACACACGGTGGCTTGTGGTCTGTCTAGGAATTTTAGTCGGCTAGCTTGCCACCGGTCGTGCGTACAGTCGTTGGCGTCACCTTGCTTGTGGCCCTCACCCTAGACCGAATTTTCTCAACTGTACATGAAAGGATGTTTATATCAAGATTTAGATGTATGTGTACACTAAACTATGTCCATATACATCCAAATTTAGATATATCTAAGACATCATTTTCCGAACGGTGGGAGTACTTGGTGTTGGTCGTGCCACGTTGAAGAGACTAGAACTAGGCTCGATGTATTGTATCTGCAGCTACCAAGATGGCGCTAAACATAGCTGGACCATACAAGTAACAACTTTCATACGTGGCATCAGTCGACCAATATACATCACATGTGTACACATGGTACCTGTACATCACATGCTACGAAGAAAGTTTCAACTTAAAATGTAGGGAGTTCTTCAGAGTGGGGAAATTATTGAGGTGAAGAAGCTTTGCGAATTACATCTAAAACATGAGGCATTCCAGAATGAGACATTTTGTTAAGTACGTTAGGTCAAATTGTTACATTGTTGGAGTACATCAGAAACAACAGTGCGGGAGGTGGGCAGTGGAAGACATCAACATGATCCATAACAACGGCATTGCCGCTATCCATGCAGGAAATGGTTGACTGCAGCGCAACAAACCGGGCCTACGGCAAACGCTGCGAAGGCGTTCGACTATATCATGGACCCTGATGGGATTTTCTCATGGGAGGATAACCCATTTCTTGGCAGGGTGGGCACGGTGTGGAACTTCTGCGATGCAAAAAAATGTTGTCATCATTGGACAACTTTGACCTTCCATACAAGGAAACAGCCCTAATGCAGGCTGTGGCATCTCAACCGGTGGTGGTCGGGGTGGTGGTGGCGGGAGCGCTGACTATGTAACCGCCCTCGCAGTTTGGTTTCCATTGAAAGCCTAGGTTCAAACAATCCACCCATGATTAAGCCATAAACATCTACTTTGTAATTGTCCTCGCATTTTGGTTTCCTCCAATTTCTCACGCCAACATTGATATTATACTAGTACAACCGATCAATAACACGGAGGAGAATAACTAAGAAAAATAATTAGTTGCTAGCGAGCTATCTTGAGATGCAATGAAGTAGCAAATGAAATTACTGAAGATATATATAGAACCTATCATCCTTGGTTCAATGAAAAAAAATGTGCACATAAGCATGAGAACGAAGGAAGTGAGTTGCATTTATAGGGCATGATAAAGTCTAAATTGCATGAGTACATCAGAAAACAGCTCTCCACAAAGGCCACCGGCCATGATCAATTTTCAGAATTCCTCGTCATCAATTTTCAGCATGTGTATCACACTCTCATACTTTTTTTGCTGCCATCCAGTTCGTGTTTCAGCACAAATGATCTTAATATATTGTCATGTTTGGTCATTTTCGACAGATGAAAATTGATAAGAAAGCCATGACCTCTAAACTAATTTCAAAATGATCAGATGATCATGATATTCCGATTCTTATGATTTGCCTTGCATTTTTTAAAAGGTGTACATGACTAAAAACATAGGCAACGGATGCATATTTCCGTGCATGTTTACCTTCATCTGATCTGGTTGTTATATAATCTGCCGAACGAGGCCCTCAAAAAAGTTGTACTAGTATAGTATCAAATTGTTGACGTGAGAAATCGAACACAACCAAATTGCGAGAGCGATTAGAGATAGTCGATGTTGATTGCTTCATCGTGGCTGGGTTGGTCGTACCTAGGCAGCCAATGTTGGATAATTATACAATAATTTCAAGATTGATTCTAGAATATTAAACATGACAAATACATCTGTAAATACGAACATACTAGATGTACTAAGCAACATGAAAAGGAGCAACATACAAGCCAACATATTTTTAGTAAAACAGTTCAGAATACGCCGCACATACCGAACGGTTGTAGATGAAACAGCAGTTGATTCAGACAGGTTCACCGCACCCAGAGCAGCGGTGATGTTGTTGACGATGACGTTGGTGAATACGGGTCGGAGAAGACGACGCTTGAGGCGGCGGTAGGCAGCACCGCCGGACTTGTTCGGAAGGCGACCCGTGGTGAAAACGGCGAGCAGTCACGCGAGGCGCTTACCGAAAACCTAATTCGCGCTATCACGTACATGATCACAAAGGCGATTGGTTTCGGAGACCTGCTCTCCCAAATACCGGTGGACGCTCGGATGGAGTAGACTACGATGGAACATCGGATCTCATGAAAGCTAAAACATGTTATAATATAAAACAAAGAAAGTACATCTCAATTGCAATTCAAAGCACTTTCGGCTAGTACTCCCTCCGTTTTTTAATATAAGATGTTTTAGATGTTGTGCATGTTGTCTATATACATACTAGAGTAAGTGATGCATGTAAAATGCATACATGAACTTTGCATTGTTTTACTTATATTTCAATCATATTTGCATCATATAAGGGTTATATCACAGTTATATAATATTCCCTGGCCGCGTGGCACCCACCATCTGGGCCCTCGAGGCTCCGTTGCCGTCGATCTTTTTACCACCGACTCCGTCTTGACCTAAAACCGACTATAAAAATAGTCCCCGACGTCATTCGGAAAGGAGCGCTGCCGATACACAGAACACCGAAACAGAGACCTGGAGCTGCAGATTGGAGGGGGAAAACTCGGTGGGGCGCTGCCGACATGGTCTCCATCTTCTCCAACGACTTCTCCACCGTCTCCATGATGAAGAGGGAGTAGTCCACCCCTGAACTATGGGTTTGTGGAAGTAACTTATGTATCTCTCCTCTCTTGAGCTTCACTAATTAGTACCGTATGAGCTGCTGAACATGATTACGGTCATCTATGTAATACCTTTGTGGTGTATCTTTTTATGAGTTAATATATATTTAAGATTGCAATATTTTTGTTTCAGTTATGAAAGTAGATGCATATTATGTACCCCGTTCTTGTGTAATTGTTTTGATCAAGCATGTTTATGAGAGCGTGTGAGGGGTGATGTGTGCATTAGTTGGAGTAACGGGGGGTGACTAGTGCGGTGAAAGTGAGAGAAGTTCCGCGATCCATTTGGGTATATTTACCTTACTTTGTTGCCTCACTAGGGATAAAGAAAAATACCTTGCTATCGGAGTTGTGGGTGACCATGTCACTTCTGCATGACTAGATCTAGCATGTTCTTATTTTAACTTCATGTCAAAAGACTTAATGATATAATCTGATTTATCTTAATTACTGAGGTGTTATGATTTAGTTCGCATCTTGGTGAAGTATAAGAGAGACTAATAAATAAAATGTCTCTATGTTAGGACGTGATGCCCATATAATTAGTAACTTGTCATTAATTTTTTTGTTGCAATTTCATATGTCAACTCTAGTGTTCCATTGTCTACCACTTTATTAAAGAGAGAGTGCATTTGTGAAACCATGAATCCCAGACCATTTTTAATCATAAGAAACACCTTTCCAACAACTTTTATCACTTTTACATTTTCTGCCATTTAAAAATTCGAAAATACAAAAACACGTTTACATCTTGCATTCACAATATAAAACCCAAAAATATCATCCATTATTGTTTCCACCATCCTTGCATATTTATTTACCATCACTGCATATTTATTTCATCATCACTGCATATTTATTTACTGTTTTTCATACATAATATTTTCATATCATTCTCACATCTTGTGCTTGACAACCACTAGGTGAGGTTGAGTACCAAAACAACTTACTTTGTTTTGTAGGTTTTCAAGAGAAGGATAAGAAGATAAATCTTTCACTACTGATTCTCCGAGAGTTCGATGTTAAACCCTCGAGTCACCCCTCGTGGGGAAAACTGTCTTCCATATACTATACATTCTGCACTTTGAGTCTCAACCTAACCCATTTTCTTTTCACGCAGGTAACTACGTGAAGGGGCATCAGCAAATAAACATACACACTAAAACATGTCCACATACATTATGTATAAATGTGGACAAATGGTAAAAATCTTATAGTATTATAAAACATATGGAGTATATATTACCGTTTTCCTAGTTTGATCGAGTCTACTCAATACCTTTGTAGCGTTTGGATACTATATAAAACAATCTGCGGGCATGCAAACAGTTTCGTAGGTACATGGTCAGGGTCTCGATCGTCAATCGTGAACTGATGGACTGATTGATTTTTTTTGAGAAACGCAGTACAAACGCAGACGCTCACATACACGAGCACACACTCACCCTTATGAACGCACGCACGCACACCCTATCACTATGAGCATCTCCGAAATACGTAAATGCAACAACAGATGTGAGGTTTGAACTCTGGTGGGCTGAGAGTATAACCACCCTGCTAACCATCCAACCACAGGTTGGGAGTACGTAACACACAGTGGCTTTTGGCCTACGACACGTACATAGTTACGTGTTGCCATTTTAGTCGGCTAGCTTGAAAGTTGCCAGTGGTCGGGCGTACCGACGTTGGCGTCACCTTTGCTTGCGCCGCACACCGCCGGGCCTGTACGCACGCACGCACGCATACTTCATCGACGTACTCACGTACTTGGTGTTGGTCATGCCACGTTGAAGAGAGTAGAGCTAGGCTCGATGTATCGTACGACGTGCACCTACCAAGATGACGGTGTGTCCTGCTTTCCCTCTTGCTACAGTAGAGAGAGGCAAAGAGAAGTCGAGGTTTCGCCGGCGAAATCCGCTGCTTCCCTCCATCTTCGGCGCCGCTGCGGCGTCGTGAGGCGGGGGAAGCTTTGGATCTCGGTCGCGCGAGTAGATAGGTATAGGTTTAGCTCTTGTTCTGTTCTTCCTCGCCGCCGTCAGTCCGGAGTTGGCGGTGGTTTTGAAGAATAAGTTGTCTACCTCCTCTCTCCGGTCCGGCGAGTTCTTCGTCGGGGAGGCGGTGGATCTTGTGTCCTCCTTGCAGGTGGTCGTCAGGGCGACGGCGACTGCTGAGCGTGATGGAGTATCCGTCCTTCGGACCTGTCGCCTAGATCTCGTCATCTTCCTCAGTGGCGAGGCATGGTCCGTGAGGTGCTGTGATGAGGATGCGGCTGTGGCGGTGGAGGTTCTTGGGGATCGAGGTCGAAGGCGAGCGGATCTGGTGGCAGATTTGGATCCGAGGATGGAGAAGAGCAGGGCGCTGCCCTGGCCGACGTTCCACATCGACGATGAACTCCGCGTTCTTGCGGATGTTTACTCTAGAGGTCCAACAAAGCAAGTTCTGTTGCGATGGATCTTTCTCCTTCTAGGGATTGGCGTCGGCGGCGCTGTTCCGGCGACGGCGAGGTCAGGAGGTGTGCTGACATCGAAGAAGACGACATCTAGGGACCTATTTGCTATTTCTTTGTTTTATGAGGATGTTGTTGTAAGTTCTGGTAGACTGGTAGTTTTCTACTGCCTATCTGTTGTATTCCTGCTCTGTATTCTGTATTTCCGATGAATACAACAAAGTCGCTTGTGTCAAAAAAAAAAAAAAGACGCCAAAATTAACTGGACCGTACGAGTAACAATTTTTGTACGTGCGTGGCATCAGTCGACCAATATATAGATCGACAACTTACATTCCCGCACGTGCATGTGTGCACACGTTATGTGTGATGTACCCTACTTCTAGAAGGACTGTGTGACGTGCGTGCGCGTAATTTTAGCATTGCAGATAGAAATCAAAGTTATGCGGTAACTCTCGTTGGTATTTATAAGTCGGTGCTTTGGTATTTATAAGTTTGTGTGTGCTCTCAAGGGAACGTTGTGTCTTGTTTGTGCTTTCCTACGCGTTGCTTTGTGCATGCATGCCGTGTCGCAATAACTTTTTTCCTTTTGTGTGTTGCCAACAAATGAAAGAAGCTAGCCGCGCTTCCATTTATGTCTTCGTTCTTGGCTAGCTTATGGCCTTTCCATTCCTTGCCTTGCAAGACCTCCGAACCAGGGATATCAAGATGATGATCGATCGGTACCGCCTGGCCTATATATACGAGGGAGCCACATTTTCATATGATATTTCCTTATACATTCCATTGGTCACCAGGGATATCAAGATATATATATATATATATAGGTGGATTAAGTGCATACAAAAATTGTGTGTGTGAGAGAGAAGATAAACATTTCTCTGCTCAAAGGAGTGCTAGTCGGTCAAATGAGGCTTTCTTCATCCTCTTCGTTGGCAAAATCCATGTTTAGCATTGACACTCGTAAGTTCTGGTTCTGCCTGTTTTTCATGATAATACCATCATTGTTTTCAAAACTTTCGTAATTGTAGTACTATTATTTTTTTACTCTTTCCTCCTTTTCCTCGATAAAGATACCGTGGCACCGCATTTCTCTTACTCGATAATCTTTTGATGCCACTTGCCCAAATGGTAATTAACAAGATTTATGTATATTTCAAGAAAATAATAGCGCGCTATAATAAAATAGCACCGGGCTTAAAATACACTATTAGCGTGCTATATTGTGGTATTAGCGAGACATTGTACAATGATTTTTCAGCGGGACAATTCTCAAAATGTTATAGCGTGCTATTAGCGGCGCTATAGCGCGCTATTTTTTCCGATGATAATTATCCTTATACTCGGTGTTTCTGGATCGAAAAGAAAGAAATAAGCTATAGCCAGATAGCCGTGGTTGAATTACTTGATAACTAATGCGTGTTTCCCAATTCTAAGTGAGTTTAACTTGTGAACGTTGCACACTAGCTACCACTCTTAATTGCAAATGCTAGCACTTCACTTGCATCTCAAGCAACAACAACCTGTGCGCATGCAACATAAGTCTCAATACCATTTCTTGACGCATGTTTCTTGGTCTTTCTTTTAGTTTCAAGTGAATTATTTCTTGACGCGTTACCATATAGTACTGTATATGATATAGCATGTCAAAAAAAACATAGTATATGATATAGTGTACGTAGCTTAATTATTTCTTGAATCGTGCATTGCATCAGACACCATGATGGATGGGAGCAACCACTCATCATTACCATCAATCTCTCCGGCGGCGCTGGGGCCGCCACGGCAGCGCAGCCCGCTGGACGTCGACGAGGAGTACGGACGCGCCTTCAAGTCCAAGTCCTTCCTCGACCTCTGGTCGCAAGCGCATCACAGCCTCAGGCACACTCTCTCCTCCTACAAGCTCTCCTCCAGGCCTAGCTCCAGCTTCAAGGACGACGATGCCGCGGCATTGACGGGTGAGCCGTCGTGCTCCTACACGGTTTTGGATGACTTCGTGCTGGAACCGAGCCCTGAGGCGCTCGAGCGTGCCGGACGCCGGCGGCACAGGCGGAGGTGGCGCGTGTGCCACGGACACGGACGGCGCCGCGTGGATGCGCTCCTGCTCGAGTACTTCGACGTCACGCGTGAGGCATGCGAGGCCTGCTCCTCGCTGCTCGCGGCCGCCGGCGCCGCGCGGAGGCACCACCACGTGCTCCGGCGCCTACTTTACCGGCTCGACGTCGATGGCGGGGACCGGGCGGCCGCCACGAGGGACGCGCTCGCGCGGCACGTGCGACTCGACAACCCGCTCTCGACGTCTGGCGCGCGGCTCGCCGGGTTCCGAGACGCGCACGCCCGGTGCGCCCCGCTGTCCAAGCGCCTCGCGGTGGCACGGCGCCGGCTGCGGAGGATCGCACGGGCGACCCGCTTCGCACGGTGCGCGGCGGCTACCGCGCTCGTCGGCGCGTCAGCCGCGGCCGTGGTGGCCGCGGTCGTCCTCGCCGCCCACGCCATCGTCGGGATCGGCGCGGCCGCCGCCCTGACATTCTGCGCCACCAGCACCACCAGGTCCTCGGCGCGCCGCACGTCCGCCGTCAATAAGCTTCCCCTACGCCGCCATGGACGGCAACGGCCGCGGCGAGCCGGACAGGAGGCGGCGGTGGACGCTGCGGCGCGGGGGGCGTACATCGTGGGGCGGGACCTGGACACGGTAAGTCGCATGGTGCGGCGCGCGCACGACGAGCTGGAGCACGGGCGCGACATGGCGCGCATCGCGGTGGACGCGACGGGCACGCACGGCGGCGAGCGGCCGCCGCTGCTGCTGCAGGAGGTGGCGCGGGAGGAGGAGGAGTGCGGCGAGGACCTGCGGTGCCAGCTCGAGGAGCTGGAGGAGCACGCCTGCCTCTGCCTCCTCACCATCAACCGGAGCCGGAGGATGGTGGCGCACGAGATGGCTACGCGTGACGGGTCGCCGTCGAACGAGACCACGTCCCAACACTAATTCTTTTCACAAAAAAATAGGATTTATATATGATTCAGGGATAGAGAATGTGGCATGGAGGATAAAGAGTGTTTCTTTAACTTGTACATAATTAGCACACCATTTGTATATGAGATATATTCATCGTTTGTTTCCTTTTTGGGCATTTCTTTCTTTTCTTTTGATGTTCTTGATGTTGTCTTGTACTCAGTTTTTTCTTGGAAATACTGAATTTCTACTCTTTCATGCAATGTTACTTTAGATAAATCAATGTAGGAGCTGCCAAAGGGCAGCTCCCTTCTTCTTCTACCTCTAGATGTTGCCTCTCACAACTCTCTCACGCACAAGCAGGAACAACAATGGAGACAATAGTTTTTGGCCCCGGACTGCTTCACACAGCCGGGCTTTTTCTCTATTCTCTTTTCACTCATCTCAAACTGAAACATAATTTACAACACCTTAAATAGGCAAACACAAGCCACGCCCAGAGGCCACACTCGCCACTACCAGCATGCCCGCACGCACACACTCACACCACTAACACATGACCTGATCAAGTCCTAGAATCACGCTAGGCCACACGACCCGGCCAACATGCACAAAGCTAGCTAACAACTCGCATGCAGCTAACAACTTCTGACTAGTTCAGGTCCATCGCACTGCAGCTTCATGCCACCGCCATCGGCATCTCGCCATGCTCGTCGCATCACACGACAGCCCGGCATCTCACCTCGCGCGTCTTCGCATGAACTCGCCGACTTCGTACGCATCACACGTACACCATGTCGGACTACAACAGGCTAGATGAACACCTAACTACATGCATATGAAACTAAACATGCTGACACAAAAGATATCAAGATTAGTGCTAACAATCAACCTTTATTTGGAAGAACGGATTCGCTAAGGGCTTGTTTGGTTGAAATTAGAAGTGAATGAATAGAACATGAATAGGAATATTTCCTACGATGGCGCTATTCATTCGTTTGGTTGAAAAAACTAGATCAAGGAACAGATAAGAAAATTACTCTGATCTCAGTAGTAAAGCACAAATGCTGAAATTTTACAATCTAATTGGACCTATTTTCTAGTACACAATTTACATTGCTTTAGTTTTCTTGTGGTTTTTTCGTTTTATATTTCCTTTTCCTGTTTAAAACATGATCCTGTTTTTTGAAAGAAAAATGCTCACTTCATTCACATGCATGAAACAACGACCAGATTTTTTTGTTCCACTTATTCTTATTGTGTTGCTCTCATATTATAGTGATTTCCACAAGCGATTAAACCATATCAGACTAATTCAAATTATAGTGGTATGTGTTATAGGGCTACAAATTTGTTCCACGTAGGGTGTGTTCAAAGTCACCCAAATTGTCCAAATCCACCCCTCTAAAATATATGCGCTCCTCCACGAAGCTTAGGACGCACAGTCGGTGTCGGTCTCTTCCCCGAGTCACTGACGAGTGGAGGGTCATATTATGAAAATTAAACAATACATTGATATCATTGCAAGAACCATGCATCCTAAAATAAGCATGCCAAATCCATCGCTCCTGAGGTATCCAGAGGAAGAACACTACGGGTTTGTGACATTTTAGATAATAAAATCCGAAAGGATAAGGTGTCAAATAAAAAAAACATGTACTTCCCGACTAACAGTATGTAAGCAAAATTATACGGTTCAAATTTTGAGGTGTTTGTGTTTGTACACCACTTCTTGAGTTTCTAATTATTTTAGAGGGGTTGTAAACCGATTTTAGAGTCTCGTTTATGGGGTCTCCTAGGAAATTCGAAGACACTCATTCAAACCACCCCCATCTGTCAAATTTGGACTGGTTGAAAAATCATGACCCGACACAACACCCTAAAGGAATAGATGGTCCATTTATTACCTTTGGGGGCAAATGGAAACGGACACTGTATGCTTTTACCTCTAGGTCCGCCCTAGCCCACTCGTTATCCAAACGATTGCACACTCTCTCCTTCTCCCTTTGTACTCTCCCAAATTGAGACGCTGCAACTGTCCAAGCACCTCCTACCGCCCTCATTGCCGAGTCACCTGTTCGAGTCCAAGACACTCAAATTGAAGATCCAGCTGCGGACGAATCAACATGCATGTGGTCAAGAAATCAATGGACAAGAATAAGCTCACATAAGCCAAATTAAACATGAGACAACCATAAAGTGAAAGCAATCAAGGGCCAAGGAAACTGATCTGAGAGATTTTTATCGAGAAGTCCTAGATGACGATGGCCGACACTTCCATCATTGTATGAAAAAAAAAAATGTGATATTGACTCGAGAAGATTGACATTCAATGTCCATTTGAAAGTTTGTATGATTATGTGCCTATCATTTTGTTGATGCCTTCGTCACTTAATTTGAATTTAGAACTTTGATGTTTATTTTAGATTTTGCTGAAATATTTGTTATATCTTTCACATATTTATTTTAGTTCTATGCTAAAAAATAGAACTAAACTAGTTAAACTAGAAAAGAAGACAATGGGAGAAAATGGTTCAAGCGGACATGTCTAAGCCTGTTTAGGGGCGCTGTTGGGTACATCGGCCGATGTGTCCGCAAAATATTGAGTGCTTTGGGCTCACTTTGAGTTTCAGACTAACCCGAATTTCATGTCGCAAAAAAAAGAAGGAATTTCATGTCTGTGTGGGCCAAGCTCAGAATGGGCTCACCTGGCCCGACCTAGCAAACTGACACACACAGCACTGCGCCGGAACAAAAAAACACTCCTGCCCAAAGCAAATTAGGGAGGGAAACGGAGGAGCGGCGGCGCCGCCGACGAACCCCGTTCCGTTTCTTCCCCCGCCCCCGCTCTGCCGGCGGCGGCGGCGGAGACCACCGCCGGCCGGCCATGACCAGCTTCTCGACCCACATCAAGGAGCTGCGCGAGCTCATCGCGGGCTCCTCCTCGTCCGCCGCCGGCCCGGCCTCCGCGCACTTCGAGGGCAAGCTCCGCGACGTCCTCCCCAGCCTCCTCCGCGACCACGTCCTCCCCGCCCCCACCGGTCCGTCCCTCCGCTCCATTCCCCCCGGCGACTGGACCCGGCCGCCGCTCGCTCACAACGTTTGTTTCTCCGTGACGCATGCAGCGAACGAGAGGGAGACCACCGCGGTGCTCAAGCTGCTCACCTACACGGCGCGCCGCTTCCCCGGGGTCTTCTACCACGGCCGCCCCGCCGAGGTCGTCCGCGTCATCGGCCGCGTCATCCCCTTCTTCGCCGACCCCGACTACCAGTAACCAGCCCCTTCTTACCCCCTTCCCCCCTATATAGATATAAACCCTAGTCCAATAGCTCGCTCCCGACATAGAAAATTACTTGGGTTTGAGGACTTGACCGCGAGGTGTTAGCTGATGTGGTGCGCGTGATAGATGAGGCGCCATTGGGTCTGTCCAGGTAGCTTGTTAGCCGGGGGAAATGCTGGCCGTTTGGACAAATGATATAAGTGTAAATCTTCTAGTGCGGGATGTCTAGGAAATTACATGGATTTTAGGACTTGGTTGTGTGTTTGTGAGACATGTGATGAATTTTTAGCCGATGTGGTGTGTACGATTGCCTAGCACTATTGTATTGGGTGTGGGTTGTTTGTTAGCAGGGGAAAATGCTGGCTGTTTGAGCAAGGGATAGACCTGTAATGCTGGATACGTTCAATACGATAGTGGGGCCTGCACGTTTGGTTTGGTTAGTTTATCGAGTTGTGTCACATGCTACCTGTCGTTTTATTGCATATGCATGGTTTCTTCACTGTTGCAGGTCGATTATTTTCGACACGGTCTGGTCTCTTCTCTCACTTCTCCGCACGGGTGACCGAGAAGCCTACAGGCAGTTCTTCTTGGATTTGATGATTGCAGTGCAAGGCCTGTGTTTCTGTTCCCTTATTTCGTTACGGTCAATTAATAGTTGTAGGATTTCAGTTTGTCGAGTACTCCAGTTTGTTAGGGTATATATGAAGAGAGGATTGAAATTGAACTTCTTGTCGATTGTAACAGGTCTACAGTATGTAGCATCAAATCACGCGGAGAGTGGATGCTTTGTTAAGTGCCTCTGCGGATCCTTCTCAGATATTTTGGACTCCACTGCGACTTTTAGTGAGCTCCCAGACAGGTTCCAGCCTAAAAATGGACCCGGCGTGCTGGTTGATCTGTCAGGTGACAGGAGGTGGTGTTCATTTGCTACTTCGTTGATGAGACTCATCAACAAATGCCTCACAGATGGAACCCTGCATGTTGAAGGGCTTGTTAAAATGCCATTTGTTTCAGCTGCTTGTTCTATTATCTGCTATGGGGATGAATCCCTGCACAAGGTTGGTATTTAGCCTTGCACCTTCGGATATTTTCAGTTATACTTATTCCCCTTGGATACAATGATTAATCAATTTGGCACAACAGGTCTGTTTTGATTTTGCACGGATCGTTGCAACTGTGTCGACTGTTGAGATTCTTCCTATGGAAACTATAATTCGTTCAATCACATGGATTCTAGGCCAAGATATTACTGAGCATTCTAATGTCAGGTATACTCTTTATCACATTTTTGCTCCTAGTCCAGATTACTGTACTCGTTCTAGCGATGTCATGTGTATGGAGCAGTCAAAAGTCACATGATGGTGAAGATACGCCTCAGATTTGTTTTACCATGTGAAAGATATTTATGAAATAACAATAGTTAGATGCTTTACTAGATCGTTTTGCTCTGCAGATATTGGTTTTTTTGTTTAGCATATGTGCCTGCTGATGTTTATGTTTGAAATGCTTATGATCCCTTGGTCTGAACTTTGTCTTCTTTATATTAATTAACATGAGATAAGAACCAATGTGTAGCCATTCTTAGTAGCAAATCATATCAGTCTATGTGTACTTACGCTTTCCCCTATACTTTGTCACAAGAATGCTAGTCTGTTTGCCTTCTCTGAATATCCTCCGTAAACAGTAGCCTATTTATTGTTTTTTGGACTACATTGTACTTCTGAAACTGACAATGTTAGTTGTTGAATCGATCAACTAAAGGTTTTCCAAAACAAAACAAAAAACGAGGGATTATTCTTGAAAAGGGTTACAATTGGAGACTTTATGATAAGAAGATACAATGCAACAAGCATTGTACTCTTTCCCTCTGCCTAATGTTAAAAGCCTTAAATACCTTGTGATGTAGGTTTTATTTTGCTTTGGATATTATTTGAGTGTGAACAAACATTGTCAAGTAGCATAACATTTATCTCGTTTTTGCAGAGATACGGATTATGACTTCTCAATGGGTGCCTGCCTTCATGCTCTGCATTCTTCGTGTCCTGGTTATATTGTTGAATCCACGGCTGCTGATATTGTCAATGTTTTTGCAAGAGCAGTACAGACCAGCAGAAGCTCAGAGCTTCAGGTCAACAACTTCACTTTCCCACGTTTTGTGGGTTCTTTCATGTTCTAACAGTACCTTTTGCAGGCCGCGATGTGTAGTGCATACAAGAGAATAGTAGAACTCTGCTCCCCACAAGTATGGAAACCAGAGATCCTTCTGAAGTTGCTGTACTTGCCCAAGCCTTATGGCAAACTGACTGAATGCATTCGACTGGTTGTTGACAAATCTGCTCAAAGTTCTATATCTGTGGATGACAGTGGTGATAGAGACGGCTTTCAGGAAAAATCTGAAATATCTGACCTGCCAAAAGTCGGCCAGAAAAGAACAGCTCAGAACCAGGAAAATATTTGTTACAAACGTCGAAAGATGTCAGGATCACAATCTTCTGCTGATTCATTTATGGGTAATTTATTTTCTGCTGGCACAAGACATAAACTAGTAACAGATTATGCCTATGATCTTCAACAGTCACTAAATTCATGCGTTAAGTTCCTGTCACCTGACAATCATAATGCTTATCCATTGGAGCCTGAGACTGCTATACAAGTGCTTAGTATTCTTTGTCTTTCACTCTGCGTTAATCCAAAGACAAGTATTTTTATTAGGATTTCTAAGCAAGTTCTATCCTGGATCCCTTGGATCTCCAAGCAGGTAGGTGGAAATCATGATAGAGCGCATGTAATTGATTTCATCTTATTATCCTTTTTAACTTGACATCCTAAACATTATTGAATATGCAGACAACCAAGACATGTTTGTTTTCCTTTGACGCATTACTATATTTCGAAGCTCTTCAGACTGTAATGCTTCTCCAACGTAAGGTTTTCCTCCTTTTGTAAGGCCATGTTGCAACTTATGTGAAGTATATTTGGGATCGTTGGTTGCTTTAGCTATAACAAATGTGTTATTATTATTCCGTTCAAGGTTTTTGTAATCCTGTTTTGTGTTATACACTTGTGTAGCGTAGGCTTATTCTATACAGCTTCTTGGAATGACTTGTTCTCCATATAAGGTAGCTCACTAAATAAGTTTGATGAGCTGTTTCTGTAAGCGCAGCTTATAGACCCTGCATGCTTACATCCCCAACAATCCATCCTTCTCTGAATCAAAACATGTATTAGGCCTTGTTTGGTTATGCTTATTTCTGACTTTTGGACTTTGACTTATAAGCCACAAAAGCATCTAAATAGGTGCTTTTGACTTTTGGCTTTTGACTGACCATTGTTGCATAATAGTATAAACTAAAAGCCACAACCAAAAGTACCTATTTAGCTGCTTTTGTGACTTATAAGTCAAAAGACAAAAGTAAGCCCGGCCAAAGAGGGCCTAAAACATAGAATATCACTTTAACCTACGAGCAGGTTATAAATATGAATAAGCGATCTGCTGTTGCCGTTGTCCTAGGATAAGCTTATAAGCCTCATATCTTTGAGCTTCTGCAGACCTGAATACACGATGATATGGCTTTCTTATTTCAACTTTAGTTCACTTTTTGTCTGAATGTCTATGTAGCCTCTCATCCTGGAGACACTAAACTATCTGAAGATGAAGCTCGGTTAATTGGTGACCGTAGTGAAGACTTTGGTTATCCAGCATATGTTGATCTCATCGGTTTGCTGAAACGGATGTGGTCTGAGGGTCATGCTTCCACTCAAGCATGTTTAGACTGGAAGTTAAAATGTCTTATGGTACAAGTTATTGCTAAGATTGGTGATAGATTGAATACTGAATGTGACCTTGAAATCCTTGAATTGGCCATCCGTAGTGAATTCGCGGAGGTTCAAAATGAGGCTCTTATGTCACTACCCATTATTGTACTGTACTCTGGTCCTAGGATGCTTGGAGTGATGTTCAAGAAACTTGAGTAAGTAAATATGCTTCTTTTTCCATGATTTCAGACTATGCATTTTTCCACTTTACACTTATTATGAAACCGAACAATAAAGTTCTGGTTGGGCTATGGTTACCAATTACTATTGAAGGCATTCCCTTGGTTAATGATTATAATCATTTGAATTTTCTTATAACAAATATGCACTTAATTTATTTTCTATTTCTGCAATATCTGATAGCCTGGAGTCGGCTTGTTTTTCTTCAGGTTGTTTGCTGATTTAGGATCTGAGAAAGTATGGAAATGTATTGCCTTTTCACTTGGTTTCCTCTCTTGTTTAAATGGAACCACTAATGTTACTGACAAAGTGGGGAGGAGTTGCAAGATTGTCTTGGACAAGCACTCAAAACAGCCTGTCTCAACATTAGATCTTCTCTTAAAAGGTTTCTGTTGCCCTCTCTGTGAAATCAAAGCTGTCAATACTAAAGAGCAAATTTCTGTTGTGGACATGGCAGTAATGCAAGCTGAGAATGTTGACTTGAAACATAACATGTTGAAGGCCCACTCACTTTTCTTCAAGTTCCTCTATGCACAGAGTTCCAACGAATGTGTCATTTCTATGGTTCAAGTTTTGCCACGAGTACTGAGGCATTCTAGCAGGGAGTTCTGCTCGAGATGAGAATTGAGTGGGTAAAATGTATTGATTTTCTACTACTAAATGGAATGAAAGATGTCAGAGATGCATTTTCTCACGTAGTATGCTGCTTCTTGGAAAATAGAATTATGGACATTCTGTTCTCAGATGAACTGGAAATGAAGGGACGGACCAAAGAAGTCAATTTTATGGACAAAATAAAGCATGCTTTTGCGGAAGCTGAAGATTCTCACTTTCTTCTGACCCTTTTGGAAGCAACTGCAACAATTATGCAAGCTAGTGATACTCAAGGAGAAGTTTTTTTTGGCTCATTTGTATTGCTTATTGCTCAGCTTGATAACCACGATCCCATCGTAAGGAAGACCACATCAAGGTTACTTCACAGATGCTGCAGCTACTGTTTCAAAGGAGGAATAGAACTTTTCCTCTCAAAGAACTTCCATGTTAGAGATAATTTATATGATTATTTGTCATCTAGACTTTTAAATCACCCCGTAGTGATCAGTGGGTTTGCTGAAGCTGTTCTTGGGATTAAGACTGAAGAGCTGATTAGGAGAATGGTTCCATCAGTTATACCAAAGATTATCGTGTCTCACCCAAACAATGACCAAGCAGTTGATACTCTGCATCAACTGGCAAACCATCTAAACACTGAACTGTACCATTGATTGTTAATTCATTACCGAAAGTGCTCTCCTTCGCTCTATTTTATGAAGATGGGCAGCATTTGCCATCTGTTCTACAGTTTTATCGCACTGAAACTGGAACTGATAGCAAAGAGATATTTGCAGCTGCTTTGCCAACACTTCTTGATGAGATCATATGTTTTCCTGGAGAATCTGATCGCATCGAGACAGATAGAAGGTAACGTATCTTTTCATTACAGACACAGCTCTCCAGCTACTTCTTTTGCAATTAGGCATATTTTGAACGAGTTGTAATGGAGTTTCAATTTTCAGGACAACAAGAATTTCGCCAACAATACAGAATATTGCAAGAATTTTGACAGGCGATGACAACCTTCCTGAGTTCTTGAAGAATGATTTTGTCAGACTTCTAATAGCATTGACAAGAAGATGCTTCATTCTGATGACATGAAGCTTCAGAAACAAGCTCTCCAGCGTATACGGAAGTTAGTCGAGATGATGGGCCCTTACTTGAGTACACATGCACCAAAGATTATGGTTCTGTTAATTTTTGCCACTGATAAGGAAGCTCTTCAAATGGATGGTCTTGATGTGTTGCACTTTTTTATAAAGCAATTGGCTGAGGTATCACCGACGAGTATCAAGTATGTTATGTCCCAAGTCGTAGCTGCTTTCATTCCGTCTCTGAAAGGTGCAAAGAACGTCCTTCTGTGCACCTGAGCAAAATTGTTGAAATCCTAGAAGAACTTATTGTGAAAAACAATAAGTTGCTCAAACAGCATATACGTGAATTGCCGTTGTTGCCTAGCTTACCATCTTGTCGGAAGTAAACAAAGTATACAGGAAGCCAGAGGATCAATGACTTTGCAAGATCATCTAAAGGATGCCGTCGATGGTCTTAATCATGAGAGCTTGAATGTAAGGTACATGGTAGCATGTGAGTTGAGTAAATTATTCAAGGCCAGACGGGAGGATATTACTGCCCTTATAATTGGTGAAGATATTTCTGATTTGGATGTAATTAGTGCTTTAATTATGGCTTTACTTAAAGGATGTGCTGAGGAATCAAGGACAATTGTTGGCCAGAGATTGAAACTAGTTTGTGCAGATTGTCTCGGTGCACTGGGTGCAGTTGATCCTGCTAAATTCAAGGTGATTTCGAGTGAGCGCTTTAAGATTGAATGTTCAGACGATGATCTTATATTTGAGTTGATCCACAAGCATCTTGCAAGGGCATTCAGAGCTGCTTCTGACACTACAGTACAAGATTCTGCTGCCTTGGCTATTCAAGAGCTACTAAAACTGGCTGGCTGTCAATCTTTACCCAATGAATATAATGGGGAGGATTCAAGTAGTTGTGAAATGAGCAAAAGGGCCAGAAGTTGTGGGGACGTTTTTCTAGTTATGTTAAGGAAATAATTGCACCGTGCTTGACATCAAGATTTCATCTTCCTAACGCTAGTGATGCTGCTCTACTTGGCCCAATATACCGTCCAACAATGTCTTTTAGAAGATGGATATATTATTGGATTAGAAAGTTGACATCACACGCAACTGGATCGCGTTATGGTATTTTCAGTGCATGCCGAGGAATTGTTCGGCATGACATGCCAACTGCTCTCTATCTCCTACCTTACTTGGTTTTAAATGCTGTTTGCTATGGGACCCCAGAGGCTCGGCAAAGTATCACTGACGAAATTTTGTCGGTTCTCAGCGCAGCTGCTTCAGAAAGTAGTGGGGCTATTGTCCATGGTATTACTGGGGGACAGAGTGAGGTTTGTGTTCAGGCGATCTTCACTTTACTTGATAATCTTGGGCAATGGGTTGATGACCTCAAACAGGAAATGCTCTATCCCAGTCTAGTCAAGCCATGGCTGGAAAGCATGCAGGTAAATTCAAAGATGAAGCGTTCTATTTCCGGCCAAGATCAATTGCTGGTGCAGTGTAGCAATGTTGCCGAGCTGTTGGCTGCTATACCTAAAGTTACTCTAGCTAAGACCTCTTCAGATGTCAAGCTCATGCTCGTGCTCTAGCATATTTCGAATCTCATGTCCGAGAGAAGTCTGGGTCCTCTAATCCAGCTGCAGAGTGTAGTGGTACTTTTTCAGATGATGATATCTCTTTTCTCATGGAAATATATGGAGGATTGGATGAGCCCGATGGTCTATTAGGTTTAGCAAATCTGAGGAAATCATCAAGCCTACAGATCAACTTATCATCAATGAGAAAACTGGAAACTGGGCTGAAGTGCTAACACTATGTGAACATGCTTTGCAAATGGAACCTGATTCTGTCCACAGACACTGTGATGTCCTCAACTGTTCGCTAAACATGTGCCACCTTCAAGCCATGATTGCACATGTGGATGGTTTGGTGTGCAGAATACCTGAGAATAAGAAAACTTGGTGCATGCAAGGAGTGCAAGCAGCTTGGAGATTAGGGAGATGGGATCTGATGGATGAGTACCTACCCGAGGCAGACAAAGGTCTTATGTGCAGCAGTTCTGAGAACAGTGCTTCGTTTGATATAGGTCTTGCTAAGATATTCAAGGCAATGATGACAAAGATCAGTTTATGGTTGCTGAAAAGATTGCCAGTCCAAGCAAGCATTGCTTGTTCCGTTGGCTGCAGCAGGCATGGACTCATACATGCGTGCATATCCCTACATTGTAAAGCTCCACATGCTGTGCGAGTTGGAAGACTTCAACTCCCTGCTGGGAGACGATCATTTCTCGATAAATCATTCAGCGCAGACGATCCAAAGTTTCTGAAATTAACAACAGACTGGGATAACCGTCTTAGATGTACACAATCGTCTCTGTGGGCAAGGGAGCCTTTGCTTGCTTTCCGGCGGATGGTTTATAATCTGAGTCATATGAATTCTCAAGTTGGGAACTGCTGGCTTCAGTACGCTAAGCTCTGCCGTTGGCTGGTCATTATGAGACAGCCCACCGTGCAATACTGGAAGCAGATGCTTCGGGTGCTCCTAACGTTCATATGGAGAAGGCAAAGCACCTCTGGAATATACGGAAATCTGATAGCGCTATAGCTGAACTTCAGCAAACACTTCTAAACATGCCTGCAGAGGTTTTGGGAAATGTTGTCCTTTCATCCCTTTGCAGCCTTTCTCTGCATTGCCAAATGCACCTTTCTCTGCAACACAAGCATCAAAGAGAACCCAGATGTGTCTAAAACCCTTCTTCTTTATACTAGATGGATCCACAACACAGGGCAAAAACAGAGCGAGGAAATCAGATGTCTCTACAATAGAGTAACGAGTTGCGGCCAAAATGGGAAAAGGGTTTCTTCTGCATGGCAAAGTTTTTGGATGATTTACTTGTTGATGCTAGGAAACGCCAGGAAGATAAGAAATTCACAGGTGGAGTTGGATCTGTCACTCCTAGCTCTGCTGGCTCTTTAAGTGCCCAAGCTCAAGAGAAGCCTTGGTGGGAATTGCTTCCAACAGTCTCACTATGTTATGCAAAAGGACTTCACAAAGGACACAAGAATCTTTTTCAAGCACTACCACGGTTGCTACTCTTTATTTCGAATTTGGAAACATATACATCAGAGATGAGAATTCCTCCAATCAAGCAATGAAAACGTTCATACTAGGGTAAATTTTGTTTCACATGTATTTTTTTTCCATTATTTGACCCGTGTAGAGATCTGATCATCCCATCTAATTTGCAGATGTTAAGCATCATTCGTGGGTCCGCGAGGGATTACCAACTTATCAGTGGCTGACTGTGCTGTCTCAGTTGATATCCCGCATTTGTCATCAGAATGGTGAGGTTGTCAAAACTGTCAGAGACATTATCAAGTGTGTGTTACAGGCGTACCCTCAGCAAGCACTTTGGATGATGGCTGCAGTGTCAAAATCAACAGTTTCTGCAAGAAAAGATGCTGCTACACAGATATTGAACTCAGCAAAGAAGGGCTGTCGGAAGGGGGGCAATGTTGCACTGTTTAATCAGTTTCCTTCTCTAATAGAACATCTGATTAAGCTGTGCTTTCATCCAGGGCAGCCCAAGGCTAAGACGATAAATATCTCAACAGAGTTCAGTTCCTTGAAAAGAATGATGCCACTAGGAATTATCTTACCTATCCAGCAGTCTCTAACTGTGACTCTGCCATCATATGATTCAAATATGTCAGGTCAATCTACATTTCACCCTTTTTCAGTCTCTGAGCATCCTACTATAGCTGGAATAGCGGACGAAGCAGAGATCCTTTCCTCTCTTCAGAAACCAAAGAAGGTATGCACATCTACTGATATATCTAGTACTGCCTTAATAATTACACTTGTTTGAGGAGCAGCAACTGTCTATACGTACTGACTACTGAAGTCTGTGTGCGAAAGTAAATACTAGATTCTTTTATAGATGGTGGACATCGTGGGATTGTGAAGGGTCCAGATCATTTTTTTGCACTCATTTAATTTCAATTTTGTCCACTTATTATTTGTTTTCACTTTTAAGGGTCAAAACTAACTACTCTACTTCACTGGTTAATGGTAACTGACAACCATTATCATTTTGAACGCCAGGTCGTGTTCCTCGGAAGCGATGGAGTTGCTCGCCCCTTTTTATGCAAACCGAAGGATGATCTTAGGAAGGATGCACGCATGATGGAGTTCAATGCCATGATCAACCGTCTCCTCTCCAAAGTTCCTGAAAGCCGCAGGAGAAAGCTTTATATCAGAACCTTTGCGGTGGTTCCACTTACAGAAGATTGTGGACTAGTAGAATGGGTGCCCAACACACGTGGTCTTCGACACATTCTTCAGGACATATACATAACCTGCGGAAAGTATGACAAGATGAGAACAACCTCGATAATCAAGAGGTTATACGATGAATCCCATGCCAGCAAAATGGCCGAGGATGAGATGCTCAAAACCAAAATCCTTCCGCTGTTCCCCCCAGTTTTCCACAAATGGTTCCTGATGACGTTCTCTGAACCGGCTGCATGGTTCCGTGCGAGATTGGCGTACGCGCATACCGCCGCGGTTTGGTCTATGGTGGGGCACATCGTTGGGCTCGGTGACAGGCACGGTGAGAACATCCTCATTGATTCAGCGACCGGGGACTGCGTCCATGTCGATTTCAGTTGCCTGTTTGACAAGGGTTTGCAGCTTGAGAAGCCTGAGGTGGTGCCGTTTAGGCTTACGCAAGTAAGAAGCGAAATCTTGTCTCTTTTGAGCCGCAGCTTATCCAACAGACTTAATCTGATCTCCATTACAAGTACTAACATGGGCATTGCTGAATCTGTGATTGCAGAACATGATAGACGGCTTGGGCATCACTGGATACGAGGGTGTCTTCCTGAAGGTCTGCGAGATCACGCTGTCGGTCCTGAGGAACCACAAGGAGGCGCTCATGACGGTCCTCGAGACCTTCATCCACGACCCGCTGGTGGAGTGGACCAAAACCAGCAAATCCAGCGGAGGGGAGGTCCGCAACCCACAGGCGCAGGTATATTCCTTTTCAATACCACACATTTGCTACTGCTATGTACATGGTTGTACACAGCTAACCAACCGAGACGCTCTTCTGATCTCCGCGATTCGTTTCGAATGGTGATTGCAGAGGGCCATCGCGAACATCACGGCGAGGCTCCAGGGTGTGGTGGTGGGCGTGAACGCCGCCCCCTCCCTGCCGCTCTCCGTGGAGGGCCAGGCGCGGCGCCTGATCGCGGAGGCGGTCTCCCACAAGAACCTCGGCAAGATGTACATCTGGTGGATGCCCTGGTTCTAACACTCTAACAGATCCCTCCCTACGCTGCTATGTATGTGTTCTCCGTGAGCTGGATGGTGCTAGTATTAATATAGGCAGCTAGCGGCATTTTGTCCCTGGGCCATTTAGGTCTGCCTCGGTTCATGTTTTAGTGTTAGCTACTGATCATACTGCATGTCCATCTGTTAGCGTTGGCTACTGGACATGCTCCTTAATGATGAGACAGTTTTGGGACCTTAATATTAGCAAGAAAGTTTCAGGATCGTATTTGGAGTGGTTATTTTGCAGTTGGTGGCATTTTACAGTTCCCACATGCATTTCTTTGCTGGTGATGGGCGATGCCGATGCAGCCATGCCACAAACTCAAGAGATCCAAGGCAGCCGTCTAATGGCGTCAAGGAGCGGAATATCATGGGCAAGCCGAGCAGGCGGCTGTCAGCGCTTGCCCATCAAGACCATGATCCATCCCGTTGCAAGCAGTTACACTTTCTTTCTCTTCTGATTTCTGGAATATCTAATGCCATTCTTATCCATTCTTTATTTTTCTTGTTCTGAAGAAAAAGTGATGTTCTTGCTCTTGGCCTGGGACTGAACAAGAGTACAAACTCCGGAGTTTAGATTGACCGACTTTCTGCATGAGTCTCAAGAGAAACATCCAAACAAAACTTTTCTATTGTTAAAAAAAATGGTGTCAGCTGATGGCGCCCCTGCAAAAAGTGCTCCTTGTAGGCCATTTAGAAACCCATGATAGCTGACCTGCCAGCATTACAAAACTCGGACCCTTTTTTGAGTTAGGACATTTGTAAATTGGGAGGGTGGCTGAATGAAGAAGAAAACTACTTGGATGGCTGCTAACCGACACGATCTTTGTCTCTGCTAGAGTCTGCTAGATTAGGGGTCAATGGTGGGTAGCTCGGCTCCTCCTGCTCGAGGATGATGATTAGGGGTTAACTAATCGGCGGTCCCGGCCCTCGAAGTGGGAACAAGGCCAAGGATACGACAAGAGCCAGTGGCCCGCCTAGGTGGCGGTGAATCTTTTTTGTTCATCTTGCATAAGCATAGCCATATACAAAGAAAATGGAGATTGATACATTGTAGAGTACCTATTTCTCCATCCAACGTCCCAATCATCAATCCAATTCTTCTTCACCATCAGCACTCATTGTATCTTTTCTCCTAAATGTCCCTTGATCAATCCTCCAGCATTAAGATAACTCAAAAATATTTCAACCAGGAATGGCCCCTCCCTAAAAACGACATAATAAAAGCCGTTTCTGGCACCTTAGAGGTTATGAGAATTTCTGAAAATGCCATTCATTTTGGCTTTTGAAACTGCAAAACATAAAAAATCGTATGTCACTTGGAATAAGCCATTTCATATGGTGTTTTTTTAATATTAGAGATTCTGAAAATCTCAAAATATGCCAATTAATATGGCGTTTACCAATCTCAATAGGCACTGAGATTGAAAAACGACATATGTATCAGGTAGTTTATTTTGAATGACTTGAAAAAAAATTGCGTTTCGTAATTGTAAATGAGCCAAAGTGATTGCCGTTTTCAGAGATTCTCAATCTCTGGATTTTTAGAACGCCAAACCGGAAGGAGTTTATGAGAGGGGCTAGATTTGGTTGATAGTTTGCTTGTCATTTAGGAAAAAGGATAACTTGTAAGTGAATTTGGGAGCAGTCAGCAAAATGCAAAGCGATAGTTGCTTTTTTTTTTTTTTTTTGAGATTTCCTGGTCTTAGTACATCTTGTAGTATCTGAACTCACGCACTACGCACTCCACACACACACAACACCACACGCACGTCACCTGTGCGCAAGCTAGACCTAACCAGACTATACTAAGACTTGAGCCTCCGCGAGTCTAGATCTTCCGGGAAACTCTACGGTTACCACAATACCAGTGAAGAACCGCGGTGGAAATTGGCTCCGTAGCTTGAACTGGGGCAAACTGATTTATAGGCTCAGTCTTCTGCGTATATACAGCCCATAGGCCCTCCAGAAATTCGCTACAGCGTCAACACTGTTCATGTGGGTGAGACACCCAGAAATCGCTCCCCCTGGGAGTCGATCCTGGGCAGGCTGGGTGGAAACCACGAACCCAAGCCATCGAGCTAGAGGCTCGTTCTCAAAAGCGATAGTTGCTGACTTGCTGCTGCTGCGGCACCTGTCTATTGCTAGCGTGCACATTTTTTCACATTGTGATTTTAGCAAGTTCTGTGGCCAGCAATAGCATTGACCATTGGCTTGAAACTGAGACGATGAGGCTTCCCCTTTCCCTGGGCTGACAGCAAACGTGGGTGAGCAAGCAACATGGATCTCGAAAAGAATCACTCGAAAGTAGCGAGGCAATCATTCACCGGAAAGGCGCCGATCTTTGTTAACAGGGGAAAGATCAGAGAGTGTTGATCACGGCGGCGACAGTGTTATGATCTTGCTAAAAAGGCTCGGCCTTTTTGGCTTGCTACTACTAGCGCTAAACCCTACTGCTACTGCTACTTTATTATCAGACAGACAATTTCCTGCTGCTGCTTAAACTGCTGCTGGTGATGGTAGTGGTGAGTCTACACTCTACAAGCAGCCGCCGCCGTAGCCGGCGTTCTTCAGCAGCTGCTGCTTGATGGCCTCCGCGCTCAGCATCTCCCTCTGCATCTGCAACCAAATCCAAAAAATCAGCTCCAGCTCGTCTCACAATTTTGGAATTTCTCAAACAGATTCTTGGATAGACACAGCTTGATTCTTGAAATGTCGAGCTAAGTTACCTCGGAGCAGGAGGCGTGCATGGCGAAGTCGCTGAAGCAGCTGACGACGCACTGCTGAATGTCGAGTCCGAGGGCGTCGAGGGTGCTGGCCGTCGACAGCAGCAAGCCCGGCTTGGCGGCGCAGTAGATCTCCACCCGGGTGTCCTCGCCGCCGCCGTCCTTGCGCTCCACCTCGAACTTGGGCGTGTTCCGCGCCAGCATCTCGCTCGGGTTCAGCTCCCGGAACACGCTCAGCAGCGCCGGCGCCGCCCCCGGCTCAGGATCCAGCTCCTCCTGCAGCCGCCGGATCCGCTCCAGCAGTTCCTTCATGTAGTCGATCGTGTCCCCCAGGATCGACGTCCGGTCCATCTGCTCCACGAATCCAAATCCACACCCTCAGCATTCTCACTCCCAAGATCCCTTCCTCCCGTTGGGCGTGCCAAGAGATTCTGGTGAGGAAAAATATGTGCCTTTTAGTACCTTGCTGATCTTGGGCACGACGGAGCGGAGCATGGAGAGGCGGTCGTTGAGGCGCTTGCGGCGGCGGCGCTCGGCCATCAGGTTCTTGGACGGCATCCCCTCCACCCGCTTCTTCTTGGACGACGGCGCCGCCGGCATCGCGAACGCGTCCGCCGCCGCCGCCGCCAGCCCGGGCTCCACCTTGCAGGCGCCGATGCCGGCATCCGCCACCTCTCCCTTTGGCTCCATCGCCTCCAGAAACCCCATCTCGCCGCCGCCGTACCCGACGGCACCGAACGGGCCGCCCCCGTAGACCTCGCTCATGCAGTCGAACCCTTGATGCTGCTGCTGCGGGTGCGTCTGCGGGTGGTGCTCGTAGGAGGCCGTGAAGGTGGGCAGGACGCTGACGGTGGGCTGGTGCCGCTCCTGGAAGCAGTCCACCATGGCGGCACCGGAACCAGGGCAGGCCATGGGGGAGAAGAAGTCCCCCATGGCATTGCACTCCCCCCACGCCGCGGCGTCCCTCCTCAGCGAGAAGAGCTCCTCCAAGAACGCCTGCTCGTCCATCTCCATTCCTCCTCCCTCCAAGAAAGCTTTCTTCTTCCCCTTCTTGCTTGGATCAATGGCTTGGGAGAGAGATAAGCTGTGTGCCTGGTCTCAGAGAGCGACTGTGAGATGGAGAAGGGTGGTGATGGTGTGTGTCAATGGTGATGGGGAATCAGGCGGGATGGGGTTAATATATGGAGGATGAAGAGGGGGACAATTATTCCCTGTAATGAATAGTGAGCAGCAGTGTTAAGGTAGGTTTGCGGTTCCATTAGCGAGGCGTGGCATCACCATGCAGCCTTGGGGATGTGATTGGATTAGAAAGGAATCATCCACCTGGGTTAATCCTAGTTTAATCCTTCAAGGTCCTTTCACAGGAGGTGCTAAATTCAGGTGTCTTTGTAATGTTGTGACTTGTGAGCTACTCACCAGGGTGATGGTAAAAGGATTACAGGGTTTAGGCCCTTGCTTTTCTTGTGTGTGATGTGATGAGAAGTCCGTCATTACCCGGCCGGCTATAGGGAGTTGGCAGAAAAAAGGGTGACAGCAGATGGATGGATATGATGCGTCATTTGGACATAAAGGCCGGTTATCATGGCATTGGAGAAAATCATGAACCAGGTTCTCGCTGTGTGTGTATTTATTCTTGCATGAGTGCAAATGCTCATGTGGACCTAGCATTCGCAAAATTTGCTTCCCCATGATTCACAGCCCATGATACATGATTACATACAAATGGCACATAGGTAAGAAATAAATAGTATGGCTCACTTGTTTCAAAAAAAAATATGTTGGTGCAATATCTTCACAGTGAGTTTAGATCAAGGTAAAAAATAGCGTGCTACAAGATATAGCGTGAGCCTCCTCCAGATGCTATACACGATATAGCGTGCTATGTTTCAATATAGCGCTATGAAAAATACCATATATACCTCAAATTGAAGAATTTTAACAAGAATAAACAATGGAGTAAAAAAACAGAAGAACAATATATGCATAACCACGTATAAAAAATATTTTACAATTATCTAAAAGCTTAAAATCAACATCCGAGGGAGCAACAACATAACATATTCAGATCATCAGCATTAGCGATGTAATCTTTTAATTCAGCATTACCGTAGTTCATCATCAAGATAGACATAAAGAAATTTCAGCTATTTCGTAAGTTGGAAAACATGGTGCTTTTCACCGTTTAGGCTAGAAAAAGAAAATAGCGTGCTAAAGTTATGACGTTTTAGCGCGATATAGCGTGGTATTTTGTGATATTTCGTAAATAGCACTGTTGCGTGAAAAAGTGGTAAAATATAGCATGGACCCTCCAGATATGCTATAGCGTGCTATTAGCGCCGAAATAGCGCGCTATTTTTTTCCATGGTTTAGATATCGTGAATCCAGCAGCTACTGATGAGATTACCACTGTGATGATTCTGGACGAGTTTAGCGGCAGCTAGATGGCGCAGGGAAGGATCCAAAACCATCTTTCTGGAACGGTCATTGCCGTGCAGGGTGCTGGCGCAGACTTTGATCCCCTCGAAAAGGCGCTCAACTCAACCCAATAAAATCCATGAGACCTCGATTAAATTACCCGTTGATTAAATTATGGTTGTATAGACTAGTAGCAGCAGGATAAAGTTGCTCCTCATTGTCAGTCCTGTCTACCAGACTAGCAATAAACAAGTGAAATGCAGTGACGGCAGCTGTTAAAAATATATTTAACCATTGTTGATTGACACACTACGCTTGCAGCGGTAGAGCTGGGTGATCTTCTGTGGCCGAGCACAGCTGAAGCTTCGTCGTCATCAACCTCTGTCTGCGTGAGATTTGCTGGATCGTAGGCCGCAGCGGATCCCGGCCCGGCTGGCTAGCACGTGGGCCCACGGGAGCGTGGCGAGAGGTTTGTTTGACCCACACCGAGGCAGCAGCGACTGTGTCAGGTGGCCCATCGTCGGCACATCGCCATGCAGCTCCCTGCGCGGCGGGGCCCCACCGCCGGTGAGCGCCCACGTGTCCACCGTCTCTGCGTGGCCGTGGTGGGTCCCACGGGTTAGGGATGGTGGTGTCCACCTGTGATTCTCGTGGAGAGATTGTAGATAAGCAGAAATCTTAACTAACGGATAACAATTATTTACATGATGCTAGGTTGCTCACATGAGGTACATTGTACTCCTTTCAATCCGTAATAAGTGTCGCGGTTTTAAAATATAACTTTAGTTCAAAAGTGCAACACTTATTTTGAATCGGAGAGTCTAGGTCACACAAGCATCTTTGGCGGATGCCTTGACACCCCGTCCTTCATAGGGGTTTCAGAGAAAAATCAGGCTCCAACCGTTCCCATCGGCGCTTGGCTAGGGGTGTTCAAGTATGTCGAGACAACTATTATACGTAGATTTCATTCCAGACTGACCTATTCCTGTCTAGACAATATATCGGGGATTGCCATAGACGCACGGCCCATACTTGTCTAGACATGGTGTATGGATGTCATCGAACAAGCAGAACTTCGGGGGTACGTTGGGGATGCTCTAACCCTAAGTTATCCACACTAA
Source organism: Poa pratensis (assembly GCA_947311845.1). Classification (NCBI taxonomy): domain Eukaryota; kingdom Viridiplantae; phylum Streptophyta; class Magnoliopsida; order Poales; family Poaceae; genus Poa; species Poa pratensis. The sequence continues at coordinate 25,984,782 of CAMZMU010000041.1, read as the reverse complement.
TGATCAAAAGGTGATGTCAGCATCTGGATTTATTATAAAATCCTGCTGCTCTACATATAAGTGAACTCCTAAGAGCATCTCGCGAAGGTCCCGATGGCACCTCATCTGTTCATGGGGTCTGGATAAAAATTCAGCCTCTAGTGGAGCAGATCCCCATCGATTCTAAAGTTGGCGAGAAGTGTCCGGACACCCCATTGTCCAAATGTAATTTTGAGGGCTGGGTAGGGGCGTTCGAATACTATGCCACGTAGATTTCTATCCAGACCGACCCAGTTGATAGTCTTTGGCATATATCTGTTCGAGCATCCTACCATGGGTCGTCGTTCGAAATATTGCTCCTTATGATATGATGTCATAGTATCTTGTATGTCTCTAACCGCATAGAACTTGAGGGGCTTCCAAAGACAATTCTGAGGGCGTTGCTGGAGATGCTCTAGCGTGGTTTGCGTTGCACGCTCGATCTCGATTAGCGTCGTGATTCCAACTTGAGGTGTGCAGTAGGGATTAGCTACTATGGACTATGGAGTCATTTGTGACTTGAGTGATATTTTACCGCTAGAGTAACTATAAACTTCTCTTAATTTTAAAAAATTGGGTGCTGCATTTGGAGCTTTTTCCTCTGTTTTGAAACGAAAAAACAGTGCGTATGATTTTGCATCGCGGACTCGATCAGAAACGGCTGGCTGGCTGCTGCAAGTCGTGATCTTTAGACCACAAACTCCATAGATAACCAGCTGGGTACTCACGGCACTGCTGAGGTACATGTATGTGCCCATGGTGATGAGCAGTTTGCGTTCTTGTTCATTGTACTGTGGTCTGCCCCGGAAGCGCATCCGTGTTGTAGCTGTGCTCTGCATGTTGCTGGTTCCCTCCAAGTGGCACTCGGATAATTTCATTCATGCATGTTGTACTATTGTCTGATGAGCAGCTTGAGTTGGGAAGTGTGTGTGCTGTCAAGTTTTCTGCAGCCCAAGAAAGTTTGTTCAGTCAAGCGCCTCTGGATTTTGTGCATATCGACCGTTCCCTGTTGTTTCTGGGGATAGACATGAACACTTGGCGATTGTTTAACTTGATGCATATGACACACCCGCTGCCTAAAACTCAAGCATGCTTGCGTGTATTCCGCGAGTAGTATGTGTGATTATGTTTGCATGCAAATTTATGTATGGGATTAGGTAGTAGTAGCAACTAGTTGCAATTTATGGGCTAGCTTGATAGATTCAGTTAGGAGTATGTGTGGCAACGACACGTCAATTATGCACAATGAGGCATATATTTTCAGCACAAAGTCAACATGTACTATGTTACCAATCATATAGATTAAAAAATATAAAAACTGAATACCGAATTTATATTTATAGACTCGCCAGAGAATATATTTCCATTGTATGTTTATTAAGTATTGTAAAATGTTCATATTTTTGTCATTAATATTGATCAAATTTATATATTTTTTTATTTTTAACTAAACGTATACATCTTATTTTGTGGAACAAAGAGAGTAATAATGAGGGTAATTGGGATCCATGCACTATGCATGCGTAATGTTTATTTCTACCCGACCGAGTTCTACAAGAACGATTTACCAAAAAAAAAAATGAAAGCCATTAGGACTAGCCCTTGATGGCAATGAAATCTGGAATTTCTGAAGACTGCTCACGACGGGAGTTGAACTTGGGTCCTAGGGATTCGCCACTGCGACCCAAACCACATGGGAACTGCTGTTCACTAGGCTTCTTACTGCCGTGAAGTTGCTTCATCAACTGGCTCAATATCAGCTTGTAGACATTTTTTCACATCCTTTTGAAACTTGCACCGTACATGTGATTTTTTTCTGCTCATGTTAAATAAAAAATACTATATGTTCCAAGTACCTCAACAACATTTTCAAGCACGTTTTGTCATAATCCGCATGTACTCTCTTTGTTTCTAAATATAAAATATCTTAGTTTTTTCTAAACCACATGTATCTAAAGATATTTCTAGTCAATATTAAAATATCTAGAACATCTTATAATTCGGAACAATTGGTGTATGTATGAAGCCGCAAAACGTGTAGAGAAGACAACAAGTACTCGGGAGGGCATGGATGCATGCAGTAGCCACGCCATGCACAAAAGCGAGACACTGCACATGCATACGCATGTCAAACTTCACGTCTCACCACGCATGCATGCATACATGATGCATCGTGTGCACTGTTCACAACCTTTACCTAGCCACCTACGCACGTGCACGTACATCCCGTAGGAACACTGATCGATCGACACGTACACATGGCCCCTTCATCTTGCCCTTTGTGATTGTTCCTCTTATATTCTTCTTTCGCTTTCGTGGTTCGTACCCTATAAACTCCCTAGAATCGAGATAGCTTGTTTTATTTTGTTTCCATAAAGATTCAGTGGGCAAGAACATTTCTCTAGATCCTATATTCCTATTAGAATTATGCCAGTGGGCATAGCAGTACTTGAATAATGTGATTTTGTAGTAGCTTGTCAATTCAGTTTGTTGGGTTCCACTCTCGGGGCAGAAGGTGGCGGATGCATGAGTCCAAGCACGTCAAAAGGTGGCGGATGCTTGAGTCCAAGCATGTCAAAAGGTGGCCGGAGGACCCCAAAGAAACCAGAAACCAGCAACATGCACGCCGCCGGCTTTTCCTTTGTCTCGTCTGCGCCCACAACATTTCTTTTCTCTCTCTCTAGATTCCTCTCAGTCTCTCTCTGTCGCGTTGGGAGATCCGGGCAGGCTTTTTTCCCCTCTCTTCCGTCGGATCTCCTGACGCGAGCATTCGCTGGGATTAACTGGCCCGGGCCGGGTCCGCGCCAGTAAATACTGTACAAGTTTTTTTAGACAAGTATTCTGTGCAAGTAACGAAATAGACATTTTTAGCTTCTGAAATGCAGGCACGTGGGTGATTTCACGTATCCTCCCTCCGTTTCCACATTTTTAGGTTAAATAAGCTTGTGCATACTACTCTTTTAGGAAGAAGGAGGTTGTTTCGGCGCATGCGTTATTAGCGACGCCGATGGTGGCTAATTTCTCTTTTTTATCTAACTAGTTGACATGTACGTGCAACGCATGTCTTCACTGTTAAAAGAGAAGTTCACAAGTAGCAAACGACCGTACCAAGTTCTACGTGGATTAATTTTCTTGGTGCAAGTTTATAGCAGCATAAATATCTCAACAATATGGTACATAGCAATATGCACCAAGTGTACATAAATCTAATATATGACACAAAATAGTGAAAATTGGCTCATTCTCTTTGGTAAGGAGACACACATTTATAGAAAAACCAAACTAATTTCGTTCTTTCATGTGAGCATTGCTCACGTGTGCCATTGGACAATCGGCTAGTATAATTACCTCCAAGGGTACAAGGCTTTGGATTAACTAATACATCACCTTATGCCATAAGCATGTGCAGCTTAATTAAGATTTTTTTTTTAAAAGCAGGAATTCACTTATGGAAGAAGGACTAAATGTACTAAATTAGATTGGAATCACAACCTGTCCATGATAAACATGAGAGGTTCAAAATTAAGTGCAAGCATAAAAATGGGCATTGGTGCATCATAGATTCGTATGCTTCAACGGGTAAAATTCTCCACACCATATATTTCAACCCTCCGCGTCCCCATGAGGATGGTCCGGTTTCAGGAAGGTGAAACACATACTCATAAGCTGCACAAATAGCACAACTCCTCAATTGTCTAAGAAAAAATACACGGTACATAAACTTTGTCTCCTAAGCTACAACATCCCGAATGAACAGGTTGTATTAGTGTAGTTTGTGTTTATTTGTCCATATGATTTTAGGATACTATGAATCGATGTCAGAGTAACTAAAAGTTCTTGAGATTTTTTTATCATGTCATTATCATAGAACGAAAACAATTGGGATAGTTTGGCCACCAGGGTTAATTTTCAGTTCCTATGCAATTATGTCCTAAACAATACTGTTTTCTTACTCTGTCTTTTCCTCGAGCTTTCAGCAAGGCTAGAAGAACTTCATATTGTTTGAATATGGCAAGCTTTGAAGAGAAACTTAAAGATTTAAGAGAAGATCTTCGATAAAATGTATGAACTTCAATAAAAAATGATGACTACTTGAAAATAGAGTTTGAAGTCTCAAATCCACACCAAATTTCTTCTCCGCAACACGCAACCAGACTGACAAAGCCTCCCTCCGTTCTGAATTAATTGACTCAGATTTAGTACACATGGTTATTTGTCTGAGCATAAATCGACTGCTCCTTACTACAAATGAATTTACCACAAAAACGGCGGAGCTGCGCCTGCGTCATGCGTGATTTGTCTGCAGGTCGCCAATTGCCGTCGTCGTCGGGTCTGCTAACTGCTAAGTGCTTACTGCAGATTGCCGATCGTCGGGGTGGGGATTGGGGCATGGTACGGTATCCACTGCTGGTGGCCGGCGCGGGGTCGATCGAGGGGGTTTGGTTCCCGTCGCCGTCGCCGGCCGCCGGGTCTGGGCGAGGCAATCATTGGTCATGGGGCGATTGGGAACTGGGGATCGGTCGGTCGGGTCGCCGTTGCGAGCGCTGATAAACCAAAGTGCAAATTGATAATCCACAGTGCTACTTGCCTATCGTGGACAGAAAACTAAAGTGGCCTCGCTAATCTCCCATAGATCGATGCATTCCTCTAGAAGATCTTATGTCCATGTCCATTACGTTAGTAAATAAATCAGAGAGATCACAATTTGCAACCGGCGCGCCGGCCGGCGAGCGACAGGAGCCAAGTCCTCAGTTCACGCACCCATCAACGGGCATTGCACACGCAAATTCACCAGGGATCACGTCGAGGCCACCGTCGGATCGTTCCCTCACGTCATCCGTCCGTTGCCGCCGCCGTGTCCGCCTGCTCTTGGGCTTCGGCGCCCTGCACCTTCACCGGAACGCGGCAATCGTGTGAGTGAACGCACGGAGGATTTCCTTGTGCACCGCCCGGTTGTTGAGCTGGAGGTGGCAGAAGAGTATCTCCTCCATGAAGTCCCAGTTCACAGCCGCGTTGCCGTCTCCTGCCTCGCCCAGTGCGCGTCCGCCAGAGGACCAACGGAAGTCCTCATACAACGCGACGGAGGAAAACCTTTCGGGATGTGATGTCTCAAGACGGAGGGAGAAGAGGCGCGGGAGCAGGCTTGTCTCATTGGCGGAGCTCCCCGGTAGCACACCACGGTGGCGGAGCTCCCGGGCAGCTACCACACCTCGGACGCAGTCGCGTTCGGTGGGAGAGGAGAATAAAAGAAACGAAAGGATACGGTGCAATTTGATCGCATTATGTGATTTGGTGGGAGGGCAAAACGGTTCAAAACAGACAATGTTTAGTTGTCAAACATTGAGACGATCTGAGCCGTTTGATCGGATATTGAAGGGCTCAGATTTAAAGTATCCCAACAAGACAAGTTTGCTCTTTTAATAGTAGTATAGATTATCTTTCGCAGGCAAAGCCTAGTGTAGATGGGTTATGTTATGTTAACCCAGTCCGTAAAAGGATGTGTCAACCTATTTCAAATTTATCTGTATCTATACACGAAATCATGTCTAGATACATATAAATTAAAATTACGTTGAGACATCCCTTTAAGAATATGGAGGGAGTAATGGTGAACACAGAAAAGATTTATTCTTCGATCAAATGGAGGTAGAAGCTGTTGTCCAAAAAAATATGGAGGTAGACGCTAGTTCAAAACATTCCAAAGTAGATCCATGTGGAGTGGCATGTGGGTACAAATATTTGCACCAGGCTTGACCGATATGCAGAGCGCGCTGATGCCTGCAGCTGGACTCGTTCGATTCGATGTGGCCATGCAGCTGGTACTACGTTCTGCTGCATGCATGCACGCACGCGCTCCTGCCTGCAGAGGTAGATCTGCTACACATGCATGTTTCCTAGGTACGTACGGTACGGTAGCTTTACGTAAATGTATGTACGTACTACTACTATACATGCACCGATGCACGCTGCTACGTATATGCATGCACATGGCCCTCTGCTATCTGCTACAGAGACATACTACAAGCTATCAGTAATGTCACCTTTGTACAGATATACGAAATAGATGAGCATATATACGTTCTGTCACCTAACCTTTGGTTCTCCGTGCAGGCCAGTTCTAGTATTTTTTTTAGATGAACGGCGGCCCCACTTTCATTAAAATGAAAAAGAAGCACTCCACTTTTATATCCATTTTACCAACATCCTTTTCCCGATGATGGATGTTGGGGGATAGTAACCCGGTATACTCATGATTAAGGAATAATCAGTCGGACGGCCCAAGGCCTGGTCCGGGTAATGCATACAAGATGTGGGCCGGGTTATAGTTGGGCCAATAGGCCTAACATGACTCGTCCCTAGAAGGAAGGACCTAGAAGAACTGGAGTCCGAGTGAAGGAAGGAACCGGGTGACTTGGAGGCTACGGAAGGTCTAGAAGAACCTAGAGTAGGACTCCGGACTCGTATGTAACTCGGTATTCATTGTAAGTTCGGGAGACCCGGTGTCTATATAAACGGGCTCCCAGAACATAGAAAGACACGTTTGAAGTTTGAGTCTTGAGAAGTTCGATATCATCGCTATCAAGCGAAACCCTTGTAACCTGTCTCGTAACCCGGCTCTGTTGTCGTAGCCGAGTTATCGAGATCTCGAGATCAATAACATAGAAGCAGGAAGTAGGTCTTTATCTCCAATGGAGAGGCTGAACCTGGGTAAACCCTTTTTCCCCAACGAGCGTGACAATCTCCTGAAGGACCAAGACGCCTTGCCCCAATCATCAAGTTACCCTATGGTAACATCTGCCTTGATAACCCCATGACAATGGAATTATAATTTTGGTGTTTATCAAACTAATTGCACATTCCTATCTCCATTTTAGAGACATCCTTTTTCCGGACGATGGAAGAATAATTTTGATGCTTATCAAACTAATTGCAAACCTCTTTACTTAATTTTTTCCGGTTGTTGCAACATTTCCTCCGATCGCTAATCACTAATGAAACAACAAAAACAGAAAATAGAAACAATCCATCCATGACCAGTGAACTAAACCTCTCAATATTTACGCGCACGTTTTACTTGGAGCAGAAGACATGCGTGTACTCCCGCCGCAGCAAGCAGACATTGAGGCATGTACTCCGTCGTCGGCGGTACATGGCGGCTAGGTGGAGCAGTCCAGTGCATGCATTGCATCATGAATGTTAAATATAAAGCCTAACCTTTCCCATCAGTTCAGATTTTTAAGATAATTGGCTAGTGTATCTGTTCAATATGGTACCAAAGCCAAGAGATATCAAGTTTAAGACCCAGCCAACGCACTATTTATCTGAACATAGTTGCATCTATCATCGATTTCACATCTGAGGGTGCAACCTAGACATGAGGAGGATGCTAAATATAAAAGCTTAATATTTCCCATCAGTTTAGACTTTTAAAATAATTGGCTGTTCATATATTCAATAATGAGCACTGATAAGCGACGGGGGAGCAGGGAGAAGGAGGAGGGACAAGAGGTAGAGGCCACGACCTCCCTCGGTCACTGCACTGCATGCATATGCACATGCTAGGCCCGACCTGGTGAAACAATTCAAGCTAAGAGTGCATATGTGCCTGAATGAACGTATCAGCAGCTGCCATTTTTGGCCCCCACGATCTGCAGCAAGCAACAAAACAAGGTGAGGAAAGAAACAATTCACTGCACTGTGAATGAATGCCGCCCCGTGACATCTATGTTACAGCCCGTTCATATTATGCATGTACGTAACACCCACCAGCCGCCCGTTACTGCAATGTCTGCATCCGTAGCGCTGTCGAGCTACGTAACTAGAACGACTAGCCAGATCAGCCTGCTTTGCGTCGTGTTTTGACAGCTTGTCGCGATAGATAATGTCTCATGGTTGAGTTATGCTGCAGATCGGAAACCAGCATCGGCCAGCAAAACCATCAAACGGGATGTAGGTCTGACTGTTTTATGTTGTTGTTCAAACAAACCGATCTTAGGTCTATCTAAATTATTCGCTACGTCTGAATTGCAAAAACTTTTGAAATTGTAATTTGGACTTCATACATACAAACTAACATAAACCGATAGACATACTAAATCATATCTAATTAAATGAGATTTACAAGAAGTTTGAATATTTAGGAGATGCACAATCCATCAAGGTCACAAAAGCACATAAAAGAGAGGAGAAAATGATTTCCCGTATACAAGTAGTTCTACATCGGTCCATCCTCTCCATCCGACACATGCCGATGGTACGTGGATTTTGTCGCCGGTCCATTGCAAATAAATAAAATTATACTAAGCTTTTATACTTTTTAATTGTTTTTATCATATTGTAATTCTGACAAATGCATGTTGTATACTCCCTCCGTCCCGGTTTATAAGTCTTACGCGTATCACTAGGTCATAAATTTGACCAATATAATATATTTTTATAATTTAAAAATATATCATTACAAAATAGAATAACTGAATTTCCTAATGATATTAGTTTCATAATATATTTCTCGTCTTATCTTGATTAACTTGACTACCTAGGGATACGTGTCGGACTTATAAAGTGAGACGACGGGAGTATTATTTAGTTAGCATTGTTAAGCATACAATATTTTTCAATTTTTGATTGAAATATTATTTGAGCCGCACAATTTTTTTTCTTTGTGAGATACTACCCTTTGTCAAGATGCAAAAACAACTTACATGTGGAACTAAAAATAAGTAAAAACACACGCCTCCTTGAATTTCTTACAGTTGATGATTTATATAGCTTATTTATTTTACCGTGTGATTGATGTTCTCAATTTTTTAATATTATTATTATATAGGGTAGAGACTTCAAAGTATATAGCCTAACAAATATCTTAATAGATAGGTGTAGTGTCTTGTTATGTCACCAAATATGCAGAAATTTTAGAGTATAAATTGAATAGTGGGCACTACAATTTTCCATAATCAATTGTGTGTATTACGGGTTGCAATGGATTCGGTTGTATGATAATAATATAATAATATGTTGAAAATGTATACATGTTATATAGTGAGGTAGCATTTCATATATCAACAACAAACATAGATTAACATGAGTTCATTTTGAAGACATGAAATTTAGTTATTGTATATGCTCACAACAAATCTCCAAGAGAATAAACCACAGTTCAAAATAAACTTTTACCTTGTGATTATTAAGGTTCCTCCCCAATTTATTATTAATATTACGATTCCCTGAAGATTAACATGCCCCTGCCTCTGTGTGTCTGCCGACGTTCGTGAGGTGCGGCGAGTGGCGTGGCTCAATCATGGAGGAGGGCGATCAGTGCTGCTCCGGCGGCAGGGCACATCACACATGCACTGCCGCTCCGATTCAGCATCAGAATGCAAGATCGACAGCAGAGTATACTTGCAGCTGCACAATCTCATGTCATCGCATCCTACTATCCTTACCGGACGAAACACAACGCTAACCATTTTGTTTTGTTTCCCACTGACTGCTGAATTAACTTGCACACACGACGTGAGCTAATCTGTTACTCCCAAGTCCCAATTGAATTTCTTCGAATGAACCTGTTATTTCTTTTAATGATACCAAAAGTAAATCAAGTATAAGATCTTTTGGTGTCCTGTGGAAAGATGCCAAAATTGCAAACGAAAACCAAGCAAGATATTTGGTTGCCACGATGCAAACAGAGGCCCCCAATGCATGGGACATCACTACCCTGGTGTAGCCGGCATCATGATCACCATGATATATTTCCTGGGTACAGGGAAAGAATCTCTCCCTTTTGCCCCCTTTTTGCTCTTCTCCAATCTCAGACGAGAGAATAGACTTCAGGCACCTTTTCGCAGAATCAAAATATCAAATCAATCATCCAAAAAGTTTGAGTTCAATTCTAACCCCTGCTGCCCCCAGTTAAACACAGAGCAGAAATGCCCGGCCAGAACAGAATCCTGGTACCTGTTTGGCCTTGCGTGGCCACTGTGGTCTGTGTGCATGCAACTCCCGCTATTATTCGGTCCAAGCAGAGCACTAGGCACAGCAGTCACATGATCACAACCGCCAGTTCCCGATTTAATCATCAGAAACACAACCAAAACATTTTGTCACACACCCCAACATTTCACACAGCCCTGATAAAACTAGACAATAAACCTTATCATCACGACGTAAGGTGAATATTCTGTTCCTTGGTTTCTCACTGGAGAGTGGAGGCTTCAAAAATGCTGAATCCGTTATGTCCCGGGTCATTCATTAGTAGGATTTTTCAAAATAAAAAAAATCATTGGTACGATAAATGCAGAAGTTACAAACTTAGGTGCCAGTACAAGATAGTACCCATTCCAAATCCGCGAATACATCGTTTATTGGGCTCCATCACGGCGACAAAGGCCATGTCTTCACCACCGACGACAATGACATTGACGGGCATGACGAGTCATACGGGATTTTCTCTCTCGAAAAAACCGCTCATTCGGGATTAACAAATGGGAGGATGGGGGAGGAGTATATATACCCTCTAAATCTCTGATGAAGGATGAACCGTTGTGTTATGGTAGCTTACAGGGAGCCGCGTCGGAGAAGACGACGATGAGGAGGACCGACGGAAAGGGAGGGAGCTAAGATTCAATTGACGGCAGGTCGAGAGGAACATGAAAGGCAACACAGATGCCTCCATGCACACGTATACATGGCCCCTTCCTCTTGTCCTTGATTGTTCTAATGTTTATCCTGATCGTTTCCGGGTCAAACTTCAGCTGACTTAGGGTTTGCCCACTATAAATCTGTGTTCTTATTCTTTGTTTGATCTACTTTTGCTGCGCAGTTTTACAACAAGTGGTATCAGAGCCGAAGATTTCAACTTTGATCCGCTGCTCCGGGAGACTCTCTGCTGTGCTCCCGGGGCAGCAATGTCGCAGCGTCGATTGGATCAACAGCCGTAGTTTTGCAGCATCACGCAGCTATACCGAAGTCAAGCATTGAGTTGGAGATCGGATCAAGAGACAGAGTTTCGTCGGCGTGTTCCGTGCGGCGCTTTGGTGATCCGTTCTTTGCAGTTGGATTCGGCCAGTCGCGTCATCGCGATCACGAGTCGTCGAGATCGCCGGCCCTGACCTGCTCTAGGCGGCCGTTCGTCTGCTGTTTGGATTGCTCACGTCAAAGTTGTGCGTGAGTCAGATTGGAGTACCAGATCGATTAGGAACATGTGCTTAGGCGAGAAATCCAAAACGATCAAGGAGGTCAGCTTGTGCTATTTCACGTGGCTGCAGTTCACGTGAAGATTAATCAACTTTTGATCTCCAGTTTCTACGTCCACCCGGGAACCAGGTGCTATCCAATCAAATTATCTGCTCTGCAATTTAATTTTGTAAGGAATATTCTTTGTCTTGTACTACTTTGTGCATAGATTATCTGCTTGGAGTATGATCTTTCGTTGTTGAATCGTGACACAAAGTTTTACTTATGGCAAGTTAAGATGCGAGCGTTGTTTGGCGCAAGCCGATTATGGATTGGTTAGTTTTCTGTTTGAGGTGGAGATTGTTTGATTATTGCCTGTTGAGAGATTTTATGGATGCAAATTCAAGATATTATATTGCTGCAATTACATGAACACAATTCAGAATAAAAAGGTCATGGAGGAGGTTATTTTTAAACCTGTTGGTAGCCAGCATATACTCTTACTCTTCGAGTTTTGCTGTTATACATGTGAAGGTTTTGTTTTGTTCGGTACGAGAATCAGTTAAGGTGCAAGGAGATTTGTTTTCTGCTAGATACTACAACATTCAGTTTAGTTGTCGTTGCTGTTTGAAGAGGGGTCTATTGCAGAGTTTATACTCCGTTGCATGCTGAGGAGATTCGTTCATCCGACAATTGTTCTATGAGGACAGTTTTTGACCATGTCATGAATTTTCATTATCGTCGGCAGTTTTGGTGTACGAGATGCCATCCGTGTCATATGCTCTTGCATGAGTATTGTTTGCCGAGATTTGTTCTTTGTGGCACGTTCAGATTCTATGAGATGAGTTCTTCACAATGTTATGTGCACCAAGATGTTGCACTATTGAGCTATGCGCTCGTTCATGCACCACAGGAGATATGATGACTTATGTCATTTGATGATTGGGCAGTTTCAGTTTTGGAGGTCAGTGGCACAGACTCAGACTTTATTGGGTTTTATGTGAGATCCAAGTTCCGTTCGTCTGCTTTATTGACAGCTGTGTTGTTTTCTGTACGACCTACCGTTGGTTTGCTCAATATGACTTCGAGAAAAGTTTATTCGTCCTATGGACGTTTAAAGACACAAGATTTACTTGTGCTGACTTTAATTCAGGAGTTGATACTATCTATGACTGTTATAGAGGATTCGTTTCAATCTGGAGTGTTGTTTTTCTTGTGCTCCGAATCCTAATCCTATTATACCATATATGGAGTCCTACCGGAATAAGGCATGTCTACAACTCTGTTTCGTGTCCGCCAAGAAAGAGAGTTGTTTGTCCCCCATATATAGTGTGAGAGTTAGTCATAGATTAGATTGAGAGAGATACACCAGATTCATAGCACATAGAGGGTTTGTCCTCTCGTGCATTGTAATACTCCTCCCGATTATAGTTATACGTCTTCGTGTTTCCACGTTAAATCTATGTTCTTGTTCTTTGTTTGATCTACTTTTGCTGCGCAGTTTTACAACACATCCTACATTCTCTTTCGCTTTATTCCGTCGGTACCACCTCTACTATATCTGCCCAATCTTTATTTTTCTTCCATAAAGATTCTCTTGGCAATACCTTGTCCGCCCAGCTTATTTTAATTTGTTCCATAAAGATTCTCTTGGCAAAACCATTTCCACAGATCATCTTAGAATTATGGCAGTGCCCATTGGGCTGTGGGCACAGTCAGTACTTGAATAATGCGATTTTGTAGTACGTAGCTTGTCAATTCGTTTGGTTCCATCCTTATTTTGTGAGAGATGTGTGTCCTGTCTCTCTCCGGGCAAGGTGGTGAGGATGCTTGAGTCCAAATACGTCAAAAGGAGGCCGGAGGACCCCTCGAAAAAACACAAACCGCTGTGGTTTTGGTGGTAGCAACACGCCGCCGGCTTTTCCATTGTCTCGTCTGTGTTGCGCTGCGCCCACAATATTTTTTTTCTCTCTTTTACTAGATTCTCTTGTGTCGGGTTGGGAGTGGTGCGAGATCCGGGCAGGCTTTTCATCCCTTCCATCGATTTCCTGACGTGAACCAAGCATTTGTTGTGTCCTGGAAATGGCCCGAGGGTTTGTCTGGACCTTTTTTTTAGAAATAGGCTACGGATCCCGGCCTCTGCATCGAGTGATGCACATATCCATCCGCAATTATTCAATAAACACCTTACAAAAGGAATACAAGGATCAACCCGAAGTAGACCACTAAACTATCGACAACTCGTTACACCTACAACACGGATGAAGGGGGTGACACACACCAACGCACATCATCAAAACACTGAAGACCACACTAAGCCGCCCGATAGCGACCAAGTGGCACAACCAGTACAGCTGACCCTTAGCGGCACCGATGCACCTGCTACAGAAGTCGCCGCCACCATGTTCCTCAAAAGCCATCATCTTCAGGACAGGGACCACGTATTAACCTTGTCAGGCATGTCATCGATGTCGCCACGACGCCAGACAACAAATCCGATCTGCGCGTTACCATCATCACACGTCCAGCGCCGAGACTCCGCTGCGCCGCGCCGCCAAGACTCACCGTCGACGAAGTGTTAGATGCCTCAACGCGCCACCTCTCCTTGCCCATCCCAACCAGCCGATGCTCCAAAACGATGCCCCCAGGAGGGAGAACGACCCTGAAAGGGCCGTCATTGTCCTATCCGAGAGACCCGGATCTAGGGTTTCCCCCGGAACATCCCAAGCTTGGTGACGTGACCTTCAACGACGATGCCTCGAGAAGGGAACGACGTCGTAGACGCCATCATCGTCCGCCAAGACCGCAGTATGCACGGTTTTCACCGGAGGCCGTGTCGCCCAAAACTCGCCGCTGGATGGATCTGCGAGAGTCGTCGCCATGGAGACGGACGACACCAACAGCAAACCGGTAGAGGACCTCTGGCCGCCTCAAACCGGCCTCATCTCCCATCCCGGTAGGCCAAAGCCGAGCCAAAACGGATCTGGCCGAGATCCAGATCCACGGCCGTCGCCGCCCATGGGGCCGCCGCATGCCGTCATCCAGCCAGGGAGCCGCCCTGGCCGCTGTGCCCGGTGCACTGCCTAGGACGCCCCAGTCGCGACCGGATCCGCCGCCACTTCCTCCAGCCCTAAGCCGCATGGCGTCGGGCGCCGCCACCACCGCGGCCAAGGCCGACAACAGCGACGGCAGGCTTGGCCTGCAAGGGGGAGGGGAGGGACGGCGCTAGGTTGGATTCCCCCGGCGTCGCCCTGGGCGGCGGCGCGAGGGGGTTTGTCTGGACATAATCATTTGCCATGCGCCCACGCGTAATCTGAACCGTTGATTTCGGCCATTCCACAACCAGAATTCGGCGTTGATCTTGAAATAGACGGTCTAGGATTGCGCGTGGGCAAAATCCTCGTTATGTGTGTTAGCTCGAGGGTTTGGTCCACTGTAGTTTTCTTTCACGCGGGGTTTCTGACAAAGGCAGCGACGATGATGAATAATAGAGTTTCAAATCATATCTTTTGCAGTGTTCTAACTCTGGATGATGGATCTAGCTAGGTGGTAGTTTGTTCAAGTGAGGATTGTGTGGCCGCGACAACATCCTTGCTCTTGCTCCAGCGTCGGACTGGAACTCGGGAGGTTGTTCAAGGGCGCATGCAGACGGCAGCATGAACCTGGTGAATCTAGGGCTGGGTTCCTGGTTGGAGTCAGGCATATCTGGTTTCGTCCTATGATGCCTTCAGTTTGATGGCGTGTCTGGATTACCACCCTACTCAGACAATTTCGACAACATTGGCTTTGCCGCATATCTGTTATAAAGCTGCGTCAAGGTTGGGTGAAGAGGCGATCTATCTATCTTTTTTCCTGGATAGTCGCTCCTGGGAACGGGGAGAGTGACATGTGTTGGTATCTTTCTCGAAGGTTTCTTCGGTCTGAATTGTAATTTTTTACTCAGTTGAGAGTCTTTCTTTCTAAAAGCTAAGTTTTTTTCTACCACTTGTAAACTATCAGGTGAGTGTTATGTTACTTGCTCCTTATTCCGTAAATAAGACAGGCCGGGATATCTAGGGGAAAAATCACATCAAGTGGCATGTAGGTACAAACAAACATTTGCACCAGGGTTGACTCGTTTGTTTCGATGTTGCCATGCAGGACGTACGTGCTAGCTAGCTGTGAGAACATGTTTCCTACGTACGTACGATACGGTGCTGGACGTATATGTATGTTCGTACACGTGCACATGCAGGGAACACACTGGCACGCTGTCTCGTACGCATATGCATGCACAATTGCACATGGCTCACTGCTTTTGCTACAGAGATAGTCGAGCTACCACGTAGACGTACGTATAGGTGGTAGCTAAACTACACTGGAGCAGACGAGCATATATACGTTCTGTCACCTTTGTTTCTCCATGCAGCCATGCAGGTGGGGCGAATAGCTCCAGTATGACGTTTTACTTCGTCAATTGATGGGCAACGACGTCTTTGCTCGAAATAGCTCGGGTGCGACGCCTCCTCGTGGTTGAAATAGCTCGCGTGCGACAGCCGTGCTTAACAGCATAGGACAGGTTAGGGGCTGGATTTATGTGAGCATGGTGGGACCCCCACACTTATCCACGTCAGCAAAGGACCCACAGGAGCACCTTCGAGGGTGGGACCCACCTTTTGTCGCCCTCGTCAGCTGGTACAAAACGACGTCATCCGCCGCTTCAGAGTAGCTTTCCGACCGTTGCATCCTCTCGTCCCCCTTCTTCTCCGGCGAGAGCGCGCAGCAACGCCGACGGTAGAGGTATGTCGTCGAGCTCCGCTTCCGCCTCCCGGAGTGCATGGCCGCGATTCGGTCCAGTGCCGCTAGGAAGGTGCCCTGATTGCCCACGAACGACGCCCCTGAAGCGGGAGATGACCACGAGCAACAAGAATGGCAACGCCGGGCGTGAGTATGTGACCTGCGAGAGCAAACAAGAGCTGGGGAAGGTGAGATCTGAGTTTCCCCTCTCCCAATTTCTGTTTATTTCCGCCAATTTTGGGTTTTCATTCGATTTGGGAATTAGGGTTAATATTATGTATTTTTAGGATCTGCTGCCGTGCGACCATTTCGAGTGCCTTGATATGTACATCAAGAGGATTGAAAAGGAGGGCACATCTCTACGCCCCAATTTGCCATCGGCAGTGGAGCAATTGGGAGCTACGGTGGTTGCTACGGTGAACAATGCGCCGCCCAATGCGGAGGGGCTTGCGGATGTGAAGGCCGAGTTGAAGAAGATGCACAAACAGCTAAAGAAACTTGCCGATCTGAAGAAGCAGGACAATCTAATGGCTGCAATTTTTTATTTATGTGCAATTGCTCTTAGAGTTATCTATGTGCTGATCATTAGTCATTAAACAATGTAATTAGTGTTGCAGTTAGCTTGAAATGGACAATTTATGTATTCCTAAGACTTGAAAAAATGCATCACGAATCCACCCTTTATTTGGTCTGTTTCAGTTCGTATCGGGGCACGTGCAATTTTTAGTTTAGTAAAAGAAAATAATAAACAACGGGTCGGAGAAAAGGTCAGGCCCAAGTAAAACCTAGACGGACCAAATGTTGAAAGAAGTGTTCGTCTGGAAAAAACATCCTGCACACTCTAGGACTAGGGGACTAGGCGCAGTAAACCTAGCCAGGCCCAATATTCTTACTCCCTCGAAAAAACATCTGCTACCTCTAAACCTAGCATTAGAATTTTTCCACAAAAGAGTGTACATCTACGGTAGATAATTTGTCTTAAAATTTGATGTCCACTTATTTGTGGACGGAGGGAGTATATAGTTTCTAGATACATATTGCAATGAGAGCACATTCAAATGGAGAGAAGATAGTTAAAACATCTTACATTATATTTAGCACATAGAAAATGAATGACACAGAAAGTAAATGACGGCATATATTAGCACGGGTAGCACACACTTACAACTCAAACCCTTACAACTCGAACACGGACAACTCAAACCCTTAAGCCTATTACTAAAACGGATAGTATTTGACACCGAAAGTAAATGACATGACATGAGACGGCGCAACAAGACACGACAAGGCCGAAACTAAAACAGAAAGTAAATAAAGACTTAAACTACGACCCTTCTTGCTCGCTTGCATCTTCTTGCTCGGGCGCCCCTTCTTGCTCACTTGCATCTTCTTGCTCGGGCGCCCCTTCTTGCTCGCTCACTCCGGGATGTTGTAGGGGAGCTTGTGCATATGGTTGGCGTGGGGGAAGGCGAAATGCCAGTTGGTGAAGATGTTGTGCATCGTGAAGGCGATGAACTCACAGCCGCAATAGAAGACTTACCCGAGCAAGTAGCGAGCGTCGAGCGGGTTGGCGAAATGGACCGTGAGCATCACGACGGAGTCGAGAGCGTCACGGGTTTCCTGGAGGCGGAACATTGGCCCCATGCCGGATGGGAGCTCGAGGTGTTCATAGCCGGCCTGGAGGAACTTGTGGGGACCCCGGACTAGCAGTCCGAAATACCCGATTATGCATACACAACGATCCCGTGATCAGTCTGTCGTTGCACATAATCCGAACTGAATACCAAAGTTTACATTCAATTACAGTACCGAATAAAAGTCTTACATAAATGGTCATACATACCAAGTCTTACATAGGTGCCTTCATGGGCCAAATCAAAATAATATAGCGGAAGCAAAGGTGTAGTAGACCACAACTTCTAACAACGACCCGACAGGCAGCTGACTGATGGAGATCCTTAGTTCGCATAGAAGTCACCATACTCCTCCTCGGCGTAGTGCTCCTCGTAGTCTGGCTAGGACAAAAGCCAGGGCCGAAACCAATATGAGTACATTTGAATGTACTCGCAAACTACCCCAACATGAGTATGCACTAGTTTATTTTAATTTCTAACTTTTATTTTCTTGAAACATCTCTATATCTTTATTGAAAAAGGTAAGAAGAATTTTGTAACTATCTTTGAATAAAATCATCATTTTATCTGTTTCTCCAAAAACTCCTCCTTTTCCGACCATAGTCCACCATGGTCCACTTTCCATCAACAACCTCATACCGATCCGTAGGTATAGGTACAACATTCACCACTTCATTTTCCTTTTTAAAACTCAACTATTTTCAAAACTTGCACATAGGTCAGAGTAGGGCCTCCCAACTGTCCATATCCGAGGACTCGGCTATTCGAATAGTTTTAACCCTCTGCAGAGGTAGCACGCTTTTATCCCACATCCATCCGGTAACTCATCGTGTTAGCCACGTCCCGCCATACAAGGTGTATGCGAAGTTGAGCCACCGGCCATAGCCTTTCCTTTGCTCATGCTAGTATAGGATCCTGCCCCTATGACACCTTCCCTCGACACTCAGTCCGGTTTCCCATCAGAAACCCTAAGCGTGAGGACTCATAGGTTTTTCCCGGCGACCACATGGAGAAGTCTTCAATCCTCCTCCTTATCTTTCCATAGAGTTTGAGTGAGGACCCAGGTCAGGGGAGTTCACTAACCATCCCCTCATACATAACGGAGTCATCTCCGTCGATGAGGTATCCCATACTAATAAGAGCAAATTATATGACTAAGCCTTTTCCCATATGTGGTAAATGTGGTCGCACAGAGTATCGGCTGGTTGACGTAAGTACCAAGACACACTGTGCATTTTTCCCAAAACTAAATTATCCACTTCTCCAGTTCAACACCGACATCTCGGCATTTCACATCCACACAAGTATTTCCAAGGGAGTTTTGGATAAACCAAGTTTATTTTTCCCAACCTATAATTTTATATAAACTATCTCATATTTCTACATAGGGTGGCAAAATAGTTTCCATACTTTTTGGAAAAGGTTTTATAAATCTTTGCTTTAAAAGTAAAACATGTTATAAAAGTAGATGCATGTATTTGGGGTGCAAGCTCAAAGAGTACCTTGCCTTGCTCGGCAAAGTGACCTTGGTCTTGATCTTCAGGTTCAACAAATTCCCCCTCATCGATAATTCCAGCAACGTTCTCGTCTAATCGATAAACAAACAAATACAAGAAATCACTAAACTATTCAAGCAATCATCACAACATTACAATCCTAAGTGCTCATAATAGCCACTATATATATCAAGCAATACAATTTGGTTTTCATTTAATTTGATTAACTATTATTTAGTGATGTTTTAATTATGGCAGAAACTAGTGATACATGTTTAATTGCATATCATGAGTTTTGTTTGTCACAAAAATACAAACTAAAAATCTATAGAAAGCTACTGATGTGTAGAAGACAACACAATTTGATTTGGTTTAATTGGAGTTACCAAACTCGCTACACAAATGTTTTAATCCAGTAACTTAATAATCAAGTTTTGGCTACCATATAAGTTCTGTTGCTCCTAAAATTAAATCCTTTTAGGGGCAAGTAACCAAGGCTAAATGTGACCTAACAAAATTGGTCTTAATTCATTTGGGTTAACCATTAAACATATTTAATTGTTTTAGTGCAGAAGGGTTCTCTAATTTCAACTTTATACTAAACAATTACCACTGCACAATTAATTCTACCAAAATTAGGGAAGCTAATACATCACAGTACTAAGCTAACAAAATTGGTTTGGAATTATTTGGGTTAACAGAGTATCAGAAACTGCTTGGATTGGTTAAACAATTTCATAAGCTTTTCAGAACAGTTGGATTTGATTTATTTGGATGTCTAGATCTCAAGTTATTGAATTTCTAAGTTAGGTCCAGTACTGTTTTTCAGTATTTCAATTTAATAACAGAAATTCGAGTTATGGATAATGTTCAGATTTCTGACTAGTGGGACCTACATGTCAGCGGCACTGCGCGCGCGGGGAAATTAATAAAAACCTGACGTGTGGGGTCCACATGTCAGTGACTCTTATTCTAAACGAAACGGTACGCTGCCGTTGGATCAAGATCCAGCGGCTCACGTGCGTTGCAACTCCGGCGACCAAGAACTAGCGGCGCTGCCGCACCGGCGACGGCGAGGTGGATGGATCTCTCACCTAGGGGGCTCGGGAAGTCGCGGCGAGGGTGCTGGAGAACGGCGGAGGCTCGAGGAAGGTAGTGGTGCGAGTTGTACTTGCCGGGGAGGCGGGTAGCGTCGACGGCAAGCTCCTCCGCTTCCACGGCCAACTCCCGCAGCTCCGGCGAGGTCCTGGCTCCTCCCCTGTGCACGAAACAGAGGGAAAAGCGAGGCGTGAGAGTGCGGTGAGGGTGGAGAAGAGAGTGCAGTCCAGCTAGAAGAGATAGGGAGGGTGTGGCGTCGCGGCCATGGTCGACCTTGACGGCGGCCGTGGCTGCGGCAGGGCACGCTCTCCTGGCGGTGCACAGTGAAATTGGAGAGGGGGAGAGGGAGTGAGGATGGTGTGGAGTGTCCAGAGGGGCTCGGGGTGGTTTTATAGCGCGAGGATGGTCCGCGGTGGTCGCGGAGCATGGACGGCGTCCATGGCGCTCCCGCGGGATCCTCCGCTTGAATCTGCGGCGGTGGTGCGAGGTACGTGTCGCTGTGAGGTCTTCCGGGGTCCGGGCGCGGTCTAGGAGCAGCTACGGCGAGAGGTGCGTGTCGGGGAGCTGAGAGGGGGCCAAATTTGGCCGGCGCCGTCGAGCTCACCTCGGCGGAGCAGAGGGGGACAGGGCAGTGTCGGGGCGAGCGAGAGTGCTTGAGAGCTCTCCTCTGCGGGGTAGAGGATGCAGAGGCGAGGTGCGAGCTGGAGGGGGGGGGGGGGGGCCTGGGCGCGGCGACGACGGCCACGGCGACACGGCGCGCTACAGCGAGCTAGGGAGAGAGGTAGGGGATGGCATTTTTGCCAAAACCCCCTGCCTCCTTTTTCTTCTATTTTCTTTTATTTCTTTTTCAGTCCAGCAGCATTTTCTGGAATTTAATTGGGGTACTTAAACAATTTAGAAAAAATCAAAAATATTTGTGAGGCTTCCACATAGCATGTAGTAGCTCCACAAAATTTGGTATTTCAAAATAAAATGTTTTGAATCATTTTTGTTCATAAAGTTTTAGTTATAGTATTTTGGTTTATTTCAATTGTTTTTACTTTTGAATTTTAAAATAGGTGTAAAATATTATTTGAGAGAGATAAGTAGTAAGGATGAAATGAGAGTGGTTACTATACCACTCCTCTGAATTTTGTTTGGAAGAAAGTTTAATTTCTTTGTGTGTCACTTGCCACTTCTATTTATTTCTTGTTTCCACTTTTGTTTTTGCATTTCAAATTGTTAATTCAAGCAAACAACAACACAAGCAACAAGAAATAATTACCACAAGCAACAAGCATAACAACACATATAATTTAACAAAAGTTTTTGTTGGCCCACATTTTTGGATAACATTACTGATTATAATTTGGGATGTTACAGATCCTTCCCCCTTAAAATAAATCTCGTCCCGAGATTTGCTAGGCTTCGGTACTAAGAGGTTTGGGAATTCGCTTCTAAGATAATCTTCGCGTTCCCAAGTTGCTTCTTCTTCAGAGTGGTTAGTCCACTGGACTTTGTAGAACTTGATTGCGCGTCTTCGGGTAACACGAACATCTTCTTCGAGAATTTGAGGGTCTCTCGCGATAAGTCAGGTCTTGGTTCAGGTCGATGGAGAGGTGGTCGATGTTTTTGAAAACATCAGGCTGGTCAGGAACTTCAAGACACTTCCGGAGCAAGGAAATGTGGAAGACATCGTGATAATCTCCTAACTCCGGGGCAACTCCAGTTGATAGGATACTTCTCCTCGACGAGCGATGATCTTGAAGGGTCCAATATACCTTGGCGCTATTTTCCTTTGACATGGAAACGTTGCATTCCTTTAAGGGGTGTCACTCGGAGATAAACATAATCTCCGACGTTGAAGGTGAGGTCACGGCGCTTGGTGTCAGCGTAACTCTTCTGACGGGATTGGGCAGTTTTGAGGCGTTCACGAATAAGCTGAACTTGCTCTTCAGCTTCACGGAGGGTATCTGGTCCAAACAATTTGCCTTCTCCGGTATCGGACCAATTCAGGGGTGTACGACACTTCTTGCCGTAAAGGGCTTCAAAAGGGGCCATTTGCAGACTAGACTGATAACTGTTGTTGTACGAGAACTCTGCAAACGGAAGACAATCTTCCCACTTGGAACCATAGGATAGAACACATGCGCGAAGCATGTCCTCCAATATCTGGTTCACTCGTTCAGTTTGGCCATCGGTCTGGGGATGATAAGCTGTGCTAAATGCTAACTTGGTTCGAGGGCTTCATGAAGGGATTTCCAGAATCTTGAGGTGAATTGCTGCCTCTATCAGATACAATCTTCTTAGGCACACCATGCAGGCTTACTATTCTGGAAATATACAGGTCTGCTAACTGACTCGATAAGTGGTCTTGACGGAATGAAATGGGCAACCTTGGTCAGTCGATCAACGATGACCCAGATTGAATCATGGCCTCGGTTGGATCTTGGAAGTCCGGTAATAAAATCCATTCCAATTCATCCCACTTCCACTCGGGAATTTTCAAAGGTTGAAGCAATCCAGCGGGTCGCTGATGTTCAGCCTTGACTCGCTGACAGATATCACACTTGGCTACAAAAGAACCAATCTCTCGCTTCATTCCATGCCACCAAAATCTTTCTCGAAGGTCTTGGTACATTTTGGTTCCGCCGGGGTGGATTGAATAAGGGGTCTCATGGGCTTCCTTCAGGATTAACTCCTTAAGTTCCGTGACATTGGGCACACAGATACGGCCATTGAATTTCAGCACTCCTTCAGCATCTTCGGTAAAACCGGGTGCTTTGCCGAGAGAAATCTTCTTCTTAATTCCTTCAATGCTTTCATGACCTTTTTGGGCTTCTTTGATTTGATCCATCAGGGTTGGGGCTAACTCTAAATTGGCGAGATACCATGGCTAACAAGTTTAGTCCGAAATCTTCGAACTCTTTGAACAAGGCTGGCTGTTCGGCTTGGATCAAGGCATTCAGGGTGCAAGGTTTGCGACTAAGGGCATCGGCAACTACATTAGCCTTTCCGGGGTGATAGTGGATTCCAATATCATAATCCTTGATTAATTCCATCCATCTCCTCTGTCGCAGGTTCAATTCTTTCTGGGTGAAAATATACTTCAAGCTCTTATGATCCGTATAGACCTCGCAACGATGTCCCGCAAGATAGGGACGCCACTTTAAGAGCAAGAACAACAGCAGCTAACTCCAGGTCATGGGTTGGGTAATTCTCTTCATGCGGTCGCAACTGTGGGACAGATACGACACAACTTTGCCTTCTTGCATCAGAACGCAACCAAGTCCGAGGCGTGATGCATCGCAATACACGTCGAAACTCTGGTGACGTCTGGCATAATCAATTGGGGCTGAGGTTAGTCTCTTCTTCAACTCTTGGAAACTATCTTCACACTTCTGAGTCCATTCAAATTTCTTGTCCTTCTTCAACAGTTGGGTCATGGGTTTGGCTATACTGGAAAATCCTTCAACGAACTTGCGGTAATAACCGCTAGTCCGAGAAAGCTTCGGATTTCAGTCACACTGGTTGGGGATAACCAGTCAAAATGGCTTGGATCTTCTCGGGGTCAACAGAAATTCCTCCGGCAGATATACATGTCCGAGAAATGCCACTTCACTGAGCCAAAACTCACACTTGCTAAGCTTGGCATACAGCTGGTGCTCTCGGAGAGTCTCCAAAACTAGCGCAGGTGTTCAGCATGCTCTTCTTCGGTCTTGGAATAAATAAGGATGTCATCGAGGAAAACTACCACGAACTTGTCGAGGTACTCCATGAAAATCTTGTTCATGAGATTCATGAAATAGGCTGGGGCATTGGTCAGACCAAAGGACATCACGTGTATTCAAACAAACCGTACGGTGGTGAAGGCGGTCTTGGGAATGTCTGTTCTCTGATCTTCAACTGATGGTACCTGTCCGAAGATCGATCTTGAAAAGACTCGGGCTCCGTTCATTGATCGAACAGATCCTCGATCTTGGGAAGGGGATACTTGTTTTTAATGGTCACGTCATTTAGCTGCGATAATCCACACACAGCGTGTGGTACCGTCTCTCTTGTCCACAAAAATAATGGGTGATCCCCAGGTGAAGCGCTTGGACGAACAAGTCCTTTGCTGAGCATATCTGCCAACTGCTTCTTCAACTCAACCAGTTCTTCCGGATTCATCCGATAAGGCCTTTGGGATAGGGGCTGTTCCTGGGATAAGCTCAATTATGAACTCAATTTCCCGGTCTGGCGGCATACCAGGCAATTCTTCAGGAAAACATCTCGGAATAGGTGAACAACACGGATCTCATCTAGGTGGGTCGAGCTATGCTCTCATGGCAGCCTGGTTGGGAGTGATTGGGTTCAGACACATACTCCACTTCTACTTCTTTGTCGGTGGTGATGGATACAGCTCTTCTGGCACAGTCTATTCGACCATGGTACTTGGCTAGCCAATTCATACCGAGTATGACATCTATGCCTTGGGTTCCTAGAATAATTAGGTCGGCTGCAAATTTTTCGCCTGAAATCTCAATGGCAGTATTTGGACAAAATCTCTTGGTTTCTATGGTGGAGCCAGGGATTTGTATACTCAAGGTTTTAGTTAGGAAGCCTTCTACTAAACCTCCCTTAGCGACAAACTCCTCGGTAACAAATGAATGTGTTGCACCAGAATCAAACAGAACAGTTGCAGGTACTGAGTTGACAAGGAACGTACCCAGCACAACATCTGGCGCATCCTGAGCTTCTTCAGCATTGATGTGGTGCAGACGACCCTTGACAACAGCAGCATTTCCGCGGGGTGCGGCATTCTTGCCATTACCATTTCCATTGCGGCCTTGACCATTGTTCGGTGCATTGGGGCGCTGAACATTCCTCTTAGGATTGGGGCATTCTCTGGAGTAGTGACCTTTGTTGCCACATTCAAAGCAGACAACATTGGCATTGGGGTTGAAGTTGTTGAAGTTTCCTCTGGGACGGTTATTGTCATTGGGGCGGTTGAAGTTGTTTGGGCGGTTAGGGAAATTGGGGCGTGGAGCTTGGGGTGGTCGATAGGCAGGTTTGGGGTTTTGCTGAAAGATACGAGGCTTCTGACTGCTCGAACCTTCCTGAGCATTCATCCTCCTCTTGCGACCTTCAAACATAGACTTGCGCTTGGTCTCCAGCTGGATGGCTTTGTCCACAAGTGACTCCAGGTCACGGAAGTCATGGACAACCAAAGCACACTGCAGTTCATCATGAAGCCCATTCAGGAAAACTCCATCTTCTTCTCCTCTTGTCGGTGTCTCGGAGCATACCGAGATAAGTCGGTAAACTCATCAAGATAGCCGACTACATCTTACTTCCCTGCCTCAGCTTGCGGAATTCATCCTTCTTCCTATCAATGAGTCCACCAGAAATGTGCTTCTTGCGAAACTTCTCCTTGAACTCAGCCCAGTTGATGACGTGGTCAGCTGCTGGAGAGCCTTGGTAGCTTCCCACCAAGCTCGTGCAGGTCCAGCAAGATAGTGGGTTGCATACAGCACCTTCTCATTGTCTCCTACAGCAGCAACTTCCAGATTGTTCCGATGGTGAGAAGCCAATCATCGGCTTCCAGTGGGTGAAGTCCCTTGGAGAAGGTAGGTGGGTTGGTCTTCTGGAAATCGCCTAAGGTGGATCGCTGGTTCTCGCCATTGCCATTACCACCATTGTTGTTGTTGTTGTTATTGTTGTTGTTGTTGTTATAAGCGGCTGCTGCAGGGCAGCGAGATAGCTTGCGCTCCTGCGGGCATTTTCACGTTCCTCCATGATAAGCGCGAGAAGTTGGGCGGGGGTTGGGTCCGGTGGTGGTGGTGGCGCTCCATCTGCACGACGGGGCGGCATCCTGAAGCACACCGGGTATAAGAGGCAAGGCAAAAAGTTCGACTAAGGGAAAGACGATTTCGCAAGTGGTTGATTAATTTAAGGATTATATGAAAATATTTCACACAGATCAAACAAGACAAACATACTTATATTTCACAAACATCACATCAAGGAGTTCACAACAACATCAAGCTTACAACATCACCCTACATCTAAGATACATACATCTGGTTTCCAAAAGAACCACTACTTTGACTCGACTAGCGATAGGGGTCAACCTAATCCTGCGGTAGTATCAAGTCACTCGCCTACTGAGGTGGAACCTCCAGCTCTGCACGTCAGCATCTGACTGGTAAGGTGGCTCCTCGGGATCCTCCTCCTCGTCCTCGAGAACTGCCTCGAGTGGTCCTCTCCTCGTCAACTAACTCCTCCTCGTCGTCCTCCTTGTAATCCATCTCCTCCATGAAATCTCATCGTCACTAAGGAAAGCGATGTTCTCCTTGCGGAGATCCTCGCCCTCCTCCTCCATCTCGTTGGCCTGATGCTCCATGTCCTCAATCAGCTCGTCCTGCTCTGCCACCCTCTTGCGGAGCTGGGCGATGGTCCTCCTCAGCTGGGCCCTCTTCCGAGAAGAGCGACCTTCTCCTCCAGCAGCTTCTCCTCGTTCTCGCGAATCTCAACAAGCGAGATGCGATCAAAGTGAAGCTGAACTCTAGTGCGCATCAGATCATCCTGGGTGTTCTGAAGTAAGAGCTCCATGTCCATGATGTAGCGCCCAAACATCGGGTGGCAAGGTGAAGGAGTAGGGTGTCCGTCGCTGTTGCGCCTCCCGTAGAACCGGAAACGGGAGTTCGCCAACTCCGACTTGTGCTCCTCACAAAGTCGGGCCAGCAACCTCTGTGTAGCAGTACAGAGACCGTCAACCCAGGTAGAAGCCTTGGTGGTGAAGATGATCGTCCTGGAACTGGGAGACTTGATGTTCCTGCGAACCGATGACTCGATGAGACAACTCAGTCTCCCGACTCCGTGAACGTCAACCTGAGCTCCTTTGAACTCTGGAGCAGGGCGACCTAACAGCTTGCTCAACTCGAACAAGTCATTCTCGAACGTCAGCTTGCTGTCCTTCTCAAGCTGAACGAACTCGGTCCAATGGAGTGCCATCTACAAATTTTAAGCAAGTTTTAAGTTAGTGCCATCTACATGTATCAAAATTTTAAATGTAGTGAGGCAACAAGTGAGTCGAATTTTAAGCTTAATGAGAAGTGTGCAAAATTTTAAGGTACAAGAGAAAATGTAATATTTAATGAGAGTAAAATTTTGCATAAGTAAGAGGATTAGAGATAAGCAGTTTTCGAAAATACTTCACTCCTTTCTTTTAGAAATTAATCTTTTTGGTAACATTTGTCTAACGACCATGCTAACTAAGGTTTCCTAAAGTCAGGATGGCTCTGATACCAGCTCTGTGGGGACCCCGGACTAGCAGTCCGAAATACCCGATTATGCATACACAACGATCCCGTGATCAGTCTGTCGTTGCACATAATCCGAACTGAATACCAAAGTTTACATTCAATTACAGTACCGAATAAAAGTCTTACATAAATGGTCATACATACCAAGTCTTACATAGGTGCCTTCATGGGCCAAATCAAAATAATATAGCGGAAGCAAAGGTGTAGTAGACCACAACTTCTAACAACGACCCGACAGGCAGCTGACTGATGGAGATCCTTAGTTCGCATAGAAGTCACCATACTCCTCCTCGGCGTAGTGCTCCTCGTAGTCTGGCTAGGACAAAAGCCAGGGCCGAAACCAATATGAGTACATTTGAATGTACTCGCAAACTACCCCAACATGAGTATGCACTAGTTTATTTTAATTTCTAACTTTTATTTTCTTGAAACATCTCTATATCTTTATTGAAAAAGGTAAGAAGAATTTTGTAACTATCTTTGAATAAAATCATCATTTTATCTGTTTCTCCAAAAACTCCTCCTTTTCCGACCATAGTCCACCATGGTCCACTTTCCATCAACAACCTCATACCGATCCGTAGGTATAGGTACAACATTCACCACTTCATTTTCCTTTTTAAAACTCAACTATTTTCAAAACTTGCACATAGGTCAGAGTAGGGCCTCCCAACTGTCCATATCCGAGGACTCGGCTATTCGAATAGTTTTAACCCTCTGCAGAGGTAGCACGCTTTTATCCCACATCCATCCGGTAACTCATCGTGTTAGCCACGTCCCGCCATACAAGGTGTATGCGAAGTTGAGCCACCGGCCATAGCCTTTCCTTTGCTCATGCTAGTATAGGATCCTGCCCCTATGACACCTTCCCTCGACACTCAGTCCGGTTTCCCATCAGAAACCCTAAGCGTGAGGACTCATAGGTTTTTCCCGGCGACCACATGGAGAAGTCTTCAATCCTCCTCCTTATCTTTCCATAGAGTTTGAGTGAGGACCCAGGTCAGGGGAGTTCACTAACCATCCCCTCATACATAACGGAGTCATCTCCGTCGATGAGGTATCCCATACTAATAAGAGCAAATTATATGACTAAGCCTTTTCCCATATGTGGTAAATGTGGTCGCACATAGTATCGGCTGGTTGACGTAAGTACAAAGACACACTGTGCATTTTCCCCAAAACTCAATTATCCACTTCTCCAGTTCAACACCGACATCTCGGCATTTCACATCCACACAAGTATTAACAAAGGAGTTTTGGATAAACCAAGTTTATTTTTCCCAACCTATAATTTTATATAAACTATCTCATATTTCTACATAGGGTGGCAAAATAGTTTCCATATACTTTTTGGAAAAGGTTTTATAAATCTTTGCTTTAAAAGTAAAACATGTTATCAAAGTAGATGCATGTATTTGGGGTGCAAGCTCAGAGAGTAGCTTGCCTTGCTCGGCAAAGTGACCTTGGTCTTGATCTTCAGGTTCAACAAATTCCCCCTCCTCGATAATTCCAGCAACGTTCTCGTCTAATCGATAAACAAACAAATACAAGCAATCACTAAACTATTCAAGCAATCATCACAACATTACAATCCTAAGTGCTCATAATAGCCACTCTATATATCAAGCAATACAATTTGGTTTTCATTTAATTTGATTAACTATTATTTAGTGATGTTTTAATTATGGCAGAAACTAGTGATACATGTTTAATTGCATATCTTGAGTTTTGTTTGTCACAAAAATACAAACTAAAATTCTACAGAAAGCTACTGATGTGTAGAAGACAACACAATTTGATTTGGTTTAATTGGTGTTACCAAACTCCCTACACAAATGTTTTAATCCAGTAACTTAATAATCAAGTTTGGGCTACCATATAAGTTACGTTGCTCCTAACATTAAATACTTTTAGGGGCAAGTAACCAAGGCTAAATTTGACCTAACAAAATTGGTCTTAATTCATTTTGGTTAACCATTAAACATATTTAATTGTTTTAGTGCAGATGGGTTCTCTAACTTCAACTTTATACTAAACAATTACCACTGCACAATTAATTCTACCAAAATTAGGGAAGCTAATACATCACAGTACTAAGCTAACAAAATTGGTTTGGAATTATTTGGGTTAACAGAGTATCAGAAACAAACAAGTTTAGGTTTTAAACCTTCTGTGGTATTTTAATACTACACTTTTATTATTTATCTAAATGAATTGAAACCACTTGGGTTGGTTAAAAAATTTCATAAGATTTCATAACAGTTGGATTTGATTTATTTGGATGTCTAGATCTCAAGTTATCGAATTTCTAATTTAGGTCCAGTACTGTTTTTTAGTATTTCAATTTAATAACAGAAATTCGAGTTATGGATAATGTTCAGATTTCTGACTAGTGGGACCTACATGTCAGCGGCACTGCGCGCGCGGGAAATTAATAAAAACCTGACGTGTGGGGTCCACACGTCAGTGAATCCTATTCTAAACGAAACGGTACGCTGCCGTTGGATCAAGATCCAATGGCTCACGTGCATTGCAACTCCGGCGACCAAGAACTAGCGGCGCTGCCGCGCCGGCGACGGCGAGGTGGATGGATCTCTCACCTAGGGGGCTTGGGAAGTTGCGGTGAGGGTGCTGGAGAACGGCGGAGGCTCGAGGAAGGCGGTGGTGCGAGTTGTACTTGCTGGGGAGGCGGGTAGCGTCGACGGCAAGCTCCTCCGCTTCCACGGCCAACTCCCGTAGCCTCCAGCGAGGTCCTGGCTCCTCCCCTGTGCACGAAACAGAGGGAAAAGCGAGGCGTGAGAGTGCGGTGAGGGTGGAGAAGAGAATGCAGTCCAGCTAGAAGAGATAGGGAGGGTGTGGCGTCGCGGCCATGGTCGACCTTGACGGCGGCCGTGGCTGCGGCAGGGCACGCTCTCCTGGCGGTGCACGGCGAAATTGGAGAGGGGGAGAGGGAGTGAGGATGGTGTGGAGTGTCCAGAGGGGCTCGGGGTGGTTTTATAGCGCGAGGATGGTCCACGGTGGTCGCGGAGCATGGACGGCGTCCATGGCGTTCCCGCGGGATCCTCCGCTTGAATCTGCGGCGGTGGTGCGAGGTACGTGTCGCTGTGAGGTCTTCCGGGGCCCGGGCGCGGTCTAGGAGCAGCTACGGCGAGAGGTGCATGTCGGGGAGCTGAGAGGGGGCCAAATTTGGCCGGCACCGTCGAGCTCACCTCGGCGGAGCAGAGGGGAACAGGGCAGCGTCGGGGCGAGCGAGAGTGCTCGAGAGCTCTCCTCTGCGGGGCAGAGGATGCAGAGGCGAGGTGCGAGCTGGAGGGGGGGGCCTGGGCGGGGCGACGACGGCCACGGCGACATGGCACGCTACAGCGAGCTAGGGAGAGAGGTAGGGGATGGCATTTTTGCCAAAACCCCCTGCCTTCTTTTTCTTCTGTTTTCTTTTATTTCTTTTTCAGTCCAGCAGCATTTTCTGGAATTTAATTGGGGTACTTACACAATTTAGAAAAATTCAAAAATATTTGTGAGGCTTCCACATAGCATGTAGTAGCTCCACAAAATTTGGTATTTCAAAATAAAATGTTTTGAATCATTTTTGTTCATAAAGTTTTAGTTATAGTCTTTTGGTTTATTTCAATTGTTTTTACTTTTGAATTTTAAAATAGGTGTAAAATATTATTTGAGAGAGATAAGTAGTAAGGATGAAATGAGAGTGGTTACTATACCACTCCTCTAAATTTTGTTTGGAAGAAAGTTTAATTTCTTTGTGTGTCACTTGCCACTTCTATTTATTTCTTGTTTCCACTTTTGTTTTTGCATTTCAAATTGTTAATTCAAGCAAACAACAACACAAGCAACAAGAAATAATTACCACAAGCAGCAAGCATACCAACACATATAATTTAACAAAAGTTTTTGTTGGCCCACATTTTTGGATAACATTACTGATTATAATTCTGGGATGTTACAGAACTCACGGGCGAGCTCGATCGTGGGCCTCCACCTCGATATCTCCCACACGCGGAGCGAGTTCTCTACGAACACGCCGGCGGGGTAGAATTCCTCTTGGGTCATGCGCGGTGGCCAGTAGGTGACTCCGGTGAACTCCATCTGCACCGGCCGGCATGATGTGCTTCGAGAGATAAGGGAGAGGAGAGGAAGAGGCGAGGAGATGGATCTGGCTTGTGTGGAGAGGAGAGAGGCGTAGATGTGTTTTAAATAGAGCGGAGACGAAGAGGAGGAGATGAAGAAGAGGTGTTGCCCGTTGCGATTTCTCTCCCGCGTGTACAGCGAATCTGAAAAGAGCGTCACAGGTTTTTTGAGTCTGAAAAGAGCTCTTTTTTTAGTCTGAAAAGTGTGCAGAATAGCTGTGATGTGTCGTGTCAACGCGATTCTGAATTGGCGGCGTGGTTAATGGCTGGGGTGCGACGTCCGAATGCATGCATGCGAAGACTGAGTCGAGAGCGTCACAGGTTGCATGCAGTCTGAATCGCCGCCACTACGGCAGAGGCTAGAGCGTAGCATTACGGACGCCACGAAGCCAATGACATGCGGACCCCACGGAAGATGGGCTCCCCTAATCAGTGAGTTAATACGTGGTAACAAAGTCAAGCAATCCGGTTCCCAACTGCCACCCAAATCCTATGCGTGTTGGGGCAGAAGCTAGACGGGAGCGAGGAACTCACGGACGACACGACGCCCATGACATGCGGACCCCACGGAAGGTGGGCACCCCAATCAGTGAATCAATCCGTGGTACCCTATGCGTGTTTGGGTGGAAAAACTAGGCCGGCCAATCAGAGCGCAGAACGCTAGTCTCGCGGATCGCCCTGGCTCAGCGGATCTCAACCGTCATCGCTAGATTCTCGTCGATCCAACGGCCAACGGGTGTTCTTCTAGAAGGTTTGGCCTAGATTTGACAGAACTTCCAAATGAGCATAACTGATTAAAAAAAATAAAAAAAAGAAACCAAGGCACATGGTCTTGTAATGTCATATAGTAACGAGAAAAATATATAAGTATGGTTTATATACATTTTTACGGAAAATCGTTAAATCAAGTGAGCAATCCCGAACACTTTCAAATGAGCATAACTAATTTAAAAAAATCAAAAAATGAAAAACCAGCGCACATGTGTGTCTTATGTCATATAGCAACGAGAAAAAAAAATATAAACATGGTGTACATACATTTGCACGAAAATGCCTTCACTGAAATGTGAAATCTTGAACAGAGTAGTATGGATTTCAAAGTATAAAGTATGGTTTCAAATGAGCATAACTAATTTAAAAAAAATCAAAAAAAAATGAAAAAACCTGCGCACATGTGTGTCTTATGTCATATAACAACGAGAAAAAAATATAAACATGGTGTACATACATTTGCACGAAAATGCCTTCACTCAAATGTGAAATCTTGAACAGACTAGTATGGATTTCAAAGTATAGAGTATGGTTTCAAATGAGCATAACTAATTTCAAAAAAATCAAAAATGAAAAAACCAGCCGCACATGTGTGTCTTATGTCATATAGCAACGAGAACAAAATATAAATATGGTGTACATACATTTGCACGAAAATTCCTTCACTGAAATGTGAAATCTTGAACAGAGTAGTATGGATTTCAAAGTATAGAGTATGATTTCAAATGAGCATAACTAATTTAAAAAAAATCAAAAAATGAAAAAACCAGCGCACATGTGTGTCTTATGTCATATAGCAACGAGAAAAAATAAATAAATAAATAAATAAATATGGTGTACATACATTTGCACGAAAATGGCTTCACTCAAATGTGAAATCTTGAACAGACTAGTATGGATTTCAAAGTATAGAGTATGGTTTCAAATGAGCATAACTAATTTCAAAAAAATCAAAAATGAAAAAACCAGCGCACATGTGTGTCTTATGTCATATAGCAACGAGAACAAAATATAAATATGGTGTACATACATTTGCACGAAAATGTCTTCACTCAAATGTGAAATCTTGAACAGACTAGTTTGGATTTCAAAGTAGAGAGTATGGTTTCAAGTGATTTCAATGTTTTTGAAAATATAAAATTGTGAACACCTCACCAAAGCTTCATTTCGGAGCGATTAAGATAGATCTGGGCTTACTTTTTCATTTTCATGTTTTGAACTTTATTTATTTAGGATCTGCAATTAAACCATTATTATGTAAAAATAAATAAATAATATGAAGATTAATTCAATAAATTGTGAGACTTTGGAATGACACTTAATATGTAGAATGGATGTCTAGGAAATCTTTTTGGCTGATTTAGACAAGGTCGAAAAAAACTTGCTTAGAAATGGGGCCGTTTACCCTACCTTTGGAGCTCCTTTCTAGCACATTTTCAGAAGTTAGCAACATGACTCGGATTGATGAGCATTTAGATCAAACAAAGTGCATAACAGTGTGAAATCATTGCAACATCGAATCTTAGCATAACACAAGTGCCACAAATGTTTGAAGTTTGGACCAAATTTGAATTTGAACCAAATCTGAATTTATTTTTACAACAAATCAAATCAAACCAAATCTGAATTAATACAACGACATCATTCCAACTTATTATAACAAATCAAATCAAGTTTATTACAACATCACTCTATTTGTTTTTCCTCTTATTACCACGGGCACCACCGGATATCTTCTCCTTGTCAAGTACAGCAACCAACTTGTTGATACTCCTTCTTTTCTAACCAACACCACTAGGCCTACCATAAGCACGTCCAAGAGGTTCAGTTTGGTCCAGTGCATCCAGAAGAGGTCCAGATTGCTCATGTTCATCCAGAAGAGGTTCAGTTTGGTCCTGTGCATCTAGAACAGGTTCAGTTTGCACCTGGTCATCCATAACATGTTCAGTTTCCTCAGGTTCATCCAAAACAGGTTCAGTTTGCACCTGGTCATCCAGAACAGGTTCAGTTCTTCTCTTCTTTCTGCTACCACCGGCTCTTGTTTTCTTCTGTGGCCAGGATGGTTCAACAACAATAGGTGGGCCTTTTGCTGCATGCTTCTTTCTGAAAAATAAATCATATTACTTGGTTAGAATGAAACAAGCAGCAAAAACAAAAAACAACAAAATTAACATACCTTGGCTTTGGCTCAGCATAGAAGCATTGTCTAGAACCTTCTCTATGCCCAAGTACCTCACACCTCTTGCATCTATTTTTGGTACCTTTCTGAGGCCTTTTTGGCTTGTCATCATCTTTCTTTTTCTTACTACTTCCACCTTTCTCAAACCAAGCTTTGAATCTGCTTGCTTTGGGCCTTCCAGCCTTTCTTTTAGTGAGGGGTGGACACATATCAAATTCAAAGTCCTCCTCAGGCCACTGGGTTTGGTCTGTCAGTGGTGGAATTGGATTTGCATATGCAGCCCTGAATTTTTCGACAGAGTAATAATCATCCAAATATGGGTGCATATTTAACCTGGGTTTAGATGCCAAAAAAATTATGGCATGCTCACATGGTTTCCTAGTGTGTTGCCACAGGTGCATTCATGCAAATCAGTGTCAACAACATGCCTCTTGCCAGTGTTTGTATCTCTAACTTCAGCACCCCACAATGAAGATTTCTCAACAGATAGATGTGAAAGCTTTCTGCTCCTGTTGACCACTTGTTGGACCACTGCCGGAAGCTTATCCCCTTCCAAAATGTCACCAATTCTTTTTATCAATTCAAACAAGCGCATGATCATGACCCTGATTTGGTCCACCATGTCATGCACAGGCAAGTTTTTCATCTCCTTGATCCTGTTGTTGAAACTTTCTGCAAAGTTGTTGTTGATATGATCACACTTGATTGCAGTATTAAAGCCAGACCTATACCATAACAGAGAATGGTGGGCTTACAACCATGAATCAAAATCATTCTCAGCACATGCTGCCTTAATCTTACCAAGGTGATATGAATGTGTCTGTGTGGTGTAAGCTCTTGCTGCTGGCCACATGCGCCCAAATTCTTCTCCTCTGTATTTTGTTATCAAATTCATCCACAGATGGCCAAAACACTCCCTCTGCTCAGCGTGAGGAAAAACAATCTTCACTGCCTTTTCTAGCCCTTTACATGCATCGTTTCAACTGAATCATGAACCATGTCCATGATGCCTCTGTCTCTGACTGAAACAATCCAATGGCAATAGGAAACATCCAGTTGTGTCCATAAGGAGCATTGCATGCTGCCAACTGACCATTCCAGTTCCAGTCAAAAACGATGATTCAATGCTCAAATATGGACGACACCCAGCTTTAAATCCATCAATGCAAGGCTTTAAACACATAATTTTTTTGCTGAAATAAACCTTGCCATCCTCCTTTATCTCAGTATCTATCTCCATACTATTGCCAGGTGGCCTCTTCTCCACCTCTGCTTTAAAACTATACAACATCCTAAATGTATTTGCCCAATCACCATATAATGATTTCATTGCCCTTTGTTTTGCCTTCCACACTGTGGTATATTTCAGCTTAATGGGATACATTAATTCATGGTCAAGTTTAAGTTTTTTTACTGTTGTGTTTGGTGTCTTGGTTAAAATAGGAGTAATCTTTTGTGTAATCCAAAGCTGTGATGTCATTTTTGAAACAAACTGTGAAGTGCTCATACATGTATGCTCATTTGGGATTTGATTTACCCTAATTATATGCCCATCAGGCTGTCGTCTAGCAGATATGTACCACTTGCAGGGGGTCTTACCATCTCCCTCAAAACCTTTGCACTTAGCATAAAATTTCCTTCGATCAGTCCACATAGTCCTAGCCTCAAACTCAAGTCTCACTGCAAAGGTCTTGAAAGACATCCTAAACTCATCCATGTTTGGCCACATCTTCCCCACCGCAATGACAGGGTTCTCTTTGTCATACAAACACACCAGCTCATCATCATGTGCATCATCTACATCATCTGCAGCTTCTAACATCAACTCTCGATCCACTTGTCCCTCTTGTCGAGGGACTGAATTTGTGTTACCACCAGCATGCAAATTACTGTCATCCTTCGGCTTATCTTTCTCATCAACTGGAATTCCAAACATTTCGGCCATCTTAGTGTCATCTATTGGTGCAATGACCAAATCTGTGCGTTCAGCTATTTCTACTAAATTCTAATCAACAACAACCCTCGTACCACCAGGGCATCCCTGTTCTGCTCCCTGTTCTGCTTCTGCACCTGCAGCAGCCCCCGTTTCTTCTTCACGTACCACTGTCAATTCAGGAAGCATTTGCAATAACAACTATTTCTCTGCTGTCCACTCAGCATCTACCATCTGTGAAGCCCTCTTTGATGCAACATAACCAACCATGGAATTTGGGTTCAAGTCAATGAACTCTGCCTGAAAGGTTACTTTTTTGCTTTCCCAACCGTCATGTCGATCAATTTCATTAACGATATCTTCTCCATCCTCAATTCGGAGGTAAGTGTTTTCCCTATCAGCATACCGTAGCAGTCTCACCTCCTGCTCTGGACCCCAAACTTCAGTCTCCCCAATATTCTCCACCAAATTCACCACTGCCTTCTCCTCCAAGCCCTGAAGTAATTGCGGATCAATTTCGTGTTGTCCTACTTCCCAAACAACTGTCGTGTCTCTCTCAATGTTTCGAACGCTACCATCACCTAGCTTAGCCTTACAAGGAAAGAATTCAATGGTATATTCGAAGCGGATGTCAGCATCCGCATCTCCCCTGTCAATGGCGGACGGGCGGGAAGCGGCAGTCAGCTATGGGAGCAGGGGACGAGAAACAAATCGAGCTCAACATAAGTTAGAAGGGGGATGCGCATTACTGATTTGAACGCACTCGGGGCGGCATCTCAGTCAATCAACGCGCACGGAGCCAAAGACGAAATTGCTCTTCTTACCTGCCTAGCTCAGGGCTGAAATTGCTCTC
Organism: Poa pratensis; assembly: GCA_947311845.1. Lineage (NCBI taxonomy): Eukaryota > Viridiplantae > Streptophyta > Magnoliopsida > Poales > Poaceae > Poa > Poa pratensis. Next base: position 25,947,424 of record CAMZMU010000041.1, on the reverse strand, counting down.
GTGCGCATTACCAGGTCCTAGGGATGCAAAAATCGTGCATTTAGTTGCCTGGCCCAGCCCGCGTTCCTGCATCTGCACGAACCTTAAAGCACACTGGGCCTGGCTGAGGAGGAACGGTCGAATCGGCCGTTTTAGTTGGGCCAGGCTGAGGAGAGCCACGCGTTCCTCAAAGTCGTGCGCGCTGGGAAGCGGGAGACGCGACGCTTCGCGTTAACTCCCCACTCCAGTCACCGCTCTGTCGCTTCTCTCTCTCACCTCTCGTCTCAACTTCTCCGCCTCACCGCCCCACCGCAATAGCCGGCTGATGTATGTAAAATGCATACATGAACTTTGCACTTTATCACTTATATTCTAATCATATTTGCATCATATAAGGGTTATACCACTGTTATTTAATGATTTTAGGAATTAAAATAATTGTTTCCTATTTTTATGGAATTAACCCTGCGCAGGCAGAAAACCCTATTTCTTTCCTTTTATGTTTCAGGGACCCAAACGTCGTCATAAAATTCTGGAAAAATACAGAGGTCGTTATTTTGGAAGGAAGAAGACGTAGGAGCGAAGGAATCAAGCAAACGGAGCCCGCAAGGAGAAAAGGGGGTGGCCCACGTGGCCAGGTACTGTGGCCGCGTGGGGCCCACTCATTTGGGCCTCGTGGCTCCGTTGCCGTCAATCTTTCGTCCACCGACTCCGTCTTGACCTAAAAACGCCGAAAAAAAAGGTTCCCTGACGTTCTCTGGAAGGAGGTGGCGGAGAAACACAGAACCACGAAACAGAGAGTCAGAAGGCTGCCGCCGGAGAAGATCGGAGGGGGGAAACGCCGCCGGAGTCACCTCCGGAGGGCTCCACCCCCTCCGGCGTGTTCATCATCAACATCTACAGCAAGAACATCTCCACCATCATCACCATGATGAAGGAGGAGTAGTCCACCCCCTGGATTTGGGTTTGTGGTGGTAGCTTATGTATCTCTCCTCTCTTTGAGCTTCACTAATTAGTACAGTATGAGCTGCTGAACATGATTACGGTCATCTATGTAATACCTTTGTGGTGAATATTGTGGTATGAGATTATTTGTTATGCATTTACTGTTGTTGGAACTTTTATGACTTGTCATGCTTTGATAGAATATTGTTCTTTAAGAAGTATGATGTATGTGGGTACGGGATGGCCGATGTGACACGGCATAGGTATTGAGTGACACGGTACCGCCCAACATCCTTTATCCGGGGGTAAAAAGGAAGAGTATGATGTGGGAGTGACAACAACCATGCTAGCCTTACGAGGGTGACCTAACAACACAAATGAGTACTTCTTTCAACTATGTGTTTTAGGACATATAGCCGTTATAAAAGCTAACATTAAAACATGACAATTGTGTGTACTTTATGTATAACACGATAATCACAGAAGATGAGGGAGAGAGGATTAAGTGAACCCATGAACCCATGTCCATTGTTCCTATAAGAGAAAACTTTTGTCTTGTCCTTTTGCATTGAAGAGGATTGGGACACTTTTACATTCTTGCTTGGTTACATTAAACTTCCATCCATCAAATCAACCACCTTATTCTTTAAACTTGTTTAGTGCATAATTAACTAAAACTTGTGACACTTTAGTTGTAGGGAATAGATAACTTTTCCTTCTTGCTCATGCGGATCGATACCTTAATTCCACATTGAGAGGTGCTACAGTGATCCCTTGCTCTTGGGGGTTATCACCGGCCCTCGGCGGCCGCCACGTCGCCCCCTTGGCGAGGACCCGCATTCCCGGTGGGTGCACAGCGTCTGGGCCAAGCAGATGTCGACGGAGGAGCTTCGACGCCACATCCAGGCTCCATCCCCAATCTGTAACAGGGGGCCATGGCTGGCCGCCGCATCGGCCGTCGCATCGGTGGCGGGGCCATCCACGGCGCAGTGGCCGCACTGTCCTGTTGTGCATGCGGCGGAGCCGACTGGAATAATGGTCGCGCCGCCATTCGTTGCCATCACTATGCCCGGCTCCTCGACCGGACCACGGCACCGCCTCCACCACCTTCAGCACCTACATCGCCAGCGGCGCAGCTACCTTCTCCACTTCCAGCACCACCGTCTGCATCGCGGGTAAGTTTTGATCTATCAACCTCATGACGACTAGGGTTTAATGTTCGATTTGGGTCTTCTAGGTCCTCAATCGACGTGTCCATATGCTAGATTAGTGTAGTACATCTTAGATTGATGCTTAGATGTTCCGATCTACTCGCCGATGTGGTAGGTTTACAAGACAGATGCCATTTTTTCAAGATTTGGGGTTTTTTGTGCCCCAAAATCGACATGTTCTTGAGATTGGGGGTTTTTTGTGCCCCAAAATCGACATGTTTTTTAGATGTAACCTGACGGACGTCTCATTGTATGACAAGGTACTCAAGGTCGACCCTGATGGACCTCCCCCAGGCTTCTAGCCTCTGGTGCCAAATCCCGGCGTCATTGGCTTCAACAGCAGGCTGAAGAAGCCATTGTTGCTTGGTAGGGAGGAGGAAGCGCAGGAGCTGCTGAAGGTGGTGAAGGGGAAGAAGCCCAAGATCGGCCACAAGCTCAGAGAGTGCCTGCCTCGCCGCTTCTACCTGCAGCTTGACCATGAGGACCTGCACATGCTGCTGATCCCCAAGGCTTTCCATGCCAGCTTGAAGGCGTGGCTGCTGATCCCCCTACCTCGCGTTATCGCCATCGGCGCCTGCAAGTACTGCGACGAGCATTGCCAGGTCCAGTACTATAAGGACACCGACGAGACAGTGATCGGGAGGAACTGACCGCAGGTCGTCGAGAAGTACAGCCTCCAGCAGGGCGATGTTGTAGTCTTCAAGCTCACCGCCATGGGCTTCAAGATGGACATCTACAAGCACGATGGGTCCACGGCGAGGTCCTACGCTTGCCCTGAGCACGGCTAGTTCCAGCGTGCGAAGGTAAGTACATTTTGATCAGGGGCATCATGTGATGCCCCTAATAGTGTTGATCAGGGGCATGGGATGCCCCTACTAGTTGTTAACCCGGGCTTAGAATGTCCATAACTTGTTTTGATCAGGGTGGGTATGTCCCTTGTTAGTTCATCAGGGTTTTCATGTCCCCTGATGTGATGTAATTATGGTCTGTGTGCACTTGAAACCTCTAGCTTGACTAGTTATGCTGCTTACCTTGCTGCTTGTGTTAGTCGGTGGTAAGATCACCATGTTTGAAAGTTGTGAGGATTAGAGTAAACTAGCATGCAACCAAACACTGGGCTTTGCACCTAAACACCCCACAACCAAGAATGCGGGAAACCAAACACGAAAATGCGAAATAAATAGGCAAAAAAGAAAAACGAGGCAGGCAACCAAACGGGGTGGAGATGTTGGATCGGGCAGCGTTTCTCTGGGGCTAGGCCCAAGTGAGCCACGGAGAAGAATGGCCCAAAATCCATGCGAGCAACCAAACACGCCCCTAAAAGCAGGTGTAGTTTGCATCTGCCTTAGCAAAAAAATGTTGTAGAGAACCAAACAATGGGTAGTAGGAACTCGTACAAACACATGTAGACATTTAATCATGTAGAACCCAAATGGACGCAGCATGCATCAAGCCAACATATCACAATTACGTGATGCACTCTTATTACTTGATTGCTTTATTTGCAAACTAACTACCCTAGATATTGGAGTAAGTCATCATTTTTCCGTTTTTTAATTCATCATCATAGATCCTTGACTGCTCTCGTCTTATTTGCTCCGCTCACTGTTCTCTCCTTTACCAATCGTTCTCTCCTTTACCAATCCAGTTTCGAAAACTAGACAATGTCATTTCAAATTTTGTTCTTCTTGTTTTCTGCTCATTGACTAGACGAGATGCCCAAAAGATAATTTTGTCAAGGTTAAAAAAGAACTAACACTGAAGTAATAACATTTACCAACTAGATGATCCAACAATTTATGATTGATAGTGATCTAATTATACTAAATATTTTTATTTGTGTACACTTGGTGTCAATACTATCTCAAGTAGGCATTCTAATCGACAAACCTACATCATAGAGTCCTTGCGGCTATTTTTTGCAGTTTCAACAACATTAATCAACCAAGTAGTTGCATTGATAATATTAAATTATGGATTTATTATACAACCCTATTATTACAAGTACACCAACACTAAATCATAATTATGTTATGTAATTAAATTTTTTTATTTTTCAAAGGAAGTATATGCCATTTTTTTTTGAACTGAATTAGAATGAATACAACCAAACCATAGAAAGTTTAGAAAATCCATTCATATGGAATAACTCGTGTTTTTATGATGTATACTTATATGTGTATGTGTGAACACGTATGGGTGTGTGGGCCCCTTTCTTAACTAGTTAATTGCCCGTGCGTTGCAACGGGGGCACACATATTGTACCTTTTCAACATAAATTGTTCCTAATTATTCTTAGCCCCTCTCTCTCTTATCATACACAATGATTGAAGGAAAACAATAAAAAATAAAAACTTAACCTTGCATATTGATATGAAAAATTGTTAAGAAACCACCGGCAAGATTTTAGTTACCATCGCTCCAGGCTGATATTATGTTCAAACTCCAGAGTATAGTTTATGACAAGGCACCAGAGTATATGTTCAGATTGGCACCAGCGTATCATAAATTGATGGATCTTAACACCAAGCTCACAAAGAGATAGTACCTTGGTTGATATGTATTCACAATAATTTCATATATCTTGTTTACAGTTTACTCTCTTCGACACATCGATCTGAAGATGCCAGTCGAGTTACCCATGTACCCTCATGTCATGTACGCCCTTCGTCTCCACCTTTCATGATCTACAAGCGAAATAATAGGGGAATGGTTACATATGTAGTGAGGCCCCTAGTTTAAAGAATATTCATGTATATTATATGACAAGGCTGATTACTTTGTGCACATTTGTTCTTGAATAAATGTTTGGTACCATGTAAGGGCATGAATATATGAGATCACATGATTGTGCTAACGAAATTATGCCATATAAGTAGTTGTCCGAACGTTTCAGAGCATATCTATAACATAAAAATAAACAATCTCCTATCCAATCCCATGGCTTTTCATATCTAACAACCCATCATCCTAATATTAAGATCTCGCTTCACAGTTATCACTCAATCTGGAAACTCTGCATTTTATTCTTGCAAAACACACTTAAGATTTCATAAAAATATGAGTTCTAGGACATGGAAACTCTACATTCTATTCTTGGGAGAAGTGGTAGAAGATAGGTACAGAATTACAGCTAAGGAAAATTGAGTTTAGGGTTTAGCCTCTTGATTAGTTTGAATCAAGGAAGATTCAATGACAGTACAATGCCAATGGCTCAAAGTAAACAAACCAACATCATAGATAACCTGCACTTAACAAAGAACTCTGATGGAAATGTAGATTTACCAATATCTATGTAACCCAATCCTAATTAAGCTTGAATGAAGGCGTGCATGGTGATCTACACAAATCACTTTCCGCGATTCATTGGACATATTTAATATAACCCATGGAAGAAAGTAGGTTTTCCCTATGCAACATACGTAACCTGTTGTACGCAACTAAAACCTACTCCCTCCGTTCCAAATTACTTGGCACACATTTATCTAAACATGGATATATCTAGACATTAAAAAAGTATAGATACATTTATATTTGGATAAATCTAAGTCAACTAAATTAAAACGGAGGGAGTATATAATAAATATCGCGTTCTTGACTACATTCTATTAACCAATCATCCTGACAACAGAAGCCTGATTTATTATTTGTCGGGTTAACAGTGGGCAATGCAAAATAAAATAGGACAAATGGTTCACTAAAGCAGGGCTGATCCTCATGATGCATCATCTTTGCTGGATCATTTTTTCAGAATTGCGACATCAATTTTTCAGAACCAGTCACTACAATTCTACCAAAGTTAAGTTCTGAATACCAAACAGAAACTCTAGTTTGTTTCCTTACCTTATATCATTACCTAGATTAATCTACAATGCGTAAAAACCAAGGATGTGAGGTTGTAGCTACCAAGTAAATATATATCTTGTGAAATGAGATTCATTTGACATAAAAAATGCGGCAAATATAAATGGGTAAAATTCCTCATGACTTGTGGCAAGTTAACTCTCACGAGATGAAATTTTCAACGCTATTACCTCTTTGTCGACAATGCCCATATTCAAAAGCTTCTTGATTCCAGATTGATATACTGGAAAATACTAAAATGGCCACGAGCCATAGAGACAGAATGAGCTGGTATGAACTTCTCAAGATAAAGGACAAAGAGCAAGTTCATGAGCTACTCCGTGTGTCCAGCAATTGATCTTTCTAAAGCTAACAGTTGGAAAAGAACGGCAGACTTCCTTGGTGTCCTTTATAGCGCCTGAAACAGCTGACTTGCTACTGTTTGTGGTAGACAATTCAGCGATAAGAGCAGAGCAGTCATTATTTTGTGAAGATGACACAATTTGTTCAGATCCTCCGCTAGGCAGCATGCAGTATGGGAGATTAACGAAGAAGTAGACAACGCGCGTGCTCCCGATCGTATGCATTCCACGCCGCAGTGTAGGACAGAAGTAGATACACCTTGTTCAGATCCTCCGCTAGGCAGCATGCAGTCTGGGAGATTAACGATATACTCCTATTTTGTTCGGGAGAGATGGTGTTATGATTGTTTGCTCGGGGGAGGCGTATGTTAACATGAAGGAGATTAATTTCGTCCTGATTTTTCAGCTAGTACGTGATTTGCATCCCGTTTTTTCTTTCTGGGCTGGGCCAAGGGGTGGTCGATAGAGGGAGGCGGGATCCCTGGATTACCGCGAGCGATAGCAGAGTTGACTGTGCAGGGGATTTGTGCAGGGGATTTTAATGAAGCTATCTCTCAAGAGGAGCAGCTCGGTGGCAATCCAAGGAATGAAGGAAATATGCTTGCTTTCAGGGACTGCCTGGTGGAGTGTGGACTGTCTGACTTGGGTTACAAAGGCTACCCTTATACATGGAATAACAACCGTGTGGGTGAAGCAAATGTGCAGGTGCGGCTGGATAGAGGAACGGCGACTGCGTCGTTTCTTGCTATGTTTCCGCTCACTCAGGTTGAGCACATTGTCACGGAGGAATCTGACCATATGGCGCTGCTGGTCAGAGTGCTTGCCGATGCTCCGGCTAGGGCCGGACAGATCTCACGTGGCTTTATGTTTGAGGAGATGTGGACAAAACATGAAAACTATGATGATATGATCAAGGAGGTGTGGGAGAAGAGATCCGGGGGTGAGCCTGGGATCACCGGGCTATGGACCCGACTGCGGGGCATGGCTTCCGATATGCGCGCTTGGAGTTTTGACACGTTTGGTTCGGTTAGAGCTGAACTGAAATCTCTCCGGAGCAAGCTACAAGATGCTAGGACTAACTCACTGACCACTGGGTCGGTGGAGGAGGTTAAAGAGATCGAACAAAAACTTCATGACATGTACGGAAGGGAGGAAATTATGTATCGACAGAGATCCCACCAAGAATGGCTGAGAGCGGGCGATCGCAATACCAGATACTTCCAAAACCGTGCGTCTCATCGGAAACGCAAGAATACGGTATGTGTGCTCCGTAGGGATGATGGTACTCTCTGTATACAAATGAAGGCATGCGGGAGATGGCACTGGCCTTCTACCAACAGTTGTACACTTCTGAGGGATCTGTGAATTCGGAGAGGATTACCCAATATATTGATTCCTTTGTAACTAATGACATGAATAGGGCCCTCACAGGAGGGTTTTCTGACTCGGAAATAGAGACTGCTCTATTCCAAATGGGGCCACTAAGGCTCCTGGACCCGATGGTCTTCCAGCTCTCTTCTATCAACGGCACTGGCCGTTGCTGAAATCATCGGTTTGTAGGGCTGTTCGAGATTTCTTGGAAGGGAGGGACTGCCCCCCTGATTTTAATGATACTATTCTTGTTCTGATTCCGAAAGTAAATCATCCAGAATTGCTCTCTCAGTTTCGGCCGATTAGCCTTTGCAATGTCTTGTATAAAATTGCCTCGAAGGTTGTGGCTAATAGGCTGAAGAAAATCCTCCCCATTCTTATCTCGGAGGAGCAAAGTGCTTTTGTCCCGGGAAGATTGATTACAGACAATGTCCTGATAGCCTACGAGTGTGTGCATGCCATTCGGAGGAGGAAGAGGAAGAAGCCTTTGTGTGCCGTTAAACTTGATATGATGAAGGCGTACGATCGAGTGGAGTGGTGCTTTCTGGAACAAATGATGTTGAAGATGGGTTTCTCTCAGCGGTGGATCGACATGGTTATGAGATGTGTCAAATCTGCCAGGTTTGCGGTGAAACTGAATGGAGGTATCTCGGATGGTTTCTTGCCATCAAGAGGGCTGCGCCAGGGGGACCCTATTTCCCCCTACTTGTTTCTGTTCTGTGTGGAGGGGTTCTCGGCCCTCCTCCGGCGAGCACAGCAGGAAAGGCAGCTAGCGGGTGTGAGCTTTGGAGTTGGTGGGCCTACGATTACACACCTGTTGTTTGCCGACGACAGCATTGTTTTCCTTGAGGCAAGTGAGGACAGCCTTGCTGCGCTCAAGAATGTGCTGTCAGCGTATGAGGAGTGCTCAGGCCAACGTGTCAATAAACAGAAATCTTCCATCTATTTTGGCAAGGGATGTCTTGAGGAGAAGAGGGAGGAGTTAAAGGAGGTGATCAGCATTTCATGTGAGGCGCTGTCTGAAAAATATTTGGGACTGCCGACTGTTGTGGGGCGTTCGAAGGATGGTGCCTTTCAACATATACCAGAGCGTTCACGTGGGAAGGTCCAGGGGTTGAAAGGGCAGGGGATGTTGATGGAGGGGAAGTCGACCATGGTGAAATCGGTGATGCAAGCTGTGCCTACTTATCCCATGGGGTGTTTCATGCTGTCCAAAAAGATGTGCACAACGCTGACCTCCATTACGTCGAGATTCTGGTGGGGGGCTGAAGATGGGAAGCGCAAGGTCCACTGGATTGCATGGGATAGAATGTGTGTCGCCGGAGCGGCCGTCGGAGGACGGGGGATCAGACGCAGCGCCGGCGAGGAGGTGGATCTGCGAGCGGGCGAAAAAGTCGCCTCTCCCTACTGTAGCGGAGGAAAGGAGACGTCCAAGGGCTTGACCTCTACTACCAGGAAAGGTATGGTTTTATAAAAATTAATAGATTGATTAGTAGAGCTTCTAATATCATACTGAAACCAAAGGTTGTGTCAAATTGGGAGGTATTTGAGTTTATAGTATGTTTTCTCGATTTCCTGTGAATTTGTTTGTGTAGCCACGAAGGCCATTACTGAAATCTTGCTCACTGTGACATTCTCAGTGTATCTAACACATGGAATTAATTATCTGCAGATAGGCTACCGCATTTTTAAAATCATGCTAGCTGGGGACCTGTTTATTACACCTTTTGGAATATCTGATGCTTTTAAAAATTTATGTAACTATATAAAATGCAAATTGCTTGATGTTGCTGCTGGCAGTATAGATCAGTGCATATTGCGTGATGTCGCTGCTCGACAGTGCTAATCTGTTTCCTGACAGATTAGGACTCAATCTTATTTTCTATTTTGCTCAGCTTGCCTGCTGTGTACTCCCTCCGTTCCAAAATAGTCTACATTCTGGCTCCCTAGTAAGTTCTAAAATACTCTACATCTTGGCTGGGACCCACGTAGTACTTATTAAGACGAGAGAGTAAATTGCATGGGGAAGTACTACTTGTATGCAAATTGCATGGCTAACATTAATTAAGCTATTGGTAATTGGTATGAACGCTTTGTTTTCTGTGATCAATTAATGCACTGCATGCTTGGTGTGCCTAAATAATACTAATAAATGTTTCGCTAATTTGACTGAATTTTTCTAGGATGTAGGCTATTTTGAAATGGAGGGAGTATATCCTTCATCTATTCATTGCTACTATTTATTGCAGAACTAATATAACGACACAAAGAGATTTCCTGATGTAGCAGAACTTAAAAGGGTATGTCTCTTTCTTTCTTTGTTTTCCTTTCGAAATTATTTTGATGTTTTCTGCTATAGATGAACGTTTCTGCTGGAAAATAAATAGTGTACCTATTAGGATAGCTAACGGTGAAGTATTTCAAGCACATGTGAATTCTTTGAAGTATCTAACTTGGCTAAGTTGTTGATCCTACCTTTTGATTTTACAGTCAACCGTCTATAATTTTTAGAAGCACTGAATATTGCAGGTTAAGGTCAGGAAGATTATAAATGTATATTTTACAATGTTCATGTCTTCCCTTTCTTCAATTATATGCATGAGTCAAGGGATAAGTGAGTTGCTTCAGTTACATCAGCTGTAAGGCACTCTAAATAATTAGATTTCTTCACCGCTGTATTATTTAACTCGAACCTGATGAGCTTATGGCAATTTCATTTTCAGACCAAACCAGTTTTGTGTGATGTGCTTCTGGAATAGCTAAGAGTCTGGCGTGATCTCTACTTGGGAACAAAATGGGGAAGGGCCTACAGGTCAAAGAATCATCTGTTGTTCTTCTAGAATCAGGTAATTCTCAAAATCAGTTGACCAGTGCGTGATAACATACAATCTTCTGAAATATCGTTGTTCAACTTCTTTCCATGCATGGTGAATGTCATTGAAACAATACTAGAGAAATCCAGTAACTGCAGATGTAGTGATAGAGTCTGAATAATTCTTGCATACATTTGGGAAATGTGTAGGCATGTGTGAAAAAACAGTGGTGCTTAATCCTTTATATTTATGATGTTATGTTAATCTGATTGAGACCGTGTAGGATGAGTACAAGGACATGTACAATGTTAGAAAAGGTGGGACTTCTCTTAGCCCATCACGTCATTTAGAGAGGGCAATAAATATGAGACACAATTAAATTTCCTAACAGTTATATCGTGCTTGAGAGAAAAAAAAACCTTACTTTCGATGGGTGATGGAAACTACTACCAATACTATTGGCAGGAGAACATATAATTGTTGTTACTTTTACTTGCTATCTATGCTCAAAACAAAAACTAAAGCTTACATCCTCAGGTCATCTAAAACAATAGAGCCTTCTCTTGATATTTTTCAATTTTGCAGGCGTCGAATTCTTCATGATAATGGTTGTTGAATACAGGAAAACGAAATTCGGTAATTCAGCTTGATATCTGGTGGTTTTGTTTTAATGTTTCCTCAAACACTAGATACATCAGAAAAGAGCCCGAGTCAGAATCAGGCACGGCCCCAAACATGTAATATATTGGCGGCGGGAGGTTTCGGATGCCATGAGCGCTAATGAACACCCACAATCGTCGTGCTAGACCAAAAGGACTGTCGACCGCAATGAACCCCATCAGCCTGCCCTATCAAGGAATTCCAGTTCATATATTCCAGGAATTAGTCCAGCTAAAGTTCGTGCTGGTGGTAAAACTGGAGCCTGACGAGGCAACGACTCCAAGTACGAGCTCAGCCAGTGCCTGATCCACACGCTCTCAAGTTTCATCTCCACATACCGACACGATGGATTTGATATTTACTTCTTTGGAGTTGAGATCTGCATGAAGTCGAGATCAGTATGGAATTATGGACGAAGTCGATACAGAGGAACCAGGAACGACGTTGGTCCAGTGGCTGGTGTAAGCTGATGTCAATCTTAACAGGTTGTAGCTGCCGTCGTTCATCCATGTGTGTTCACGCCCCTGCACAATGGGCCACGAAATATTTTTCATGTCCTAAAGTCAATTAGCTTTGGTCTTGACTGATGGTGTATGCGCAAATACTCTCAACAGCAACCTGACGCTTTAGAAGGCTGGGGTTTCGTCGATTGACCTGTGCCGCCGCCTCTCCATTGTTGTACAGGTAAAGCAAAATTATAAGAGGGATCGCAGATGAGTAGAACAGGCCTACCAAGAGTGTTTGTGCAGAATTTTATGTTATTCCCTTATCCCTGACAGTTACCGAAGCCTTCAAAAGTAATCAATATTTTATCACTGAGTGCACTGTCGGTGCTTCAAGAAGCTGGTAACTAGCAGCCGAGGCTGAAGACTTATATGGTTGAATGAAGCCTCGGTGAAAGGATCATGTATATTTCAATTGCTTTTCATCTTCATTGCAGGTGCTACAGTCTATCAGGTATCAGAATCTGCTAGAATAAGTACAAGTCTACATTAGATCCGAAGATTCTTTTATACATGGATGAATATGTGTTAGATCCTAAGCAAAATTGTAGATAGCGAGGCAAATACTGATTATTTATTTCACCCGTTTTCTACATCATTATGTTCCTGGGGCTCAAAATTTAATGCTTGACATTTCTACATGTGCAAAATATTTATCACCTGAAACGTGAAAGTATAGGTGAAAGTCATAATTCCTATATGTATTTTGCTTCTCTTTCATTGTTCAAAAAATGGTATCAGTTAGAAAAAATATCATTACATATGAAGATTCAAAATATGTATGTGAGATGAATCTACTGGAGGGTTTTTTAATTCAGGTGATTGATTAGCAAGTAGCATAATAGGTAGTGGATGTTGCTATTGTATCCTATAGACAATACATTTTTATAATGTTCCTGTTGATGGGAAAATCATTCCAAGTGCGCCAAGCAGATTGAGGAAAAATAGGTGAAAGGTCCAATACAACATAATCGAACTTTCCAGTCTAAGCAATTCACTTATCAAGTTTTGCATTTGTAACACACAAACATGCGAAAAATCTTTCATCTAGCCGCGCAATTGCGCGGGCCACCCAGCTAGTTTAATACGAAGAGAGTACAATCTTCAGCTAGTGCTTAGGCTTGGCAAGAATGTTTCTTGTGTCCTTTCTTCGCAGCACTACGCCGGGTCCTGGAGAAATTAACAACCCACGACCACGACACAGCTAAGCTAGGCTACGTCGACAAGCTACGGGGTACAACGAGTGCATACTCTGTGCATGAATGAACGTATCAACTGCCGTTTTCCCTGTGCCCACACATGACCAGGAGGCAACAAAGCAGGCGGAGGAAAGAAACAATTCACCGCACTGTGAACGCCAGCCATCCCGTGACGTGTGATGCATGTACGTAACACCCACCGGATGACAAGCTGGTAACATATACACCGTAGCCCTTACTACCTGCATGTGTAGCGCTGTCAAAGCTAGCTAGGTCGAGTAGCCGTGTGTTGACACCTTGTCGCGATAGATAATGGTTCACGGCTGTTACGTACCCACTTCACAGATCACTCAAGAGTACCAGAATACATGGATTTGAGTAGCTAATTAGGGCATACAAAGTAGCAGCAAGAGGATGGGGAATCGAGAAGAGGGTCTGGGGTCAAGAGGAGAGGAATATAGGGGAGGAAGAAGCAGCCTTTCCTTTCATCGTGATCCAAACTGGATGCCCTCTTCGTTGCCTCTGGCTGTGTATAAGTAGCGATGCTATTTCCTGGCTGGCCGGTTGGGGCGGGCCTATCCTGGATGGCCTTTGACAACGGCCCAACTTGGAGCTCCCACGTGAGGGTCATAACATTCCTCCCTTCTTGAAATTCGGCTTGTCCCCAAGCCGAGGTCTTCGAAGGATAACGAAGGGCTGATTTGCCGGGATCCCATGGAGCGTGCACTTCCTTGATGTTGCCGACGGCACAGTGGTAATCTTCATGGTAGTAGATGCAATCGTTGCAGATTGTGTCGGAGGAGTACACTTGGTCGGAGCAGTAGTCGGAGCTGATGACAATCTTGTTGACGAAGACGATGTATTTGTTGTGACCGACATGGACTAAGTCGGGGATGACGACCAGGAATGTCATGACATTCCTCCCTTCTTGAGAAGGTGATTGCCCGTAACCAGAAGAGAGCTTCAAGTCAAGCTCAGCCCATGCTACCAACCAGATCCTAGATGCATATGCAAGCAACCGCGATAACCACCAGAGTTGATCAAGACAAAGTAGAGTAGTGGGTTTTGCAGTATTCCACAGCTCGCAGTTGCATAGAGCAAGCAGGCAACCTCCAGGATCACATGGAGTCCTCTTGTGTGAATTAGCTTTGTCAACCAAGTCCACGGGCTGCCAGAAAATCAGTGTCGTCGCCATTGGAAGGCCCGCCTTACTGATCTGATAATGTCCGTACTTGATTTATCTGAACCATACATGTTGATGGGGAAATACTCAACCAGGTTGTAGCTGGCCGGACAGGGAAACAATTCCTCAATGTCCATGTACCTCTCCATGCTGATGTCAGTGCACACTGGAAGAACACATGTGAAGCAGATTTCAAACAGAATTTTCTTCATGAGAGGTAATACACGTATACTGCACTGGTACCTTGCAAGGCCTTGTCCCTGAAGGAAACTAAGAATCCAAGCAACACCATCGTGCTCCAGCTTGGGAACAGGCTCATGTGTAAGGTTTTTATTGTGATCAGCCTGACTGAACTGTCCACAACCATGTTTCCAGTCAGATTCACATGTCCGGTCTGAAAGTGAGTAGTGTGCTGACCCCTGCACCTGAAAATTGCGCACCTGATTGTAACACATCAGTTCAAAGCCCATAGTTCCATTTGATGATTGTACAACTGTTCTGTTGATGCCATTTATACTGGTTAATGACCATGTGATTAGAACTTTCCTTGTCAGCTTGTCACTTGCATAAATTCCATTTCCTTCCAATTTATCTTTCCTCAATAACTGCCCATGCGTTGTTATATCCCTAAGTTCTATAGTTTCTTGCACTTTTGCATTCCCACTGCTGATATAGGTAAGCACGGTTTCCCCTGCTACCACTGAATATTTTCTTACCCATTCTGGTTGTCCAGGATCCCACGGTGTTGTTAACCACTCTGTACTATTCAGAAGGAAAGAGTTATGCTTCACTGCACTATCCTTGACAGAGCCAAACCATGATTGTAGACTAATTGTACTGGACATCAACATTCTCAAACATGTAAGTGGGGCGAGTAGATTCAGACATAGCATCAATGCCGTGTCATGAAAAGTTCTATGTGTAGTCATGCACATGAAGAAAGTGCAGTTTGCATCCAAGTTCAGGCATGCTGTTGGCTTCTGAATCTCACAACTAAAATAACCACACACCTGCTCATGTCCACCAACAAAGACCAAAGATGGGTGTCCATTTCCTGTTACCAGCTCAGGTACGGGTAGTAGCCATGGCGGCTTCGGAACTGGGGTAGGTAAAACTGACCACCAAGGAGAAAACAAGCCTCCTGTGTAGTCCAGTGCATCCGGAGGAAGTCCATCCATCGAGCATGTGACGGGCATGGATGCAATGCCGCTGGTGGCATTGCCGTCGAGGGCTCCATCGCTTGTTGCAGTTGCAGCAAGCATGGGGGTGATGTTGACGGTGGCCGAGGGCACCGTTAGTGCCATTGCTGAGTCGAAAGCAGGCCTCGACTCGATGGCGTCGCAGCTCGGGCTTTCCGTCGAACACCTGGTCGGCAGCGGAGCCCCAAGGCTGGTGGTGTCCATGGCGAGGACAAGCCTGGCGTCGGGGACGACCGGGGACACGCCTGATGTTGCGGATGAGCCTGGACCGGAGCTTGGGCTGCCAACACCGAGTGCCGGTGCAGCCGGGATGTCGGCGCTGCTAGAGTCATAGATGGTGATGCGTTCCGGCTCCTCATCATTTCCAGGATCTCGTCCAACTTTCGTTCGATCCTTGCCTTCTCGTCTTGATTCATGGCATCCCAATCCCGAGCAGGACGAGGTCCACCCTCGGTGGTGATGGAGATCATGGTGGAGGTGGTGGAAGCGTGGGGAGATGGCTCTGATACCATAATGTTACGTACCCACTTCACAGATCACTCAAGAGTACCAGAATACATGGATTTGAGTAGCTAATTAGGGGATACAAAGTAGCAGCAAGAGGATGGGGAATCGAGAAGAGGGTCTGGGGTCAAGAGGAGAGGAATATAGGGGAGGAAGAAGCAGCCTTTCCTTTCATCGTGATCCAAACTGGATGCCCTCTTCGTTGCCTCTGGCTGTGTATAAGTAGCGATGCTATTTCCTGGCTGGCCAGTTGGGGCGGGCCCATCCTGGATGGCCATTGACAACGGCCCAACTTGGAGCTCCCACGTGAGGGTCATAACAACGGCTAAGGCATGCCGTCGGTCGGCATCTTCCCGCAAAACCATCAAACGCTTAACGGATTAGGGTCCGATTGGAAGCTGGCTAGCTATGTTTTTCTCCTCGAATGGAGCCAGGCATCTATATTAATCAAACTTCAACAGCACAAGAAAACCCTTATAAGAGAGAAGAAAATTGCATTCCAGTCTTCCACAGTCATCCATCCTCTCTATTGCGAACATGCCGATGGTGTGTCGATGTTGTCGCCCCAGAGTTTCGTTCTGTCACCGGAACAAGAAAGGGGTATATATCCACGTCGTCACCGGAAGAAGAAATTGCATACTAGTTATGGGGATTCATCCATCCACTCCGTCCGTCCCACACATTCGATGGCACGTTGATTTTGCCGTCGGGAGAAGAAAATAGTATCCACGTCAATTATGGAGGATTCAAAATTTTCACGTTCCTAATTTTTCAGTCTTAAATATGTAAGAGACTTAAGTATTAGCTGAAAGCTAAAACACAAGAAAATATTATTGTATAACATGTACTTTTCGTGATATTTTTTTTTGTCAAACATACATTTTACAAATTCCCAATCCAAATACTTCGTCCGTTCATAATTACAGGGCGCACAGTTTTTTCGAGTTTCAACAAAACGTCGTTTAAGTGTAGCATAAGTTATGTATTGGAATACTAGTAGGCCTCGGCGCGGCGGCACGCCGCGCCCGTGGTGTTAGTGGCTATAGATTAAACACGTAGATATAGCTGGGTGAATCAGACAATAATTGGCAACAGGAGGCCTAAATATACGAAATCTTCGAAGACACGCCATTACAGGCAAAAGAGCATAACGTTTTAGACAATACACTACAGCACAACAGTTCACTGCTCTCTAAAGTACGCTAAATGCAACCAGTCATGAATGTATAGCTGCTAAATTAACATAGCTCGATTAGGTGTTTGTTGATGCAGACACCTCTTCATTGATATCTTCAGGCTCTTGTTTATCCTCACTGGAACTGATTTCTAATGATTCAGGTGTTGGAGGGCACGAGTCTTCAGGAAATGTGGCACTTGTTTTCACTGTCTTGGCAATCTTGCTAGCATATCCAGAGATGGACGCTAGTACCTCATTCTCATCTACGGATTTCCCGCTACGATATTTCTTTGGAAAGCCAGCAGCAACACGTCCCGGATCAACCTCAGGATAATGCGCCATTACAAGGCCCAGTGTAACCTTTGCGCCGCCTCTGATAGCAGATCGGATTTTCTCTTCATGTGAATTGACGATATCTTCAAAGATTGTTGGCAAATTACCTACATTATTTACATCATTGGGACGATCAGGGTAGACTCTGCCGACAAACTCCTGGACATCAGCGGTGAGTTTATCTAAAAGCCCAGCGAGCTGATGGATGCGCGTAAGTCTTGTGTCTGAACTCAGGTTCTCCCCTAGGGCTGCAGGAACTGTAAACGAAGAACTTGAGGATCCAAATTGACAGGCCTGGAAAAACATGTTGGAGCAGCAAGCTTACCGAGCAGAAGGTCGTCCAAAGCGCTTATCTCGTCCGAGCGTCGGCTGAGCTGGTTCTGAAGATCAGTGATCGTTTCTGCATCCTTGGTAGCGCGTCTTCGACAGCTAGTCTCACTGTCAGCTATAGCTTTCTTGCAGGCATTTTGTTCTTCTTCTTTTTTCTGACCATCGTTGCAAAGTTTTTGATTCTCAGCACGAAGCTGTTTAATTTCTTCTGTGTACTCGGTTGTATCCTTGGCTTTGGCTAGAAGTTCTGTGAATAATTAGTTTGCCGTTCGAACGATCAAATGTATTGCTAATCAAACACGTACGTGCAATCTGAACTAAGGTAGCTTACCAGCATTTCTCTGTTGCACGGCCATGTACTGGCCAATCGTAGCTTCTTTGTCTTTAAGGGCCGCGCCTAAACAGCGGACTTGAGTTTTTTTTGCAGCCAGAGCAGTAAATACCTCTCTTTTTGCATTTTCCATTACCTGTAAAGAACATTTGCAATGATAACTTGTCATGTGTGGCGAGAGATCAAGAAAAAACAAGCTGAATGTCCCGTGCCACACTGATCTTAGAAGACAGACGTGCATATTTAAAACTATTTTTATTCATTCCAACTGTCATATGCGTTATTAATCAGTCACGAACAGCATATTAACTGGCATATTTCTTAAATTGATAGGCTGATCAGTGATCACGGTGTCTTGTTTTATCACACAACGAACAGAGCAGGAAGTACTGAAGCTACGACCGCGGAGCGTCTGTTTAAAATAGAAACATAACAGCCATCTGAAAAGTAAATACATGTATTGGATAAACTTATTACCTGCATCTGTTCTCGCAGAATAGAAACACCGAGCTCAATTTTTTCTCGATGGCTCTCAGTGCTGTCTTCCGTGAGATCTACCACGTGTTGTGTGATAGATGGTGACTTAATAGCTCCATCAGGCTCAATCCTGTTCTCACTTTCTTCATTGGCAACGGCACGAGGCAATGCTGATACATGGATAAAATGGCTCTGAAAAGAGGAAATATGTAGCCTTGATCATCGAATGCTTCTTCTTTGATCACTGGGTATTTGCAGCCATTGGTAGCCGGAGCACATGAAGTTTTTTCTTGAAGAGGACCGTCCATTTCTTCTGATGTTACTGCCCCTGTTACCTGGTTCGCTGAAGGAGCATCCATTTGAATAGTAGGCGCGGCTCACTGTGCTCATTAGGCACATCTTCGACTGACTCAGTATGTGCACCCAGCTCATGTACTTGCAAAGGAACGCTTGTACACGGCCAATTTTTGTTAAGTTTAGTGGCAGTGGCTTTCCTCCGTACGATCGCTGCTGGCTTCAAGCTAAAAAATGAGAAGTTATGACTGATCAGGTCACTGTATCGACAAACACAATAAAACATGGGCGCATAAAAAAGATTACTTTCGCTCGACAATAGATATTCCATCAGTTGCAGTGTTGTTAGCTTGTTTAGCGGCAGCACTGTCCTGGACTGGTTGCTTCTTCCTTTTCTTTCTTTCAGCAGCAGCAGCAGAGGCACTCACTCTTCTGCGTTTTGAAGATTTGCTACCTGCTATCTCTGAGATAGTTAGGTCACACTCTGGATGGTGATTTTCCTGAAAGAAGCAACAGAAAAAGATTTGCTACCTGCTATCTCTGAGATAGTTAGGTCACACTCTTCTCCTCTGTATTTTGTTATCAAATTCATCCACAGATGGCCAAAACACTCCCTCTGCTCAGCGTGAGGAAAAACAATCTTCACTGCCTTTTCTAGCCCTTTACATGCATCGTTTCAACTGAATCATGAACCATGTCCATGATGCCTCTGTCTCTGACTGAAACAATCCAATGGCAATAGGAAACATCCAGTTGTGTCCATAAGGAGCATTGCATGCTGCCAACTGACCATTCCAGTTCCAGTCAAAAACGATGATTCAATGCTCAAATATGGACGACACCCAGCTTTAAATCCATCAATGCAAGGCTTTAAACACATAATTTTTTTGCTGAAATAAACCTTGCCATCCTCCTTTATCTCAGTATCTATCTCCATACTATTGCCAGGTGGCCTCTTCTCCACCTCTGCTTTAAAACTATACAACATCCTAAATGTATTTGCCCAATCACCATATAATGATTTCATTGCCCTTTGTTTTGCCTTCCACACTGTGGTATATTTCAGCTTAATGGGATACATTAATTCATGGTCAAGTTTAAGTTTTTTTACTGTTGTGTTTGGTGTCTTGGTTAAAATAGGAGTAATCTTTTGTGTAATCCAAAGCTGTGATGTCATTTTTGAAACAAACTGTGAAGTGCTCATACATGTATGCTCATTTGGGATTTGATTTACCCTAATTATATGCCCATCAGGCTGTCGTCTAGCAGATATGTACCACTTGCAGGGGGTCTTACCATCTCCCTCAAAACCTTTGCACTTAGCATAAAATTTCCTTCGATCAGTCCACATAGTCCTAGCCTCAAACTCAAGTCTCACTGCAAAGGTCTTGAAAGACATCCTAAACTCATCCATGTTTGGCCACATCTTCCCCACCGCAATGACAGGGTTCTCTTTGTCATACAAACACACCAGCTCATCATCATGTGCATCATCTACATCATCTGCAGCTTCTAACATCAACTCTCGATCCACTTGTCCCTCTTGTCGAGGGACTGAATTTGTGTTACCACCAGCATGCAAATTACTGTCATCCTTCGGCTTATCTTTCTCATCAACTGGAATTCCAAACATTTCGGCCATCTTAGTGTCATCTATTGGTGCAATGACCAAATCTGTGCGTTCAGCTATTTCTACTAAATTCTAATCAACAACAACCCTCGTACCACCAGGGCATCCCTGTTCTGCTCCCTGTTCTGCTTCTGCACCTGCAGCAGCCCCCGTTTCTTCTTCACGTACCACTGTCAATTCAGGAAGCATTTGCAATAACAACTATTTCTCTGCTGTCCACTCAGCATCTACCATCTGTGAAGCCCTCTTTGATGCAACATAACCAACCATGGAATTTGGGTTCAAGTCAATGAACTCTGCCTGAAAGGTTACTTTTTTGCTTTCCCAACCGTCATGTCGATCAATTTCATTAACGATATCTTCTCCATCCTCAATTCGGAGGTAAGTGTTTTCCCTATCAGCATACCGTAGCAGTCTCACCTCCTGCTCTGGACCCCAAACTTCAGTCTCCCCAATATTCTCCACCAAATTCACCACTGCCTTCTCCTCCAAGCCCTGAAGTAATTGCGGATCAATTTCGTGTTGTCCTACTTCCCAAACAACTGTCGTGTCTCTCTCAATGTTTCGAACGCTACCATCACCTAGCTTAGCCTTACAAGGAAAGAATTCAATGGTATATTCGAAGCGGATGTCAGCATCCGCATCTCCCCTGTCAATGGCGGACGGGCGGGAAGCGGCAGTCAGCTATGGGAGCAGGGGACGAGAAACAAATCGAGCTCAACATAAGTTAGAAGGGGGATGCGCATTACTGATTTGAACGCACTCGGGGCGGCATCTCAGTCAATCAACGCGCACGGAGCCAAAGACGAAATTGCTCTTCTTACCTGCCTAGCTCAGGGCTGAAATTGCTCTCGTGCGCATTACCAGGTCCTAGGGATGCAAAAATCGTGCATTTAGTTGCCTGGCCCAGCCCGCGTTCCTGCATCTGCACGAACCTTAAAGCACACTGGGCCTGGCTGAGGAGGAACGGTCGAATCGGCCGTTTTAGTTGGGCCAGGCTGAGGAGAGCCACGCGTTCCTCAAAGTCGTGCGCGCTGGGAAGCGGGAGACGCGACGCTTCGCGTTAACTCCCCACTCCAGTCACCGCTCTGTCGCTTCTCTCTCTCACCTCTCGTCTCAACTTCTCCGCCTCACCGCCCCACCGCAATAGCCGGCTGATGTATGTAAAATGCATACATGAACTTTGCACTTTATCACTTATATTCTAATCATATTTGCATCATATAAGGGTTATACCACTGTTATTTAATGATTTTAGGAATTAAAATAATTGTTTCCTATTTTTATGGAATTAACCCTGCGCAGGCAGAAAACCCTATTTCTTTCCTTTTATGTTTCAGGGACCCAAACGTCGTCATAAAATTCTGGAAAAATACAGAGGTCGTTATTTTGGAAGGAAGAAGACGTAGGAGCGAAGGAATCAAGCAAACGGAGCCCGCAAGGAGAAAAGGGGGTGGCCCACGTGGCCAGGTACTGTGGCCGCGTGGGGCCCACTCATTTGGGCCTCGTGGCTCCGTTGCCGTCAATCTTTCGTCCACCGACTCCGTCTTGACCTAAAAACGCCGAAAAAAAAGGTTCCCTGACGTTCTCTGGAAGGAGGTGGCGGAGAAACACAGAACCACGAAACAGAGAGTCAGAAGGCTGCCGCCGGAGAAGATCGGAGGGGGGAAACGCCGCCGGAGTCACCTCCGGAGGGCTCCACCCCCTCCGGCGTGTTCATCATCAACATCTACAGCAAGAACATCTCCACCATCATCACCATGATGAAGGAGGAGTAGTCCACCCCCTGGATTTGGGTTTGTGGTGGTAGCTTATGTATCTCTCCTCTCTTTGAGCTTCACTAATTAGTACAGTATGAGCTGCTGAACATGATTACGGTCATCTATGTAATACCTTTGTGGTGAATATTGTGGTATGAGATTATTTGTTATGCATTTACTGTTGTTGGAACTTTTATGACTTGTCATGCTTTGATAGAATATTGTTCTTTAAGAAGTATGATGTATGTGGGTACGGGATGGCCGATGTGACACGGCATAGGTATTGAGTGACACGGTACCGCCCAACATCCTTTATCCGGGGGTAAAAAGGAAGAGTATGATGTGGGAGTGACAACAACCATGCTAGCCTTACGAGGGTGACCTAACAACACAAATGAGTACTTCTTTCAACTATGTGTTTTAGGACATATAGCCGTTATAAAAGCTAACATTAAAACATGACAATTGTGTGTACTTTATGTATAACACGATAATCACAGAAGATGAGGGAGAGAGGATTAAGTGAACCCATGAACCCATGTCCATTGTTCCTATAAGAGAAAACTTTTGTCTTGTCCTTTTGCATTGAAGAGGATTGGGACACTTTTACATTCTTGCTTGGTTACATTAAACTTCCATCCATCAAATCAACCACCTTATTCTTTAAACTTGTTTAGTGCATAATTAACTAAAACTTGTGACACTTTAGTTGTAGGGAATAGATAACTTTTCCTTCTTGCTCATGCGGATCGATACCTTAATTCCACATTGAGAGGTGCTACAGTGATCCCTTGCTCTTGGGGGTTATCACCGGCCCTCGGCGGCCGCCACGTCGCCCCCTTGGCGAGGACCCGCATTCCCGGTGGGTGCACAGCGTCTGGGCCAAGCAGATGTCGACGGAGGAGCTTCGACGCCACATCCAGGCTCCATCCCCAATCTGTAACAGGGGGCCATGGCTGGCCGCCGCATCGGCCGTCGCATCGGTGGCGGGGCCATCCACGGCGCAGTGGCCGCACTGTCCTGTTGTGCATGCGGCGGAGCCGACTGGAATAATGGTCGCGCCGCCATTCGTTGCCATCACTATGCCCGGCTCCTCGACCGGACCACGGCACCGCCTCCACCACCTTCAGCACCTACATCGCCAGCGGCGCAGCTACCTTCTCCACTTCCAGCACCACCGTCTGCATCGCGGGTAAGTTTTGATCTATCAACCTCATGACGACTAGGGTTTAATGTTCGATTTGGGTCTTCTAGGTCCTCAATCGACGTGTCCATATGCTAGATTAGTGTAGTACATCTTAGATTGATGCTTAGATGTTCCGATCTACTCGCCGATGTGGTAGGTTTACAAGACAGATGCCATTTTTTCAAGATTTGGGGTTTTTTGTGCCCCAAAATCGACATGTTCTTGAGATTGGGGGTTTTTTGTGCCCCAAAATCGACATGTTTTTTAGATGTAACCTGACGGACGTCTCATTGTATGACAAGGTACTCAAGGTCGACCCTGATGGACCTCCCCCAGGCTTCTAGCCTCTGGTGCCAAATCCCGGCGTCATTGGCTTCAACAGCAGGCTGAAGAAGCCATTGTTGCTTGGTAGGGAGGAGGAAGCGCAGGAGCTGCTGAAGGTGGTGAAGGGGAAGAAGCCCAAGATCGGCCACAAGCTCAGAGAGTGCCTGCCTCGCCGCTTCTACCTGCAGCTTGACCATGAGGACCTGCACATGCTGCTGATCCCCAAGGCTTTCCATGCCAGCTTGAAGGCGTGGCTGCTGATCCCCCTACCTCGCGTTATCGCCATCGGCGCCTGCAAGTACTGCGACGAGCATTGCCAGGTCCAGTACTATAAGGACACCGACGAGACAGTGATCGGGAGGAACTGACCGCAGGTCGTCGAGAAGTACAGCCTCCAGCAGGGCGATGTTGTAGTCTTCAAGCTCACCGCCATGGGCTTCAAGATGGACATCTACAAGCACGATGGGTCCACGGCGAGGTCCTACGCTTGCCCTGAGCACGGCTAGTTCCAGCGTGCGAAGGTAAGTACATTTTGATCAGGGGCATCATGTGATGCCCCTAATAGTGTTGATCAGGGGCATGGGATGCCCCTACTAGTTGTTAACCCGGGCTTAGAATGTCCATAACTTGTTTTGATCAGGGTGGGTATGTCCCTTGTTAGTTCATCAGGGTTTTCATGTCCCCTGATGTGATGTAATTATGGTCTGTGTGCACTTGAAACCTCTAGCTTGACTAGTTATGCTGCTTACCTTGCTGCTTGTGTTAGTCGGTGGTAAGATCACCATGTTTGAAAGTTGTGAGGATTAGAGTAAACTAGCATGCAACCAAACACTGGGCTTTGCACCTAAACACCCCACAACCAAGAATGCGGGAAACCAAACACGAAAATGCGAAATAAATAGGCAAAAAAGAAAAACGAGGCAGGCAACCAAACGGGGTGGAGATGTTGGATCGGGCAGCGTTTCTCTGGGGCTAGGCCCAAGTGAGCCACGGAGAAGAATGGCCCAAAATCCATGCGAGCAACCAAACACGCCCCTAAAAGCAGGTGTAGTTTGCATCTGCCTTAGCAAAAAAATGTTGTAGAGAACCAAACAATGGGTAGTAGGAACTCGTACAAACACATGTAGACATTTAATCATGTAGAACCCAAATGGACGCAGCATGCATCAAGCCAACATATCACAATTACGTGATGCACTCTTATTACTTGATTGCTTTATTTGCAAACTAACTACCCTAGATATTGGAGTAAGTCATCATTTTTCCGTTTTTTAATTCATCATCATAGATCCTTGACTGCTCTCGTCTTATTTGCTCCGCTCACTGTTCTCTCCTTTACCAATCGTTCTCTCCTTTACCAATCCAGTTTCGAAAACTAGACAATGTCATTTCAAATTTTGTTCTTCTTGTTTTCTGCTCATTGACTAGACGAGATGCCCAAAAGATAATTTTGTCAAGGTTAAAAAAGAACTAACACTGAAGTAATAACATTTACCAACTAGATGATCCAACAATTTATGATTGATAGTGATCTAATTATACTAAATATTTTTATTTGTGTACACTTGGTGTCAATACTATCTCAAGTAGGCATTCTAATCGACAAACCTACATCATAGAGTCCTTGCGGCTATTTTTTGCAGTTTCAACAACATTAATCAACCAAGTAGTTGCATTGATAATATTAAATTATGGATTTATTATACAACCCTATTATTACAAGTACACCAACACTAAATCATAATTATGTTATGTAATTAAATTTTTTTATTTTTCAAAGGAAGTATATGCCATTTTTTTTGAACTGAATTAGAATGAATACAACCAAACCATAGAAAGTTTAGAAAATCCATTCATATGGAATAACTCGTGTTTTTATGATGTATACTTATATGTGTATGTGTGAACACGTATGGGTGTGTGGGCCCCTTTCTTAACTAGTTAATTGCCCGTGCGTTGCAACGGGGGCACACATATTGTACCTTTTCAACATAAATTGTTCCTAATTATTCTTAGCCCCTCTCTCTCTTATCATACACAATGATTGAAGGAAAACAATAAAAAATAAAAACTTAACCTTGCATATTGATATGAAAAATTGTTAAGAAACCACCGGCAAGATTTTAGTTACCATCGCTCCAGGCTGATATTATGTTCAAACTCCAGAGTATAGTTTATGACAAGGCACCAGAGTATATGTTCAGATTGGCACCAGCGTATCATAAATTGATGGATCTTAACACCAAGCTCACAAAGAGATAGTACCTTGGTTGATATGTATTCACAATAATTTCATATATCTTGTTTACAGTTTACTCTCTTCGACACATCGATCTGAAGATGCCAGTCGAGTTACCCATGTACCCTCATGTCATGTACGCCCTTCGTCTCCACCTTTCATGATCTACAAGCGAAATAATAGGGGAATGGTTACATATGTAGTGAGGCCCCTAGTTTAAAGAATATTCATGTATATTATATGACAAGGCTGATTACTTTGTGCACATTTGTTCTTGAATAAATGTTTGGTACCATGTAAGGGCATGAATATATGAGATCACATGATTGTGCTAACGAAATTATGCCATATAAGTAGTTGTCCGAACGTTTCAGAGCATATCTATAACATAAAAATAAACAATCTCCTATCCAATCCCATGGCTTTTCATATCTAACAACCCATCATCCTAATATTAAGATCTCGCTTCACAGTTATCACTCAATCTGGAAACTCTGCATTTTATTCTTGCAAAACACACTTAAGATTTCATAAAAATATGAGTTCTAGGACATGGAAACTCTACATTCTATTCTTGGGAGAAGTGGTAGAAGATAGGTACAGAATTACAGCTAAGGAAAATTGAGTTTAGGGTTTAGCCTCTTGATTAGTTTGAATCAAGGAAGATTCAATGACAGTACAATGCCAATGGCTCAAAGTAAACAAACCAACATCATAGATAACCTGCACTTAACAAAGAACTCTGATGGAAATGTAGATTTACCAATATCTATGTAACCCAATCCTAATTAAGCTTGAATGAAGGCGTGCATGGTGATCTACACAAATCACTTTCCGCGATTCATTGGACATATTTAATATAACCCATGGAAGAAAGTAGGTTTTCCCTATGCAACATACGTAACCTGTTGTACGCAACTAAAACCTACTCCCTCCGTTCCAAATTACTTGGCACACATTTATCTAAACATGGATATATCTAGACATTAAAAAAGTATAGATACATTTATATTTGGATAAATCTAAGTCAACTAAATTAAAACGGAGGGAGTATATAATAAATATCGCGTTCTTGACTACATTCTATTAACCAATCATCCTGACAACAGAAGCCTGATTTATTATTTGTCGGGTTAACAGTGGGCAATGCAAAATAAAATAGGACAAATGGTTCACTAAAGCAGGGCTGATCCTCATGATGCATCATCTTTGCTGGATCATTTTTTCAGAATTGCGACATCAATTTTTCAGAACCAGTCACTACAATTCTACCAAAGTTAAGTTCTGAATACCAAACAGAAACTCTAGTTTGTTTCCTTACCTTATATCATTACCTAGATTAATCTACAATGCGTAAAAACCAAGGATGTGAGGTTGTAGCTACCAAGTAAATATATATCTTGTGAAATGAGATTCATTTGACATAAAAAATGCGGCAAATATAAATGGGTAAAATTCCTCATGACTTGTGGCAAGTTAACTCTCACGAGATGAAATTTTCAACGCTATTACCTCTTTGTCGACAATGCCCATATTCAAAAGCTTCTTGATTCCAGATTGATATACTGGAAAATACTAAAATGGCCACGAGCCATAGAGACAGAATGAGCTGGTATGAACTTCTCAAGATAAAGGACAAAGAGCAAGTTCATGAGCTACTCCGTGTGTCCAGCAATTGATCTTTCTAAAGCTAACAGTTGGAAAAGAACGGCAGACTTCCTTGGTGTCCTTTATAGCGCCTGAAACAGCTGACTTGCTACTGTTTGTGGTAGACAATTCAGCGATAAGAGCAGAGCAGTCATTATTTTGTGAAGATGACACAATTTGTTCAGATCCTCCGCTAGGCAGCATGCAGTATGGGAGATTAACGAAGAAGTAGACAACGCGCGTGCTCCCGATCGTATGCATTCCACGCCGCAGTGTAGGACAGAAGTAGATACACCTTGTTCAGATCCTCCGCTAGGCAGCATGCAGTCTGGGAGATTAACGATATACTCCTATTTTGTTCGGGAGAGATGGTGTTATGATTGTTTGCTCGGGGGAGGCGTATGTTAACATGAAGGAGATTAATTTCGTCCTGATTTTTCAGCTAGTACGTGATTTGCATCCCGTTTTTTCTTTCTGGGCTGGGCCAAGGGGTGGTCGATAGAGGGAGGCGGGATCCCTGGATTACCGCGAGCGATAGCAGAGTTGACTGTGCAGGGGATTTGTGCAGGGGATTTTAATGAAGCTATCTCTCAAGAGGAGCAGCTCGGTGGCAATCCAAGGAATGAAGGAAATATGCTTGCTTTCAGGGACTGCCTGGTGGAGTGTGGACTGTCTGACTTGGGTTACAAAGGCTACCCTTATACATGGAATAACAACCGTGTGGGTGAAGCAAATGTGCAGGTGCGGCTGGATAGAGGAACGGCGACTGCGTCGTTTCTTGCTATGTTTCCGCTCACTCAGGTTGAGCACATTGTCACGGAGGAATCTGACCATATGGCGCTGCTGGTCAGAGTGCTTGCCGATGCTCCGGCTAGGGCCGGACAGATCTCACGTGGCTTTATGTTTGAGGAGATGTGGACAAAACATGAAAACTATGATGATATGATCAAGGAGGTGTGGGAGAAGAGATCCGGGGGTGAGCCTGGGATCACCGGGCTATGGACCCGACTGCGGGGCATGGCTTCCGATATGCGCGCTTGGAGTTTTGACACGTTTGGTTCGGTTAGAGCTGAACTGAAATCTCTCCGGAGCAAGCTACAAGATGCTAGGACTAACTCACTGACCACTGGGTCGGTGGAGGAGGTTAAAGAGATCGAACAAAAACTTCATGACATGTACGGAAGGGAGGAAATTATGTATCGACAGAGATCCCACCAAGAATGGCTGAGAGCGGGCGATCGCAATACCAGATACTTCCAAAACCGTGCGTCTCATCGGAAACGCAAGAATACGGTATGTGTGCTCCGTAGGGATGATGGTACTCTCTGTATACAAATGAAGGCATGCGGGAGATGGCACTGGCCTTCTACCAACAGTTGTACACTTCTGAGGGATCTGTGAATTCGGAGAGGATTACCCAATATATTGATTCCTTTGTAACTAATGACATGAATAGGGCCCTCACAGGAGGGTTTTCTGACTCGGAAATAGAGACTGCTCTATTCCAAATGGGGCCACTAAGGCTCCTGGACCCGATGGTCTTCCAGCTCTCTTCTATCAACGGCACTGGCCGTTGCTGAAATCATCGGTTTGTAGGGCTGTTCGAGATTTCTTGGAAGGGAGGGACTGCCCCCCTGATTTTAATGATACTATTCTTGTTCTGATTCCGAAAGTAAATCATCCAGAATTGCTCTCTCAGTTTCGGCCGATTAGCCTTTGCAATGTCTTGTATAAAATTGCCTCGAAGGTTGTGGCTAATAGGCTGAAGAAAATCCTCCCCATTCTTATCTCGGAGGAGCAAAGTGCTTTTGTCCCGGGAAGATTGATTACAGACAATGTCCTGATAGCCTACGAGTGTGTGCATGCCATTCGGAGGAGGAAGAGGAAGAAGCCTTTGTGTGCCGTTAAACTTGATATGATGAAGGCGTACGATCGAGTGGAGTGGTGCTTTCTGGAACAAATGATGTTGAAGATGGGTTTCTCTCAGCGGTGGATCGACATGGTTATGAGATGTGTCAAATCTGCCAGGTTTGCGGTGAAACTGAATGGAGGTATCTCGGATGGTTTCTTGCCATCAAGAGGGCTGCGCCAGGGGGACCCTATTTCCCCCTACTTGTTTCTGTTCTGTGTGGAGGGGTTCTCGGCCCTCCTCCGGCGAGCACAGCAGGAAAGGCAGCTAGCGGGTGTGAGCTTTGGAGTTGGTGGGCCTACGATTACACACCTGTTGTTTGCCGACGACAGCATTGTTTTCCTTGAGGCAAGTGAGGACAGCCTTGCTGCGCTCAAGAATGTGCTGTCAGCGTATGAGGAGTGCTCAGGCCAACGTGTCAATAAACAGAAATCTTCCATCTATTTTGGCAAGGGATGTCTTGAGGAGAAGAGGGAGGAGTTAAAGGAGGTGATCAGCATTTCATGTGAGGCGCTGTCTGAAAAATATTTGGGACTGCCGACTGTTGTGGGGCGTTCGAAGGATGGTGCCTTTCAACATATACCAGAGCGTTCACGTGGGAAGGTCCAGGGGTTGAAAGGGCAGGGGATGTTGATGGAGGGGAAGTCGACCATGGTGAAATCGGTGATGCAAGCTGTGCCTACTTATCCCATGGGGTGTTTCATGCTGTCCAAAAAGATGTGCACAACGCTGACCTCCATTACGTCGAGATTCTGGTGGGGGGCTGAAGATGGGAAGCGCAAGGTCCACTGGATTGCATGGGATAGAATGTGTGTCCCGAAACATAAGGGTGGTATGGGGTTTCGCAACTATGAAGCCTTCAATCAAACGTTGTTGGCGAAACAAGCATGGAGACTCCTAACTTGCCCTGCCTCCTTGTGTGCTCGGGTTCTCCGTGCGCGATATTTCAAACAAGGGGACGTCTTGACTGCAAGTTGTCCCAAATCTGCCTCCTTTACTTGGCGGAGCATCTTACATGGAAGGAAGTTGCTATCGGAAGGATTGGTCTGGCGAGTTGGCAATGGTTCATCAATTGATATATGGAAGGATAGTTGGATTCCTCGTTCTGGTTTGAGACGCCCACTGGGGCACAAGCCGGATGTCGAGGTACACAAGGTCGATGAGCTTCTGATGGTAGATGGGAGTGGATGGAATGAACATAAGCTGAAAGAGGCATTCTATGATGGGGACGTCGCTGATATCCTGAAAATTTCTGTTGGTAAAGCTGGAACAGAAGATTATCAAGCATGGAATTACACCAAAAACGGAATTTTTAGTGTCAAATCGGCGTACCATCTCAAGATGCAATTAGAGCAACAGAAAGGCGCGACTGCGGGCTCCTCTAGCTCTTATGATGATCACCAAGGATGGCTGGCTCTTTGGGCGGCTGCAGTACCGGGTAAAACAAAAGTTCATGTTTGGCGCATGGTGAAGAACGGTCTGGCCATCGGCGAGGAGCTGCAAAGGCGGAAGATTAAGGAGGGTGTCAAATGCATCGCGTGCAACCGTGATGAGTCGATGCTGCACCGCTTCTGGAGGTGTCCGCATTCGGTAGCGGCATGGGACTGCATTCGAGACATCTCGGGTCTGAAGCTGTCAGCACCTGATACTACAATACGCAGGATGCGAGAGCTGGAGGGTTGGCTCCTTGACTGGCTGGGCATGCTTGATGAAAAGGAGCTGGCGGTTGGAATGATGATGCTGTACCAGCTTTGGCTTGCTAGGAATGAGGCCCGTGATGAACAACGAATAGAGGACCCGCGCAGCATCGCTAGACGCTCGCTCTATTTAGTGGAGGAGTGGGCGGGGCTCAAGGAGGAAGCTGCTGTCCCACATTCTACGGTCGTCGAGCACTGGCTTGCGCCGGAGGAGGGATGGTTGAAGGTTAACGCCGATGGTGCTTTCTCGGCGGGATCGGAGCAGGGAGGATGTGGTGCCGTTGCCCGGAACCACCTCGGTGTTTTCCTGGCAGGGGAATGCTGTTTTTTACCCTCTGTAGCTGGCCCGGAGAGATCGGAGCTTTTGGCGTGTAAAATGGCCTTGAACTTGGCAGGCAAGCTGCAAGCTTCCAGGGTGATTCTGGAATCTGACTGCCTAAGCGCGGTGTCTAAGCTGAAAAGCATCGAGGTGGATAGATCGAGCCATGGACCACTGGTGGAGGAAATAAAACAGCTGATGCGGGGTTTTGCTGAATTGTCTGTTCGGCACACGAAGCGGTCGGCGAATGAAGTTGCTCACTTGTTAGCGCATGATGGTGTTAGTAATAAGTTATGTAAGACCTGGGAGGGATCTCCACCAGGGTACATTGTAAACAAATTGGCATCTGAGTATGTCTTTCATTAATGCAGTTCTGTTAAATCTCAAAAAAAAAATTACGGTGGGCTGGTGGGGCAGTCGAGATTTTCAGATTAATCCCTGGGATGGGATGGGCACGGTGGCATTTTGCATGTAAATAGGCAGAAGTGTGACACCACTGGAGGTGTGACACCACCAACTCACATTTAATAGTAAAGATATATGGAAATGTTGGTTGAAGGCTCTACTGTACACGAGTTAATATTTTCTTTTCTTTTTCCGGGTACTTACCACTCTTCTCTTTCTTACTCCCGATCTATTTACA
The DNA here is from genome assembly GCA_947311845.1 of Poa pratensis. Classification (NCBI taxonomy): domain Eukaryota; kingdom Viridiplantae; phylum Streptophyta; class Magnoliopsida; order Poales; family Poaceae; genus Poa; species Poa pratensis. The sequence goes on along the minus strand of CAMZMU010000041.1, from coordinate 25,915,356 downwards.
CCCCAATCATAATAGACTTCAGGACTCACCAATCATGATTTAGGCATTATCAGGAGCTGGTTTAGAGACCAGTCATAGTACAATCGGTGTTGGGTAACCGGTCGTGCAATAGATTTGCAGATCCTCCTTTAATATTAGTTACACTGCTCAATGAATCCTCGCAAACAATTGTAGCAGAATTACACATTGTAAATTAACATGTTTCTACTTCTTGACCAAGTTAGACGTGCCCTAGTAGAGATTATTCCCAATAAGATAAGTATAAGGACGGGCCATGCTCGATAAGAGCAATAGGATTTGCCAAATAATTATATGAACATAGCATAATTTATGGAGAAATACATATGGTTGGAAGCTTGTAATGTAAATTTGCTAGGTACACAAAATATATCACTTAGCCCGACATGATCTTGGTTTAAGGTCAATATTTAGACACAATAAAATTGTATTTAAAAAATGATCCAACATGTGGTTTGATAACTAGGAGGGTGGTTGTAACCACAGCTTATAAGACTTTAAACGTCAGATTTGACAACTTTGTGCCTCATAAAGGCGAAATAGTCTTTCTGTTAGGAACCGACGTTCCAGCGATAACGATACTTGAGTTGAGTTTGTGAATCTGAAGACTCGATTAGCCGTCTCCGCCCTTAAGAGGGTCGAATGTGCTCATAGGGGTGGTTGAACGTGCGTGTGTTTACAAGGGGCTGTACGCACGCATATGTGAGCGTTTGTATTGTGTGTATCAAAAATCAATGTATTTAAATATGTCAAGTTCCTGGTCAAATTTTGGATAGGGAAAGTACTTGGGTGCTAAAGGATTTTTTTTTCGTGCGATCGAAGAACTACCAAAATCTAACCAAATATGTACGCATACCGTTCTCGACGTAAACATGTTTTATTACCCAGCTCAACTGGATGTAGAAGCTGGCTCAAGACATTCTAAAGTGGATCCATGTGCAGTGGCATGCGCGTCCAAACATTTGCACCGGGCTTGACGTATCTTTGGTACGGCGCTGGACGTATATGTACACAGGGTGGAGCACATGCATACGCTGCACGCATGTGTTGTACGTAATCCGGCCTGCATGCATGCATATGGCTGTGCTTCTCCGTATTAAAATATACTTATAAGACTTTGTGCACGTTGGTTTCAAATATACATAGACATATTTTAGTTCAAGTTTATGTTGATTATTGCACTAAAACATGTCTAGTTGTATTTTGGCTCAACATACACAAAGTCTTATATAATCTATCTATTATATTATTAAAACAACAAACAATGAACGGTGAAGATTTATCTAATCAAAGTTTAGATTTTTCAGCGGTTAAGATGATTTGATAGACCGAACGCACAACCCAATCTGTACCCTACCGTGTCTTTCAGTTTCCTGTTCAGTCTCACCTCACGCGCGTGTAGATAAAGGAAACTGCGGTTTCGTACACGTTTCTGCCTTTCTCCTTCAAATAAATCTGAACAGCTTTTAGTCTCCTATTCAACGACGTAGATGCCAGTAAAAAAAATACTGCTTACAATCAATGGATGCAAAGTCGCTGCGTCCTAGGCTCCTATCGCATCGCCGCTACCCGCCGCCGACGTTTATGAATTTGTGTCGTCATTGCTGCAGATCTGTTCTCAAATTATATTTTTCCCGGCGGCCAGCACTGTCCACTGGTAATTGAGTAGACGGTGGCGCCGGGCATCGCTGTAGCAGCAAGATCGGGGCTAGGACCCGGCGACCCGCACAAAACTACCAAAACCGGCATCTGGTCGACGTAGCCACATCAAGCTTTAGGCGTCATGAAGCAATATCGCCGACGTTTACTCCATGGCCGTGGAGGCGTTGTGTGAATCTGTGATAATCATTGCCGGATGTTCAGCACACCGCTTTTTCAGTAGACGGTGGCACCAGGTCCGTTGTACCAGCCGAGATCAGGCGCTCTCTGCCTGCCCTTTCTTTTGTCAGAGCGCACAAGGGTTTTTTGTTTTGTTTTGCGAGATACAGAAGACGATTACAGCAAGAACACAGAGAAGATCAACACGAAAAAAGAAGAGAAACACAAATCTTCCTGCGTCGATGTCGCCGTCGAAGCCGCCGTGTCGAAGACGCGCCGCCGCCACAGCTTCCTCAAAACCTTGGAAGGGAAGCCGCCCCCTAGCGGACGGGAAGTCTTCAAGACTTGAACTCCAGAGAAGCTCCAGCCTGCTCCGCCAGTGCCACCGCTTGCGCCGCCGTCTTCAGCATCGATCTTGTCAACCCAGATCCGCCGCCACGCGAGATCTGGGAGGGGGAAGACACTTCCAGCAGATCTTGAGATATGAGGAAGCGAACGGAGCTGGTCCGCCACCGCGAAGCTCCACGGAGCTCCGCCGCCGGAGAAGACCCGAACCTGCACCAAAAACTCCGCCGGCCACCCAACCTTCTCCATGGCGCCGCCGGGGAAAAAGCTCCCAGAAACTACCCTATCTACAGCCGAGGAACGGAGATCCCCCGCCCTCCCGCCGCCGGAGCGGCCGTCGGAGGACGGGGGATCAGACGCAGCGCCGGCGAGGAGGTGGATCTGCGAGCGGGCGAAAAAGTCGCCTCTCCCTACTGTAGCGGAGGAAAGGAGACGTCCAAGGGCTTGACCTCTACTACCAGGAAAGGTATGGTTTTATTATAAATTAATAGATTGATTAGTAGAGCTTCTACATATTCATACTGAAACCAAAGGTTGTGTCAAATTGGGAGGTATTTGAGTTTATAGTATGTTTTCTCGATTTCCTGTGAATTTGTTTGTGTAGCCACGAAGGCCATTACTGAAATCTTGCTCACTGTGACATAGTTCAGTGTATCTAACACATGGAATTAATTATCTGCAGATAGGCTACCGCATTTTTAAAATCATGCTAGCTGGGGACCTGTTTATTACACCTTTTGGAATATCTGATGCTTTTAAAAATTTATGTAACTATATAAAATGCAAATTGCTTGATGTTGCTGCTGGCAGTATAGATCAGTGCATATTGCGTGATGTCGCTGCTCGACAGTGCTAATCTGTTTCCTGACAGATTAGGACTCAATCTTATTTTCTATTTTGCTCAGCTTGCCTGCTGTGTACTCCCTCCGTTCCAAAATAGTCTACATTCTGGCTCCCTAGTAAGTTCTAAAATACTCTACATCTTGGCTGGGACCCACGTAGTACTTATTAAGACGAGAGAGTAAATTGCATGGGGAAGTACTACTTGTATGCAAATTGCATGGCTAACATTAATTAAGCTATTGGTAATTGGTATGAACGCTTTGTTTTCTGTGATCAATTAATGCACTGCATGCTTGGTGTGCCTAAATAATACTAATAAATGTTTCGCTAATTTGACTGAATTTTTCTAGGATGTAGGCTATTTTGAAATGGAGGGAGTATATCCTTCATCTATTCATTGCTACTATTTATTGCAGAACTAATATAACGACACAAAGAGATTTCCTGATGTAGCAGAACTTAAAAGGGTATGTCTCTTTCTTTCTTTGTTTTCCTTTCGAAATTATTTTGATGTTTTCTGCTATAGATGAACGTTTCTGCTGGAAAATAAATAGTGTACCTATTAGGATAGCTAACGGTGAAGTATTTCAAGCACATGTGAATTCTTTGAAGTATCTAACTTGGCTAAGTTGTTGATCCTACCTTTTGATTTTACAGTCAACCGTCTATAATTTTTAGAAGCACTGAATATTGCAGGTTAAGGTCAGGAAGATTATAAATGTATATTTTACAATGTTCATGTCTTCCCTTTCTTCAATTATATGCATGAGTCAAGGGATAAGTGAGTTGCTTCAGTTACATCAGCTGTAAGGCACTCTAAATAATTAGATTTCTTCACCGCTGTATTATTTAACTCGAACCTGATGAGCTTATGGCAATTTCATTTTCAGACCAAACCAGTTTTGTGTGATGTGCTTCTGGAATAGCTAAGAGTCTGGCGTGATCTCTACTTGGGAACAAAATGGGGAAGGGCCTACAGGTCAAAGAATCATCTGTTGTTCTTCTAGAATCAGGTAATTCTCAAAATCAGTTGACCAGTGCGTGATAACATACAATCTTCTGAAATATCGTTGTTCAACTTCTTTCCATGCATGGTGAATGTCATTGAAACAATACTAGAGAAATCCAGTAACTGCAGATGTAGTGATAGAGTCTGAATAATTCTTGCATACATTTGGGAAATGTGTAGGCATGTGTGAAAAAACAGTGGTGCTTAATCCTTTATATTTATGATGTTATGTTAATCTGATTGAGACCGTGTAGGATGAGTACAAGGACATGTACAATGTTAGAAAAGGTGGGACTTCTCTTAGCCCATCACGTCATTTAGAGAGGGCAATAAATATGAGACACAATTAAATTTCCTAACAGTTATATCGTGCTTGAGAGAAAAAAAAACCTTACTTTCGATGGGTGATGGAAACTACTACCAATACTATTGGCAGGAGAACATATAATTGTTGTTACTTTTACTTGCTATCTATGCTCAAAACAAAAACTAAAGCTTACATCCTCAGGTCATCTAAAACAATAGAGCCTTCTCTTGATATTTTTCAATTTTGCAGGCGTCGAATTCTTCATGATAATGGTTGTTGAATACAGGAAAACGAAATTCGGTAATTCAGCTTGATATCTGGTGGTTTTGTTTTAATGTTTCCTCAAACACTAGATACATCAGAAAAGAGCCCGAGTCAGAATCAGGCACGGCCCCAAACATGTAATATATTGGCGGCGGGAGGTTTCGGATGCCATGAGCGCTAATGAACACCCACAATCGTCGTGCTAGACCAAAAGGACTGTCGACCGCAATGAACCCCATCAGCCTGCCCTATCAAGGAATTCCAGTTCATATATTCCAGGAATTAGTCCAGCTAAAGTTCGTGCTGGTGGTAAAACTGGAGCCTGACGAGGCAACGACTCCAAGTACGAGCTCAGCCAGTGCCTGATCCACACGCTCTCAAGTTTCATCTCCACATACCGACACGATGGATTTGATATTTACTTCTTTGGAGTTGAGATCTGCATGAAGTCGAGATCAGTATGGAATTATGGACGAAGTCGATACAGAGGAACCAGGAACGACGTTGGTCCAGTGGCTGGTGTAAGCTGATGTCAATCTTAACAGGTTGTAGCTGCCGTCGTTCATCCATGTGTGTTCACGCCCCTGCACAATGGGCCACGAAATATTTTTCATGTCCTAAAGTCAATTAGCTTTGGTCTTGACTGATGGTGTATGCGCAAATACTCTCAACAGCAACCTGACGCTTTAGAAGGCTGGGGTTTCGTCGATTGACCTGTGCCGCCGCCTCTCCATTGTTGTACAGGTAAAGCAAAATTATAAGAGGGATCGCAGATGAGTAGAACAGGCCTACCAAGAGTGTTTGTGCAGAATTTTATGTTATTCCCTTATCCCTGACAGTTACCGAAGCCTTCAAAAGTAATCAATATTTTATCACTGAGTGCACTGTCGGTGCTTCAAGAAGCTGGTAACTAGCAGCCGAGGCTGAAGACTTATATGGTTGAATGAAGCCTCGGTGAAAGGATCATGTATATTTCAATTGCTTTTCATCTTCATTGCAGGTGCTACAGTCTATCAGGTATCAGAATCTGCTAGAATAAGTACAAGTCTACATTAGATCCGAAGATTCTTTTATACATGGATGAATATGTGTTAGATCCTAAGCAAAATTGTAGATAGCGAGGCAAATACTGATTATTTATTTCACCCGTTTTCTACATCATTATGTTCCTGGGGCTCAAAATTTAATGCTTGACATTTCTACATGTGCAAAATATTTATCACCTGAAACGTGAAAGTATAGGTGAAAGTCATAATTCCTATATGTATTTTGCTTCTCTTTCATTGTTCAAAAAATGGTATCAGTTAGAAAAAATATCATTACATATGAAGATTCAAAATATGTATGTGAGATGAATCTACTGGAGGGTTTTTTAATTCAGGTGATTGATTAGCAAGTAGCATAATAGGTAGTGGATGTTGCTATTGTATCCTATAGACAATACATTTTTATAATGTTCCTGTTGATGGGAAAATCATTCCAAGTGCGCCAAGCAGATTGAGGAAAAATAGGTGAAAGGTCCAATACAACATAATCGAACTTTCCAGTCTAAGCAATTCACTTATCAAGTTTTGCATTTGTAACACACAAACATGCGAAAAATCTTTCATCTAGCCGCGCAATTGCGCGGGCCACCCAGCTAGTTTAATACGAAGAGAGTACAATCTTCAGCTAGTGCTTAGGCTTGGCAAGAATGTTTCTTGTGTCCTTTCTTCGCAGCACTACGCCGGGTCCTGGAGAAATTAACAACCCACGACCACGACACAGCTAAGCTAGGCTACGTCGACAAGCTACGGGGTACAACGAGTGCATACTCTGTGCATGAATGAACGTATCAACTGCCGTTTTCCCTGTGCCCACACATGACCAGGAGGCAACAAAGCAGGCGGAGGAAAGAAACAATTCACCGCACTGTGAACGCCAGCCATCCCGTGACGTGTGATGCATGTACGTAACACCCACCGGATGACAAGCTGGTAACATATACACCGTAGCCCTTACTACCTGCATGTGTAGCGCTGTCAAAGCTAGCTAGGTCGAGTAGCCGTGTGTTGACACCTTGTCGCGATAGATAATGGTTCACGGCTGTTACGTACCCACTTCACAGATCACTCAAGAGTACCAGAATACATGGATTTGAGTAGCTAATTAGGGCATACAAAGTAGCAGCAAGAGGATGGGGAATCGAGAAGAGGGTCTGGGGTCAAGAGGAGAGGAATATAGGGGAGGAAGAAGCAGCCTTTCCTTTCATCGTGATCCAAACTGGATGCCCTCTTCGTTGCCTCTGGCTGTGTATAAGTAGCGATGCTATTTCCTGGCTGGCCGGTTGGGGCGGGCCTATCCTGGATGGCCTTTGACAACGGCCCAACTTGGAGCTCCCACGTGAGGGTCATAACATTCCTCCCTTCTTGAAATTCGGCTTGTCCCCAAGCCGAGGTCTTCGAAGGATAACGAAGGGCTGATTTGCCGGGATCCCATGGAGCGTGCACTTCCTTGATGTTGCCGACGGCACAGTGGTAATCTTCATGGTAGTAGATGCAATCGTTGCAGATTGTGTCGGAGGAGTACACTTGGTCGGAGCAGTAGTCGGAGCTGATGACAATCTTGTTGACGAAGACGATGTATTTGTTGTGACCGACATGGACTAAGTCGGGGATGACGACCAGGAATGTCATGACATTCCTCCCTTCTTGAGAAGGTGATTGCCCGTAACCAGAAGAGAGCTTCAAGTCAAGCTCAGCCCATGCTACCAACCAGATCCTAGATGCATATGCAAGCAACCGCGATAACCACCAGAGTTGATCAAGACAAAGTAGAGTAGTGGGTTTTGCAGTATTCCACAGCTCGCAGTTGCATAGAGCAAGCAGGCAACCTCCAGGATCACATGGAGTCCTCTTGTGTGAATTAGCTTTGTCAACCAAGTCCACGGGCTGCCAGAAAATCAGTGTCGTCGCCATTGGAAGGCCCGCCTTACTGATCTGATAATGTCCGTACTTGATTTATCTGAACCATACATGTTGATGGGGAAATACTCAACCAGGTTGTAGCTGGCCGGACAGGGAAACAATTCCTCAATGTCCATGTACCTCTCCATGCTGATGTCAGTGCACACTGGAAGAACACATGTGAAGCAGATTTCAAACAGAATTTTCTTCATGAGAGGTAATACACGTATACTGCACTGGTACCTTGCAAGGCCTTGTCCCTGAAGGAAACTAAGAATCCAAGCAACACCATCGTGCTCCAGCTTGGGAACAGGCTCATGTGTAAGGTTTTTATTGTGATCAGCCTGACTGAACTGTCCACAACCATGTTTCCAGTCAGATTCACATGTCCGGTCTGAAAGTGAGTAGTGTGCTGACCCCTGCACCTGAAAATTGCGCACCTGATTGTAACACATCAGTTCAAAGCCCATAGTTCCATTTGATGATTGTACAACTGTTCTGTTGATGCCATTTATACTGGTTAATGACCATGTGATTAGAACTTTCCTTGTCAGCTTGTCACTTGCATAAATTCCATTTCCTTCCAATTTATCTTTCCTCAATAACTGCCCATGCGTTGTTATATCCCTAAGTTCTATAGTTTCTTGCACTTTTGCATTCCCACTGCTGATATAGGTAAGCACGGTTTCCCCTGCTACCACTGAATATTTTCTTACCCATTCTGGTTGTCCAGGATCCCACGGTGTTGTTAACCACTCTGTACTATTCAGAAGGAAAGAGTTATGCTTCACTGCACTATCCTTGACAGAGCCAAACCATGATTGTAGACTAATTGTACTGGACATCAACATTCTCAAACATGTAAGTGGGGCGAGTAGATTCAGACATAGCATCAATGCCGTGTCATGAAAAGTTCTATGTGTAGTCATGCACATGAAGAAAGTGCAGTTTGCATCCAAGTTCAGGCATGCTGTTGGCTTCTGAATCTCACAACTAAAATAACCACACACCTGCTCATGTCCACCAACAAAGACCAAAGATGGGTGTCCATTTCCTGTTACCAGCTCAGGTACGGGTAGTAGCCATGGCGGCTTCGGAACTGGGGTAGGTAAAACTGACCACCAAGGAGAAAACAAGCCTCCTGTGTAGTCCAGTGCATCCGGAGGAAGTCCATCCATCGAGCATGTGACGGGCATGGATGCAATGCCGCTGGTGGCATTGCCGTCGAGGGCTCCATCGCTTGTTGCAGTTGCAGCAAGCATGGGGGTGATGTTGACGGTGGCCGAGGGCACCGTTAGTGCCATTGCTGAGTCGAAAGCAGGCCTCGACTCGATGGCGTCGCAGCTCGGGCTTTCCGTCGAACACCTGGTCGGCAGCGGAGCCCCAAGGCTGGTGGTGTCCATGGCGAGGACAAGCCTGGCGTCGGGGACGACCGGGGACACGCCTGATGTTGCGGATGAGCCTGGACCGGAGCTTGGGCTGCCAACACCGAGTGCCGGTGCAGCCGGGATGTCGGCGCTGCTAGAGTCATAGATGGTGATGCGTTCCGGCTCCTCATCATTTCCAGGATCTCGTCCAACTTTCGTTCGATCCTTGCCTTCTCGTCTTGATTCATGGCATCCCAATCCCGAGCAGGACGAGGTCCACCCTCGGTGGTGATGGAGATCATGGTGGAGGTGGTGGAAGCGTGGGGAGATGGCTCTGATACCATAATGTTACGTACCCACTTCACAGATCACTCAAGAGTACCAGAATACATGGATTTGAGTAGCTAATTAGGGGATACAAAGTAGCAGCAAGAGGATGGGGAATCGAGAAGAGGGTCTGGGGTCAAGAGGAGAGGAATATAGGGGAGGAAGAAGCAGCCTTTCCTTTCATCGTGATCCAAACTGGATGCCCTCTTCGTTGCCTCTGGCTGTGTATAAGTAGCGATGCTATTTCCTGGCTGGCCAGTTGGGGCGGGCCCATCCTGGATGGCCATTGACAACGGCCCAACTTGGAGCTCCCACGTGAGGGTCATAACAACGGCTAAGGCATGCCGTCGGTCGGCATCTTCCCGCAAAACCATCAAACGCTTAACGGATTAGGGTCCGATTGGAAGCTGGCTAGCTATGTTTTTCTCCTCGAATGGAGCCAGGCATCTATATTAATCAAACTTCAACAGCACAAGAAAACCCTTATAAGAGAGAAGAAAATTGCATTCCAGTCTTCCACAGTCATCCATCCTCTCTATTGCGAACATGCCGATGGTGTGTCGATGTTGTCGCCCCAGAGTTTCGTTCTGTCACCGGAACAAGAAAGGGGTATATATCCACGTCGTCACCGGAAGAAGAAATTGCATACTAGTTATGGGGATTCATCCATCCACTCCGTCCGTCCCACACATTCGATGGCACGTTGATTTTGCCGTCGGGAGAAGAAAATAGTATCCACGTCAATTATGGAGGATTCAAAATTTTCACGTTCCTAATTTTTCAGTCTTAAATATGTAAGAGACTTAAGTATTAGCTGAAAGCTAAAACACAAGAAAATATTATTGTATAACATGTACTTTTCGTGATATTTTTTTTTGTCAAACATACATTTTACAAATTCCCAATCCAAATACTTCGTCCGTTCATAATTACAGGGCGCACAGTTTTTTCGAGTTTCAACAAAACGTCGTTTAAGTGTAGCATAAGTTATGTATTGGAATACTAGTAGGCCTCGGCGCGGCGGCACGCCGCGCCCGTGGTGTTAGTGGCTATAGATTAAACACGTAGATATAGCTGGGTGAATCAGACAATAATTGGCAACAGGAGGCCTAAATATACGAAATCTTCGAAGACACGCCATTACAGGCAAAAGAGCATAACGTTTTAGACAATACACTACAGCACAACAGTTCACTGCTCTCTAAAGTACGCTAAATGCAACCAGTCATGAATGTATAGCTGCTAAATTAACATAGCTCGATTAGGTGTTTGTTGATGCAGACACCTCTTCATTGATATCTTCAGGCTCTTGTTTATCCTCACTGGAACTGATTTCTAATGATTCAGGTGTTGGAGGGCACGAGTCTTCAGGAAATGTGGCACTTGTTTTCACTGTCTTGGCAATCTTGCTAGCATATCCAGAGATGGACGCTAGTACCTCATTCTCATCTACGGATTTCCCGCTACGATATTTCTTTGGAAAGCCAGCAGCAACACGTCCCGGATCAACCTCAGGATAATGCGCCATTACAAGGCCCAGTGTAACCTTTGCGCCGCCTCTGATAGCAGATCGGATTTTCTCTTCATGTGAATTGACGATATCTTCAAAGATTGTTGGCAAATTACCTACATTATTTACATCATTGGGACGATCAGGGTAGACTCTGCCGACAAACTCCTGGACATCAGCGGTGAGTTTATCTAAAAGCCCAGCGAGCTGATGGATGCGCGTAAGTCTTGTGTCTGAACTCAGGTTCTCCCCTAGGGCTGCAGGAACTGTAAACGAAGAACTTGAGGATCCAAATTGACAGGCCTGGAAAAACATGTTGGAGCAGCAAGCTTACCGAGCAGAAGGTCGTCCAAAGCGCTTATCTCGTCCGAGCGTCGGCTGAGCTGGTTCTGAAGATCAGTGATCGTTTCTGCATCCTTGGTAGCGCGTCTTCGACAGCTAGTCTCACTGTCAGCTATAGCTTTCTTGCAGGCATTTTGTTCTTCTTCTTTTTTCTGACCATCGTTGCAAAGTTTTTGATTCTCAGCACGAAGCTGTTTAATTTCTTCTGTGTACTCGGTTGTATCCTTGGCTTTGGCTAGAAGTTCTGTGAATAATTAGTTTGCCGTTCGAACGATCAAATGTATTGCTAATCAAACACGTACGTGCAATCTGAACTAAGGTAGCTTACCAGCATTTCTCTGTTGCACGGCCATGTACTGGCCAATCGTAGCTTCTTTGTCTTTAAGGGCCGCGCCTAAACAGCGGACTTGAGTTTTTTTTGCAGCCAGAGCAGTAAATACCTCTCTTTTTGCATTTTCCATTACCTGTAAAGAACATTTGCAATGATAACTTGTCATGTGTGGCGAGAGATCAAGAAAAAACAAGCTGAATGTCCCGTGCCACACTGATCTTAGAAGACAGACGTGCATATTTAAAACTATTTTTATTCATTCCAACTGTCATATGCGTTATTAATCAGTCACGAACAGCATATTAACTGGCATATTTCTTAAATTGATAGGCTGATCAGTGATCACGGTGTCTTGTTTTATCACACAACGAACAGAGCAGGAAGTACTGAAGCTACGACCGCGGAGCGTCTGTTTAAAATAGAAACATAACAGCCATCTGAAAAGTAAATACATGTATTGGATAAACTTATTACCTGCATCTGTTCTCGCAGAATAGAAACACCGAGCTCAATTTTTTCTCGATGGCTCTCAGTGCTGTCTTCCGTGAGATCTACCACGTGTTGTGTGATAGATGGTGACTTAATAGCTCCATCAGGCTCAATCCTGTTCTCACTTTCTTCATTGGCAACGGCACGAGGCAATGCTGATACATGGATAAAATGGCTCTGAAAAGAGGAAATATGTAGCCTTGATCATCGAATGCTTCTTCTTTGATCACTGGGTATTTGCAGCCATTGGTAGCCGGAGCACATGAAGTTTTTTCTTGAAGAGGACCGTCCATTTCTTCTGATGTTACTGCCCCTGTTACCTGGTTCGCTGAAGGAGCATCCATTTGAATAGTAGGCGCGGCTCACTGTGCTCATTAGGCACATCTTCGACTGACTCAGTATGTGCACCCAGCTCATGTACTTGCAAAGGAACGCTTGTACACGGCCAATTTTTGTTAAGTTTAGTGGCAGTGGCTTTCCTCCGTACGATCGCTGCTGGCTTCAAGCTAAAAAATGAGAAGTTATGACTGATCAGGTCACTGTATCGACAAACACAATAAAACATGGGCGCATAAAAAAGATTACTTTCGCTCGACAATAGATATTCCATCAGTTGCAGTGTTGTTAGCTTGTTTAGCGGCAGCACTGTCCTGGACTGGTTGCTTCTTCCTTTTCTTTCTTTCAGCAGCAGCAGCAGAGGCACTCACTCTTCTGCGTTTTGAAGATTTGCTACCTGCTATCTCTGAGATAGTTAGGTCACACTCTGGATGGTGATTTTCCTGAAAGAAGCAACAGAAAAAGATGAAAAGTTGGCAATGCTCGTTAACATAGATCGTACAGATGAGTATATAACTATTTACCTGTGGCGCAGGGTTAGCGGCGCAGAACATTGGAAAAGATTCTTTGTACTGATCATGAACTGATACGAGCTGGTTCAAACGATAGGCGAATTCGTTAGCCGGCAGATTTTTGCCTATGCGGAGAGGATCCATTTCTTCTCCGGTGTACGTGCATAGGAGACCAGCGTTATGCCTCAAAGGCTGAATTCGTCTCTGCAACCAGCATATCACGGTATCCACTCCTATACAGCTTACTGCATAATCTGTCCACTGGTTCAGTACCAGCCACAACTAAACTTAAACAGCGGACCTTTATTTTTCTCCATGGCATAATACACTCCTAGAAATCCTTTTATTAAGCGTTGACCCGACCCCTAATCTCCTTATTTATAGTAAGAAATATCACGTTACAAAGCATTTTGTGCGAAACACTGCTTGTGCACCGTGGACGTATTTCAGGCTATCTCGCTAATTCGACTAAAATAGTTTTGGTGGATGGTCTAGTGCAAATAAGATTTACCCGGGAACATCACCTACTTCAAGTTTTGGAAGATAAGCAAGGTCAAGGTATACCAATTAGCGCGGTACACATCGGTCGACAAATAGAGCTTACTGCACCATCTGGCAAGAGCAAAAAGAGTCGGTAAGCTGAGCGAGTGTGGGTGTGTCAGCCGACTAATTGGCGTTCGCTTCCTTAGAGTACGTACAGTTTAACTGGACAGACTTGCCTTATTGTGTCTACAAATAAAGTGTAGATATACAAAAGGAGAGCAAAATGTGGAAAGTCATTTTGGCTCCCGAGAGCTCCAGTTATCTCGCTTTTTTTCAAAAAAAAAAAAAATCTGCATTTATAAGTTTTAAAAAAATGAAGAAAATCATGCATGTTCTAAATGATATACATTACAACCGTGCAAAATTTCAATGAAAAATAATATATTTTGAGCTAGACAAAAAAGACAAAAGTCAACAAAACAAGCAACACCAGGATGCACAGCACACGGAAAACGAAGGAAAGGAAGAATATCGCAAGGGAGGTGAGGAAGCTGTTCATGCCCGCCCACACATAATGAATACGCTTCTTTAGACGGGACAGGCGCCTGCACCGAAAGGACACATACAATGAACCCAGAGACATATGGACAAGAGACTCCTGACAAAGGATGCTGGCCAGATGCCTGCCACGGTAATCAATGTGACCACACACCAGCATGGGGTAAACAGGAATACAATAAATAAGATCCTTCCAGGGCACGTCGATGAACTTGCACTAAGAGGATAAACAGCAGGAATGGAAACGGCAAGCAAAATAGCACACACGTGGGCCGACGCATATCCCACTATATAAAGAGATTGCAAAGCACCCGCTATTAGCCACCCGGTGCGATGAACCTAGAAAAAGAAGAGACACAAAGAAAACGAGCCCACAGCAAATGACACATACAACAGCAGTCACGTCGTCGTTCACCTTGGTGCCATCGCGATAAAACTTGGGAAAGCCGGCAGCGATGCGTCCAGGATTGGCTTCGCGGTAACGTGCCATCATGAGGCTTAATGCAATCTTCGCACCACCTCGAGGAGCTGATCATAGTTTTTTTTCATTTCCGTTAGCATTTTCTTCAAAATTTGTCGGGAGATAGTCAATATCGCTCACGTCACAGAGGCCGGCGGGCCAACTTTGGCGACAAATGCGGCAGTGCCAAGCTTGTTTAGAAAGTCGGCAAGTTCACGAATACGTCCAAGCCTTGTCCCTGAGTTTAGGTTCTCGCCTAAGCCCGCGGGAACTGGAAATAAAAAAAAAGTAAATTGAGAGAGAACAATAATTGCGCTGGGATACGAGATGTACGAAACAGACGGTCATCCAAAGTTTTCGCTTCGCCTAAACATCAGCCAAGCTGGTCTTGCAAGTCTTTAATTGTGTCGACGTCCTCTCGTTTCTTAGCGCTGGATTCAACGTCGCCATAGTCTTCTTGCAAGCACTGAGTTCTCCCCCCATCTTCTGCCTAACTTTGTGGAGGCTCAGGTTTTCAGCGCAAAGTTGCTAAATATTGCCGGCGGACTCAATTACATCATTCGCTTTGGCTAGAAATTCTTGAAAAAGGTACCCGGCAATTCAAGCAACCGTTAATCTTCAGAATCACTAGGAGTTTTTTGGCAAGACACAAAGGACCAACTTGCCAGCCTCTTTTTGGCGGACTTGTCTTTTTACTCAGTCAAGAAAACGAACATCGCTATATTCATGTTTTCTCCAGACTGCTAAAGCAGCAAAATAGAAAAAGGTTATCATAACAAAAAACCAGCCGCAACATTTAAGCTATAAGATGAATATTTTATTATGTCTTAACGCTTGGGGGCTAGCATAGCAAGCTGAGGATTTATGTATGCAGCAAGAGCTCAAGAGGGAAAAGACGGCGTATGTTTCGCCTTGAGTCTTGGTGGCTAGGAGTACAATTAGATAAAATGTTACCTGCATCTACTTGCGCCTAATGGAGTCGCCAAACTTGAATGGTTAGCGATGAGTTTAAAGTTGTCCTCATAATGTCTACGGTGTGCTGCATAATGGATGACCTCGCCATCCCTCCACACGTATCCGTCTTTTCCATGGACAAAAGGCGGAAGCATTGCGGGTCCGTGCATGAGCTGGTTTCGGAAAAGACGGCATCATGTAGCCTCGATCGTCAAACGCTTCTTATTTTATCTTCGGGTATTTGAAGGCATCTTTAGGCGAAGCTTGAGTTTATTCTCTACTTTACGTGGCCGCCTCCACGCGCTTCATGGACATGCTACTGCTAGGAATAGTTTCTGAAAGAGCCAGGTCAGAATCAGCCAGAGAAGGTATCTGCAAAGGACGAAAAGAATATGTGAACATGGCTGGCACAAGCAACACGATAAGTCGAAGTACATTTTGCATTAATTTACCTCTGACATTGGATTAGCAGTGCAGAACATCGGAAAGCATTCTTTGTACTGGGTATGCCGCGCCCGTGTACGTTACCGTCTAGTTGCCCTAGATGTTCTCCCACGCGCCTACTCAACAATCGTCTCTATTAATTTATACTCCCTCCATTCTTATAGTAGGCCTCACACGTGAAACCTAACGAGAGGCTGGAAATAGGCAAAAAACTGTCACAATTAGAATCCTTTCTCTCTTATTGTAGTACCGCATGTATGTATGTACACCCATACCGTAGTATGGGTTGTCAATGCAAACAGCAGAGATAGCTAGTGTGAACGACAGCCATGGGGACAAGCCGCCATAAATTCTGGTGTTTTATCCTGACATGCTGTTGCTTATCCTATCTGCTGAACACTTCAATGCTACTGATACAAAGTCATGTGCCGCGTGATTGTGCATGGAACCTAATCATGCATGCATGCGGTAGTGTATGTGCTCTATGTTCATGATTTGGTCTCACTTTAGATACAGGTTTTTTAACTGTCAGTGAAATGAAATAAATTTGAGGTGTGATATAAGTTCGGATCCTTTGAGGCCTATAACCCAACTCTACCTTTTCAAAAATCAGCTAGCTAGTGTAACGTAAAAAACCACGCGAGACAGCAAAGACGCCCAACCCAGAAAGACCACCAGCAAGATGACCCGTAACAACTAACCTGCAAACAAAACAAAACACATTAGTACGGGCACAACAAAAACCACCTCTCAAGGCTACTACCTTCAACTTCATCTTACTTAGACGGAGGAGATAGTAAGCAAGACTGTCCATGCTACGATCTTGCTTCTTTTATGAAATTTCCACTTTCATGCCAATAAGCCACAAATTCGCTAGTCTACAAGAAAACAGGCGGTGCAGACATGAGTCGAACAAACAAATCATTATTACCCAACGGTTTTACACTTGACAGGAAAGTTATGAACATCGAAAAATATTACAACGGAGCACAAAGTGCACACATAAACCTAGACGACACATAACGAAAGGAAGGAGAACCAGAGCCGGCACATTCAAAGAGGAACCAAGAAAAAAAAAGGAGCACCAGCGGTACACAAATACCTGCACTTGACGTACTCATCTATCTCATCTATATACCAGCAGCAGATATTGATTCAGTGCCGAGATGCGAAGGAAAAAACCTACCCCGAGCTTTGTCGTGCCCCTTAGTAAGGTACTTGAACAGATACTTTAGTAGATTTGATTGTTACACCATTCTACATTAAGATGGCCCTGATACTTCTTCAAAATCTTCAAGTTATATGGAACAACAAACTGATTCGTCATACAAACTCCACTCTTCATGACGAAACGGCCATCATCCCTTCGACGATACACACGGAAAACCTTGTCCATCAACAAACGTCTCATCGTTAAACGATTTAGGAATACGCTTCCTGATACCAGAACGAAGCATGGCAGTGCATGCAGGTGTGGTGAGGGGGACCATAGTAGGATCGCCCGGGCAAAGCAGCTGGAATAAACAAACAAAACAGCAACCACAACAAAGAACACATCAGCAAGATAAACAAGGACGATCAACAAAAACACAAGTAAAACAGGAGAGCCCACCTTTAAGCACGCCCACAAACTCCTCAGAAAGAGGCAAACGAACGCGCACTCGTAAAGCTACAGCCAACGGAAACAACGGTGAGCAAACAACAAAGAAAGCAACAGGTACAGCACACAAAAAACGCAACAACAAATACCTCGCCGTACACATCGACGGTGACGGTCAACAAGACGGCGCTTCCTCCGGTTAACCACGGCATGAGACGTCGGCATGCACGGCAGCCCACAAACCACAAAACAAGAAATGTGCTAGACGATGCCAACGCCACGCAAGCAGAAACCCTAAAACAACACGCAAAGAACGAAGGGAAGAACCAAAACCTCTAGGAGTCGAAAACAGAACAGCAGGAAGAACTCGCACGGGAGGCTCCATCAGTGACAAAGGACGATCATAACGAGAGTAAAACCCAGCGGCAGGAGAAGAAGGTCGGATAGGAGGCCGAGCAGCCAAGCTCACAGGGATGCGAGATGAGACTGGAGCAAAGGAGGCGGCCGAAGCATGCGCCAAGCCACCATCCACCGCCACACCTACGCACAAACAGAAGCCAAAAAAATCAATCGATCAAAATTAGAAAACCGCACTAAAACACACAAAAACAAACATGGCAAGCTCACCGTCGCGCCTTGCATAAGGAACATCACTTCCCCGGAGAAGAGAAGGAGACAGACGTCAAGAGGACGGCGCAGCCGAAGATCCTGTGAACAAGAAAACAAGGGGACGAAGATAAGAAAACACAAGCATAGAAAGGCAACAAGCATAAAGAGCAAACCAATAAGAGGCCACATCAAACCTTGGCCATCCTCCTGCGGCCGCTTGCCAAGGCGAATGCTGCGCCGACGATCGGACATGGCCGGAGAAGCAAACGAAGACTCCATCGCCGATGAAACAACAGAAAGTGAGAATGATGCAATGAAACGGAGAACAATGCAAGATCGAGAGAGCACGCACACAAGTAAACGCGAGCAACACGAAACAGAATGGTCGGCGCAAAAGACGGACGCACAGAGACAAAGCAGGCCGCCAAATAATTAGAACCCATGTGAGTCCAGCAAGAACATACATCGAACCTAGGCGGAAGCAGAAGTAAATGTACCAAATAAAATAAAAAACTCACACGCCACAGCACGCAGAAACCGACCACACGAAGCAGATACATCGAACGGAGGCATAACCTAGCAAAATAAAAAAAGAAATAAGAAAGCACCCATACCACCCAGCACACCAACACCGGCCACACCAACGAAACAAAAAAAACGAATAAACCGGGAACACACCGGCAACCGATCACAACAAGGAGAGTGACCGGGGAGATGGGGAGTATACCGGTCAACAAGGAACGACGAACCGAGGAAGGAACCAGCGCGGACAGAAGCAAAGCAACGAAGCAAGTAGAAGGCCAGAGAAGGTAGCAACCGGGAAGAGCCGAAGCAGAAAGGAAAAAGCAACCCATAGTCAGGAAAAAATACACCACATGGACCCCGAACCAATAGAAGCAACACACGTCGACACAATAGCAAGCACGTGGCAGGTGCGGATAGGCTGAAAGGAACTGGGAGGCTGCGAAGGCAGGAAACCCACGAGCTTTAGGATAGTAGAGTATTTTTTCAATGATATATATTTTCTTGATATTATTCTCATGTATTTTTTTTTTGAGGAAGGATCTGATATATATAAAAGGAAGCTCCACACTTTTACAACCAGGTCCAGAAAGGAAACAGAAATACAAAAGGACCCTGAAAAAGTGCACGAAGGACCCTAATCCACCGGGGAGAAGCACAATTGAACCAATTGATAATTAAAATAGGAGCATGCAAAGATAGGACGCCATGTGATTGTAGGCTAAGGGAGAAATATTTAGGGTCAGTTTTTTTTTAAATTTTGTAAACGTTGTCTCCTTTTGGACGGGTTTACGCTGGACTAAATCTTAAGTAGAATAGCCCAAGGTTCAAAATAAACCATTTTGCTTGTGATTATTGTGCTTCCTCCCCTCAAATAACAAATTATCACATTTCCTGAAGATCAGCATGTCCCTACCTCTCTGTGTTGCCGACGTCCATGAGGTGTTGCCGACGTCCATGAGGTCTGTGCAATTGCTGCTCGGCGTGTGTCGTGGCTCAATCATGGAGGAGGGAAATCGGTGCTGCTCCGGCCTCCGGCGGCAGGGAACACATGCATGCATGGAGCAGATCAACGTACCCCTGCTGCTCCAGTCCCTCCGGACCTCCGGTTTCAGCACATCACAAGATCGAAAGCGAAGTACAATCTCATGTCATCGGATCCTATCTGCACAGGACGGATCTTAGGATGACTCCAACGGGGCGACGCAACCGGACGCTTGTTTGGTCCGTTTGCGTCGGCAAAAGGACCCATTTCCGGCTCATGTCCGCCCCTTTCTGGCCATTGCCCCCAACGGGCCGACGCATTGAGTCCGCCCGGCCAAGGTTTTTGATCATTTTGATCATTAACAAGTATCAAGCACAATAAATAAGATACAAATAATACAATCCATAAAAACAATCCAAATAGTTCATCAAGTACTTATTATTACAATCCAAATAGTTCAAACAAACATAAATAATTTCACAAATAACAAATTGTTTCATGCATTACGAACCAAATAAATAAGACAAGTAGTTCATCAAATGAAACTACTGCCCCTAGTTACCCTGGTTACCGTAGTGCTGCCAGACATGCTCCACCAAATCATTTTGGAGCTGAAGATGATACACCTTCTCACGAACGTCATAGTACAAGTCGAGGAACTGAGCAAATGTGGATGGTCCCTGGGGCTCAACCAACTCACCCTGGAACTGCCATTCCGGTCAAGAGCAGGAGAACGGTCCGGCAAGGAGCCTCGGAACACCGGCCGCATCCACTCTATGTACTCGTTGACGATGAGGGTGGCAACCAGGCCGTCACTGTCATCGTCGGAGGAATCGTCCGATGATGGCTGGTACATGATGTGGTTCTTGTAGAACCACTCATCCGAGCTATCCATGGTCGAGGGTCGTACCTGAGTTGTTGCCAAGGCGAACGGCCGAACACCTTGTGGGCGGCGTGTGTGTCGTGGGCGCTGCGAGATGTCTTGGCCGCAAGAATCACCGGCAGTCGCGGGGAAGCACCTGCTCCGGTGACGGCGGGGAAGAGGAGGAGCAGACGACGTCCCCGGAATGGCCTGCAGTGCCAAATCGAGGGTGCGACGGCAGGTGGCGGCGAGATGGGCGAGGGAGGTGGAGAAGATTGGGGTGGGGAATGGTCTGATTTGCGGGCCAGGGGCGGACTAGGGTAGGACACAACAGCGCTCCGCTCGCGTCCGTGGCCGACCCATCGGTGACCCAAATTTGGGCCAGGAATGCGTCGCGGCGGACCAAAAAACGGACCGCGGTCCGTTTGCATCGCCCCGTTGGGCCGTGTTTTCGCCCCTCGCGGACAGGAACAGAGGGGCGCGGACTCGATGCGTCGCCCCGTTGGAGTCATCCTTATGTGCAAAGAGCTACAGTGGTGCGACGAAGGCAAGTTCAGCAAGATCTCCGTTGTCTTATTGTTTAGGATCATTGATGTGTTTATGTGTCAAATTTATACCTAGATTATCTGGCTGTATATCAAACGCTTATATCCTTCCTCTCGGCCCAATTACATCAAGACTTAGGTTTTTATCTTCTTCAGTGAGAGCACGACCCCATGCATGATGCAAGAAACATCAAGCGAAGCTTTCTTGTCCTGGTGGAAGATTCGATTGGAAAGACGAATGAAAACCGGGGCAAAGATTTTATTATCGTCACAATGCGCAGCCAACATCATGATCACAAGTTCATAACTACCATGATACGCTGGGTACAAGAATGGAACCTCTTCCTTTTGCCCTCCTTTTGCTCATTCACCCAGTTAATCCATACGAGAGAATTAGATTTCATTGCACCTTTTCATAGAATCAAAATATCAAATCAATCATCCGAAAAGTGTAAACCCCTGCTCCAATTTAAATGATGAGATGCCTAAGTAGAAGGAAACAACAGGTTCAGTTCAAAAAAGAACATAAATGCTCCCGGCAAGACCAGAAAGAATCCCCGTGCACTAGCACATGTTTGGCCTTGTTTCGCCACACTGTGCACCTCGCCCATATTATCGCCACTGTGGCCTTGTTTCGCCTTGTTTTCTCATATTGGACCATCAGAAAATGACCATCAGACACAGAATCGTGACACATCACATAGGTAAGCATTATAAATGACCTTGAAAATGTTGGTGCCCAACTCAAAGATGAAACCTCTGAGGAAAATGCAGCAAAGCCACATTGTGATAATGCGATTAGCATGCCATGTATGCAGAGGTCAAGCTAACACATACTACTAACCAATGGCCCAATGCTCTTTTGTTTATGAGATGGGTTTACTCGAGTTAGAAGTCACCGGAAAATGTACAAAACCATCTTTCTGAAATGGCCATTGCAGGGCAGTAGGGCACACACTTTCACCACCTTGAAAAGGATATCATCAACACACGTCATGACAGTCTTATAAAAAAATAAACATATGGACTAGCAAGATAAAGTTCTTCCTCGTGGTCAGTCCTAGCATGCAACTCCCTGCGTAGTGGGCCGCCACCTGTGATCCAATTCCCACGTACGTGTCCTCCCTTGCGTTGTGGCCCCATCTTGGGTTGGAGACGGTGATCTTGTCTACCATGGGCCGCAATTATTTAGAGACTGCTCGTCGTGCTAATCAGTTTTTCATCAATCTTTATTTAAGTTTGCATTTTCTTGAGGCAGCGACAAATACAAGATGAATCGCCAGTTCGCCACTTGCTATATAACTATCTTCATGTGTATGTTTGTACGTGTATTTTAGTCTTGATATGGCTCGTCAAGCTAAGAGGCCAAAGCAGAGGTTGTAGATGAGCACAAGACTTACAGAAAAGAAAACAATTCCTGTGCTACAGGTTTCTCCGATCAGTACGGTATGTATAGCTTCTACTAGTTAAGTTGATTGCTAGCTAGCAGATCTTCACAACCTTTCGCTATTGCGTATGATTTGCATTGCAGGCTCGGCCAGGAAACCTCTATCTGCAAGTCATTTTTTTTATAGAGGCATCGGCCCAGCCTCTGCATCAAAATGATGCATACGGCTTATTTTCATTAATAAATTCTGGAATCCAGATCCAAACGTAGGAGAGTACCGAATTATTACAAATCACTGATCGCAAAGTGTTGAGATAAAAATGAGCCAGAAGAATAAATTAAGCCTAGCCATCTATTCTTCTAGAATGCCGCCACCCATTGTGGGAGAAAATAGCCTGAACGACCGCCATCATTTGAGTACATCCGAAATCCATATGTTCCCGCTGGGCTTCCGGTAGTAGGAGAGACCACTGCTGAATCCAGTGGGTAGCCCTGAGCACAACCTGCAAAAAATGAGGAGTTTGTATCTTGTTAAAGACGAGGTCATTTCTGCAATTCCAAATTGCCCATAAGAAGGCTGAAACACCGATGCGAATTCTAGCCTTAATTTCCTTGTCAACACCATTTAACCATGTTCCAAACTGATTAGACACACTGGTTGGAGGTAATATGTTAAAAGTAAAATGGATTAGTCTCCAAATATTTTAAAAAAAATTACAGGATATAAATAAATGTTCTACATACTCATCTGTATCGCAAAGTACACATTTTTACAACCTGTCCATCGTCTTTTAGTAAGGTTATCTTTGGTTAACAAAACACGTCTGTTTAGAAACCACAAGAAAAAAATTATCTTCAAAGGAATTCGTAGCTTCCATAAATACTTCCGAAGGAAAATCGTATGACCATTCATATAGTCAGCGTACAAGGATTTAACCGAGAAAGATCCATTCGCCGTTAGATTCCATTTAAACGAGTCCTCCTCACTTGAGATCGTTACCCTCATGAGGCGTTCAACAAGATTTAACCACGCTATCCTCTTATCACCTAAGATGGCTCTACGAAATTGTAAGTTTAGTGGTACCGTATTTTCAGGCCACCATCCCAGATGGCCTGTCTAGATGTACATGCGAGAGTGATGAGCAGTCTGCTTTCCTGTTCAGGTTTTTTTGATGGTACTAGTCTGATTGATGCACGTTGCTGGTTCCCTCACTCCAAGTGGCCTCAGGTAGCAGTGGCTTTGTATTTTTCTTTGGGTTGGGAAGTGTGTGTGCTGTCAAGTTTTCTGCAGCCTAAGAAACTTTGTTCAGTCACCCACCTCTGATTTTGTGCAAATATATCGCTTGGATCTGATAACAGAAGCAAAGTCCGACTAGTCGAGACGAATGCTCATTTTTTGAGAAACAGGACAGGGAGTTCCCGCATTGCATTATAGAGAAGAGATCGATCTAATTAATTAGGGAAACCGGACCAAAAAATCATACAATGCACGGTCAATTTACAAAAACCGGCAAAAAACACTCCATGGAACATCATTTATGCCTGAAACAAGGGCATGTTGACGCAAACTAACTAGCCACGCCTCGTCCCCAACTAAGATAATCTCCTTGGCCACACACAAAAACACGCCACTAGAGATGCACCGTTGTGCACCTTCCCAACATAAGAGATGAGTGTTTATGAAAATCTTCATGGTGGCGGCTAGCTTGGGCCAGTTGGAAAGAAATGAATGATTTTGTATTCAATTGTTTGACCCTTCATATTCGTCTAGGAAGAGTAACCAAAGCCGATTTTAATTTCCTAGTTCATACGACCAAGGCGGAGTTGCATCAAATCATCAATAGTTTTGTTGCCTCCTTTGTATTTCATCTTTGTGCCGTGATCAGCAGTGTAAACATGTAACTTGATGCTCTATTTTTTTTTTTTGCGGGTACAAGGGGCTGAAAGCAAATTCAGCAATTACAGGAAGGTTCTCAGAAAGATCAAAATTACAGTCCAAACCTCGCTGCAACTCGACTCCGTCTTCGACCATGGCGCCGTCGGTGGCGCGCCGCCGCTACTGCTCTCCTTGACCTTGGAACAAGAGCATCCCCGAGCGGACGGGAAGTCGCCGATCGCCGGCCGCAGAGGACCTACGCCAGCGGACGTTGTCGTCGTCGAACTGAATCCTCCAGCCTCGTGCACAGAAGTCGTCGACGCCGGATCCGCCGTCCCGCGGCATCCAGCGAAGGGGAAACCGCGCACGGCAGCTCCGGAGAGCTGCGAGCACGGGCGCGGTGGAAGCTCAGCGCCAGAACTCCGTGGAGCGCCGCCGCCGAGGAAGAAGACCTCCACCTGCAAAAACACCACCAGCTCCGCCCCATCCTCCATGGCGATGCCGGCCGAAACCCCACACACACCTACATAGCTATGCACAGATCCGTCGATCCCCCGTCCTCCTGCCGCCGGAGCGGCCGCCGGAGGGCGGGGAATCGAACGGATCGACGGCGGAGCGGTGGCGCGCGAGGGAGAGCCTAGAAATCGCCTTTCACTGTGGACGGGGAAAGGGGACGCTCCAAGGTTGCGTTAGATCTTAACTTGATGCTCTATTTTATTTAATGGATATCAGTTGAAATCTTTCCTACTATTACAATGTTCAAAACATATAGGCGAAACAAGATATATAAATAATTCACAATCAACCATAAAAATGGATCAAAATAACTCATCTCATGAATAAGAATCCACCATAAAATATAAATACAAGTTGAATATAGTTAGGCAGGGCAGCTCATATGGTCAAAGATCAAAATACACGGAGAGATAGATTACAAGCTAAGATCACAAACCGATAAGCCGGTGGGCGAACTAATTTAGTCATGAAAGTGTTTAAGACAAAGTGTTCCTCAGGGTTGTGTTGATACCTTTGGTGATGATTCAATCTCCAATTTCTTCTAGTAGGCGATCTGTGTTTGTGTTGTTTGGCCGCAATCCTCTAGTAGTTTATTTAGTGCAACAGATACATGCAAAATAAACATGGTTAGATTATTTGTTTCACATAGTCTCGCCGCAAAAGGGCAGGGCCTGCGGCATAACATGGGTTCCATCCCCCATGGCGTTGTCCATCTATCAGGCGTGTGGGAGTGGGGCATTAGCCCCGTGTGGCCTGCCTCAGGTCGCTACCTTTGTATACCTTGTTGATGCCGTATCTTTTTTACTAAATGGCCCTTAATCGGACATTAAGACAAATCTGGCCCTCCGCAAAACTTTCGCGCGGATATGGCCCTCGGCATCATACGCCACCCGCCGTGGCGTTCTGGACCCGCCGAAACGCCCCGTCAGACGACGTTCGCTGAGCGGCCGGAGGGTCTGATATTTTTCTGCCTTACGCCAGATCATATGGCTTAGATATTTGGACTTAGCCGTTTTTGCGTCTAGTGGAGGATACGCTCTGCATTGTCTGTGACGGCGCAACACGAACGCCAGACTAATTGGCTCATAAGCATTGTAAGGACTACTGACTGGGCGTTTCAATAAATTGACTTCTGCTGTCTAAATTCTTTGAAACGCCTCTCAAAGAGTTAATATGCCTTTCGAACGCCGTACGAAAGGACGTTGCGCATTCCCGGAAACGCCAAACCAATTTCCGTTCTCTTCCTGGCGCATCCGAGTATCACGTAATCTCTGGCTTAATTATCAGAGGCTCTGCAAATATTTCTGGATCCTCCGACATGATACGTCGCATGGTTATACATTTGTCCGCCGACCGCAACGCTATCTCCAATGGCGTCTGGACACGTATCAGAGCCTCTGTCTTCGAGTCGGGCATCATTTATTTTGGTTCGTTTAGGATTTCCGGACCCTCTGTTTATTCTACATGAACTTGGATGATACCTCCGAGTTGCCTAGATTCCGGACCCCCTCGGTCGGTAAGTTGTGGACCATTTCGTCCCACATCTGAAATAAACAAGAGATTGGCTCCGTGAACATGTGGCGGTTACCAAAAATCCCCACGACCTGAGTCGGAGCACGTCGAGCGAAGGTTCATCTGGCAGTTGTCATGCACTCGTAAGGAGGCGTCCGAGGCGCAGCCTAGTGCCGAGGCGGCGGGCAGGCCTCATGGCTTGGTGGAGGCGGCGAGACAGGAGAATCTGAGCCATGGCAAAGTAATGCTGCTGTATTATCAGCTCGCTGATGAGGAAACTTGGACGGCCATGGCAGAGCCGACGGGTTGGAGGCCAGAGCTTCCGATGAATCTGAGCGTCGAAACCCAAGTTGACATTCTGAAGGTCGTCTGAATGCCAGGAAACCCTAGCCCTGCAAATCGAAGTTGGTGTTTGTAGTATCAGTAGCAGCAATACCATATTATACACTGTACGAACTATTCTGTACCGAACTATTATGTACCCGTGTATCCATGTTTACTAAGTATATTTTAGCTAAGCCACTGAATTATGACACAAATTCTTGCAGAGTATTACATATTGTCACAAAACAATGCTCTAAGACGTAAGTTGTAGGCGTTTTGCTGTGTGACTAAGGTGCGCCAATGTTGTTTCAGGGACGAAGTAAGTCGTTGCTCCTCTTATATGAAAAGTAGTTCAGTTCGTACCTGAAACTGGGCTCCCCTTAGGTATAGTTAATTCTGTAATAATTATGTTCATGCTGTCCTGGACTAAGGAAATACGATGACGAAGCTTTTTTCTTCAGTTTAGGTAGAGTTAATTCTGTTAAAAACTATCGAAGTTGGACTGCCTGCTAGCCGGGCCATATATTTGGATCATAGCCCTGAAACTGGGCTTGACGCACACCTGATGCGCCTCCGCTTTACGTGGATTGCCCTTAAAAAACATATGTTCTGGCCAAGGCTGTATATTCTATTTGCTGGAGCCTCCGACCTTTCCTCTATCTCGCTGGCTCATTAAATCCCCATAGCCTCCAACATTCTCAGATCTAGATCCAGAGAGGAAGCAATGCGCCGCCAGCCGCTGATGGATATTTCCGCTCGCCCGCCACCGTCAACCGCTAGCCTAGCCAGCAAGCTTGTACCCATCCGTCCCCCAGTATTTGCTGGAGCCTCCGACCTTTCCTCTATCTCGCCGGCTCAGTATGCCGTTTCCCAGTACGAAGGGTCGGGGCTATTTGCAGCGCCGTCGATAGCGGCGCCGCATATGGTCTATCGCCCATCCCCGTCGCTCTATCGGCCGTGCGTGCCTGTTCAGCAGCAGAGTTATGCAGATCTCCCCCAATCGCAGCAGTCGGCCTACGCACAGGCGGCGGCGAATGCACTTACAGAGCTATCACAATCTGTGGCATCAAACTATTCTCTGTCTCTCTATGATGCTCCCCTCTACATACAGCACCGGTGGTGTCCCAGTCTCACTCGGTTAGTCCGTTCAGCTTGAACGGTGGATTTTCCTTCGTTCGTCCTATTCTTGAGTCTAGCATGCCCGGCGTAAGACCGCCGTCTCCTGTGGGACCAATATTATTTGGTGTTCCTATTGGATCTGTTCTCCGTCGCACCCCCGTTCCTGCGCCGTTAAATTTTGCTGGAGGTAGCAGTTCAGCACCGTCAGCGCCCCCTCCTCCATTGGTAAGTAATGGCTTTCGTATTAGATGTAAGTTCGTACAAATTTTTAGAGCTGCTTAGTTGGTTTACTGGTAAAAGGCTAGGGCTACTCTTGCATTGATAATCTTGCATCTGCATTAGTCGTACACATAGTGTGCATTTTTCACATGGCCTCCGTTGCAAGGGTAAATTTCTTTTGTAGCAAATAATTTCTGATCACCTGTTCAATCCGTGATTATTTCTTAATTTTCTTTCCTTCTAGGCCAGACGAAATGCCATAGGGCGCACTGCTGGTGTCCGTAGGTTGCTCCCAGTTAGCCTTCAGAAGGCTGTTAAGCATGTTCAGAAACTAGGAAGGGGTCCATATTTAGGTCGTCATATACCGAACGACCCGTTCCCTTCCCGGTTCTATGTGCAGGTGACACCTGTTGAGCTAGTTGCTTTGGTCATCCCGGAATCGTTTACCAATGCTCTGTTGAATGACACCAACATAATCAGGACGGCGAAAGATAAAGATCCCAAGTTCTCTGGTAAGATAGACATGCCAATCTGGGTTAAAAGGTTTTGCCACACAACAGTTGAGCTTCAGTGGGTTGATGATCACCTTGTCCTTCTGAATGGATGGGAGAGATTGGCCAGGCGGTTGATGTTGCATGTCGACGACATCCTTGCATTCAAATATAAAAATGGTGGGTTCATCCTGAACGTTCTTAGGTACGAGACCTCGACGTCCGTGATCTACACCTGCGGACGGCATTGAAGCTCCATGGAGAGGCAGCATATTTCATGTTTAAGGGTGTCATTCTGTTTAACTGCCTATGACGACGTCGGCAGGGTGTAGATCACTGTCATCCGTGACCTACATTTTCGAACATCACTGATCATTCAGTTTTTTGTGTAAATTTAATCGATGCTGCTCAACGCACTGCCGGATATGAACCCATCACTTCTTTATTAGTCTTCTCATGTAATGATCTGAAAGTTTGTTGAATTGCACCATAACTTCTGTATTTATTTGTCTTCGCGGTTTACAATATTGTTCTCCGTTTTCCTGTTCTATGCAATTTCATCGTATGCTTAGTGTCAAACAAACAGTACGACAACAAAGAAATACATGAAGAACAAAATTTCAGGCAGGAGCATTTGATTGTCAGAACATGCAATCTGGCATTTGCTACAAAAGGACTAAAATATGTTCCACACACAGTTCAACATTTTAATCAGGCGTTCTTATCAATGCGGACGTAGAAACTCAGTTTCTTTGTCGGTCCTGTACCAATGAGGTACTTAGTCGGCACGACGAGGTATGACTCTACCTGGTCAAAAGTGACGTCACCGGGGGTCTCGCTGCTCGAAACGTCAGTCTCTACTCCAACGACGTCCTTCTCCGCCCAGCACCTGTCATGAGGGCCTCTAGCCCACATCTTGATTCTGTACCTCGGCAGTATGCTCTCTTTCGACCTTATGCAGACAATTGACAAGACGGGGACCTTTCCAATAGAATTCAGAAGCACCATGAACAAGGTTCCGTCGTCACCTTGTCCATATAGCCGCGTTTGTGGCCAACCGGAGTCTTCATCCGCAGTCAGGTACTGCACGTATTCAATTGGTTCTCCATACGCCAACTTGAAAACCCTGATCGAATGAGCCACTCCTAGATGGGCTAAAAGTGCTGCCGGCGACGAAGCGAAGCAGCAGCCTGGTTGGGACAGGTGCAATTGGCTTCACATGACCTCGTCCGCCGTCGTCTTTGCGTCGATCCCGCAATGTCCATTCTACATTCATTGCAACACCAAGAAGTCAGCCATCAAATATGTTGAGGCACAAGAATTAGGCGTTTGGCACTTCCCGAGTCCATGCACAAATGATGTAGTCATGTCAAATAGCCAACGATACAACCAAATGCTGAAGCAACCGTTTCAGACAACACAACACAACCCTAATACTGAACAATACCAGAGCATTAGTTAACTATATGAACAACAATTGGATTACACAAACAACATTCATATGAACAGCAATTGGTGATCGGCAATGAAATGAGTTTTATGTATCAACACCACTTGAACATGAAGGAACAAACAACACATGCACACTATTGCACAACCAAAGGAACTCCACATTTCGTCAGTAATCAGTACAGCCTATATTATGCCAGTACCAATTATCAAGGGTTATAATTGAAATTTACTGTATATGCTATTTGTTCAGCAGACAAGTTAACAGTAACAACAAGTTCGTGGGACTTGAATTCATTGCCCAATCGATGATTCAGTATTAACAACCTCCAAATAGAATACCAAACCCTAAGATAACCCCTAAATCACAGCCCCAATATCATGAGAAAGCCGAAACTTGAAGCGCAACCGTCGCAGACACATACTTAGATCCGCACCGAATAACAGATGCAGGCAACGAAACGCAGTTAAGATGTTTAGATTGGATGTTACCTCGCAGGATAGAGCCGTCGTGGATTCCGCGGTGCAGCCAGATCGTTGCTGCCGAAACAGATCTAGGATTACTGTTTTTCTCTGACACCGTAGTCCAGAGAGTTGAGCGAGGGGAGGCTGTTGTATTTAGTGAAGGCACGAGAGTTTTGTAGTAGGCCAGGAAACCGTTCGCGACGCCACGCTAAATGGCTGCATGGATATCAGAAACGCTTAAAGGAATGCTTCGAAACATGGGGAATTAATTCCAGTAGATGAAAACCAGAGGCTCTGACCGTCCGCGTGCTCTCAAGTGACGCCAGTTCAGTTGCCCACTTAAACGCTAGCATTAGACACCCCCACGCAGGCCCGCCCCAATAACTCCCACCCATCGATCGTGACTATCCCTTACTTCGTCTGACTGAAGAGTGGGAACCACGGAAAGCGGGACCCACATGTCATATAGCGGGTGAGAGTCAATGTGCACGACGTCAGAGTATCCAGTTCACCCCTACCACCCACCCCCCTCTAGAAACCCCAGATGCAGCAGATTTCTCGCCCACTCACTCGGCGCGCAGAGCTTACCAATACAGCTCGTAGATCTTGCTCCAGTAGCGCAGGAAGCCGTACGGGGGGACGATGGATGAGGCGAGCGGATCCAAGGTCTCACGGCTCAAGAGAGGCAAGAACACCCCTGCATCTGTTCTTCACAAGAATCGCCTTCATGTGCAGGACCATCCTTCGCCGTCGCTTTCCCATTTTGCTCTTGTACGTATCTTTGCATACCTCCTTCTCATAGTTTTCGAAAATTGGTAGGTTGTGTTAAATATATTACTGTTCAGTGTGGCAGGCTTATTATTGTTCAGATTCACTGTTGAATAATCTCGGGCATTCTTACAGCCAGTTCATGCCTACTTAGTTATTTGTTATCAGTGCATCCATCTTGCAGATGCTTTATTGTGTTTTGCCGTTTTACAGATTGATTAGGGGTTACTGGCTGTGTAGACTTAGTTTCAGGCTTTCAGCCATATAAATTCATACAAGTCTGCCTATATCATATATGTTCACTACAGAGCATTAGTAGGCATACTGATTTTGGTGATACTTCATTTAGCACTATTTATGTTTGAATCCAGAAAAAGCACATGTCACATGTAATCGTCACTTTAACTATTTAAGGCTAGTTGCGAGCTCTCCCTTTGTCGAGTGAGTGCTCTCTGTCGTGTTTGCTTCCCTTGTTAGAGAGGGTTTTGAGCTTTTCTTAGTTGCGAGCAGAAGCTAGCACTCCGCTGGTTTTCTGGGTGTTTTATGTAACCTGACTGTGTTTCCCTCTTCTTAAATGAAATCGGCAGAACCCCTGCCTTGTACCGTAAAAAAAAAACTGTACAATTCTTAGTTGAACAGAAGTACATGTATATCTACTTAGTCGAACCCAAATTCAACTAAGTTGAACATAACTACATGTCAAATCTGATGTTTACTGCATTTGATGGTCGTTTTTTGTTAGGCTTTAACTGAAATTGCTGACTGCTTTGCTTTACCCTTGTTTACTGCATTCTTTTTAAACTACATACACACTTCTTGTGCCCTAATTCTTGAATGCATGCATATGGAGTCCAGAAAGCTGTGAAAGATGAGTTATGGACTGAAGACACAGAGTGGGACTACACTCCCCAGAAGTGTGATGATCAGACACTCATTAAGAGCATGATCTCGGCTGAACCAGATTGTTTTGTTAGGCCAACTGTGAACACCGCTGGACCTTCTGCCACTAAAAACCCCGTGGCAGGCGTCCCCACAACGTTGGACTGCACGTTGACAATCGTCTAGGTGCGAAGTTCTTCAAGATTCTCTTGCCATTTCATTGCAGCCCCCTACGCATCCCAGATGCTTTTGTCAAGCTTTATGGAAGTGATAAAATCACCGGAAAGGTTACTCTGTTGCTTGATGGAAACTCCTATGTGATAGTGCAAGCTGCCAAGATTGGCGATCACAGTATGCTGTGCACTGGCTGGGATTCTTTCTTACAATCAAAGCCTTTCCTAGGCGTGGGTACCTTTCTCACATTCGAGGTTGTTAACCCCGTCCCAATGGTGTGGCAGCTGACCGCTTACAGCCCACTCGGTGTCTCAGTCTCCCTTTCGGGCTAGCTTAAATTCTCTCTAGGGTTTATGGTGTGTGTCGGGGAACCTTAAGTTATTTTTGTAATCTGAACCTTATGGAATTCCTGTGTGTACTATGTATGGAAGTTTAATTGCGTAATGAAGTTCGTTCTGTTACCTTTTGTTCCTCGTTTACACTGCAGTCAACTTTTGCCATATACTTCATAACCTTAGAAATAATTCTAAGCTTGACCATGGTGTTGGCCATGAGATGGCTACCAGTGACATGGCTTTAGATGGGAAGGCTCAAGTTGTGGTGACACTAGAGGAAGCTCTTGCCAAGGAGAAGACACCGGTTTAAGGGTTTCACAGCAGAAGTCTCAATTATATGCGAACCTGGATGCTTTCGGTACAACCGGGTTGCAACAGGGCTTTCGGTACAACCGGAAAAGTATCCATGGAAATTGTCATGACTCTCGCTGTTCTTTGCTCTATTTATCCTGGTTATCGTCAGTTTAGCTTATATCGATTCATAAAGACGTGAACTGCAATAGTATCTTCTATCCAACTATATAGATAATCAATAGCTGTCGTACCTCCAAGAACATCCATGTGGTTATGTGATTCGAAGAGCGCGAGACTGGTATTCCAATGAAGAAACAGAAGCTGCAGGTAAAAAGGTGTCTGAACAAGCTGAAGATCATTTTGGGAGGGTGACTGCGCTGGGGAATCGCTGTACTCGTAGTTTGCTTGCTTCTTAGTTGTAGTTGTTTCACCGTTTTGGGAGTGGTTTTGCTGCACTGTGCTCCTGGCAGTGCTGGGGCTGAAGCCCACACTGCAGTCACACTTTAGTGCTTTTGCCACACTTTAGTGGGAAATGAAAATTCCCTCTTTTAATAGTTCAGATGGAACTTCTGGTCAGTTTTATTTTCATATGAACCAATCGGAGAAGGAGTATGTAACAGACACTTTGGTTTCGTTATGAGAGCGGCCCCTGCTGATGTAAAAAAACAATTCATGTAATTCGTAGTTATTTGTCCATAAAACATGAGCACCAGGAGCAACTCAGTTCACCACTTACAATTAGTACAACGACTCAGATTTTATTCGACGCAGACTACTCTTCCTACATCGCCCTCCTACAGTATTCCTGGTGAGCACGGCACTTCACAACAATCTCACAGCCAGAGTGGTCGAAAATAGTCAATTTGTACTCCTTAGCAGCCTTCTTCTTGAACAAGAGGAGGTACCCATCTCGCAGATCATGTTCACTGAAAAATCCTTCCCATCCCCCTTGTAGGACGCTTGTCCCATCTCGTCTATAGCCGTTTCGATAGCCCAGCTGCACCCAGTATTGGTCCTTATGGTTATATTCCCAGGCACCTCCCCCAGGTATTGTTTGAAGCACTCAGGAACTTCAAGTACCCTAGTACTATTCCCTTTGACAACCTTGCAGAAGTGTGTAAGGGCCAAGGTCTCGTAGAAGTGACCAACGTTAGCCTACCATAAATTGAACAACATAAGTTAAGCAAGGACTAATGTTTACAACCAAACAATATGAAAACATGAATAACGCAAAGAACAAAGACGATGCGAACATAGGTATCATAAAAATGTTGTACTGAATAGTACATATTATTGAGCACAAGCTACTTAACCGTGAGCCCACAGGCCACAACAATGTTACTGGCTTCGTTGGAATTATCGACTCAATGGTGGATGCAACAGGAACATCGGAGGCAGGGCTCCTGAACTGAAACATGAGTGAACGTATTTCCCGAATATCCTCAAGCAGGAGACCTAATTCCCTCTGACTGTGTGAGAAAAGGCCACACAAGGTGGCATGTCCATGATCCTGTAGAAGCACATATAGGTCCGAATGCTAACTACAGTTCGTTCGTCGCGGAGATTAAGTGCTATAACCATCGGAGGCATATACGCTTCGAACCATGGTTCGTGTTGTGATCCGACACCATCTCATGCACGGTGCACGTACTACGTACTACGCACAGAAATTTGTACACCACTGGGCAGATCTGTTCGCATATAGGACGAGACTAGGTTTTACAGGTTACGAAATAACAGTTCCAGATCCGAAGCAGAACATGTTGAATATAGATTGAATCGAGCATGCATGTCTAGTTTAGCACTGCAGGACTTCAGATCTAGTAAGGGCGCATCTCTAATTAGAGTTCTTACCACCATGGATGGAGCGTTCTTCTCCTTTGTTGCCGCCGATATGGTTTCTCCGGATGCGGCGGCCGAAGTGCTGTGTAGAAGCTGGTGGGTTTGTGATGTGGTAAAAAGAAGGGAGTCAGTGCAGGGGTGGAGCAATTTAACTCAGGCAATGCGTACCCTGTAGGGCCACTACATTGCACCCACGTCGAATGGAATGCCGTAGCCCGGCCCAGTATCTTGTAGTTGAAACGGCACAGTGCTCGGCGTTGCACACAAAAAATCATGCAAGTATCAAATTCCCGGCCTGTTTCGTTGGTTAAACGACACACACGTTGGCGTTCGGTCTTTTCCGTCCGGCAATAAGGAGGCGTTACGTTTGCTTGGCTGGATAGATTGTATAGAAACCCCACCAACCCCGGAAGGCTCGTAATCACTCTGTATCTTTCTGCAGCCACGCTCGAATGGAGGATGGAAGCAAATCACCAGATTTGAGGATCCGTGGACCACGTCTGCCATGGAACCACAAGCTTCGTGCTGTATTCATCAGGTACAATGTTGAAGCCTTGTATTCGTCCGTTTTTAGATCTTGCTGGATTTAACTTTTGTTCTTGAGTATTTACCTCGCCATGTTGTTTTTTAATCCCCTCCCTACTATTTGACTTGTGTTGTTCAACGATCCGTATCATAACAATCTATCTAGGAGAACAACCAGCAGGAACGTGCAGAAGAAACAATGTTTGAGGATTGTGGCCCGTCAGTTCGGGAGCCGGTCACCATTTACCCCAACAGGAAGAAACGTCCCAGGGATCCACCTATATATTTTGGCCGGCAACTCATTCTTTCAGATGTGGGTTCGTCAGTCCTGTATTTGGTTCCTCATGTCGTAGTTGCTCCGTTGCTGTATCTCCCAAGTTTTTGTTCAATCTGGTTATTTAGTGACGACATTGTGTCCCAATATTGCAGGAGTACAGCAATGCTTTATTTTGTGAAGGACTGGATGAGGCTGAACCTTTTGTTTCGTCCTCAGATGAGGCCGACGTTGTCGGCGAACAGCCTCCGGTGGAACTGGGGGCCGCTGACGAACGATGTGACGCCGTTGGCGATGCCGTTCTCGTGGATCTGGTGGCCTCTGGCGAAGGACTGGATGAGGATGAACCTTTTGTTCCGTCCTCAGATGAGGCCGACGTTGTCGGCGAACAGCCTCCGGCGGAACTGGAGGCCGCTGACGAACGCTGTGACGCCGTTGGCGATGCCGTTCTCGTGGATCTGGTGGCCTCTGTCGAAGGACTGGATGAGGATGAACATGACGCTGAAGAAGAGCCTGATACCGCTGACGATGTCGATCTACCGATTGTTGCGCACCGCAATGCCATTGATGGGGAAGACATATCCTCTTTACTGGCGGAACACATGGCTGCGTCGGAGCAGCTCGCTGCAGAAGCATTCGACCGAGCTAGGCTGTCCTGTTTCCATGCCGAGCACGTCGCTGCTGAGCGGCAGATTGCTGAAGAAGCCGCCCACACAGCTGACCTTATGTACATGTAGGCGGAACACGAGGCAGCAGAGCGCCAACTCGCCGACGAAGCCGTGGACAGACGTATCTTCGATCATATTCCAGGCCACCCGGCGCTGCTAGAAGAAAATTTCACTATGTTGGAGTCCTTTGGGAGTCGCCAGGCAATAGTGGCTGAACCGCCACGGAGTGTTCACGGCGATGTTGCTGATGCGTACATCGATCAAATACACGACCTGCAGGTGGCTGCCTCCCAAGGAACGGAGGTAGGAGATGAAGACTTGGTTGCCTCCCAAGGAACGGAAGTAGGAGTTGGCTGGTTCCCAAGGAATGGAGCTAGGATGGAACGGAATGGATGGACCAGAGGATGAGCGCCATGGCGGGGCAGATGGTGTCGCGTAGTTACCAGCTACATACGGCTGCGATAACGTACTATGTATCTCAGACGACGATGACTAGTTGTATGATTCAGTTTCTATGTAGGACGCATTGGTATTGTATTAGTGGTTTATTTTGTAGTAATGATAACTGATCTCACTATTCGCCATTCTGAGAGGCTGATGTTAGCCCTTTTCTGATGCATGTACATCGTGCAATTCCGTTGTGAAAGTTTTCGACGATGAATGTTTTAGTTTCATCCGATGTGTCTTCTGTTTTTGAGGGTACGTTTCAATATATTTTTGCGTGCCGCCCTTGCTCACACCTCGATGTTATGAAGGCAATGGAAGAGAAGATGTGGACGAACTAGGCATACCAATCAGAAGTCAACTTATATGTAGAAATCTGCGAAATTTGCTGCTGTTACACCGAATGATCACAGATTGTAACGGTACTAACTCAAGGCATGATAGCACATACTGTAATGTACTATGACACTTCATAGTCATGGTACATTACTTATCTAACACAGCTTTTCCTTTACGGGCCTTGTTTGCCATCTTTTTCTTACACCACTGCTCGAACCGTTCCTTGTTAAGCTCGCGATGCTCCTTCTTCCTCCTCTCTCTCTCTTCTACTTCCTTCTTTTGAGCGACATACTCACGTCTGTACCAGTACAGCTCGTACATTTCATTGTCTTCCAGCCAGCATTGAGCCGAATACCTAGCTCCTTCCTGCTCATTCATGATTTTGTAAATCGATGCACAAAAAAGTTAGATAAGTTGAAGGCCTAACTTAACACTTACGAACAACGGCGCCGGTCCGGTAGTAAACCCGCACAAAATCCCCAGCTTCCCCCCAGTCCCTCTGACTTGAGCTTCCTGTCATCCGCTGTGTAGCATGCCGGAATGTTGCAACGGCAGTGTATGACGGGGTGTTCGTACCCGTGCAGCTCCTCTATCGGTGGCATCGTTCGGGGGACGAAGGTTCCGCTCCTAGGACCAACCAGATCCACCCCTTCCTCCGCTCTCATTTTACCTCTATCCATGGACTATGCGTCTCTTACGGAAAGGGGTGTTTCTGATTCACGCAGATTCAGGACAACTGACGGGTATCTATTTACGTTCAGATCTCCGCTTACTGAAGTTTTTCCACTTGGAATGGCGTGAGTAGAATCTGCGAATTGCCTGATAAATGGTGAAACTACCTTCAAAGAGGCGCAAGATATACAGAATGATGGACGAATGGAAATTACAAACTATCAGGCAATACACCATAGAGCTGGCACAGGCCGTCCTCCTTGGAAGGGCCCGTTAAACTTTGTTACTATGTTGTGCAGGCTTGGAAGAGCCCGTAGCACGCACCTCGCAGATTCTCCGATATTTTATAGGGCCCGTTATTGTCAGAGGCTCCGACAGTTTGTAACTCATTCGGTGGCGTATGTGGGCGAAGGTCACTAATTTCCGCAGTCCGTGTTTCTCACCCAACCGATCCCCCACCTCCGGGAACTTAACTCATTCTTTTCCCACCTCGGACGTCAGAGGCGTCAAATCCAGATATCGTAGCAGGGACCGCCGCCGATCTAGGGCTCCGTGCTTCCCAGACTCCGCCGCACAACCCTCTTCGCTCCCACGGCGCCGGCCCCTCCCCGTCCGGCGGCTCCTCACTCAGCTATGGCAGCCAGCAATTCGGATCCAGACGCTAGTTCCAAGCAGGTATGTTCGTTCGACCCGTCCTCACAATCTGAAGATTCAATCAATATGTGTTTTCTGTTGCTTTTTTAGAACACGCAGCCAGTGTTCTAGGCTTGTGATTGGGCTATGAACAGCCCGCCCTGTAATTTCTTACCGGTTTTGTCAGTGGTAATCATAAAGTAAGATGCTCTGAGATCAAATCGTGCGAACAAGGTTACTGAAATCATTCTGTGCCGTTTCAGG
Organism: Poa pratensis; assembly: GCA_947311845.1. NCBI lineage: Eukaryota > Viridiplantae > Streptophyta > Magnoliopsida > Poales > Poaceae > Poa > Poa pratensis. Next base: position 25,877,102 of record CAMZMU010000041.1, on the reverse strand, counting down.
CAACATTGGATGGGACGAACCCAGAGACGACGGCCGCAGTCCCGTTTGTTGCGGACGGCAACACCTCCAATTCGGTTCGTCCTAATTCAGATAGATCCGCCGTTTCCTCCCCACAGGGAACGCTCGCTGTAGGTCTTCAAGGCTGCAAGGTATCATGTCTTGTTTGGTTAGCATATACTCCGTATACTCTGAGAACAGCACTACAGTTGAGTATGTAATGGCAATTTATGTACATGTTCAGGGGGGAAACGCGACACGACTAGCATGTCTGCGCATTTGGTTGAAGAAACTGATGAGGCTAATCTCTCGCGTCTATCAGCCTTGCCTGCTGGAGACATTTATGAGGACACAAGTTCTATCGACGGTGGGTTGTTCTCTCATGCAAAGGACAATCCTCCAACCCCTATCAAGAGAAACGTTCGACCTCCGGACGATGGATCGGCTCCAACAGCATCAAACAGCCGGAAGCAACGTCAGTCCGTGAGAACATGGTGAAGAGACGGCGCACGCCACAGGTGACGAGAATTCAGACTAGAAGTTCATCTGCTATGAAGCGAGTCGATGTTCCGTCCAGGGAGGCAGCAAGGGCTTACCAAGATTCCGTGAGTTCAAGACAACCCCCGGAGAAAAGAGCATCCGATTCGAGGGCGAAAGGGAAGTCGAATGTTTTGGAAGTGTCTGCTGGTACGATTACCGTTAACCGGCCTGCATCGAAGGCAGCTGGTAATTCGATGGCGCTTGTGGCTGGCCCAACTGCTGCCATGCCATTTAACAGTGCCCCGCGCATTCTGGAACTCAGCCGTCATCAACCGATGAAGGGGCCAGACATCAGGGTACCAATAAACTACAAGAAGGCCTTTAACAACACTGATCTGAGAGATATCAGATGGAACAGTGGCAACCCTTACAATTGCTTGAGGGACGCGACTGATCCTCGATTCCACACTTTGGTACAGCAGGACTACTACGAGACCGTCGTCACCACCATGGCCACTCCAGTGGTTCCACACAAGACAATTGACTGGAACTTCATCAGAGAACACGCGGATCATTTCGAGGGTGTGGAGCAAGCCTGCATCGACCGCAAAGTCTTCCACCTCACAGAATTAAAAAAGGACTGGTGTGAAGAAGTGATTCTGCAGTTCTACGCCACACTTTACGTGGATGATGAGAAGAACATGTGGTGGATGACCAATGGCCACCGGTATACATGCACATTCCTAGAATTCGCAGGGGCTCTAGGTATTCCCGGCTTTGACATGGAGAAGGAGGAACTGAAAACTCGTATTCATGCAGCTAAGGGGAGCCTGAGTCCATCTGAGATGTCCGTTCTGTACCCGGCCTCTGCCCTTCAGAAGCCAGACTATGTCAGGGGCTCCAACAAGTACATGCTCCCACTGCCTCTAACACTAAGCCGCATCTTCAGGCGAACAATCACGCCCAAGCTGGGCGACTCCGGCAGCATCCGCAGGTGGGCTTCTAACCTGTTAATGCAGTTCCACAAGCAAGAGGACTTCCAGGTCCTGGACTTCATATTGAACGAGGTGAAGAACGCTAGCGCGGACAAAAACCGATGTCTTCCATATGCACCTTTCATCCAGCTTGTTGTTGAGAAGATCAGCGGACTCGGGTTCAAGTACGACAGGATTCATGAGTCGTACAAGCCACCTATCCCGGGGGAGGAGTCGCCATCGATTCATGCCAGCACCGACGGTTCGGGCAATACAGGCAATACATCGCCTGACATTCTTCCGGACGAGGGAGTTTGTAGCTCCAACTGTTGGTACAGGCAGCAATTTAGGCAAAATTATACCACGCTTGTCACGTACGTGATGGAGATGAAGTCAAAGGTGCAAGAACTGGACATGCCCCTGAATTAAATCTGCTGCGGCTTCTACAAGTTCCGGAAGGTAATGCCTGGTGCCAAGGCTGCTTGCTCATTTTTCCCAGCTGAGTGTTTTTTTCCTGTGCATTTCATCGTATTGTTTCATTTTACTCTACACAAAGATCTGTTGCGAACTATTATATTTCCTTGTAATTTGTAAGCCGATGCAGCTCGGCTGCTCGCATGTACTTCCCTTTCCGTCACACATGACGGCTGTACACCTGTAATATGGATTTCGTTTAAACGTTGTATGAATAATCAGTGACGCATTGTAACACTGGGTTTATATGGTAAGTTTGCATCTCGTTCATTGAAATGCGGTCGATGCATTCGTCAAGTGCTACATGGACGTTAACGTTTACTTGATGTGCATTACATAATTAGCAGACCATTGCGGTGTGTGCTGCATACACCAACCATGCTTGCAATTAAACCTATCCTTGAAATCTTAGCGTTGGAACGAACCATTGCGGTGTCTGCTGCATACACCAGCTGCTCGTCCTCTTGCAGGCGCCCTCCTATGGTGGCGTCTCCGTTCATAGAGAAGCGGCACCAGTCGGGGTTTTCATCCACCTTCAGATGGCGTTCGTGCGTAGTGTACACGCAGTCCGCGTCCAGCACAGGCAGTGCGAACTGCTCTGCGGCCGCAGGAATGGCCCTGAACCAAATGGGGTTGCTTGTGCCCAGAAACAGAGAACGTCCGGCAAGATTGTGCTTGCGGTTCCATGCCTGTCGATGTTGCCTCCTTCCATCTGTTTCCCTACGGTATACGTAACAGCGAATTTGAGGATACGTACGGATGATTCTGTCCTGGTAACTGAACTGGACATCGCTGCTTCCGTTCTGGCCCCTGGTATGCACCCAGTACAGGCTGCTATCTACCGGCGATCCAGCGATAAACCAGCATCGATAGTCCAGAACCTCCTCCTCGGTGGGTAAGCTCGGGGCGTTAATCTTATAAGGTCCAGCTTCGAGACCTGTCGAACAAAAAGTTTAGTCGGTGTAAGTCTGATTACATGCACATAACGGTATTATTACGCTATCGCGTTTCGGGGAACAAAGGTAGAACAACCTTACCATACATTGCTGTGTTCCACACAAATACGTCTCCGGTGTTTGCCGTGACAGCGTAGTACTGGGAACGGTAGTACGCCACGTCCACATACGTAGCAGGTGCTAGCTGGTGGTTCTTGAGTAGCCGCCACTTACGGTCCGGACCCAGGTGGAGCACAACTATGAAGGCGTCGAACACCGCGATAAGATGGTACCACCAATTAGTACCAATTTTGCGAGGTGGTGAGGCTATCAACACCTTCATAAGCGTGCACTCAGCTTCCTCTCGGCTATATTTAAATGGCCCGTGTGCCGCGAATCCTGATTGCCTCAAAGAGGGCACCGGGATTGCGGTCCCAGTGTACAGATTCTTAAGTTCCCACATACAGCCATCGTCAATCGTAAGCTGCCATTCTCCACACGCCCCAGCCCAGTACGAGGTCATGATATACGGCATGTACGCAGGAATCGTTTGCTTGTCTAGCCCCATCACAGCCGCCATGGTGTAGTCCTTATCCAAGTGATGAGGCAAGTTATTGCCCTCGGCGTGCAGCAAACAGGGCAGATCGAATGGTAGCTTCTCGTCCCTACGTAAAGCAGCACTCACCCCATGGAAACTACGGGCAAACCTAGCCAAGCTAATGATATCGGATCTCCCGGATGTTACCTCCACCGAGTCGTCGGAGACGTCGTCCCATGATATGCACCCACGTCGTCTAGCCGGCCCTTCCTCCATCTCCGGGAGGCTACAGATCTCAAGATCTGGAATGTGCTATGTGTATCTTCGTAAGTAAGGCGTTCCGGAGAAGCTCTGTGTTTGCTTGGCTCAGGGATTTTGGCACTGGGGAAGGGTGCTTTGTCGTGAAAAAGTGGTGGGGATAACTGAGCTACGAACGAAGAAACGCCCGAAATGAAGGCGCAAGGTCGCTTTGTGCCTCAGGAAGTCGTTCAGTCACGAGACGTGAGTAGGCGTGCTACATAATTTAGGCGGCGAGCATGTTGACCAGGACTTTTGGCTCACGGCCCGACCGCGGCTGATATCCGGACAAAGTATCGTTTCCGGGGGAGAGACGACGTTGGTGATACGAATCTGGGCTGTGGAAGAAGGATGAGGAAGGGGTGGAGTGGAGCGGGGTGGGGGAAGAGTAGGGTTTTTGAACCACAGGCGCCTTTAATGCAGGATTTACTGCAGCAAAATGGGCATTACAAATCGTAACAAACTGACTTTATTAACGATTGGGTGCTTACAGATAGGGACTCGATAATACATACGTTATAGCTAAGCAGATACTAACCCTAATACGATTGGTAATAGAGTTCTTACATTCATAATCAGACCAGTCCTAACACCGAGGACACCTAAACCTTGGAGGATTGAATGAACAAAAGAGCAGACAGAAAAGCTAACACGACCCATAACAAGTTCCTGATGTCTGACTGCATACGAAGAAGATCGTTGGTGATGCCCCACGACGCTGTCCAGCAAAGATGTTCCCCCAACGGGCTTGAAGGTAGTCAATGTATGCGTCCTGCCACTTCCAGAAAGTGCATGCGACGGGCTACTCGAAAAATCGTTGGAAATGACAGATCCATCAGATAACTGCATCTCGATATATGCCACAGGATGACGGAGTTGGAAGTTTGGATACCTGGAACTCGCACTTGTAGAAGTGTCTGCCTGGATTCTTGATAGTGTTGGATACCCACCACTGAGTGACACCAAGATTGCATCGGGGGCATCTGATGAGCGGGAGAGGGGCAACGTCCTCCAAAGCTGGTGATGTTCCACCGCCGGCTGAGGAAACAGACCTTTCCATGGAGGTGGTGACCATGGAAGAGGAGATCTGCCGGCGGAGCGGAACAGGTCGAAGCAGGCAAGAAGGAAATGTGGAGGATATGATCGAGCACGGTGAGGTGGGGGAGTAGGAAGGGAGCGGATACAACGGTCGGGGCAGTTAACATGTGAGTATTAAGTTGTCCATGACGTCAGATCGTATTGTACTGGTCAGCCATACGGGCGGGGATACAGTCCTATTGAGAAGGGAGACGGAAAATACGCGAGCGAGATACGAATAGCGAGAGGATCGCGGCCGTTGCGCTAGAACGAGGCGGACGGGCAGACACGGGGTGGGAGCGTTGCCGGTGCTCCACCGCATTTTCGGCAAGCATGTACTGTATTATTTTCGCGCGGATCCCGTAGAGTCACGCAGTCCAATTCTTGCGGACGAGTTCGTCGGCACTTAACCAGGCCTCTGGGTTCGTTTGTTTGTTACATTATCAGAAGCAACAAATACTGGACACTACACCAGTGCATTCAACAAACACGAATGGGGAGTCAGAACAATGGTTTCAAAGGAGGATGCGATCTCATTGCACAGCAAAAGTTAAAACAGTTGTACTCCAAAGTGAAGCAAGAAGATTCAGGCACTCATGTCGTCGATCTCAAGTGCTATACACAGTTCCCTGACCTCGACCTTCAGAAGAATGACAGATCCTTGGAGTAAGTTGTTTTGTTCGCAGAATTGGCCAAACCCAGTCATCAATTCAATGCTTGTTCTGTCAACAGTTGAGTACTTGCCCCAAATAGGCTCCTCCATGCGTTTGTTCCAGTATAGAACATGTCCTGCTCTTCGGAACTTGTATCCGCGCAGAAGTTCAGTTGGGAGTCGCTGCAAATTACCAAAATATATAGATTAGCAGGCAGGAAACAATGTAACAGTGAATTAATCTGTTAACCATAAATATATTGTACAGGGGGACCCAAAGATAATAAACCATAGTTCTACGCTATGTTAAATCTAGTACCATGTAGCCGAATTGTTTTTCTGAATGGTGGATCTTGTGCACATAGTACTGAAGGTCTGGTACATGGTAGAACTGTCTTCTTCAAACCTGTGAACCTCTTTAAGCATCTCCTAGTTAATTGAAGACATGCTTCTCTCTGAGACTGTTTCAGGTCTTGAAAAGATAGTCTTGTGCAAGGTTGGCCTAATGGACGAAGGAACCTCCAATAGTGTGTAACATACCTGCACTTAAAATATGGCAAGGTACCTGTGTATAGTGCAAACCCCTGGATCGTTTCATTTGCACACACAGTTTAAGATGTAGTATCACAACAAAGTATCATTATTACATCGAATGATCCAGACTTGGTAAATTATTCATTACAACTTGCATAGCATATAGCTAGCTTGAAAGGGTAAAGCAGCGGAAAAATAATCTTCATGGAGTCCTCATCCTTTGCATGTGCCACAGGCGAAAACATGTTGGTTGCAGACTCGAAACCCTTAACGAAACTCACTCGTCGTCAGAACAATCTGCAACAAAATAAAATTTTGCAACAGAGTGGGTCAGATACCATTAAAAATGGATCTGGCAAGTGACACTATGTGGACACATAATGGAATAACTCTAGTAGCCTATATGCATATTTGGCTGGTGGAGTTCAAGGCTGTTTTGCATAAAAGCCAATTTTTCCTGTCTTTTTATAAACACTTTTCTTTTGTCAAAACAGGTATGGCATGAAAACCACCCTCATGTCTACCTTTATTCAACCTTCAATATTTTAACTTAAGAAATTGGAATGTCGGGAGCCTCCGTTGTCGTCCTTGATCAGCTGCTCAAATTGTCCGTAACCGGGGACACGGCTAAGTACTTAGATTTAACTCTCGAGAGGTTGTGCACTTTCACCACGAGACCCAACAAACCCAAACTATCCTCAAGCACTCAATTTGTGCTAAGGAAAAGGAGAGAGTTGAGACGAGTCCTTTGGGAAACAGTCCCCTGTTCCTCTGGGCAGACCCAAAGATATTCATCTACTGAGACGTGCCGGAAGCAGGTTCCTAGAACTTACTTAGTCAAGGCAGAGCCATAATACCAAGTGGCTGCACTGGAAGCATCTTCACTTAGAGAAAACTTTGGTCCCTTTAATACCCTGGGTGGCAACCACAAGTGACCATCCCTTAGAGGTCACCCCTAAGAGATGACACTCAACCTTTCCATCATCTTTTCATAACCAAGTCCACCCAGGTGATAAATTACTTAGTAGAATTAAGCTTTAAAGAAAACACATTTGCATAGCAACAATAATTCTACTAAGTTATCAATGGGGTTCTAGACACAACTAGTGTGAAGGTATTGTGGGTTTAGCATATAGCAATAATACTATCCAACACATGCATATAAAGAAATATACTAAGTCATGCATAGAAAAATACTTAGGAAATTTATGGGGGTGTGCCACTTGCCTTGGCAAACAGAAGTGTAGTAGTAGCAGTTGCAACCACTTTCGTCTCTCTCCGGAATTTCTAACAAGTCAAACAAAATCACAGATAAACATACAATCATAAATGCAACACTTAGAAAATATGATATGCATGAGATGCGGTATGATACAAAGAGTTATGGTATGAAAAACAAACAAAACCAACTAGGGGAAACGACATAAAATAACTTAAACCAATTGGCTAAGGCAAGGTCAAGGTTAAGTAAAAATAAACTTGATAACACTACTTAGGAAGTTGTAAGACTACTCTATGTCTTCACAATTTTGGTCTTCAACTAATCTTCAACTCCTTGGTAGCATAATTGATCTTCAATGGTCTTCATTGATCTTTGTCCAAGGCGAGAGATAGAAAGTAGAAAGAAGGAAAGATAGAAAGAATGGAGTAGCTGGTCTTCTAGGCATCTTCAACTTCTTTGTAAATTTGTTGGTAGCATCAAGGTTGGTCTTGATTGTATAATATTCACCAAGAAGTTTAAGAGAAGAAGGAGGAAAAGAGAGGAAGGAAAGGAAGACTTCAGAAAATGTAGCTGGATGGTCTTCATGATCTTCCTCTTGATTTCTTCTAAGTCCTTTCTTCTTGGAGATGCTTCTGGAGTCTTGTTTCCTTGGCTAAGTCCTTCATTGATTTCCACTAATTCTAACTTAGTGGTTTTTGACTAGGAGGGTCAAAAGGGTTAACATGCATCCTCAATTTTTCTAAGGAGGAAAATCATGTAAGATGTACACAAATAATGCTAAGGACTTAACATGCATGCCATGCTTATGAAAATGCTCTAAGGAATGCAAACAAGTAAGATGGTCCAAAATGACTAAGGACCAAAGGTCAAACAATAAGTCCAAATAATTTCTAAGGAGAAGTAAATAAAACATAGTTGCTAAATTTCCTAAGGAAAATACTTTAGAACAATAGTTGATAGAATTTCTAAGGACAGACACTTGTCAAACGACAACACTTAGGAAAATATTATAAATAACTAAGTTTTCAAGATGCTAAATTTTCTAAGGAAAAAAATTTAGCACTTTTAAGACGTTGAAATTTTTCTAAGGAAAAGTGTTGTCAAAATTTTATTATCAAAATTTTATAAGGAAGAAGTTACTCTATTTGGGGAGGTAGAATATTTCTAAGTACTTTCATAGCTAGGATGATCAAAATATGACTAAGTCATTTTATTGGCCGAATATATAAAGAAAAATAATTTTAATCAATTTTTAATTATTAAATTACCACCTAAAAGCATTTAATCAATATTTTAAGAAAAATCATTGAAAATAATTTTACAAAAATAATAGAGTACTCCTACGGCCAATACTTAGGCATACAAAACTATAGCAAAAGAGTTTGCTCAAAAATCTATTTTTAAACTCAAATTATAGCCAAAATACTATTTAAACCACTTTTAAAAATTATCTAATTTAATTTCGACAAAACATCAAATTAAGCATATAGAAAGTTTCTACACATTATAAGATTTCCAAAAATATATTTTTCATAAAATTTGGACAAACGAGTAAAAATTAATGATAGATTTAAAACGCAGGGACTTTTCTGCAAAACAGTCTTTTAAAATAAAACAGGAAAATCATTTTCCACGCGGTGCTGACTGGACGTTGACTGGCTGACGAGGCTGCTGACTGGCGCTGACGTCCACGCGGCGGCTACGGATTGGCTGGCTGGTGCTGACGGAGCGATGACGAGGCGACTGACTGGGCGTCCACGTGGCTTGCTCCGATTCGTCGGTACCGATTCGGGGATGGATCTAATCGTGGCCGTTAAACGCCGATCGGACGGTTCAGATCCCGTGGACCAAAGACGAGCGGCGCGTCGGCCGGAGTTACGCCGATGACCACATCCCGCGGCGGCGCCATGGTCGGCGTGTACGTCCACGACGAACGGAAGAGGAAGGGGAAGCTCGGTGCATACCACGGGGTGTAGGAGGTCGCGGCGAAGCCGGTGGTGCAGACGAGGATGGCTCGGGTGCTTCGGGTGGTCGACGAACGCTCGCTGGAGTTGCTTCCGCGGCGGACGGCGAAGGTCGATGAAGCTCCCGTCGATCTGGGACACCAAAAAAATACGGGGCCTTGTCAGGGAGATGCGCAAGGAGAAAAGGGATAGAAAGAGATAGGTGGGAGGGCTCGAAGTTCACGGATGTCGCCGGAGTTCGAAGATTTCGCCGGCGGCAATGGCGGACGGCGGCGGCGGATTGTGGGCAGCCTGGGGGCGTATTGGCTAGGGTGCTTGGGGGCTTTTGGAGCGGAGGTCCTGGGGTTTATATAAGGCAGAGGGCTCGGGAGAATCGCGTGCGATTCGCAACGAATTTGATTCGGGATTTGGTTAGGGTTCGGTGTTGTTTTCTTGCACGGGAGGTTGATGGAGGATGACGTCATCGCTTGTGTCATGGGTGGGACCCACATGGCAGCAGCAGAAAAGAATGAGGCGGGCCTGGGCTGCTGCGCGTTGCTCTGTGCGGCAGATAGCCGGTTTATTTATTTTTTGTTCAAAACTTTTCTGAAATAATTCATAAATTCATAACTTTTAAAATATGGATCCTTTTGGATTCAGACCAAATTCTATAATTTTGTAAAATCAAACTCTTTGTTTTGAAACTTTAAAATAACATTTCCCAAAATATTTTGTCTACTAAACTTTTAAAAAGTGTTTAAATGGATTTTGGACATATTAATGTCATTTGAAAAATATAGGGTTTTATAAATTCCTTTTAAACTTATATTTTAAACCAAAGCAAAATATGGTTAATATGATTAATATCACTCAATAAAATAATTTTGTATAAAACTCAAATAGTTTTAAAAGGGGTTTGATAAATCAAAATGATTTCAAAACTCATTTAAAAATCCAAATAAATATTTTCTTTCAAAAGCAAAACTATAAAACTTGAAAATAGAGAATAGGTAAGTAATAGAATAATTCTCAATACAAACAAACTATTCACACCAAACACACTTTTCTATTAGAAATCATTTTGATTTCCAAACTAGGTTTTTAATAAATAAACAATATGACACTTGATGTCAAAAGTGACTTTAAATACCACAAGATAAACATTTGCAAATATTTATATTGCAACAGATTCAAACAATTTCACAAGCAACACTATCAGAACAATACATTCATAAAAGTCAAAAGAAAAACTTGGAGCATAAATGCTCTACTAATATATTTTCTTAAATATGTTTTCTAGTGGAAATTTATTTCCCACTTTCGAAATAACCAATTGCAAACAATGCTATATGATGATGAATGTATGCATGATTTTTCCTTTCAAAACAAAATACGTAATAGTTTTCAAAAGTTTTAAATTTTTCTGATTTTTCAATTTTTCAAAAGAACTTGGGATGTTACAGACTACCACCCTTAAAAGGAATCTCGTCCCGAGATTCGGGAAGGCTAGTAAAAGGTTGTGACTGGGATAACTCGGTGGCTACCACCCTTAAAAGAGATCTGTGTTGGTATTAAAATTCCAATGGCAAATATTACAACCTTATCATCATTACATTGTCTCTGGTCCTACTTGGCTAAACTCCTCCTGAAATTTCTCTGGGTGCCTTCTTTTCTGGTTTTACATTGATATTTGATCCGCTTTTTATCTGGTGTGGTGAGCGTGACCACTTTGTTGGCTTGATCAATCTGACCATCATATTTAGATATCCAGTCCTTGCCTATGATTATATCAAAGCCTTGTAGGTCCAGCACAAACAACTCACTTGGGAAGTTATGTGTCTCAATTCCCAAGGTCATGTTTTGGCATACAGTGTTTGCTGGCATTTTTCCTTCTGTAGAGCTTACCCGGATGGGTCTCCTAAGTCCTTGATTGGGGATCTTATTTTTACTCACAAAGTCCTTTGATATGAAGGAATGTGTTGCTTCAATATCAAAAAGTACTAAGGCAGGATAAGAGTTGATCATCAATCCTTCGATAACTGGGTCTGGTTTCTTGAGAACTCTCTCTATGTTTATAGAAAACACATGTCCCTTTCTGTACTGAATTGGCTTAGTCCCATTGCCGGTCTTCTTTTCTGGACAGCTTCGGGAGTAGTGTCCCTTTTTCTTGCATTTGAAACACTCTACCTGACTGAGGTCCTTCTTATTGGGTTTTGGGGGGAGATTCTGACTACTGTTTTCTCCCATACGGTGCTCATCTTCGAGGTCATAAACTTCTTCAATATGAGCGGGGCTATGGTGACCATGGTTGAGGTGGTGGTCATCTTCTCCACGCAAGCCGTGTTCATTAATATTACGACAATGGTGGTTATGGTCTTCATGGTGGTTGGACTCAAAACAAACATGTTCCTCATGTGAAGTGCTCCATTCCTGCTCTGATGCTGAGGGATGGTTTTCCAATTCCTGCTTCCTCTTCTTGCTTGCATGTTGCTTCATTCTGCCTTCCAGGGTTATAGCTTTGTCAATCAGTGACAGGTAGTCAGGGGCATGGGCAATTGTTAAATAAATGGCTAATTTGCCATCCAGACCATTTAGAAATCTCTTCCTCCTTTTGTCATCTGTATCAACCTCATCCGGTGCATAACGCGCTAGGTTATTGAACTCATTCATGTATTCATCTATAGTTCGATCACCTTGTCGAAGGTCGAGGAATTCCTCCTTCTTTAGATTCATCAGTCCTGATGACATATGTGCAGCACGAAATCCTTCTTGGAACAAATCCCATGTCATCTCTTCAATGGGGTAAGTGATCTGGTAGCTGTCCCACCAGTTTGCTGCAGGTCCTTCCAGTAGATATGCCGTGAGTCTAACCTTCTCAGCATTCGTGCATCCAATTGTGACTAAATCCTTACTTACTGAACGTAGCCAATCGTCAGCCAAAATAGGTTCAGTAGTACTTGAGAATTTCCTTGGTCTAAGCTTCAAGAATTTGGTCAGCATATCCACTTGAGATGGGGGTGGTGCTGGAATGTCCTTGGTGTCTTCTTGGTTTTGGTTCATTAACAAGCTCAACTGATTCTGTGCTTCTATTATTTGATTAGTCATTGTCTTCAAATCAATGTTGGGGCTTTGGCGAGGCATCTGTTTGAGTTTAGCATAGATGAGTAAAAGATAGATAGATGCTAGGGGAGAATCCTACCCAACACAGCAGAAAGCCAAACATCTTACAAACAACATCTAACCAACAAAACCACAAGATTCAAAACACAGAAAAACAATCTAGTATTGACATACCACCTAAGTTGGTATGTTCAATACCCTAACACGATGTCGTTGTTCTAATAAGGTGGTAGTTTCTAGTCTATCTCCATCTTGAGTGCTTCAAGTTCTTCTTCAGTTTTCTTCAAAATCTTCTAAGTGCTTGAACTCATAATCTGATTTCTTCCATGATCTTCCCTGTAGGTAGTGCTTCATGTTGAGTCGTAGCATTTCTTCATGAAGTATCAGACTTACTCTTGGTCATCACCAAAACATGTCTTCATGGATAAAGAAGTAGGTCATCTAGAATAAGATAAGAATTTTCTAGAAGGTTGATAGTAGATGAGAGTACTAGAAAGATAAAATGAAAAGTTTTGTTTTTAGTAACCTGAATAAAAATAGATTTTAATCCTATGGTCAAACCTATTTCTATCCATGTCTAGGGTCTCGAATCTACAGGCAACACAGTGCTCTGATACCATCTGTAACATACCTGCACTTAAAATATGGCAAGGTACCTGTGTATAGTGCAAACCCCTGGATCGTTTCATTTGCACACACAGTTTAAGATGTAGTATCACAACAAAGTATCATTATTACATCGAATGATCCAGACTTGGTAAATTATTCATTACAACTTGCATAGCATATAGCTAGCTTGAAAGGGTAAAGCAGCGGAAAAATAATCTTCATGGAGTCCTCATCCTTTGCATGTGCCACAGGCGAAAACATGTTGGTTGCAGACTCGAAACCCTTAACGAAACTCACTCGTCGTCAGAACAATCTGCAACAAAATAAAATTTTGCAACAGAGTGGGTCAGATACCATTAAAAATGGATCTGGCAAGTGACACTATGTGGACACATAATGGAATAACTCTAGTAGCCTATATGCATATTTGGCTGGTGGAGTTCAAGGCTGTTTTGCATAAAAGCCAATTTTTCCTGTCTTTTATAAACACTTTTCTTTTGTCAAAACAGGTATGGCATGAAAACCACCCTCATGTCTACCTTTATTCAACCTTCAATATTTTAACTTAAGAAATTGGAATGTCGGGAGCCTCCGTTGTCGTCCTTGATCAGCTGCTCAAATTGTCCGTAACCGGGGACACGGCTAAGTACTTAGATTTAACTCTCGAGAGGTTGTGCACTTTCACCACGAGACCCAACAAACCCAAACTATCCTCAAGCACTCAATTTGTGCTAAGGAAAAGGAGAGAGTTGAGACGAGTCCTTTGGGAAACAGTCCCCTGTTCCTCTGGGCAGACCCAAAGATATTCATCTACTGAGACGTGCCGGAAGCAGGTTCCTAGAACTTACTTAGTCAAGGCAGAGCCATAATACCAAGTGGCTGCACTGGAAGCATCTTCACTTAGAGAAAACTTTGGTCCCTTTAATACCCTGGGTGGCAACCACAAGTGACCATCCCTTAGAGGTCACCCCTAAGAGATGACACTCAACCTTTCCATCATCTTTTCATAACCAAGTCCACCCAGGTGATAAATTACTTAGTAGAATTAAGCTTTAAAGAAAACACATTTGCATAGCAACAATAATTCTACTAAGTTATCAATGGGGTTCTAGACACAACTAGTGTGAAGGTATTGTGGGTTTAGCATATAGCAATAATACTATCCAACACATGCATATAAAGAAATATACTAAGTCATGCATAGAAAAATACTTAGGAAATTTATGGGGGTGTGCCACTTGCCTTGGCAAACAGAAGTGTAGTAGTAGCAGTTGCAACCACTTTCGTCTCTCTCCGGAATTTCTAACAAGTCAAACAAAATCACAGATAAACATACAATCATAAATGCAACACTTAGAAAATATGATATGCATGAGATGCGGTATGATACAAAGAGTTATGGTATGAAAAACAAACAAAACCAACTAGGGGAAACGACATAAAATAACTTAAACCAATTGGCTAAGGCAAGGTCAAGGTTAAGTAAAAATAAACTTGATAACACTACTTAGGAAGTTGTAAGACTACTCTATGTCTTCACAATTTTGGTCTTCAACTAATCTTCAACTCCTTGGTAGCATAATTGATCTTCAATGGTCTTCATTGATCTTTGTCCAAGGCGAGAGATAGAAAGTAGAAAGAAGGAAAGATAGAAAGAATGGAGTAGCTGGTCTTCTAGGCATCTTCAACTTCTTTGTAAATTTGTTGGTAGCATCAAGGTTGGTCTTGATTGTATAATATTCACCAAGAAGTTTAAGAGAAGAAGGAGGAAAAGAGAGGAAGGAAAGGAAGACTTCAGAAAATGTAGCTGGATGGTCTTCATGATCTTCCTCTTGATTTCTTCTAAGTCCTTTCTTCTTGGAGATGCTTCTGGAGTCTTGTTTCCTTGGCTAAGTCCTTCATTGATTTCCACTAATTCTAACTTAGTGGTTTTTGACTAGGAGGGTCAAAAGGGTTAACATGCATCCTCAATTTTTCTAAGGAGGAAAATCATGTAAGATGTACACAAATAATGCTAAGGACTTAACATGCATGCCATGCTTATGAAAATGCTCTAAGGAATGCAAACAAGTAAGATGGTCCAAAATGACTAAGGACCAAAGGTCAAACAATAAGTCCAAATAATTTCTAAGGAGAAGTAAATAAAACATAGTTGCTAAATTTCCTAAGGAAAATACTTTAGAACAATAGTTGATAGAATTTCTAAGGACAGACACTTGTCAAACGACAACACTTAGGAAAATATTATAAATAACTAAGTTTTCAAGATGCTAAATTTTCTAAGGAAAAAAATTTAGCACTTTTAAGACGTTGAAATTTTTCTAAGGAAAAGTGTTGTCAAAATTTTATTATCAAAATTTTATAAGGAAGAAGTTACTCTATTTGGGGAGGTAGAATATTTCTAAGTACTTTCATAGCTAGGATGATCAAAATATGACTAAGTCATTTTATTGGCCGAATATATAAAGAAAAATAATTTTAATCAATTTTTAATTATTAAATTACCACCTAAAAGCATTTAATCAATATTTTAAGAAAAATCATTGAAAATAATTTTACAAAAATAATAGAGTACTCCTACGGCCAATACTTAGGCATACAAAACTATAGCAAAAGAGTTTGCTCAAAAATCTATTTTTAAACTCAAATTATAGCCAAAATACTATTTAAACCACTTTTAAAAATTATCTAATTTAATTTCGACAAAACATCAAATTAAGCATATAGAAAGTTTCTACACATTATAAGATTTCCAAAAATATATTTTTCATAAAATTTGGACAAACGAGTAAAAATTAATGATAGATTTAAAACGCAGGGACTTTTCTGCAAAACAGTCTTTTAAAATAAAACAGGAAAATCATTTTCCACGCGGTGCTGACTGGACGTTGACTGGCTGACGAGGCTGCTGACTGGCGCTGACGTCCACGCGGCGGCTACGGATTGGCTGGCTGGTGCTGACGGAGCGATGACGAGGCGACTGACTGGGCGTCCACGTGGCTTGCTCCGATTCGTCGGTACCGATTCGGGGATGGATCTAATCGTGGCCGTTAAACGCCGATCGGACGGTTCAGATCCCGTGGACCAAAGACGAGCGGCGCGTCGGCCGGAGTTACGCCGATGACCACATCCCGCGGCGGCGCCATGGTCGGCGTGTACGTCCACGACGAACGGAAGAGGAAGGGGAAGCTCGGTGCATACCACGGGGTGTAGGAGGTCGCGGCGAAGCCGGTGGTGCAGACGAGGATGGCTCGGGTGCTTCGGGTGGTCGACGAACGCTCGCTGGAGTTGCTTCCGCGGCGGACGGCGAAGGTCGATGAAGCTCCCGTCGATCTGGGACACCAAAAAAATACGGGGCCTTGTCAGGGAGATGCGCAAGGAGAAAAGGGATAGAAAGAGATAGGTGGGAGGGCTCGAAGTTCACGGATGTCGCCGGAGTTCGAAGATTTCGCCGGCGGCAATGGCGGACGGCGGCGGCGGATTGTGGGCAGCCTGGGGGCGTATTGGCTAGGGTGCTTGGGGGCTTTTGGAGCGGAGGTCCTGGGGTTTATATAAGGCAGAGGGCTCGGGAGAATCGCGTGCGATTCGCAACGAATTTGATTCGGGATTTGGTTAGGGTTCGGTGTTGTTTTCTTGCACGGGAGGTTGATGGAGGATGACGTCATCGCTTGTGTCATGGGTGGGACCCACATGGCAGCAGCAGAAAAGAATGAGGCGGGCCTGGGCTGCTGCGCGTTGCTCTGTGCGGCAGATAGCCGGTTTATTTATTTTTTGTTCAAAACTTTTCTGAAATAATTCATAAATTCATAACTTTTAAAATATGGATCCTTTTGGATTCAGACCAAATTCTATAATTTTGTAAAATCAAACTCTTTGTTTTGAAACTTTAAAATAACATTTCCCAAAATATTTTGTCTACTAAACTTTTAAAAAGTGTTTAAATGGATTTTGGACATATTAATGTCATTTGAAAAATATAGGGTTTTATAAATTCCTTTTAAACTTATATTTTAAACCAAAGCAAAATATGGTTAATATGATTAATATCACTCAATAAAATAATTTTGTATAAAACTCAAATAGTTTTAAAAGGGGTTTGATAAATCAAAATGATTTCAAAACTCATTTAAAAATCCAAATAAATATTTTCTTTCAAAAGCAAAACTATAAAACTTGAAAATAGAGAATAGGTAAGTAATAGAATAATTCTCAATACAAACAAACTATTCACACCAAACACACTTTTCTATTAGAAATCATTTTGATTTCCAAACTAGGTTTTTAATAAATAAACAATATGACACTTGATGTCAAAAGTGACTTTAAATACCACAAGATAAACATTTGCAAATATTTATATTGCAACAGATTCAAACAATTTCACAAGCAACACTATCAGAACAATACATTCATAAAAGTCAAAAGAAAAACTTGGAGCATAAATGCTCTACTAATATATTTTCTTAAATATGTTTTCTAGTGGAAATTTATTTCCCACTTTCGAAATAACCAATTGCAAACAATGCTATATGATGATGAATGTATGCATGATTTTTCCTTTCAAAACAAAATACGTAATAGTTTTCAAAAGTTTTAAATTTTTCTGATTTTTCAATTTTTCAAAAGAACTTGGGATGTTACATAGTGCATCTACAAATCAATAAAATAAGTGCACGAAATTTATATCCCTTGACGAGTAGAAAGCACTAAATTGGACATAATGCAGCAGATAGCAACCGTGCAAGAATAACCATCTTCTTAGAAATTGAATCGTACCTGCAAGCTCTATGCTCTCTTTCTTTTCGCCATTGCTGTTAAACAAAGTTACAGACACAGTTGCATCATTTCCACCTTGAGCATGTTGTAGGTCGTTTACTTCATTCCGTTCCACGCACTCGAGTTTCAGTACATCTCCTTTCACTACAACATTATCCCTAAGGAGGGACCTCCAGTAAGGTCCACAAATGTATGTCACACACTCAAGCTTCACGATGTTCAGGTCATACTTGCGTGAATCTTTCCGAGCCAACAGCCACTTGTCGGCTAGTTCATCCATCCTGACCTTGAAATAACATGGTACAGCCTGCTTATTCAAAACTTCAGAATTAGAGAACTCAGAAAACAAAATTATCGAGACAACAAGATTTAGTCGAGGATGTGCAGGACAAACCACATAGTTTCTGAATGTTTTGGTCATACGAATGTCGCAGGTCACCGTAGTGTGGTCAGACCTACCACAGTTCGCAGCAAGTTGCTTACACACCTTGCAATCTTCAGAATCCATACCTGAACTGAACCAGTAGCAGCACACAACAAGGTTCGATGATGATGGACTGTTGCCTCTGTGAATATGAACTGCTTCAAGACTGACATGTATACATGCGAGATTAGATTCAAGATTCAGCAAATCCATAGTAATATAGAAGATCCAACTGAGGAATAAGGCGGAAGAAGAAAGAGGAGGCGGATATATCACCGTTGTAGAGATGGAATCGACGCGGATCTGGTTCGATTGGAAGGGAAGAGCAGCTGCGTCCTATAGATGGAGGAGGCCCTCTATTATGCCCAAGTTGCCTATCAACTGCGCGATGTCGAGAAAATGCTCCACATCGACGGTCCTGGCGTATTACACAAGGGTAGCGCCCTCCGACTGACCGAGGTGAGGTGAGATGTTTGGACCCTCCGAGTCTTTTTTTTAGGCCTCTCTTGGACCCTCCGAGTCTGACGCCTTTAGATGTGGAGTATCATCAAATGGAAGCGCCCCCCAGACTGGCGTACTACAGGTAGCCGTCGTTGGGACAGCCATTCTATATCTCCACTTCAGTAAGTACCAGTATACTAAAGTACCAACTGCTCTGGAATGCAAGGTGACGACAGCGGGGACGGCGGCGGGGTGGAGACCCAGGCAACATCGTGGTCTTCATTACCGGAGGAGGCTGTAGAGGTACTCGAGAATCGTTCTGATCTATTTACGATGGTTCGTTTCGGTACTGCTTTTCCGGGCGTGCGGGAGAGTTTGAAGGTACACAGCACACTCCCTTTCGATCTACCGTGCCTGCTCCACGCTGATCCACAGCGATGGCCGGACGACCAGGAAGGCCAAGGCTGGGTAGCTCAGGTTATGCCGCTTGATAAACCATGTGTACCAGCATTTCTACCATGCCGGTGCAATACGTATGTCGCGGGATCGAACGGCGACTGGATCGCTACTGTCGGTAAAGGTGCGCGGTGGAAACTAGTCAACGTGCGGACTGCACAACATATACCAATTCCATCTCTACTTAACATGGGGGTTAAACCTGGTTCACATCCACTGTCCAACTGGTTTGATCTAGCGAAAGCTGACCTACTCAAGATCCAGATAGCAAGATCCCCTGTAAGGAAATCTGGATGCTGGGACTACCACTTGATCGCGGTCTTCGAAGCTTTCATCTTTGCATTGAGGACTCCGTGCCAAAACGGCTGGAGACAACTCACAAATGACCTTCTCGCCCATTGAAATACGTGGACGCTATGTTCCATTGCAATAGATACTATGCTATTACGGATTTGTTCGGTGATGTATTCGTATGGCAGCCGACTATATACGGTAAGTTTTTTGAGAAAACAAACAAAGATGCACTTGCATGTTCGAAAACTGATGTCTGTTATTACTTCTTAGTCACGGATTCAGCGCCAATGAGAATCAAAGCTCTGAGATTTGCAGATGATTTCCAACCTACGGATCTGACGGCAGAGGAAGCCGACGAAGAGATGCGAATAAGGACCTAGTTCCTAGCTGAGACAGCAGACGGTTCTACGCTCCTTTGGGTACATACAAGAGGAGGTCAAAGATCTGAACAGGCAATGCCTGAATACTTTGGGAGATCTGTTCGAGCTTTTCCTCATCTCCACTGCCACGTGATCGCCCGAGCTTCAGATGTTCTAAATCCTGCTGACGGGGATTGGCATTGTTTGCCAAACTTACAGGGGAATTCGTTGTTCCTCGGAATGAACTACCCTTTCATGGTACAAGGGACGAGTTCGTTGTTGGCTGTAATGCAGCCTGATTGTGTATTCGTGTCTCACCATAGACTTGTTGTCTGTCCGGAAGGGAGGATGGAATATGACTGGTGTAGATTTGCTGTCGAAGGTCCGGCGATTGGGGGGAGGTTTAGCTACGGTCCGAGCACAAATGATGGAAGACGGCTTCCAACCCCTCTGTGGTTGGTTTAGCTACGGTCTTACCAGGGTTGGACCATAACATGTTTGTACTGCTTTGTACTTCGCTTTCATTAAGGATGACATTAATTAAATGAAAGGATGCTTGTTGGTCGGTGAATTTGACAAAGTTGCAGCTACTGTAGATGACAATGCCATTGTCGGCCCTCGTGCTTATACAATTGCATCAAGTGCCAGCTTACACACTTGGCGTCCAAACAATGTCGAGGACAAGATTACAACGCCATTACAAACCATAACCCTAGCCTGCAATATCGTTGTTCAGCTTGGTCCCCCGTTCTCCGTCTTCCTCCGTCTTGGTAACAGGATTGGCATCTTGCTGGGTACGGCGTTCTCTCTCCGCTTCGCAAGCTTCACTCACCGGCGAGTAATCGAGCGTACGTGAGTACTCAGCTTTCCGTGGTGAGTGCACAGTGGAGATCAGTGAATTCACAGGGCACACCTGTGAGTACTCAGGGACGGCAGTGAGTACTCAGGAGACAGCGGTGAGTATTCAGGGGATGACGGTAAGCACACAGGGGAATAGGGTGAGTTCTGGAGTAGTGCAGACAATGGATAGTAACGGGGGTTGTCGGGGAAGTAACTCGGGGAAGAAAGAGGATCGAGGGGGCTCAAGGTCGAGTAGTCCGGGGAAGACGAATCAGACTCTTCGTCTTCACGCCTGAGAAGAGGCGGCTGTGCTCTGGGAGACGACGCGTCAACCCGGCGCGGGCTCACCGGACGCGATGGCGATGGTGGCTGGCACGGAGTGGGATGGATTCTCTTTGTTTGACCCATTGGATTTCCTTCAGGCAGTACACAAGGGGGATGAGGTTCTCATTTATGGGATGTCCGCGACCATTCGCATGCCTCATAGTTTGGCATTTCGCGAGCATGTAACGCCATACTTTTGACAACGTGGGCAGAGTGAGTGCCCTTTAGAAGGGCGTCTCAAGTGACCGGCATTTAGAAGGGCGTCTCATGTGTGGCTCTACCGGCTAGATTTGACAACGGGGCCAGAGTTGCCGCCCTTTAGAAGGGCGTCTCATGTGCGGCTCTATAGGATCTTGTTTAAGCAAAGGATACCGCCAATGGAGCCCACGTGGTCATTCTTAACTGGCTCACTACTGCCGCCCATAGAAGCCCCCGAGAAAACCCCAGGAACCCACATGATCCAATGGCGATAAGAGTTGGATTGTAGGCACGTAGCAGGGTGATTGAAGCCGCGAAGGATCTCCATCGCCATCGCCATTGCCGTCGCCCGTATCACGTCGCCCGTCGAGAAGGAGGGACTAGCAAGGAGCTCCATCGCCATCGCCAATGTAAGGCCGCCTTCGCCGTTGGGGGTTTTTGGTCGCCGACGGTTCCAGCTGTAATCCATCAACCCCATTTCGATGGTCAGTGCTATCTTCTCTGCATTTACCTGTTTGAGCTCCCGAATGGTGCATTATATGTGAGTTAATTTGACTTTCTATTTCACTTCCGGAATCGGGAAAAACCCCAGGTTCCGCTTGTTTATGTGGTTATAACTTTCTTTTGTTATTGGTTTTTAAAATAGGAATCGGATGGCGAGGTCCATATATGTCCTATGTGCTGGCACGAACCAACTATCTGTCATAAACTCACTCGTCGTTCGAATACTTTTAGCGTCCCGATTGTATATATGTCCTATTACAACTATAATGAGGAAGTTGTAAGTACTGCCTTTTAAATTCGAGGGAATGTCTTTTGTTTTCCTTCAATACGTGTCTTCTTAGTTTCTCCAGGTTCTGTATTACTTGTAGATTCTGCCATGCCCTTTAAGATTTCATCTCGAGAGCCAGGCCATTAGCCCTCGTAAGAACTGGATGGAGGCTAAGTGTCCGAATGGAGACACATGCTACTTCTACCTGTGGAGGTGGGAAATTGAAATTGAAACGGAGCGGGCAGCACTGTGTAGGCAGCTAACTGTCGTGGTGGGATCACGGCAGATGCCATAGGTATGGCTAAGATGGGGCCGAATGGTCGTTGGGGGAATCCGGGGAGGGTTTATGCACTCAAGAAGTGCACACGCAAGAACACACAAGAACACGAACGAGAAACCAAGAAACCAAGAACACAAAGCACGCCACGATGTACCCTGCTTCGGGGCCCTCTTGCGGAGGTAACACCCCTACTGCAGCTCTATCCTACTCAGTGTATAGCTCAAAGTGACAAGTACAAACTGCTCCTCGAGTTGTATGATGATACAATGGTGAGAACTTGAGGTAAAAGATGGAGCTACGCAGGAGGAAGAAGGCACTCCGAGGTGTTTCCGGGGTGTTCCGAGGTTCCTTTCTCTCTTTCTCTTTCTGTTGATCGATCTCTCCCTCGGGGGTTCAAGCAGGAGGGGGGTGAAGCCCTCTATATAGGCCAACCGGGTTACCGTTGTTCCCCTCGCTGAACACTGTTGCCATGCCTCTGCACCGGTCACCACCGTACCTCTGTCAGGGACAAGACGTGGCCTGCCCATCTCATGTTGCCTAACGGCAGAACTAGCATGTCTCCTCTGACAGGGACATGACGTGGCCTGGTAGGGCTACCTCGTAGCCTTTTCCCAGATCCCACGTGGTCAGCGGTCAGAGACGTGCAGCCCCGCTGAACCCGGGGCACGCCTCTGCCAGGCTCCCTGACAAACGCTCCCGCGTCAGGCGCTCTTGTACCCGGCTAGAAGTGACAGGAGCATTGACTCCTGCCCGACCTACGGCCTCCTGCCTTGGTTAGCTCGGGTCTTGCTCCCGTTCCTTACCTCGGGTCTTGTACTTAAGATCCGACCACCTCGGGTATAACTTCCTTCACACAGCTTCTCTGGTACTCACCATATAAACCATAGCACCGAGGTATTAGGTCGGTTGACCATAGCTCGGACAGTGAACCTCGGCCCAGGCTAACGGGATACCTCGGATCCCTCTGGGCCAAGATAGGTCGGCCTTTGTATCCTCCAGGTCAAGATGATGCTCGGACACTCCCAGGCCCAAACAGGTCGGCCCTTTCCGTACCTCGGCATATCTTTAAAATCATCTTTATGCCAAGCCTTGACCCTACCCGGGGGTAGCCCCTCGACATTAGTCCCCAAAGCTGGTCCGGTCCTACGACCTCGGATGGAGGGCCGTGGCAGGTTTAAAACAAGCAAGGCACCACCTCTAAAACCGACCTTAAAAATAGCCCCGCCGATGTACTTCCCACAGACCATAATTTAATCCGAGGTTGATCTGCAATCGGAACTTTCCGAGCTGTTTGACTCAGCACAATCTTGCCCCGAGATCTTCCGAGGCACGTGGCGAAGAATCTCTGCCCAGACCTCGAACCCCGGACCTCTGAAAGACAGGTCCTGACCACACGCCGCCCTTGTCAGCCGGACCCACCAAACAGCGCACCTGCGCACTCAAGTGCGAGACCAACTTGACCGCCCACGACTCCTCGATTCTCGCGCTGACCAGCACAGGGAATCCGAGGCTGGCGGTTGCCACTCCGCGGCCCACGATGTGGCCGATCGTGCGGCCACCAACCGCGCAACCGTGCGCTCACCCGCACACGATCCCGCGCCTTCCCGATAACCGCGCGGTAGTGCGCCGTTAATGGACGCCGTAACCGCACGCGGCGTATAAATAGGGGCCCAGGGGTAACTTCATCGTCTTCCTCTTCCCCACTTCACTGCTTCGTGCCCTCTGCCTCCAGCGCCGCCGTCGAGCGCCTCGCCGCACCGAAGTACGCGCCGCCGTTCTGCAACACCGTTCCGCACCGCCGTCAAGCGCCTCGCCGCACCGGAGCACGCGCGCTACGCCTGGCGCCATCGACTCGCCGCCGATCCCTCGCGTTCCTCCACGGTGAGTTCCTTGCTTCCCCTTCATTGTCGTGGATGAGTTCATCCTCCGATGAACTCGAGGATCCTGATGAACCCTAAGATTTTGATGAACTAGATGATCCCCTCGAGCCCTTTTAGCACATTTTAGATCTCGCTTAGATTTGCACCAGACGCATCCGTAGCACTATCCTTTTAGTTTTGCCCCTGGATGAACTCGATTTTATTTCCCTTTTTAGCTCACCGGTAGATCTTTGGTAGCATCTCGCCACGGTAGAAACATGTTTCCTGCCTAAATCCTTTAGCTCGGCTGTTTTGACTGATCCGAGGTATTTTACCCCGGCTATCCTGAACTATCCGAGGTACTTACCCCGGTTGAACCTCCCTCTTCTGCAGGAAAGTGCCAACATGTCGGCAATTGCTACGTCAAACCGAGCCGAGGTTTCCGTTAGTGAGAGAGCTGGATGGGATGGCTCGGACATCACCGACGATGATATCAAATGGCTCAAAGAAACTCATCGAATCCCAGCCGAACTGCTACATCGACTTCATACTGGGGACGGCGAACCGATCACCAACCCCGGCGAGAAAGTGGTGTTTGTCTCTCACTTCGAGCGCGGATTCAGACTTCCGGCCAGCATGTTCTTTCGGGAATTTCTGAAGTTCTTCGGCTTGCAGCCGCACCATCTCCCCGCTAACTCCGTGCTACAGCTGTCGTGCTATGCAGCTTTCTCTGAAGGATACCTCGGCCTCTGGCCGAGCGTTGAGGGCTGGGCCAAGTATTTCCAGCTGAAGAAACAAAGCATCCCCAACAAGGAGGTTGTGAACAAGGATATGACTGCCTGTGGTGCGGCCTCTATCTCACCCCGGCTGGGCTCCGAGTTCCCACGGATCAAAGGCCTGGAGAGCTGCAAGAAGTGGCAGCGATCCTTTTTCTATGTGAGGAACCCCGGTACTGTCGACCTCGTCAACCTCCCGGACTTCCAGCTCGGCCCTCCCACTGCACAACTCAATTGGGATTTCATCCCGGAGGACGCCTACGCCGAGGTTCAAGAGATCCATGAATACATGCTGGATCTCAAGAAAAGAGGGTGGGGTTCCGATGACATCCTCCGGACTTTTGTGGATCGAAGAGTCAGCCCCCTCCAACAACGAGCCAATAAGATCTGCCATATGGAAGGTCTACTCGATCCTACTCGGATCAGCAGCAAGGCGCTCTCCAAGGCCTCAGTTTGGCGCTGGGTCAAAGCCATTGCTCAGACTGAGATGGACGAGGAGTGGACATGGGGCGTGGAGCCTCACCACAGAGAAAATCTTCCGGAGCAAGTGAGTACTTACTAACTTTCCGAGCTTACGCTCCGGTCTTGCACACCTCGGTTGCTTCTTAACTTAATTCTTTTTTGCCACTCCTGCAGCGGTTCGCCCGGCAGCTAATCGAGGACGGCCCGGAGCCGTCGAACTGGGCGCCTGCCCGCCTCGCCCTGGAAGGTCCAGAGACTGAAGACCCGGACAATGAGGATCACCTGCCGATCCCTAAGGCCGTTCCGAGGTCCGCCCCAAAGACTGGCTCCTCCAACCCGGGTAAGAAACAAGTTCCCACTTCCATCAGAGACTGGTCTGACGACGATGATGACAATGACGATTGCCAAATTCTGGAACCTGTCAACGTTATTCCCATCTCATATGCTCCTCCCACATATAAGAACTTTCATCCAGCGCCTGCAGCTTCCCGGAAGCGCTCAGGACCTGGTACCTCGGATGCCGAGGCTTCCAAGACCTCGGAGACTGCGGTGCCCAAAGCCAAGCGTGCCAAGAAGACCTCGGCGAGGCGCAAGAAACGAGGCCCTGTGGAGGAAGATGCGTAAGTCACCTTGCTCCTCCTTACTTCTCACGCTGCTCCGAGGTTAAGTTTTTTACACTCTAACTTAATCTTTCTCCTTCGTCTAGCCCGGCTCGGCAGATCAAGCAGAGCCATAGCTCGATACACTCACCACTACCTCCAGTGGTTGAAGCTCAGACCACCGAGGTCGAGGTTAACCTCGGAAGCCCCGCCAGAGCCTCTCCTCCAGAACGGTCCATTGACCTCACCAGCCCGGAGAAGACCATCTCCTCCCCGGCACGCGTCTCCTCCACCGAACTTCCACCGCCGAGCTCTGACTCCGGCCTGGGGCACTCTACTCCCCGCCGAGATCAGACTCCTCCGCCTCCTCAGAAGGATGCGGAGACAGATCGCGCCAAGACTCCGGTTAGAACCGTGCAGGAGCCTCGGCTCTCCCCCAAGTCTCAAGCTGCGCGCAACCAGTAGCAACAGCTGCAAAAGAAGAAACAACAACAACAGCAGAAGCAAAAGCTCCAGCAGCAGCAGAAAGATTCAGCTCAAGACGTTGAGCCCCCCAAACAGCCACAGCAAACTCCGATGCCGCCACCGCCACCGGGACCCAAGGCTGCGAACACCCAACTGGTGCCGCACGTTCCTGCGCCGAAGTCCACCTCCACCAAGATTGCGCCCTCAAGCTCTCAGGTCGCCACCTCCCGAGCTCTTTTTGCTGCTACCACTCAGTCGGACATCAGCAGCTGGGAAGTTGGGCAACTCCGGACCAAGAGCGGGAACAGCTTAGGCTCGGAGAAGCACTATGACATAGACTGGAACTCGGGTGACACTGCCGAGGTCTCCTCTAACCCGAGCTCTGAGCATCTAGTCGGACCTAGCACCGTGCTCCAGTCCATCTACAACATGCAGACTGCGGTCCTTGATTGCAGCAAGAAGGCCTCGGTAAGTACATACACTATTCCCAGTCCCCGAGATTCGGGTTGAGCAATTGACACTCCACCGAGTTAAAATTGCTCGGCTTGAATCTCAAAAACTTGTCATTTTTCCCATGTTGAGTCCCGAGGCCAATGCCAAGTCCCCAGGCCTCGGGTGCTAAAAAGAGCTTGGATCTCTTCGAACTGATCTCTCTATTTTTTCAGGAGTGCAACAATGCTCGGACAAAGGTCTTCAAGAACCTCCTGCTGGATCACAACAGACTGAAGAAGTCTCACCGGACTCTTCTATCCGCAAAGGAGCAGAGCGACAAAGACTACGCCTCCAAGTTGAAGACAGCCGAAGATGAAATAGCTCGGCTGCAACAAGAGCTGAACCGGGCTAATGAAGCCAAAACACTGTGGAGGACGCTATGAAGGCCAAAGACCAGGCCGCCGAACAGCAGCAAGAGCTTGCCAAGACCCTGGAGAGCCGCGCCACCTCGGCCGAAGCCGAACTTATCGCCCTCCGAGCTATATCGAAAAGCTGGTTGTCCGAGCTCACTCGGATTAATCATCAAATGGACAGTAAGTTTCTTTCTCCCTTTTCCTTATTTTCCGCCGACCTACACCCCGTGCCACCGTATGCCTTATTTCAGCGACAGCCTTTTTGTCTTCTTCAGAACTTCGAGCACTCCAAGGACAAGCTATCCGCGAAGTTCAAGCAGCTCGGGCAAAGAGGGCTGAGACAGAAACCCTCAGCGAAAGCTGGGATATCCAGGACCACCTTGTTGCCCTTAATGCTCGGATCAGGCCGCTCCGAGCCATTGGAACCAAACTTGTTGATGCTGCCATCGAGGTCCACCGTGCCCTCTGGCCCAAGGTTAAGACCCCACTTGCATCGACGAGCTCGCCACGAAGCTGAAAGGAGCCGAGGCTAGACTTCGGGAGTGGAGATGCTCATCAGCTCGGGCTGGAGCGGACAAGGCCCTGGTGTTCGTGCTGTCCTGGTATGAAGATGTTGAGATCCACACTGTTACCTCCTGCGCAGGGCTCTCCTTGGAACCCCCTGATGGCATTGCGAAACGCCAAGCAGCAGCCGACCTCTTTGCTAGTTATGCAAACACCCGGACCTTTGATGAAGGGCGCCTCTACTCTGAGGACGAAGAGAGCTCGGACGAGGAAGCAGAGTCCGGTGAAGAAGGTTCTGAGGCGAGGAAATTGACTTTGACGAGCCTGAGAGCTCCAAGGGCAAGGCCGGCAAAACAACCGAGGTGGCTGAAGGCTCTGATGATGACTTCAGCTTCGACGAACCTCCGAACTCCAAGGGCAAGTCCGGCAAAGCCGTAGCCACCGAGGTGATCTCCCCGACGTGACGGACACCCGGCATCCACTCCAACAACCGAGGTTGCTTCCGCGACCGAGGTGGTTCCTGCGCCCGAGGTTGTTCCTGCGCCCGAGGCTCCTGCGCCCGAGGTTCCTGCGCCGAGGCTCTTCTTCCGAGGCCTGAACTTGTCTCAACAAAACATTAAATCCCCGGTATGCCGGGTGCAGATGTAACAGACCTTAAGTAGTTTGCCTTGCTACCAGTACTATTATCTTGCTATCCGAACCATGCTTTTCTAAGAATTTATGCCGAACCCTTTTGGAACGAGTCCCCGAGTTCACTTTCGTGTTTACTATACTGGCATTCTTTGCTCTTGTCTACCATTTTGGCGTTCGACAGTCGAGTCACAAGATTGTTGTTTATAGCATACAGTACTTAGCAAATGTCGAGTGTGTTTCAAAATCATCCGACATAAACGAAAGGTAAAGACAGGGGTTAGTAAACGACACATGCCGAACTATATTTTTGGACCGAGTCCCCGAGTCCATTTTCATGTTCCCACGTTTTTTCATCTTTGCTCTTGACTACCATTTTGGCGTGCAGTCGAGTCACAAGATTAGTTACACAGCATACATTACTTGAAGTTTGAGACGAGGTTCAAAATAGTTCGGCATATGAACGAAATGACAAACAGAAATAAAACACAAGCACAAGAGCGAGGCAGTCCCCGAGCTTCAACCTCGGAGTGCCGACATTTCATTAAGGATTAACCGAGGTACATACATTGCGCCTTCATGAGTAGAAAGGTCGGAGTAGAGCTATATTCCATGGTCGCCTGACCTCTGATCCGGGGTTGTCCAGCCCATCTTCCCTTGGTTCCTGCGCATCTATTAGATAGTAGGAATCATTGAGCAGAGCTCGGCTCACAATGAACGGTCCCTCCCATGGAGGTGACAACTTGTGCCGACCTTTCTTGCGCTGCACCAACCTCAGCACCAAATCTCCCTCGTGAAACACACGAGGGTTGACACTCCGGCTATGATAACGTCGGAGACCTTGCTGGTATATTGCTGACCGAGATGAGGCCAATTCTCTAGCTTCCTCAAGCAGATCTACTGCATCCTCCCGAGCCTCTTTTGCCTCGGCTTCAGTGTACATTGCCACTCTGGGCGCATCATATTCGATGTCAGTGGGTAGCATAGCTTCTGCCCCATAGACCATAAAAAATGGCGTATAGCCAGTTGATCGATTTGGCGTGGTCCTTAGACCCCACAGTACTGCTGGTATCTCATCTATCCAACACCCCGGCGTTTTCAGCAGTGGTTCAATGAGCCGAGCCTTGATGCCGGCCAACACTAGAGCATTTGATCTTTCCACTTGTCCATTAGACTCCGGGTGTGCCACCGAGGCTATGTCCAGCCGGATTCCCTTGTTCATGCAAAACCGAGCAAATTCTCCAACAGCAAAGTTCGTGCCGTTGTCCGAGATAATGCTATGGGGGTACCATATCGCAGAATGATCTCCTTCAAAAAAGTCACTGCTGAATGACCATCCAACTTCCGGATTGGTTTCACCTCGATCCACTTGGTGAACTTGTCCACCATCACCAGTATGTGCGTCATGTTACCTCGGGCTGGTTTGAACTCTCCCACCATATCCAAACACCATACCGCAAACGGCCAAGTGATAGGAATTGTTTTGAGCGCCGAGGCTGGCATATGCGTTTGCTTGGCAAACCTTTGGCATCCTTCACATCTCCGGACTATGGCCTCTGCATCAGCAAGAGCAGTGGGCCAATAGAACCCATGCCTGAACACCTTGGCCACCAGAGCTCTTGTGCTGCAATGATGACCACACTCTCCTTGGTGGATCTCCAAAAGCATCTCCTTGCCTTCAGCTGGCTCGACACACCGTTGCAACACCTCGGTTACGCTTCTTTTATAGAGCTCCTTGTTGATGATGGTGTACGCCTTGCCCTCCTTTGGATTCTCCTAGCCTCGGTTGTGTCACTTGGCAAGCTTCCCTCCGTTATGAACTTCATGATTTGCTCCGCCCACTCCGGCACTGGGTGCAAAGGAAAAAGTTCTCGTCCACCTCCATTGGTTCGGCCACCATAATCTCCTCCATTATTTCCTCCACCATCCTGCGACCAGTCCCCGAGTCTTGATGAGCAGTCCCCGAGGTTCGGTGCGCAGTCCCCGAGCTCTGCCACGCAGTCCCCGGGTCCGACCAAACGCACCCGACGTCTACCTCCATTGGAACAGGTCCGGGCTCTTGCTCCGCCGGGATGAAAATAGATTCGGATTCAGGAGAAGGTTTGATTGAAGGAGTTCTCAAGTGATTCAGGGCTACCCCTGGTGGTACTGCCTCTTTCGATGAACCGAGCTTTGACAACACGTCGGCAGCATCATTTTCTGCCCGAGGTATATGCCTGTACTCACACCCTTCAAAGAACCCGGATATCTTTTGCACATGGAACCGATATAACGCCATGTTGGCATCCAGAGCATCCCAAGTTCCAGAAGATTGTTGCACCACCAGGTCGGAATCGCCGAAGCACTCTACACGCCGGATACCGATCTCCTTCGCCACATTGAGGCCATGGATTAAGGCCTCATACTCCGCCACATTGTTTGATGCTGAGAAATGAATCTGCAGCACGTATTTCAGCTGATCTCGCTTGGCGAGGTGAGGACTATTCCAGCCCCCAGCCCGATCTTTGTCTTGGACCCATCAAAATGCATTTTCCAATAATTATAGTCCGGCCTGGGTGGCTCATACTGCATCTCGGCCCAATCACAAAAGAAGTCCGGCAACGCCTGGGATTTAATTGCATCTCTTCTCTCATAATGTGGTGCATATGGAGACACCTCAATCGCCCATTTGGCAACTCGGCCAGTTGCATCTTTGCACCCGATGATCTCCGAGATTGGAGCTTCGCACACCACCGTCATGGGATGCTCCTGGAAATAATGCTTCAACTTCTTGACCGCCAGGTAGACACCATACGTCATCTTCTGGTAGTGAGGGTAATTCTGCTTCGAGGTAGAGATCACCTCGCTCAAGTAATACACCGGTCTCTGCACCGACCTGCCACCTTCTTCGCGCTCCACCACCACTGCCACACTTACAACTCGGTTTGTGGCCGCAATGTAAAGTAACATCGGCTCATTGTGCAATGGTGACGCCAACACCGGGGCAGTGGACAACATCTTTTTCAGCTCATTGAACGCCACGTCGGCCTGCGGGGTCCATGTAAACCCGGTACTTTTCTTCATGAGCTGGTACAAAGGTAAGGCTTTTTCTCCCAGCCGACCTACAAATCGGCTCAACGAGGCTAGGCACCCTGTGAATTCTGCACATCTTTCAAACACTTCGGTAACTTCATGTTCTCAATAGCTCGGATCTTGGCCGGGTTAACCTCGATACCTCGGCTAGACACCAGGAATCCGAGCAACTTTCCAGCCGGGACACCAAAGGTGCACTTGTCCGGGTTAAGCTTCAACCGATATTTTCTCAAATTCACAAATGTCTCCTCGAGATCCTCGAGGAGAGTACGTTTCTCCTTAGTTTTGATGACGATATCATCGACATACACTTGCACATTTTTGCCCATTTGAGAGTGCAGGCATTTCTGCATACACCTCTGATAAGTTGCCCCGGCATTTCTCAGACCAAAACACATGACACGATAGCAATACGCCCCATACGGGGTAATAAAAGCAGTCTTTATTTGATCCTTCGGGTTCAGTGGTATCTGGTGAAAACCAGAGTACGCATCGATAAAAGACAACAGTTCACAACCAGCAGTGGAATCGATCACTTGATCAATCCGAGGTAATGGAAATGGATCTTTCGGGCACGCCTTGTTGAGGTTAGTGAAGTCAATGCACATGCGCCACACCTTGACCACGGCTGGCTCGTCTTTCTTCTTTTCCACCAAGACCGGATTGGATATCCAGTCCGGATGCAGCACCTCCATAATGAACCCGGCTGCAAGCAACTTAGCCAGCTCGTCCAGCACCACTTGTCTTCGGTCGTCTGAGAGACGACGGGTCGGTTGCCTCACCGGTTTCACCTCTGGCCTGACAAATAAAGAGTGCTCTGCCAACTCCCTCGGAACACCAGGCAGGTCCTTAGCCGACCATGCAAAGATATCCCGATTCTCACGGAGGAAGTGACAGAGCTCGCTTCCTATTTCTCGCCCAGCCCGGTCCCAATGATGGCCATATGCTCTGGGTGCTCCGGGTCAATGGGGATCTTCTTGGTCTCCTTGGGCACCTCGAATGCTGCAGTTGAGTCCGGGCTCATCAGTCCGGACATGCCGAGCTGTGTTGACTGCGCCATTGCCACCACTTGATGCAGCTTCTTCTTCTCAGCTGCGATCACCAAAGACTCGGCCAGATTAGACCCCGCCGAGGCACACTGAATGGCTCGCTTGTAGTCACCCGAGATGGATATGATCCCATTAGGCCCTGGCATTTTCATCTTCAGGTATGCAACATGGGTGGAAATCATGAACTTGGCCAGAGCCGGCCTTCCAAGCAATGCATGGTATGCACTCTCCAAGTCCACCACCTCGAACTCGATACTCTCAACTCGGCAGTTATCCTTGGTTCCAAATGCTACATCCACCCATATCTTGCCCATGGGTGCACAGGAAACGCCAGGCACAATCCCATGAAAAGTACAACTGCTTGGCATCAACTGATTTGGCGATATGCCCAATTTCACCATTGTGTCTCGGTACATGATGTTGATGGCACTGCCATTGTCCACCAGAACTCGGGTAAACCTCACATTGTTGGTAGGCCCACACAACGTCGGATCTACCACCAGGGCATACTTTCCAGGGCTCGGCATGATCCGAGGTGTGTCTTTCCTGCTCCAAGTGATCTCCTGCTCAGACCAGTTCATATAGGTCGGCACCACCGGCATTACTGCATTCACCTCCATGGCACGCCTCTGCACGCTCTTCTTGTCAGTTGGCTCGGTCACAAAGACCACATAGCTCGCATGAGCCTCTCTATAGTCATTTCCGGGGTATTCATACTGCTGACTTGGTCCGGCACCATTGTTGTTATTACCTCGGACATTCACAACATTCACGGGCCTTGCTGCTGCAGGCCTCGGAGGAGGTGCAGTGGTTATCGGGGTAACATTTGCTCCGGACAGATTTGGGTGGGCCTCGGCTGAAATCTCTGAGGTGGTCCTGCTCTGATTCCTCCGGCCTTCGCCCCTTCTTCTCTGATTCTGCGGTTCCAGCTGCACTGCCGGGTTGAATGGTTGGCTGGCTTGCGCGGGTCGGTCGTATGGTAACAGCAAGGACCATCTATCATTGATTCATAAGTCAAGGGTGGCTCCGGGTTCGGACTAAATGCCGGACCATTGATTTTCGGCCTCTGGACACCTCCAGCTCCGGGCTGATCCGGGTTCACCGCTGCAACTTGGTTCGAGGTGTATGGGTAGTCCGGCTCCCTCCTCTTTTGTCCGAACTCTTGGCGGTCATTACACCTTGGTCCGAGCCGGTTGTTTATTGGCTCCCTCCTTCTGTTACGTGCCACTGCCTCTGCTGCTGGCTGCATCGGATCACCCAGAGCATAAGAATCTGCAATCCGGATTGTTTCTGCTAGGGATTTCGGCATATCTCTTTGGAGCCTCTGCCACAGCATGCTGCCATGTCGACAACCATCTGCAAACCAGGAAATGGCCTGTGCCTCTACAACTCCTTCACAGGAATTCCGAACATTGCTCCACCGAGTTAAGAATTCTCGGTCAGTTTCATGATCATCTTGCTTACATGCTGCCAGGAGCTGAGGTCGGTTTGGCCTCTTGTATGTACTAGCAAAGTTGCTGTTAAACGCCAGCTCCAAGTCTATCCAGGAGTTGATACTATACTCCGGCAAATTATTCAGCCAGATCCGAGCTGGACCTTCCAACATGTGCGGGAGATACCGGACCGCCCATCGGCGATTGCCCCCCGCTATGTGCACCGAGGATACATAATCTGTCAGCCAATCTTGCGGCTTGGTGCTCCCGTTGTATGGCTTGGTGTTCCGACCTAACTGGAACTGAGATACTGGTGGTGGTGGCTCCTTCATGATCCGAGGTCCAAAACACGCCGGACCAGGAGGGCCTTCCTCCTCCAGTTGCTCGGACAAGTAGATTCTATCCAGCTTGTTACGAACATCGCCTGGAGCTAACATCCGACCTCCTATCCGAGGTCCCAACGCCCCATCCACTCTGTGGTATCCAGCTCGCGCCATGGCCGAGTCTCCATCATCATATCGGTCATCGCCTTGACCGACATTCTGAGGTTGCTGAACATACTCCGGCTCTCGCTGATATTGCCCCTGCGGCCGGGTTGTTGCTGATACCTCGGGGGCGGAGGTGGTTTACCTCGGCCAGCCGACGCTGCTTGCCCGCCATTCTGATTTCCCTGACCGGAGTTACCCTTAGCTCGGCTTGCATTACCTGGGCCGGGGTTTCCCTTAGCTCGGCTAGCATTGCCCTGGCCCACCTTCTGCTTTGCTGCTAACACTGGATCATACATCTGCAGCTGCTTGTTCTGACCCGAGGTGACACTCCGGGCTCGATCGGCTCCTCCGACGAGTGGAGACGAGGCTTGCCCCTTGGACACCTGACTAACTGGCCTAGCTGAATAAACCATCTCTGAATCACCAGCCCCGGCATATGCTCTGCGGAGAGCCTCATTCTGCTGGTTAGCTACATACACTAATTCATTGACTCGCTTCTGCTGCGCACGCCATGCATCTCCAGTCAACCCGGATAGCTCGGCCCTGCCTGCCTCGGCAGCTCTGAGGTTCTTAGCAGGGGAACTATATACCGGCCTTCCAGTCGACACGCGACTCTCACTCCTAGCCGAGGTGGTAGGTCGAGCCTCCCTGTTTATCTCATCATTGAGCCCCTTGCCTCTCTGCCGCACCTCGGCTCCCCTATTGTATCAACTGCTACCGGGGTGAAGCCATTCGCTGCATTGTACTCACGCAGATCTCTATTGAACTCATCTCTAGCTGTTATCATTGCTACAGCCTCCTTTTGCAACAGGACACGCTTTGCCTCTAGGTCGGCCACAGTCACCACTACATCCACTCCTGGATTTACTGGGTCTGCCAGTGTCTCCACTATCTCTACCAGGGTCGCACCTCGGCCCTGCAGCTCGGGGGTACCAGGCAGCTCTTTCTCTAGCCTGGGCTTTGCAGATCTCACCTTAGCAACCTCGGCCGCTTGGATTTGCTGGCATCTACTTTGCCAGCGGCATCAACCGGACCTGTCATCATCACCTCCACGCAGCTCTCGGGGCGAGTGATACGCCGACCTAAAGCCGCGAGGAGAGGAGTTTCGTCGTCCACGAGCACCTGCTCCGGGTACCCGCGAACAACCTCGACAGCAACGTAGGTGACGAAGCTGCCGAGCATCATGGTGAAGCCATGCTCGGGGAAGGGCTTGCCGGCGAAACACCCCGCGTTGTCGCTGATGAAGGTGAACTCACCGATCTTGGCGATAAGCCCGGAAAGAACACGCTCGCCTGAGCCCGTCCGGATGTAAACTCCCTCCAACGCCTCAATCTGCCCCACGGTGGGCGCCAACTGTCGTGGTGGGATCACGGCAGATGCCATAGGTATGGCTAAGATGGGGCCGAATGGTCGTTGGGGGAATCCGGGGAGGGTTTATGCACTCAAGAAGTGCACACGCAAGAACACGCAAGAACACGAACGAGAACCAAGAAACCAAGAACACAAAGCACACCACGATGTACCCTGCTTCGGGGCCCTCTTGCGGAGGTAACACCCCTACTGCAGCACTATCCTACTCAGTGTATAGCTCAAAGTGACAAGTACAAGCTGCTCCTCGAGCTGTATGATGATACAATGGTGAGAACTTGAGGTAAAAGATGGAGCTACGGGAGGAAGAAGGCACTCCGAGGTGTTTCCGGGGTGTTCCGAGGTTCCTTTCTCTCTTTCTCTTTCTGTTGATCGATCTCTCCCTCGGGGTTCAAGCAGGAGGGGGGTGAAGCCCACTATATAGGCCAGCCGGGTTACCGTTGTGCCCCTCGCTGAACACTGTTGCCATGCCTCTGCACCGGTCACCACCGTACCTCTGTCAGGGACAAGACGTGGCCTGCCCATCTCCTGTTGCCTAACGGCAGAACTAGCATGTCTCCTCTGACAGAGACAGGACGTGGCCTGGCAGGCTACCTCGTAGCCTTTTCCCAGATCCCGCGTGGTCAGCGGTCAGAGACGTGCAGCCCCGCCGAACCCGGGGCACGCCTCTGCCAGGCTCCTGACAGACGCTCCCGCGTCAGGCGCTCTTGTACCGGCTAGAAGTGACAGGAGCATTGACTCCTGCCCGACCTATGGCCTCCTGCCTTGGTTAGCTCGGGTCTTGCTCCCGTTCCTTACCTCGGGTCTTGTACTTAAGATCCGACCACCTCGGGTATAACTTCCTTCACACAGCTTCTCTGTACTCACCATATAAACCATAGCACCGAGGTATTAGGTCGGCTGACCATAGCTCGGACAGTGAACCTCGGCCCAGGCTGACGGGATACCTCGGATCCCTCTGGGCCAAGATAGGTCGGCCATTGTATCCTCCAGGTCAAGATGATGCTCGGACACTCCCAGGCCCAAACAGGTCGGCCCTTTCCGTACCTCGGCATATCTTTAAACTCATCTTTATGCCAAGCCTTGACCCTACCCGGGGGTAGCCCCCCGACACTAACTGATAATCCGAAGACCCATATTCGGACCTATATCCCTGGACCGCAGTGGAGAGCACTCTGTGTAGCCTACGGCATCGAAGAAGACGATGTTGTCAAATTCATGTATGATGAAAATCAACATGTGTTCAATGTTGAAGTGACTAATGCAAGCAACGCTACCAAAACTTTTCTTCAAGCCTCCGGTATGTTAGTTTGTGTTATTTGTCTGTGTTACTTGTCTTACACATTGAGTATTTTATTTTTTTCTGAATTTCTTCGTCTCTTTGAGCAGAGTGTAAACAGATTGAAAAATGCTGCAAGCCAGCCCTTTCAAGTCCATATTTCACGAACCGAGCGATGTCAGTTTTTTAGAAATTGGATGTTCATGAGTTCTTTGAGATCCCTCAGTTCTACGTGCGGAGGATTGAGAATGATGGGATTGATAAGTACTCTCTGGTACCATTCAATATTTTCTTATTCATTTACATTTTGCTGATACAATGCCGTCTTTTACACTTTTCTGATACGATGTTCATGTTATTTTGGTAGCATCTCAAGATTGCGGTAGTAGATGGTTACGTACTTCCATCACGAGGGGCATCTCGTCTATGCGCGAGAGATTTTGTCGAGATCTTTGGATCATATCAAGTGATAGAAGATTACGTCGAGTTCATTGGGAACTGGGATCTATTCTGGGAACAAGCGCAAATTCGGTATGGTGATCTCTTTGCAATCAAGGTGATCATCCAGGAGGAGTACATCAAGCAGAAATTTGAGAAGGTCAGCGAAGACATCGAGGGGGCTAACGAAGACACCAGCGAATCCAACGACGTCGAGATGTCCAGTTTTGACGACTCCAGCGAATCCAGCGAAGAGACCAGCGAAGAGGTCAAACAAGACATCAAAGAAGAGATAAAAAAGGGAGTGATTAATATTACTATGTGTTGTTCACTGCGTAATGTAAGAATGTATTTTGGTCGAACACCTTATGTGCATGCTCTGGGCGCGCCTTGGCGTACTCTGGGCGCGAACTTGCGCACACGCATGCGCTCTGTGCGTTTCATGTGCGCAGAGTGGCCGCCCTTAGAAGGGCGTCTCATGTGTGGCTCTACAGGATGTTGACATGGGTCGATGCATTTTCATTCTTGTATACCAATTGGCGTTGCTCGTCGTCCCTAGTAGTCTTACGCCAAACCGACCGGCGCATCATGTCCTTCCGTCTGACTTCAGAGTTCTGCAAGCCATATCACCTGGCGTTTTATCTACCCTTGTGGAGAAGCTTCTCTTCCACAATAGAGTTTCCCAGTTCCACACAGTGAACTCAAAACTACACAACCACCTTCCTACTTCTCGCTCCGTACGATGGAAGTCGTCCTGAGCTCTGGCTGTCCGATCGACGCGGTCCTGGGCACCCAAGACCTGGTTTCGGAGATCCTTCAGAGGATAGGATGTACGAGGTCGGTCCACCGGAGCAGCGCAGTAAGCAAGATCTAGTTGGCCGCTGCTCGAAGCGAAGGTTTTCGGAAGAACTACGCCAAAAGGTACGCGCCGGCATGCCTTGGTTTCCTAGTTGAGTTCCTGGACGTAGAAGGGGTTCGTCACCTACGGCTCCTCCCTACCGGTGAGAGACCGCCGGATGATACAGCCCGAGCCGTGATCTCTGGTATCAATGCTTCTGAGCTGGAGAAATTGAAAGTCCTTGCCTGCACCGATGGGTTCATCCTATCGGCCCAAATCCGGCGGGGTTGTACTGCTCCCTAGCTGGGAAGTTCGGCGAGTCGCAGGTTTTCGTGTCGTCTTTCATCCCGCCCCTACCTCATGTTAAGTCGGAGAAAAAGGCAAACACCTATGGGCAATTCGGGTTCATTCCTAAAGGTGGAGCTTCAGGAATGTCATTTTTCGTTAAGGACGCCGGCTGCTCCTTTTTACCAACGTATGAAGGGGTCTGCTTCAACTCAACATCAGACATTCGAGTTCACCTATGTATTTACAAGAATGAAGAATGGCGTCGCCATGTTTCAGACCCCATCCGTAGCACGGTGCCTGCTTTTTTCCATCGAACTCCATACTGTGTCAACGTTGGAGACAGTCTGTACATGATGTATCTCGTTGGTTTCATTGTTCGTTTCGATATCACAAGGTCGTCTTTCTCTATTGTACAACTGCCTGGAGAAATGGCAGGAAATTGTAGGTGCTGGTTCGACTACACGGTGGGACAACACAACTCAGGCAGCATTGTTCTAGTTCAGTTCAGCAACGGCTCGATCGTCACCTGGAAACTAACATGCGAAGGTGGTGCTAATACTTGGAGCAGGGAGAGGGAGGTGGACTTAGTTTCTGCATTTGGTGGGAGATTCGAGATTAAGATATGGGAGCACGTAATCAGCAAAGAGACTGTTTTCCATGGCTCCCAATTATGGTACTCGGTGCAGGTTAGGACAGCATGTGTTGACGCAAGATTTGTGTACATTACGCTTGGCTTCTACCTGCTGGCATGTTCGTCCTCGACATGAAGGAGGCAAAAAATCGTCGAAGTAAGGAACAGGAACGTGGAGCGCGATGGAAGGATTGGGCGAGCATTCGCTTTGTCTGAGCCCTGGCCAACCCTTCCTTGAGCATTGTGCGGCCATGTAACATTTATTCCCCAATAACGCTTTTCAGTGGACAATTTGTTTGTTAGGTTTGTAATCGGCGGATAATAGTACTACGTGATTTGATTTAATTTACGTGTGACACTACTCGATGTGTGTATGTGTTATTTTTCTTGTGCTCCGAATCCTAATCCCGTTTTACCATATATGGAGTCCTACCGGAATAAGGCATGTCTACCAGATCGTGAGATTGAGACAGAGTTGTTTGCCCCCCATATATAGCTAGAGGTAGTCATAGAATAGATCGTGAGATTGAGAGAGATCCACCAGATCTATAGCACAAGAAGGATTTGTCCTCTCATGCATTGTAATACTCCTTCCAATTATAGTTATACGCCTTTGTGCGTCCGTGGTTTTCTCCCGTAAGGGTTTCCACGTTAAATCTGTGTTCTTATTCTTCGTTTGATCTATTTTCTGCTGCGCAGTTTTATAATAGTATGGAGAAGCAACGTTTTGTGGAGTAAGCCCTTCCATACAATATTTGCCAGCGGTTGGAGCCTCCAACTAATTTGGATGTACATAAGAAACGGAGCTGCCTTCTAGGCATTTGGGTCAGCTAACCCGGATGAAAAAGTTTCAAACCGTTAACTAGCAAACCCACTGAAATGCGACCACCCTATTATACAGACACAGTACGAACATTATAAAAAACCTCGTCGTATGTCGTTACAGCATCCAATTTGGATAGGAATGTTACAAGCCTTAATATGAACATATTGTGCGCATGATCATACTACGATGTACTACGCCTAGTCAAAACGCGTCTCCGTACAATGTTACGCACTGTACGTGCTCGCTGGTCGTAGACCGAAAAGTAGATGGCGTTTCTTTAGGACGGAAACGCCAAATGATGGGGCGTCTTAAACCTGCATTTCTATCACGCCGACCGGGACGATGCTTCTAGAGTATGACCTTGTCCAGGTCTCCGGGACACCCCCACCTGCCCAGATACATCCGTCCGCCCTATGTTCTCCCACAAAGCTCAGCTACCGCCGCCAGTCGGAGGTGTATAACCGCTTCCAGCTGAAACCATGCTTGCAAGCTAAGGATTAGGTTAGCTGAAGTATCCTCTGCCACCCACATTTCGAGTACACGGTCCCAATCTGCCTGTGTTCTACCTGCTGGGAATCCGGAGGCCCGACTGAGAACAAGGTACGAGCAACGATCTTTCGAATGAACTATTGTTCCACGCATGAGTTCTATCGTACAAGGATTACTCTAGTAGGAAGCGTGGTAAGAAGTCCGCTCTTAGTTATGTGATTACAGATCCCTGATTCTAGAGGGCCGGAGAGTCTGAGATTTGGTAGCAAACATATAAGGTGGGCTGATTGCTCAACCATAGATTTGCTCGCTAGCAGCAGCGATAATGCTTGAACCCGAAATCGCCTGCAATAGTAAGGCCTAACGGATCTGATTACGTATAGGTTTTGGGAGAGTATGCACTTTGGATACTCTGAGATGCGCCTACTCATATTCTACAGGGCCAGATGCTCTGAAATTTCGTACAATACTTATCATATTCGATGCTCACAGAGCGCCTATAAGTATAGAATAATCTACGATTTGCTCGTTGCTCCACCATGCTCTACTGCCGTACTTAAGTTTTGCTGGATGCACGGTAGTTAATTAAGGTGGCGGCAAAAAATTTGTAGGGCCATTTAGGATGGCGTTTTTAAGGGTGGTCTACTTAAACCACGGCGGAACTTGTACGCCAAGTGCAGACGGAGTAAATTTTGCTGACATGGTTACAGAAGTCCTTTTTTTCAAAGAGGAACCAAGTTTTCAGACCATAGAAGAGAAGGTGAGGTCATGCTTAGGGCGTGCAGACAGCAGTTGTGACCTAAGGTTATCAGGGAGGTATGACGCGGGAAGGGCTTACAGGTCATACACGCACATGGTGCCTATAAGAACAGAAGAGGAGTGGAAGTTGTATATCTCCCTTGTACAAGACTCTTCGGTGATGAGCCTTGTGTTGTACGCTGAAACGTTATCTGAAGAAGTGATGACGAACTACAAATTGGACCTTAACAACACCCCGCGCGTAATGGAGGATGCTAACAATGACGATAGCGTAGTAGGTAGCCAGCCGTCAGTGGAAACCATGGAGGGAATATTTGGAAGTCAGCAGTCCGTGGATGTCATAGATGCCAACATTGGTGGTAGCCAGCCATGTGTGGAAGATGTAGATGAACCAACGCACCAAGGAAGCACCCACGATTTTGATCTGAATCGCAGCATCGTCCAATTGCAGCCTGGTGCAGACGTAATGGTCAACGTACAAGGAGACTACGATGGTGATGTCGACGCCGGAGATGAAGGGTCTGACGAATTGGATGATGCCGTTGAACTTAGCGGCACACCAGAAGTGCTGCCAGTTATCGAATTACCCAGCGCACCCATCGAAGATGTTGTTGTTTCCAATTCCTTGGATCCGGAAACTTTCGGAATAAGAAACCAGGAAAGCGTACCATACAGTGTGGCGCATGCAGAACATTCAGATGATGAGGGACCAGTTGTATACACTCGGGCAGAAGCTACTTCTTTCTTGAAGGTTTATGGAAGAAAACATACACTCTCCTGGTTCATGGATATGTCCGAGTTAGATCGAGCCGTTGTTGATGGTAACAAGTCGTGGGTCTGCGATCCGGAGATGCCTGTCGCCCAGACTGTGGAAGACGCGAAAAAATATCCCCGTTCGAAGCCACTCATACATCCTGGACTGACATTCAAAACCATGGTGGACATGAAAGTATGGATGGCGGAGTACGCCGTGAGGCACTTCCGAACCCACGTGGTGAAGAAATCAAACAGGAAGCAACGGTACATTTTAGAATGCCCGATGAAAGGATGCGACTGGGTGATGCGCACAAGGAAACTGCGGCACGGTGATGGCTGGCAAGTGCGCAGTTGCGTCGTCCCCCACTCATGCGAGAACGCATGCGTGAACAGGAAGCACTGGCAGCTTACGTCTTGGTTCATAGCATACAGGCTTTGTGACGCCATAGCCAAGACACCAACGCAGTCGGCGGCAACGCTACGGGAGTACATTTTTGAGATATTCGCGTTTCGAGTTGAGTATGGGAAGGCATGGAGAGCCAAACAGGAAGCTCTGAAGATGGTTTCTGTGATTGGGAGGAGGCGTACGGACGGCTTCCTGAACTGCTTCAGGTAATGCAAGCGCGTAACCCCGGGATGCTAGAGATCGTGCTAAAACATCCTGAGCTAATAGTGCACCGCGATGGTAAAGCCGTACCAGTTTTCGGCAGGGCCTTCTGGAGTTTTGGACCATTGGTACAAGCTTTCAAACACTGCAGGCCAGTAATGGCGGTGGATGGAACGTTCCTCATGGGCAAGTACAGGGTACTCTATTGGTGGCCATAGCATCGGACGCGAACGACCATCTAGTCCCCCTACCTTTCGCTCTGGTCGAGAGGGAAAACAACGATACGTGGTCATGGTTCTTTAATCTCTTGAGGACAAGGATAATTGGTCCAGGAAAGACAGTTTGCGTAATATCTGACAGACATCAAGGTATTCTAAACGCCGTGAAAATAGACACTTTGCGGCAAACTACTTCAGCAAGGCACGCAACCGAGATAATACTGACCTCCTGCGAGAAATAACTATGATCTACGAGCCAAAGCTATTCAACGAGAAGTACCAGGAACTCAGGGCGGCTAGCAACAAGGCCGGCATGAAATTCCTCGATGAGCACTACGATAGATGAATGTTTTGGTCACGTACCTACGACGAGGGCGGTGTGAGGTACGGCAAGATGACAAGCAACATGGCGGAGATATTCAACCGTGTTCTCAAGGGGATACGCCAACTGCC
The DNA here is from genome assembly GCA_947311845.1 of Poa pratensis. Classification (NCBI taxonomy): domain Eukaryota; kingdom Viridiplantae; phylum Streptophyta; class Magnoliopsida; order Poales; family Poaceae; genus Poa; species Poa pratensis. The sequence goes on along the minus strand of CAMZMU010000041.1, from coordinate 25,833,954 downwards.
GGTGACGGCTATTGTCATCTTCACGTTCCAGAAGTGCAACGAGTACTGGCTCAAACACTCAGACCAAGTAGCAGAGGTTCTAAGTTAAGAGGACACGCAAAGATTTCCACCCAGAGTTGCTGAAAAGATAGGGAGAGAGCAAAGGAAGGCTCACTACCAGAAGGGGGAGTGGTACGATAATCGACCTGACAGCTACAAATACTGCATTACTGAGATTGGAGGTACAAACGCTGGGGGTGAGCACTACGATGGCCGCATGTTCGTTGTCAAGGCTGATAGGATGACTTGCACATGCCATTACCCGCAGCTGTACAAGCTTCCATGCTCGCACATAATCACCGCGTGTCAAATTAGGAGCCTTGGCTTCGACATTGTAGTTTCACCGTTGTATTCACTCGACTCATGGAAGAGTACGTGGGATTACAGGTTCCATACATACCTTGACAGTCCGGAATGGCCCATTTACGACGGACCTAGGTACCGACCTAACCCTACCTTAAAGGTTTTTTAGCGTGGTCGTCGGCAGACAAAAAGGTTCAAGAACGACATGGATAAGATGCAGGGGAAGAGGTTCAAATACAATGACTACGCAACCGAGTCTCCAAATAAGAACCGTTGTTCTGTTTGTCATCAGACGGGTCATATAAACGGCCGAAAATTTGGATGCACACAAAGGAAGGCCGCGGCAGCAGTAGCACAAACAACAGGCCCGTAGATGAGATGCAGCAAACGTGTTGCTAAGCGTTACCTTTCATTCCTAAATACTCCATTGTATAATGGTGTACGCAGTTTCTTTTCATTGCTTGCTGAAGCATGTATCGGGCAGACCTGTCATAATTACTGTAATTCAAGTTTTTAAGGGGTTGCTAAGACAAAGTTTCGATGGAACCTATACTTGTAACTTATGTGTGTGCCAACCTTACTTGAATTGTTGTACCATGCACGTTCCTAAGCTAACCGCGTTGTTACAGAATGGAACAGGGCATGGAACTGGCTGTCAAGAAATTCGAACGTCTCAGGTTGAGGAGGAAGAAGGACCTAAAACTAAAAAACGGAGGAAACATGTGAAGAGCAAGGTACCAGAAGTTCTGCCAGGTGAGTACAACCACCTTTAGATGTTGAATCGAAAGTACGACAAGGATCACCACGGACGACTCATCTCACTGGGACAGGTAACCAACCACTCCCGGGTTTCAAGGAAGTGTATTTTTTAGTACACAAATAATTTTGTTGTGTACAATGCAGAGATTGGTTCCCCTGAGGATACGGTCTCATAGAACAAACAACCGTGGACGTTGGGCCATGGTGGTGGGAGAAGGAAATCGGATGCAGTATGACGACCGTTACAGTAGCCGCATCCGTTCTGCTGGCCTACTACCATTCATGACAATGACCAGGGGCAGTATACCTTACTTAAACTCTGCCCTTCTCACCGCACTGGTGGACCGGTGGAGGCCAGAGACCCATTCTTTCCATCTTCCATCAGGGAGATTATGGTCACGCTGTGCGACGTCGCAATGCTGCTCGGTCTACCCACCAAAGGGAAAGCTGTGACAGGTGATATTGACAACGACAAATGGGAAACAACTGTCCGTGAATTATTAGTCGCCCTGCCGCCGTTACATTACATTGAAGACGGTGTTCTACTCGATGACTTGGACTCCGGTGAGCAAGGACATGCGGAGAGTCCAAGCAGGATCCCTGCACAAGAGAAGAAAAGTAAGAAGAGGAAGAAGAAGTCGTTGGGCTTTCCGATGACGTGGCTAAAGCAGCAGTTTGGGGAACGACCACCAGCAGATGCCGACGCAACAGTCCTCGATCAATACACGAGGGTTACCTCATGTTCGTATTAGGCACCATCCTTTTCGTTGACGGTTCTGGAGACGTAGTTCCTTGGTACTGGCTGCAGTTGTTTGCGGACTGGAAAGAAGCGGGAAAATACAGCTGGGGATCTGCGGCACTGGCTTGGCTTTACCGTCAGCTTTGCATGGCTTGTCATAGACGATGCAAGAAATCAAGCTTAGGCGGCTGCGCAGTTCTCTTGCAGATGTGGTCATGGTTGCATATTCCGGTGGGAAGGCCAGAGTCGTACGCAGACTCTAAACGACTGCCTGAATACGTCGAGGACGAAGATATGAGACCAACGATGGCGTTCTTATTCAACGACGTAGGGACCATGAAGGCAAACCGTTCTCTGTCGTACCCCACATACACGGACCAGCTGGACACACTCACACATAGACAAGTAAGCGGACTACGTTTTGTGTGTTGTCAAGTGCTGAAGTATGTCCTTAACGTAGACGTACTATCTTTGCAGGTCGATTGGTCGCCGTACTCGAATTATTTTGATGTCCAAAAGGACGGAGGCGATGACTATCGTACGCTGTTGAAGGAAAGGATAAATCCCATATGCTTTAAGGGCAAGCGTAGATGGACATCAATTTGTCCACTCATTAACTTCTACGTTGTAGAACACTACTATCCCCGGCGGGTCGGACGTCAGTTCGGTGTTAGGCCGGTGTACACTTATGAGGATTGTTGGACCTTGGCGGGGAGGTGGTCAGAGAAAAGGCTTTCGAGAAGGATCGATTGTACCTCCACAGGCAAGTATGTCGTGTTTAAAATTCTTGCAGTGCATCGGTGGACTTCTAACAGGATGAACTTCGTTTTCGCAGTATTGAAAGGAAGAAAGACAGGACGACAAAAGGCTGGGCAAGCGTGCATGCCGAACACGTAAAGATGTGGGAATCACCTAAGGCAATGAAGGAGCCCACTTGGGACGGAGCAGTACATCTGGCGGAGTTCGAGAGCAACCTGGCGAAGCTCCACTCAACCAGCCGTGTCAATCTGCTCACTCGAAAAAATGGAGGCCGTGGTCTTGGCACTATTAATTCCGATTTTGGCTCCTAGGATGCACGCCGCTGTAAGATTAATTTCCACGTAAATGTGCACTTAATCTCCATTGGTACTGACATAACTTGCTAAACTGACCATCTTTCTGAAGGGCGTGTTGGTGAGCAAGGTAATTGATACGATGGACGTGTGGTCAATAACCACGAATCTATGAACAGTGACTCAATTTGGGTAAGTCAATTATCATTTTTCAGTGGATCCTCGGGAATACTCCATTGTGCTGACTCCTGAGTAACTGTCCTTCTTATGGCGTATCCTCAGGAAGCTCGACAGTTGCTACTGAATGCTGCTTACAATCTCGGGCTTCCGGTTCAAACTAAGGGAGATAACCAAGTTGTGACAAGTACGGAAGACACATCTGTCTCCGCGATGGATGATCAATCCGAATGCACCGGAGAGGGCAATGACGGCGGAGGTGCCCTGTCTAACGAGGATACACTGGAACCGTACGATAGCGAGCATCAGTACGAGCCTTCCCCGCAAGATACGGGTCGTGAGGACTACGGACCTTCTGACTTCCAGGACGAAGATTCGGTGCGACATGGAGTTCCCAACAATATGCTGCAGCAGGATGGAGTTGTAGGGTCAGTAAGGAGTCACCAAGGTTTGGTTCACGAAGGAGTCGGCGGCTCAATCCAGCAGCACGACGGTTCGGTTGCCGATGGAGTTAGCAGCTCAAACCGGCAGCATGAATTGGACACCCATAGCCAGCAGCACGAAAGCTTGACGAATGTCAACTCAATCCAGGAACAGCAAAGTTATTTATACAATGTAGACCTACCCTCTATCCCGGAGCATCCCAGTTGTTTCATAAGTTCCGGCAACCGGCAGAACGACACTGATCCTGACGAATATTGGAACGACCAACTGATGTCAAGCCCAATCGTTCCAGCATTCGACAGCCATTTTATGGAGACTGGGGTTCAAACGAAAGATGATCTGGGCCACACAACGAGTTACCAAAATGAAGGTAACAAGGAAAATGAAGCCGCCGATATGACGTTACTATATTTATATACGAATTATCCCGAACAAACGTTGCCACCCCAAAACGAGGACAGTGTGCAAGACTCTGAAGACGTATCACACATATTTCAAGACTCTAGGTACGACGGAGAAGAGGAGAGGATGGAAGAAACAACTTATAACGCCGATGCTCCGGAGAAACTCAAGAATCCACGGATAATGTGCATGTCCAACACAGTGCATACCAAGAAAAAGAAGCTACTGCGGCCGATGCTCCGGGAGAAACTCGAGAATCCACGGGTAATGTGCATGTCCAGTACACTGGATACGAAGAAAAAGAAGCTACTGCGGCCGATGGTCCGGGAGAAACTCTAGAATCCACGGGTAATGTGCAGGTCCAATACACTGGATACGAAAAAAAGAAGCTACTGCGGCCGATGCTCCGGAAGAAACTCTAGAATCCACGGGTAATGTGCAGGTCGAATACACTGCAAACGAAGAAAAAGAAGCTACTGCGGCCGACGCTCAGGTAGAATCGAACGTTAATGTGCAGATGCAGGACTGTGCATCGGAAGGAAAAGAAGACGGGATGGAAAAAGAAGCTATTGCCGCCGTTAGTGAAGAAGGAACTGAAGAAACCTCCGACACTGATGTGCAGAACACGCCTGTAGAAAAGAGGCGTACGAGAAGTACAGCCGAAGGAAGGCTAACGTACCCTCGAGGCTATATACGGAAAAGGAAGAGGCCACGCCAGAAGTACTGACGCTTCGGGTGACCGTAGAAAATTCCCAAGCCAATTCACAGGACGGCTACTCTTTTGTGGTTTAGCAAACTTGTAGAATCTATGCCATTGGCATGCCAACTTGGCGTAATTGTAATCTGATGGCCGCACGGCCCTATTCCGAGACCTATGGACTTATGGAATTACTATTAAGCGTGAAACGCCTACCTGTGTGGAGTAGTAATCTGAGCCAACCTACCCCGCCTGGGAGCTTAAAAAACGGGTGTCACGGACCGTCTACTACACACCTTCCTCTTCCAAGGATATGGATTCAGATTCGATTGATACGTCGAGCACGGATAGCACTGCTACAAGCGAAAGCGAGACAACCTCCGAAATCGTGCTTCCGCTCGAAGCTATTGAGATCACCACAGGAGTTCCGCTTTCTCGGGATGATCCGACATTCCATGGTCCGCACCTGAACACGCAACTCTCGTGCGACTGCGGACTTGTCCCGCAGCGAAGAGTCGCGTGGGACGGCAGATCTACGGCAAGGCGTTTCCTCGGTTGCTCCAGATCCGACGTAAGTACATACGTTATGAATTTGTGATATCTATCATGAAAATCATACTGATTACAAACTTATTTAACAGCAGTTCGACCAGTGCGACTGGATAGCCTGGCTGGATCCGCCGTGGCCTCCTAGGTTAGGGGACGCACTTCACGACATGCACAACGAGTGGGACGACATGAACAACAGATGCCACAGGCTTACAACCCAGATAAATGCTATGAGAATCGCCAACCAGAAAGACGTTGGCGCGATAGAGCCCAGGGATCTTGTAAACCGTATGATCTGCGTAGGAAGCATCGTACTCTTACTAGCAGTTTCAGTTATGTGCTTCATAATGATGTAGCCATCGTCAGCTTTATGATTCAAGGATTCTGACTACATAATGAAACTGGCATTGTATAGTCGATTTTGTGTTCGACGGTATGGGTCAAATGTTCCTCCTGATGTGCTTCGCTAAAGCTTTGTTACATCTTGGTCTGCCGGGAACAAAGCGTAAAGTAACGCCATAGGTTCTGGCTAGAATAGAGGCAACGCCAGCCGAAGAGGCTTCTGTCCTATACTAACACGTCAGGCAAATAGGCGCAATGCGTACCTTCAGATAAATACCTTTCCCGAACGAAGGCGAACGCAGTTTACTTCATTAGTACCCAAATCAACACATCGGCCCAATGTCGGGTGAAACTACAAATGGGATCATTGAGGAGGAGGCGGACACAGATTCCGGCGCTTCGAGCGAAGAGATGATTTGTCAGCTAACTCCAGTAAGCGTAGGCGGTTATATACCAGGTAACAAGCTAGATCCGACGTACGAAGGGCTTGAGACGCATACAGATCTTCTATGCGACTGTGGTAACACGCCGGAGAGAAGGGTCGCCTGGGGAGGAGATTTGATGGGAAGGCGATTTCTTGCGTGCTCCGCGGACGATGTAAGTTTTACGTATGTTGTTTGTACGGTGTATATATATATGTATATACGTCTAGGACTACATCATTATCCATTAGGGCTATTCTGTGGATTTTTAGGAGTACGACCAGTGCTCATGGATTGCGTGGATTGATGCACCCTGGCCACGAAGGGTGCGCGAAGCACTTGCCGATTTCCAAGAAGAGTGGGAGCAAATGGCGTGCAAGAAACTGGACAGCGAAGAAGAGCTAAAGAATAGTCGTGAAGAATTCAACAGGGAAAGAAGCCGCATGCTTACGAAGCTCCGCGTGACAGAATCTAAACAGCGTGCGGTCGCTTCCATCGCGGCTGTTTTACTCATAGCCCTGTTGTCTATAGTGTTCATGTTGAGTACGTCTAGTGGCAGTGATCGTCGTCGACAAGCCTAATGGCAGTTCAAATAAGCGACCCCATGCGGAGATCGTACCCCCTCAGTTCAAAAAATAAGATGCTCAAACTTGTATGTATCAAAGACATGGTAAAGAGCATCTCCACCGCGCTCCAAATTGGACCTCAATTGGGGGTGACGGACATGTGACCGGTCAATTGGGGTGAAGCCCACTGCGGAAAGAATGACGCCAATTTTCGTTCATAATAAGCAACTCCGACGAAATTTAAACGAGATTTCATAAACTAAACCTAAACTACTCGGGCTGGCGTTGATGAAGAAGCCTGTTCCACAACCCACCGTCGGCCAAGAAAATGCGAACCAAGCGCCGCCGGATCATCAAGAGACTTGCAGGACTCAATGATCCCGAGCCGGCGCGTGGTGGGCTCTGATCTACCCATGGCGGCCACCACGGCGGAGGTACGGCCGATGACAATGAACGTCTTAGGTGACAGGGACGCTGCTGTGGAAGATTGCCTGCACTGGCCGGCGCAGGTGGTACCGGGAGATAGGGTGTCTGCGCGTCGCCGTCGTCGTCAGAGCGCGCACGCTCGTCGTCCGAACAGAACCATTCCGGCGGTGTCTCCCGCATGCCAGCCGGGAGGAAGAAGCTGCCGCGTCGCGCCTCGTACTCCGCGTCCACCGTCCTGTTCCAGTATGGCGCCGAGACGGCGTACTTGGGGTCAAGTCGCTCATCCCACGACATAGCTGACCGGCACAGGTTGATATAGTCCACGCGATCCTGCCCGCTGAGACGAGGCGCCACGGGCACGTTCACGATGTTCGTCACCCACCCCTCCGGTAGGGTGACGCCGGGCTCCAACGGGGTGTTCTTGAGGATGTACAGCCGCGCGTTCTCCTCCGACAGCATGTTCGGAGGCGCGTTCTCCTCCGACGGCATGTTCAGAGGCGCGTTCTTCAACTGCTGGTCCTGGTTGCGGCGGCGTAGCTCCTTCGCCTCCCGCTCTTCCTGGGCGCGTCGCTCGCAGCGTCGACGCGCACGGTCTGCCGAGAGGCGGTCACGGTAACGGCGAAGCTCTCGTTCCTCCGGCGTCTCCCGGCTGCCCGCCATGCTGGCGAGACTTGGGAGAGGGAGAAGTGATGTTGTGGGAAGAGGAGGTCTGCGACACGTCAGGTTTTAAAGGCGGCCGGAGGAGCGGGGTTGGGTTGCCTGCTTTCAACGCGGCCACCGGGTTTGCCTGGCCACGCGTGTGCAGGGCGCCGCCGCGGGTGGCCGCTTCGACTTCAGGTCGCGTCGCTTCCGCTGCCAGCGTATAGTTGGAACCTGTTGTCAGTCTAATCGCGTTTGTACAAACTATAGTAATAGTTGGATAGACCTTCACTGAACACTTGGATATAGTAGTAACAGTTCGATAGACCTTCTTGCGAACACTTACATATGTTCTTACATATAGAAATGGATCCATACATACTGAAAGCCGATATAGTAAACAATAGCATGATAACACGTTCAGGTCGGCTAGCAAGGTAGAGCCGAGAACATAGTTGACTACTTAAACCACTCCGGGACTGGGTCGTGACGCTCGCACTTCTTTACCACTTCGACATAGCTTCTATTGAATATGGTCACATCGAACAACCCAGACTCTACGAAATTGAACATCAGGAGATACCCGACCTCAATGTTGTGACTAACGACGAACCATGGCCAACCATGAGCAAGCTGATTTAGTTCATTCAGTTCAACTTTCCAGCTGCATCCTGTCCTGGTCCTCAGCATCATCTCACCCGGTTTTTTAAAGACGTGGGGAATGACGGGAGCAGGGATGGAAAGAGTTCGCAGCTCTTCTGTTCTGATGACCTTTACGAAATCGAAGGATGGCGGAGGGAGTTCCTGAACAAAGTGACCAAAGCCGCTGGTGTTGACCCGGGGCCTCTTGATGGCAGATCCATCGCCAATGCTAGGGCCGCCAGAATGGAGCTGTAATTGAATGAAAATAAAAAAGCTCGCATAACTGTAATTAAAAAAACGTGATATACCAATGGAGAACAACAGTACGTTCCTGTTTCACTGCCAAAAAACAAATGTTGCATATGATCGATCCAGAAGTATCTTTCAGTAAACCAATATGACATTTTGCCTACTCAACATAAACATAAACTACAATAACGTATCACGCAAAGGGCGGACAAATAAGATGAAACTAGTGTGTTACCATCGTTCCATCTGCATTGGACGGTTGAACCAACTGAGCAGCCGATGTGGAGGACCAAGTGAAAACAGGCCGAGCAGTCAGGGCCGCCGATATAGCTGGCATTGAAGGAAATCCTGGGGCTGCTTCTGAAGGGAAACGTGGAGGCAAGTTTGAAGGACAGGCTGGGGATGAACCCGTATGAAGGGGCCGGCGGTGACAAATCGGGGATGGCCGGTTTAAGGAAGGAAGACGGCCAGGAGAAATGTCAGCCGGATAACTAAGGACAGAAGGAGACGCGTACTCGCTGGGCGGATGCCGCGGCGGATGCGGCGCGGTAGCGGCCGCGCCGGCGGAGATGACGGATCCATAGATCTTTCGCTCTATACGACCTTCGAAGAGAGACTGATGAGGGGGCGTGGGGAAAATGGATGAGTATCACGCCGTTTCAGGGAGCGTGGGCGTGGGTATTTACTCAAGGTGGGGGATGGATGCGTCTCACGCCATTAAGTTGACGTCGGTAGTTACGCCGTAAGCATCGGGCCACGGCCTCTCCGGAGGATCTGACTTTAATGGAGCCGACGGTTATCTGCCAGAGATATATCTTCGGACTTTCCAGAACATGTGCAGAAATTTCATAGATATCCACTGTGCTTCCCTTCGCCGCCGCCGCCGCCGCTTCCTCTTCATCCCGTCGCAGGTAATCTAATGTCCTATTTCGAGTTAGATATAGCTTCGGAGCAGCTAAAATCGGTGAACATGATCTTATTGAACAACCGTGCCACCGGATTACAAACATGCTCAGTATACAGGTCCAATAGCTTCAATGAAAAACCAGCTCTGATGAAATACACCCTGTGGCCTCTGTACCTGCAGGTCACAGCTGATGGAGAGGCGGATGACCAAAGCGGCTAATGAAATCCTGAAGGACGTGCAACACGCGAGACGAACGCATGTGCAGATCTATTCGGAAGCGTTCAGGATCAAAGCAACGTGCGAAGCCATCAGGAGTGGGGTAAGAGATCGCGGCGCTCGCTGGGAAAATATCGGCAACTAAGGAGTCGATGAACCCTTCTGTGCGTCCGATAGAGGTAACAATGACTACAGAGAAGCTCAGAAAAGATAAAACATACATTGAGGAATCAAGGTCAGGGGATGACATTGCTAACGCTATATTGGACGAACCAGTGAAAGTTTACAAGCGTCGATTCAGAGGTTCGGTTACATCTTATTCGCATGAAGTGTTCGATCGATTTGACAGTCATGAGGAGTTTGAACCCACGAACGAGGAACGAAAGGTTGCATCGGCGATATTGCAGTTAAGACGACATGCTCTGTTCCTGAAGAGGAGCATGGAGAAAATCAGAGTTTCTCGGCATGTTGTGTGTAGTATTACGAACTGACAAATAGAACTGTGAGCTCGCAAAAGCAGGTCCAACGCAATGTGTATCAAATTATAAACAAATTTACGTTAGTACGATGCAGATGCACTAAAATGGTCATAGCTTGCACATCTGGGTACTCTACTGAGGCACCTTGTTGATACCATTACATATTTATAATCGCTTGTACAGAGTTGTAGTACAATAAAACATTAGGGAGACAAGTCTACTACATTGTGATCGATGACCGGAGCCATCTGAAACTCAGAGTCCTCAATATTTCTGCAGTACTCCGCAAGTACCTGATCAAGACGGAAAGGCCTGTCTTGTACATCAAGGGAACCAATGCCATAGCCGAAAACATATTTTGGTTGAGGATGCCATGTGAGAGATGAAAATCGTATGATCTGACCTCCGACAGATCGGCGTAGTAGATACACCCCGGTTGCACGGTTGGGCATTTCCTACTGTCAACTGCGACAGAGCGGTTCATGCCGACGAAGAGGGCGCGGCTGCCTATGCCGCTGACAGGCTCGATGACTAGTTTGTCCGTGTTCACTCGGTACACCACAGGGTTGCCAGCTTCGAGATGACCACTGATAACAAGAAGAAGGTCGACATCGTTTTGCACCAGGTAAAATCTATTGTTATAGCTCATCCCAGGGAACTTTGGGCCGTCAATGGTTCTGGCCATTTTTACTGTCCGAGCAGTCCGAGCTACTGGAATAGCCGACGTACCAATCTTATGTACCGTTGATATGATGGCCCCGTGGTTGTCCACTACGAAAACTTCGCCATCGTATGCTGTCATGCTGCTTACTTGTCCAAACCATTCTATGGAGGAGAACTCTCCTTCCCCAAATCCTGTTGCGGACTGTCCTTCCTCGGTGTTCTGGTCAGCCCACCTGACCGAACTGTTCTGAAGGTTGGAAATAAATACGATGCAAGGGACATCAACCACGGCAACGGATGACAACCTCTCCGATGGTATCTGCACTGCAAAACGGAGAATTGAACCGGTGAAGGGGTTAAGCAACCGCATCTTGTAGGGCGAAACCCTATTTCCTAGCACGACGAGGCCGCCTGTAGTAGCGCCCACAAAGTAATACTTACTGCAAAAAAAAATTACAAGCATTATCCAGTTGTATAGCGGATGCATAAAAACATATAAAGCTGTATAGCGGATAACAGGCACAGAAAATTACGAACCGTAACAGATCGTTGGTGATGCATTTCTCGCAGACACGTCCAGTGAGGAGATTGAGGAATGAGACTTTCTGGTCGCTCGATTTCTCAAGCATTATCCAGTTGTTGAGGAAGAAATTGGGAGGCTCCGTGGCGACTCTCCAGTTCAAGCAGACGGCGCGGAGAGATGAATAGTAGTCCAGGTCGTTAGACCGGAGGAAGTACTCGCCTATTTTGTTGATGAGATCGGCAGGGAGATCTGACCACACACCCGCCATTGGAAGGTAAAATGAAACGAAGAGGTTGGATTTGTTTCAATATATATACCTCCACGGCGTCAACGGTCAGTATTCCTGCATTGGTTAAAGCAACCGTCCTATTGAAACGAAAGAGTGGCGTTTCTGAGATTTCCGGAGGCTCTGATATTTCGGAACGCCAATTGACATGACGTTTGGGGCCGAGGGCCAGGCCATATTTATATTAATGACCGATTAAGGGACATTAAGGTGTAGTGAAAACAAAGCACATTTGGCATCGTCATTGTGTGAGTTAACAGGAAGGGTCAAGAAGTTCGGACAACATATATGGAAAAACACTTTTAATACGCGGATTTGTATCAGTTCATACATCATCCAACGATAGGACAGAGAAAGTAGTGCGACAACGAATAATGTAGATACAAGTTATTGAACAGAAAGCGAGTGGCAAATGAGGAATTACAAACACAAGCAGCATGAGAAGTGGGTCAGAATTTCGGTGGCCATGGCTCCGAGATTGGGAAGGCACGTCCTAGTTTTGTACCTAAATGGAGATCACCGTTACGCACTTCATGTACTGTCCCTTTTAACATGTCAGCAACGAATAGAGAACAGTGGAATCCAAGAGTAATGTACACAAAGCGAGCGTCCACGGATATACTCCTGACCTGAACAGAGTACAGTTGGTCTGAACTGAGCACGAAACCCTGGTCATAAGGAATCCCAGAATTAACGATCTCCCATATCTTGATGTAATTCCATATCTTAGCAGCGAACCTTCCGTCGAAGGCAACCACCAGATCAAGCACTCGGTCAGAAGTCCATATATCGCCATAACCGCGACGGTCTAGCACCCAGGTAGTCAATTTGGCGGATCTAAAGTGCACCAGAGCTATGGTTCCAGATAGGTGTTCCCCGACAGAGTAATCAAACCAGGAATTTGTCTTCTGGGTAATCTCTCCAGGGATGCTTATTACCGAGAACGATGATGTAGTCAGGTCCAAGCAAACTATTAATCCAAGAACATACATCATATAGAGCTGATCTCCAACTAGGATGCAATGAGGCTTTTCATGGAAGGTAACAGACGAGAAATTAAGGTAGCCAGGCGCAATGGGATTGGAAATGTGACGCTCCCACAAACCATTTCTAAAAATGCAGACGTGGACAAATATGTTGCCGGAGGAGTGGAAGTTGACACCATGGTACGAGATTCTAAACGATTCTTCGTCAGCTTCCTGAACGTAGAATGCAATTCCGGATGACCCTGCCTCAAGGATGACTCCGAACTGGCCTAAATGGTTAACATGAGAATGTGGGATTTTGGGGATTCGAGGACTCACAAATATCTTCGTAGGATAACCCGGGCGCCAGGTGTAGTACCCGTCTTCCATTTCTGTGGATCCGACGCAGAGGGAAAGGACGAAGCCACCACTACATCCAATGACATAATCTTCTGAAAAATTGGATGGATCGATGAAAGCAGTGAGGGCAGCCACTGTATCGTCGGCCGCGGCAACCTCCCCGTTAGAAATCAGCCTAAACTGGACAGCGCCGCTGTTCTTGACAAATTCAACAACGAAACCAATGAATGCTGGACAGTTCCTTCCGATGTATGCCTTGGAGAAATCGTCGGCTCTAGCCGCTGACAAGAATGTCCTGTTTACTGCAGTGCTCCGGTGAACGGATCTACTACAACCTATCCTCTGGATGATTTTGGACACTACATCGACGACACCGAGAGCTGAATGAGCCTCCATTGCAAAACTGATACAAGCCCAGCTGAGGAACCTTCAGATGGTGAATTTCTCCTCATGGATAGAAGAAACGCCATAAGATTTGGCTATAACGGTTCAACTGCAACGACAAATAGACTGACGTACCAAAACGCACACACCAAACGCCAGTTCGAAGGTAAGTTTAGAACATGCAGACGCCACGCTATTTAGCGCCACACTTTGAGAGCGACGCCATATTGACGGGCTTCTGGACTCTACGTATCAACGCCATTTCAAATGACGTTTGCAAGATGAGGCCGAAACGCCATACAGAAGGACAATTCATAGACCAAATGACAACCCAAGGGACGTTTCATCCACAGGCACAAACGCTTCATGATGCGGCGTTGCCGTGTTGAGGCCCTAACAAATTTGTCAGACCCTCTGATTATTACATCCGTCCATTTCACTGGTTTCATTAAATGATACTCAGAGGATTGCCAAAAAATCGGAAGGTCTGTACATCTTGGCCGCCGAAACGCCCCATTCAGCGGCGTTGGCGTGCTTGTCCCTAGTTTTCGAGAAAACGGCTAAGTGTTGAAGAAACCGCCACACGCTATGGCGTTTCGTAGAGGCGTTGACAATGGAGAGACGTCGTCTGACGGGGCGTTTCGGAGGGTCCGGGACGCCATGTCGGGAGGCGTATGAGGCCAAGGGCCATGTCCGCGCGAAAGTTTTGAGAAGGGCCAGATTTGCCTAATTGTCTGATTAAGGGCCATTTAGTAAAAAAGATACGTTGATGCCATCCAAACACTAGTAGAAAATGGGCCTATGGTCCCGGTTCGGTTGGGCCTTCAGTCCCGGTTGCCCAACCGGGACTGGCCAATCGGGACCAATGCTGGTCCCGGTTGGGCCACGAACCGGGACCAATGGTTGTCCACGTGGCCTGGTCTGGCTGCTCGTGGGGGGAGACTCATTGGTCCCGGTTCTTAATACGAACCGGGACCAATGAGTGCTTTTTTTTTTTGGTATTTAGGGTTTAGGATTCGATCTCGCCGGTGCCCCCTCTCGCCGGTGCCCCCTCCCTCTCGCCTGCCCCCTCTCGCCGGTGCCCCTCTCGCCGGTGCCCCCTTCTCGCCGGTGCCCCTCTCCTCTCGCCGGTGCCTCCTCTCCCTCTCGCCGGTGCCCCCTCTCCCTCTCGCCGGTGCCTCCGTCGTCTCCCCCTTCTTCGCATCGCCGACGTGCTCTCCATCGTTTCCGTACGCATATTATACGCTCTACTATATACACAGTACATGTTGATGCATATATAATTAATATTCGATCTCTTGCGAGAATACAACTATTTAATTACATGGAGATAGATCAAGCCATCAAGGCATATGTAGTTCATCGTCCGAAGCATAATGTTCTCCCCTTTCATCGATGACCTCCCTAAGCAGAAATCCCGCCAATTCCTCTTGAATTGCTCCTACGCGCAGTTTGGGTCGATCTTCTCCCGCATTTTGCTGAAAGCAGTTGTTCTCCGCTCAGTGGTCAACTCGCGAATGAACTCGCAAACGTAGAATCCACATAAATTACTCCCCGGTGGCTGCTGCGGACTTTCACCGTTTTATAAGTTAGCTCATCTTTGAATGGACCTTCTACCTTCTGTTTGAAAATTGTCCAACACCTGCTTTGGCAAAGAAAATGAACAAAGGAGTTATTAATTACTTGACATCAGGGAACGAACGAAAGAGGGCGATATAATGCGATAATGATTGAAATTACTTGTTGAGCATTTCTTTCATGTCGGACCACAACGCTTGGTCCCAACTTAATGAGTCGTGGACTTCAACTGTGGACTTGTCAGGTTGAATGCTTAGCAGAATCCAGTGGAACCTGCGGACGTTTACATAAAGCAGACATGCATAGCTCATCAATTACACTTAACATCGAGAAAGCCAAATAAAAATATGTACAAGACAGAAACACTCACCTGAAGTTGTAAGGAAATAGTATTTCCGTACAGAAATGTTGCATGGTTAAAAAGGTGGTCAGGTCATGCTCCACGTCTTTGGGGTGATTGACTAACGTATGTGAATTCACGATATATGGGTCAACGAACCCAACCTCAAAAACTTTAGATCTTTTGCATTCCAGCATCTTCATTCTGCATAATAGCGTACAAAAGGATATATATATAGGCAGGATAATATAATACAGGCAATGAACGAGCTGAGCTAGAGACTTAATTACGAAAATAAATCACTTACAGACAATAGCAAGAGAGGATAGATTTGTCGAGGGCGCGCTTTTGGAATAACTGGAACAGTTCAGTCAGTTGAACCTGTATAGTGTAACGTTTGAAGAAATGCTCCACTCTAACGTCCAGCGGAAACCACTCTTTCGCGTCCTTCTTTGATGTGTGCACCAGGTACCAGGTATGCAGATTTCGCATATGTGTTGATAGACCCGTCATCTCCTCATTACTGACCATAGGCTCCCCTTGGACATATTTCCGTGCCATCTCTAACATTGGCGCATGTTCATAGCCTAAAAGTTGACCAAGGCTCATACCCAAGGCGGTAGCCTGTTCCTTGGCCTGAGATACAGTGACACCAAGTTCTTTAGCAGCAGCTATGGCTCTGGGGTCCAATAATTCCAGGTCTTATCCATAGCGACTCTGAAGTCCTTGTCGACATCGGAACACACTATGAGCGGGGGGACCGATTGATTTTTCTGCTGTCCGAGCTGGGCAATTTGTTTCCCGCTTTTTGCACTTCTTCCCTTGTTCTGCTCAGACTGGGCACGTGCTAGCTTAGTAAGTTCACGACCATAGTCAGATGGCAGATTCATCGATATCTGGGATGGCTGCTCAAGGAAGGACTTTCTCCACTTTTTGGATTTTTCATCGTATACCGGCTTCTGCTCGGGCTTTTTTGGTGCAAAAAAAGCCTTATTGTAGGCAGCCACCTCCGCGGCGTTTTCCGCTACAGTCCTGTCATAAGGTCTAATGGGAAGATTCTTATGAGGTACTGTTGGGAGGGGCGACCTTTTACGTTTCGGTGATCGCTTACCCCTCATAGTACGAGCGGTGGGCGGAAACGGCTGACGCGGCGGCGGAGACGGCTGCGCTGGAGACTGGTGAGGCGGTGAAGAGGACTGTTGCGCTGGAGAATGCTGAGGCGGTGAAGAGGACTGTTGCGCTGGAGACTGGTGAGGAGTCGATGGCCTTGGCTGCCAGTTCGGAAGCACGATGAATTCCTTTGGCCATAGAATGGTCGCTTTCTTGGCTTCTCCAAGTTCAAGCACCTCCCCATCTTCACCTGCAGGGTGTTGCAGCTTCAGCTCCTCATAATCTTTCATCACTTCATCCACCGCGACAACAGCGTAGCCATTTGGAACCGGAGAGAAATGGTAAGTTGGATTAGGTCCAATTGGTACGACATAGCCGACCGCCACCTTCACGGTTAAGTTAAAAACTTTCACATGCATCTCACAAGGTGTGCTCTCCGTGATATCATCCACTGGGTAGCGACGAAGTGGAGCCACTGCATCATCATTACCATCCTGGAGCTCCGTGGAAGCCACGCTGCTTTTCCGATTCGATGGGCCACCGGTACCATCGCATGCAGCTTCTACCATGTGCCGTTGAGATTGGCCGCTAGTACCTTGCTGGCTAAGCACGGCAATTTGTTCCTTCTGCAGCTTTAATTCTTCTTCTATATTAGCAGCCGGTCTGCAGCAGCGCGTGCTTCCATTGCCTCCCTTTCCTTTCTCCTCTGATGGCTTCTATCAGGAAATTTCTTCCTGTGCTCGGGAATCGCAATTGTCTTGGGCTTGGAGCCAGGTACGCCTCGTAACCGTCCGTCGTGTTCCTTATTCCCAAGGGCGCGTGTGAGCTCGTCATCCTCTCTATCGGGAATGAACCGTCCCTCTTCAACATCCTTTACTGCTTTTCTAATTTCTTGGATGGGTAGTAGGGGATTATCTTTGTGTCTTCTGTTATATATGCACTTCCCTTCTGCGTCCAACGTGCCCCCATGCCCGTAAAACCAATTTCTTGCCCGTTCGATCCACTTGAGTGGCTCTGGAGTGATCCCATTAGCCAGCAGGTCCGCCTCAAGTTTCTCCCACTTAGGCATGCTACCAGCGTAGCCACCAGGCCCCATAGTATGGTGGTACATCTTTAGAGCAGCATTTGCCGCATTTTTTGCAGACTTTTCCAGAGCTTCCTCTGATTTCTTGTACGCCACAAATTCTTCCCAGTAGTCCTTTATCTTCTCATACCCTTTATCGAAGTCTGGAGTCTTATTTTTCTTGACAAACAGTTTGTTCAATCTTTTCTTCCAGTTCTTGAATAGCTCGGCCATCTTCTTAAGTGCCCAGTCCTTGACTTTTTGCTCCATGATTTTCCGGGCAATCTTTTCTGCCTCATCTGGATCCTCCTCATCTGAATCCACCTCTGGCGCCGGCAGGGTGAAATTAACCATGAGCTTTCTCCAAAGTCTTTCTTTGCCCTCATCGCTGACATATAGCTGTCCTTTCTCGTTTGGCCGATGCCATTCTCGAACGGTGATCGGGATGAAGTCCCTAACAAGAACTCCGCATTGCTTTACCATTTTATTTTTAACACCAGGGGGAGCAGTCGGTGTGCCGTCTTCAGCGACTCTTTCGATCGTGTACCTTTCTTGGTCGCCCAACTTTTTGGCTGGGCCTCGTTTTGTCCTTACAGAAGATTTGCTCGATCCGGAGGGCTAAAAGAAGAAAGAGCGTTAATATATGTATATAGACATCAGAGACTTAATTAATACAATCTTCGGCTTCATTAATATATGTATATGCACCTCGCCGGAGTTTAATGTTCCACCGGAGCCTTCGGCTTCTCCCTCGTCGGCTTCTCCCTCGCTGACTTCTCCCTCCCCGGCCGTCGGGTTCTACCTCACCGGAGCCGTCTCTTCGGTTGAGAGACTCATCTCCCTCACCGGAGTTGTTCAAAAACTCCGTGGTGACATCGACAATATCTTCCGGCCCGCGGATTATATCCTGGAGGATATTTTCCTGATCTTCGTCTCGTTCCATAGTTTCTGCAAATTAAGAACAATGCACAAAACTTTAGTTGGGTAACTTGTTCCATATGTCAAGATACATCTACAATATCATAAACCCGTAAACTCGTATCGTAAACCCGTAAACTCGTATCGTAAACTCATATCGTAAACCCGTAAACTCGTATCGTAAACCCGTAAACTCGTATCGTAAACCCGTAAACTCGTAACACTACATTTTCCTAACACTAACAAAAAATCCTAACACTAAAATTTTCCTATACACTAACAAAAAATCCTAACACTAACAAATTTTTTTCCTAACACTACATTTTCCTAACACTAACAAAAAATCCTAACACTAACATTTCCTATACAAAAAAAATCCTAACACTAACATTTTCCTAACAAATATTTTTTCCTAACACTAACATTTTCCTAACACTATAACTCGACTAATAATACGTATAAATCGATAAAAATGATTAAGTAAGATTTATGATTAAGTAATAATAATTATTAATTCAGTTAATTCTATTTTTGGTGTTGTAAAATCCCATGGCAAGCAGAAGTAAATGCAGAACAATTTCAGAAAACCTATATTTGTAAGATGAATGTTTGGTGTTGTAAAATGCAGAAGAAAGCAGATAAAAATTATTAATTCATTTATCTTAATGCATTACATAAAAGGTTTAATACATTATTACACATGATACAACGTCTCACAAGCGCTTGAAAGAAACACACCCCTGATCCAACATCACCAACATTATTCTACATAAACGGACTTGCTGGCTCGAAGGCCGTAGGATTAGGGGGAACGGCGGGAGGAGCCAGCCCCGTGGGCGGCCGCCCGGTTCTCGTGCGCATGTTTGCGGCGGAGGGCAAGATCCATGGAGGATGAGTCTTTCAGCGCCCAATCCAGATCGGAAGCCTCCTTCGCCTTGAGCTGGTAGGAAGTCTTGGCTCGCTGGATAGGGTAGTCGCGGACAGACTGGAAGGAGGCTTCCATGGCCTCCTGTATCTGCAACCCACAACCTTCTTCCCCGTCGTCGCTCCAGTCGGTCGTCTTCCTCCTCCTCCTCCGCGGGAGGAGCGGCGGCGCCTGGTGGAGGTGCAGCGGCGCCAGGTGGAGGTGCGGCGGCACCTGGTGGAGCAGGAGGCCGGTAGCTGGGCATTCCTCTCCACGCCGGGCTCGTGGGCATACGGCGGGATAGACTCCCGCGGTTGCGCCCAAGCGCGCTCTGCCGAGCACGCTCGACCTCGTCCAGAAGGCGCTGCGGCGGGCGTGGCGGATCCATCTCGTGGAGACGATGCGTTCGTGGCTAGGAATGGTGGATTAGGGTTTACCCCGTCGGCGACAATATATAAAGACCTCCAGGGCAGCGCTGGGGGAGGACAGGTGCCCAGGAAAGCGCTGGGGGAGGACACGTGTCGTGACCGCAAAGCCCGTCTTTAGTCCCGGTTGGTGTTACCAACCGGGACTAAAGAAGCACACAGATCGTGTGTTTCTTTCAATCGCTTGTGAGCCGTTGGATCAGGGGTGTGTTTCTTTTGAGGGATTGTGAGCTGTTGGATCAGCAGTATCACGACCACTTCGTGAGCCACATGACCCGGTTGGTGTTACCAACCGGGACTAAAGAAGCACACGGATCGTGTGTTTCTTTCAAGCGCTTGTGAGACGTTGGATCAGGGGTGTGTTTCTTTTGAGGGATTGTGAGCTGTTGGATCAGCAGTATCACGACCACTTCGTGAGCCACATGACCCGGTTGGTGTTACCAACCGGGACTAAAGAAGCACACGTACCCTATATATACCGCCCTCCTCAGACAAGTTACTCACTCACACAAAACATTCCAGCGTCACTCGGAGAGGCATCTTTGGGCAACCAGTGGCAAGACGTCTCTGATGACCTGCGACCGTTCCAAACGGTTGCAGATCATCAGAGATGTGTTGCCGGACGGTTGTAGATCATCAGAGACGTCTTGCCGCTGCTTGGATCGAAGTGGCGCTCAAACACAAAACATTCCAGCGTCACTCGGAGAGGCATCTTTGGGCAACCAGTGGCAAGACGTCTCTGATGACCTGCGACCGTTCCAAACGGTTGCAGATCATCAGAGACGTCTTGCCGGACGGTTGTAGATCATCAGAGACGTCTTACCGCTGCTTGGATCGAAGTGGCGCTCAAACTCACGAGCCACCGTCGGGCTGTATGCAGGGGGAACTGTGTTTGGACGGTCGAAGCTGAGGTTTGAGAGGTTCCCACGGGAGGTGTGGGAGCCGACAACCACCTACCACGCGTGTTTCACCGGTCGTCATGCAATTAATTAACAGAAAACAAAAAAGAAAACTCACTCGTGTATTATGGTTTTCACCACATAAAGGTTTAATACATTACTACACATCACATAAAGGTTTAATACATTACATTGATTTACATCGCTTCAGCCGTAACCATGGAGCATCTTCATTATTTAACGGGATGCTTGGGTCAGTTCTCACTGTGAAGGGCGGAATTTCATCAAACTTATCATAATCTGCTGACATGTCTGTCTTGCCCTCGACTCCCACGATGTTTCTTTTCCCTGAAAGAACTACGTGACGCTTTGGCTCATTGTCTGATGTATTCGTTTGCTTGTTTTTTCTTTTTTTCGGTCTGGAGGACATGTCCTTCACATAGAAAACCTGAGCCACATCATTGGCTAGGACGAATGGTTCGTTCTTGTAACAACCAAGATTCTTGAGATTCACTGTTGTCATCCCGTACAGCTGGTCTACCTTTATCCCTTCTCCATTCATGTTGACCCAACTGCACCGAAACAAAGGGACCTTAAAAGTAGGTCCATAGTCAAGTTCCCATATCTCCTCTATGCGACCATAGTATGTGTCCTTTTGCCCATCGTCGTTTGTTGCATCAAAGCGGACACCACTGTTCTGGTTGGTGCTCTTTTTATCTTGGGCGATCGTGTAAAATGTATTCCCATTTATCTCGTACCCTTGGAAATTCAATACAGTCGAAGATGGTGACGCGGCCAACAAGTAGAGCTGATCTCCGACAGTGGTGTCATTCATGAGCTGTAATCGCAACCAACTGCCGAAGGTCTCCATGTGTTTTTCTTTAATCCAGGAGTCATCCTTCCCCGGGTTCTTGGAGCGTACATAATTCTTGTGTTCCTCGATATACGGAGCCACGAAGGTGGAACTTTGTAGAACTGTGTAGTGTGCTTGAGTTAAAGAATGCCCGTCCCTACATATCAGTGCTTTCTTTCCTAGCGTGCCTTTTCCACTCAGTCTCCCCTCATGTCGCGATTCAGGAACACCAATCGGCTTAAGGTCAGGAATAAAGTCAACACAGAACTCAATGACCTCTTCTGTTCCATAGCCCCTTGAGATGCTTCCTTCTGGCCTAGCACGGTTATGAACATATTTCTTCAAGACTCCCATGAACCTCTCGAAGGGGAACATATTGTGTAGAAATACAGGACCGAGAATGGCAATCTCGTCGCGTAGGTGAACCAGGAGATGCGTCATAATATTGAAGAATGATGGGGGGAACACCAACTCGAAGCTGACAAGACATTGGACCACAGCCTTCTGTAAACTTGGTAGAGTTACTGGATCGATGACCTTCTGAGATATTGCATTGAGGAATGCACATAGCTTCACAATGGGTACTCGAACATTTTCCGGTAGAAGCCCCCTCAATGCAACCGGAAGCAACTGCGTCATAATCACGTGGCAATCATGAGACTTCAGGTTCTGGAATTTTTTCTTTGCCATATTTATTATTCCCTTTATATTTGACGAGAAGCCAGCCGGGACCTTGATACTGCTCAGGCATTCAAAAAAGATTTCCTTCTCTGCTTTGGTAAGAGCGTAGCTGCTTAAGTATTGACGCCCTTTATCCGTCTGCTTGTTGTATGGGTCTTTCATACGTTGCTGGTCTGCCCGTGCTTCCGGTGTATCTTTTGTCTTCCCATACACGCCCAGGAAGCCTAGCAGGTTCACGCAAAGATTCTTCGTCACGTGCATCACGTCGATTGAAGACCGGACCTCTAGGACTTTCCAATAGGGTAGCTCCCAGAATATAGAGCACTTTTTCCACAAGGGTACGCGCTTGTTAGCGTCATTCGGAACAGATAGACTGCCAGGACCCTTTCCAAAGATTACTTCTAAATCCTTGACCTTGTCATATATAACATCACCATCAGGGAGGTTAGGCTTCTTCCGGCCATCTGCCTCACCGTTGAAATGCTTGCCGGGCTTTCTTACGGCATGACCGTTCGGAAGAAATCGACGATGCCCCAGGTACACATTCTTGTTTCCCAAATGTATACTTTCAGTCTTATCTAAACAGTGCGTGCATGCATTGTATCCCTTGTTTGACTGTCCTGAAATGTTACTAAGAGCAGGCCAATCATTGATGGTTACGAACAGCAACGCTCGTAGGTCAAATTCCTGTTGTTTGTGCTCATCCCACACACGTACACCTGGTTCGGACCACAACTGCAAAAGTTCATCAACTAATGGCCGTAGGTACACATCAATGTCGTTGCCGGGTTGCTTCGGGCCTTGGATGAGCACTGGCATCATAATGAACTTCCGCTTCATGCACAACCAAGGAGGAAGGTTGTAGATACATAGAGTCACGGGCCAAGTGCTATGACTGGAGCTCTGCTCCCCAAAAGGATTAAAGCCATCTGTACTTAGACCAAATCTTAAGTTCCTTGCGTCATCTGAAAATGTCGGGAACTCTCTGTCGATTTTTCTCCACTGGGACCCATCGGCGGGGTGTCTCAACTTCCCGTCTTTCTTACGCTCTTCTTTGTGCCATCGCAACAACCTGGCATGCTCTTTGTTTCTGAACAGACGTTTCAACCGTGGTATTATAGGAGCATACCACATCACCTTAGCAGGAACCCTCTTCCGGGGGGGCTCGTCATCGCCCTCAACATCACCAGGGTCATCTTGTCTTATCTTGTACCGCAGTGCATTGCATACCGGGCATTTATCCATGTTCTCGTACTCACCGCGGTACAGGATGCAGTCATTAATGCATGCATGTATCTTCTGCACATCTAATCCTAGAGGGCAGATAGCCTTCTTTGCTTCGTATGTAGTCTCGGGCAATTCGTTATCCTTTGGAAGCTTCGGCTTCATTATTTTCAGTAACTTCTCAAATCCCTTGTCAGAACAACCAGTCTCTGCCTTCCATTTCAGCAGTTCCAGTGTGGTACCGAGCTTTGTGCTGCCATCTTCGCAGTTTGGGTACAGCAACTTTTTGTGATCCTCAAGCATGGCCTCCAACTTTAGCTTCTCCTTTTCTGTATCGCATTCTCGCTTTGCATCAGAAATGACCCCACCAAGACCATCAGCGGGCTCATCTGATGCCCGATGTTCACCTCTTTCTTCTTCAACGTCTTCCATAACAGTATCACCGCATTCCTCAGGGAACATAGGATAGTTGTCATCATCCTCCTCTTCTTCATTGTCTTCCATCGTAACCCCTCTTTCTCCGTGCTTGGTCCAACAATTATAGCTGGGCATGAAACCTTTCCGAATCACGTGGTCTTGAATGGTTCTCGGGTCAGGGTACTCCCTGACGTTCCGACACTTCTCACATGGACAAGGCATAAAATTATTCACTTTGTTTGCCTCAGCCACATCGAGAAATTTATGCAGGCCTGCAATAAACTCGGAACTGCGTCGTTCGCCGTACATCCATCGCATCCGTGCATCCATCTGCATCATATATATAATTAAGTTTATTAAATACATTACAATAACATCTTGAATAGTGAAATGACCACGGTGCGGGTCGGGCATAGTTGCTAACCACGGTGCGGGTCGGGAATAGAGAAATTTATGCAGGCCTGCAATATTTCTGTATCAATTACAGATGAAAAGGATATAGTTGCTAACCTCGGTGCGGGTCGGGCATTTCATCGAACACATCTTGTGCGTGGCAAAGAGAAAAAAAACTAGCACCTCCACTTCCCACCAATCCAGGAAAAAAAAACAGAGGAGAGAGGGGGGGGGGGGGGCAACAATATATAGGCAGGGGAGGGGTATTGGTCCCGGTTCTTGGCACGAACCGGGACCAAAGCTCCGCGGCATGCCACGTGGTCCGGCTCTGGAGCTTTGGTCCCGGTTCTTGGCATAAACCGGGACCAATGCCCCCAACCGAACCGAGATTCGATATTCCAATCACTATTGGCGCTTCATTCCAAATAATTAATAAATTATAGCTGAAAATAGTATTTATCAACAGTCGACTAGGATGATCTGAACGAGTGCCCAAGCCTTGCTCATTATTAGCGCTTTATTAGAAATATTAATAAAATATAATTTTAAATGCTACGTATCAGTAGGTTGTCAATATGATCCGTATTAGCGTCCAAACCTTGCTACAAGTTTTATGAGCAACTTTGTGTTGATGAGAGTTTTCTTATTTTTGTCACCTAATTTTAGATTCATCCAGTTAAATATTTTGTACCATTTAATTATACTAAATATTTGAACTTCCTTCACAAGTTATTGCCACCCATTCTACTTCTATCTGAATCAATTTATCATCGATGTTCAAATCCTTCTCCTTGTTACAACGGTAAGAAAGGCGCTTTTAGCTCAACTCGAGTGAGCCATACTAAAATCTTAAATAAGGTTTTATAGTTGACACAACCTTCATCTTGCATCCTTTGCGGCTATTTTGGCCGTGGTATCCTACAACCTTTACCACATCATTGGTGGAATGACATTCAGATATTTTTATTGTACAACCTAAACATCTATTATAAATGCCTCGATGCAAAATTGAATTCTATTTTCTACTATAAGTTCTTCAGAATTAAGTATGTGACCTTTTTGCGGAAACTATTAGTACTAATGTAACCAAAGTATAGTAAGATGAGAAATTTACATTCATACAAAATCATGTGTGGCTCTTTGATCTATTAGTGTATTTATATGTTTGTATGCCTAGTGCCCTAAGTGTAAATATCTAAAAATGTTTTGGTAGAAATCCCTATAGTTCACGAGTCTAAAAGATACTAAAATAAAGTCTTTTGGATAGGATTATCCAGTTTAGTGTCAACAAATAGAATTCTAGAATGGAATAGTTCGTGTGCGTACCCCGTGTGTGAGCTGACCTGCAGATTTCTTATGAAACTGTTCATGAATTTGACGAGCTCAACGGTAACCCTGAGCATGTGTTAGTCCTTACAGTTCAATGGTAATCCTGAGGATATATCTAGTGCTACCACCCCTTAGGTGCTACCATGATACCATAAAAATCAATTTTAAATATTTTAACTTTATTGAGAAAAAAGTGAAAATTCATAAGGAATGTGCCTACAACTTCTATAATTTTCAGGTCCAAGACGTTTTATAAATTTCGAAACTGTTCATGAATTTAAAATTGTTCATGAAAGAGAGCAAAAAACAGGTAGGGGTGAAACAACGAGGGGAACAATGGTGAACATAAATGGGCCGAGCACACATACGTACGCGTATGCTCGTAGCGCGTGAATCAACATGGGCTTAACGTTCGGTACTCGGCCGACTCTGTTTATAATCGGAGGAGAGACACCTAGCTAGGGTTCGTCTGAACGCCCAACGCCCATAGAAGTTAGAAGTTAGAACCACAAGAATCGATCCAGCTTTGTACGATCCGACCTGTATCATGGCCTCCACCATGAGGGCGGCGTCGAGTGGTGACCACGGTCCGTTGTGCGGCGGCGAAGCGGAGGAGGTGATGACCGGCGGTGAGGTCAAGCACAAGGCGGGCGTGACGGGCAAGGCTCAGGAGGCGGTGGCGTTTCTGGAGCAGGTCAATGGGGAGGCTCCTCTGGCTCAGGACGACAAGGAGACGACGGCTTCGTGCCTCGACTCGATCCTCCTGGAGCAGCGGGACAAGGAGGAGGAGAAGTCAGGCGACGAGGAGGAGACGATTCATCTGGATCAGCAGGACAAGGAGGAGATCATCTACAGGGTGATTGATGATGAGTTCTTGGCCATGTGGACGGAGCATGAAGAGTGGGCCGAGAAAGTATGGGCAGAGAGCGAGAGCAGGCGTCCCCAGTACACCGAATCCGACGAGGTGAACATGATTGACCTGGAATCATATGATGTTGTCTAATCTGATTCCTCTTATGTGTTACTGATCCATCCCTATCTATCCAACTGTTTCATTGCTACTGTTATCTATGCTAAGTTAGGCTCTTGTGAGCGGCAATATCTATCCGCATGTAATAACTCTATCCGTGCCATTACCAACTCAAGTTGCAGGCTTTTGTTGAAGTTATGTACGCTCCTCTATGTTTAATCATGCCTATCTACGTACGTTATGAGTAGTAGTACTATGATCTGTGCTAAGTTAGGCCCTGATGAACACCAGAGTGAAGCGGAAATCACATTGAGAAACAAATGACTGTCAAATTTGTTTTTGTTGTTATGTGAACTAAGCAGACTGTTTCTTTGTTTTCTCCATGCGGTCTAACATACTGAGCCCTACCCTACCCGCACGGCTTTCTTGAATGCAAGGTTCCAACAACTGGTTTGTCATTGAATTCTCATTTTGTACGGTTGCGTGGTTGCGTTGTTTGTACTTTGTATTTTCGTTCTTAGCATTGTCTGTTACTTATATTTTCTACTTTAATTCAGATTACACAGCTCTATATGACCATAACCCAACCACTCAACCAGGATGGTGATTTTCGAAGCAAAATCTCACGGTACGAGTAACATCAGATCTTAATCTAACGTACACAGTCTTTGAAATTTTGAATACAAAATTTAAGCTGTCTAGAGCAAATTGAAGAAAAAATAGTAATTCTTAATTCCATTAAGTACGGTATGTACATAATTTCTACTGTACTTGTCGTCTATGGAATATGCTTTTGTTTGACTCTTGCGCGTATCTCCGCCACAAGGATGACTCCAACGGATCGACACAAACGAACGCGTGTTTGGTCCGAGTTTGATCTGTTTGCGTCGCCAAAAGGACGCGCGTCTAGCCCATGTTCGCCTCTTTCCGGCCACTGCCCCCAACGGGGCCGACACATTGAGTCCGCCCGGCCAATTTTTCCCCAAACTTTTTTTTTGGATTACATTTTTAGAAACTGAGCACGTATTAGGATTACATTTTTTTAAACTAAAATTAGGAGCTGCATGTGGGATTTCCGCATTGCCACCTCCTCGGTCCTGCAGGCGTAGCCACCCATGCCAATGGGAAGCTCGGGCGGCGCTGTGCCCGCCGCTACCGACGCGACTGCGGCGGCGTACACGTACTATTCTTTGTTGTTGTCGATGCAGTCGAGGTACACGGCCTCCACCGCCTTTTACTCGTCGGGCGACATGCGGGGCCGCCCGGTCATACAGTCCAGCATGCGGTGCCAGCAGATGTTGCGGCGCGCGCTCTCCAGACATTCCGACGTGCGGATCTGTCGTTGGAGGTGGTGGCCGCCGTGGTGGGGGGAGGAGTACTCTAGGGCTTGCCCGGCCGGCTCCATTTAAAGACCTCCACCGCCCACAGTTATTCCGGGTAGGTGGCCGCTCTAGCCGTCGGGGTCGATGACACGCGGGCCAGTACAGACACGGGAGGACGCAGGAACGCTCCGCGAGCGTCTCGGGCCGACGCATCGGTGACCCAAATTTAGGGCAGAAATGCGTCGTGGCGGACTAAAAAACGGACCGCGATCCGTTTGCGTCGTCCCGTTAGAGCGTGTTTTTGACCCTCGCGGACAGGAACGAATGCGCGTGGAATCGATGTGTCGCCCCGTTAGAGTCCTAAGATGGCAGGCCGGCCGGGCAGGTATCGGACGCATGGCTCGCCCGTGGCGGACGAACGTGCATCCCGTCGTTTTTCGCCGGCCAGCCGCCCGTCGTCGAGCTGTGATCGCATGGCTCCATACATGGTAGACGGCGGCGGTGCATTGCATCATGATTCATGAGGAACGGTGGAGCGATGGCCAGGTAGCCAAGGAGAAGCAGGAGGACAAG
Source organism: Poa pratensis (assembly GCA_947311845.1). Lineage (NCBI taxonomy): Eukaryota > Viridiplantae > Streptophyta > Magnoliopsida > Poales > Poaceae > Poa > Poa pratensis. The sequence continues at coordinate 25,805,725 of CAMZMU010000041.1, read as the reverse complement.
TGGTAGATGCCATGGCCTCCCTCGGGAAACGCGACGCATACGACCGCCTCTGGCCTGTGGGCTCGCTCAAGGCCGGCTAGGAGACGTACATCATCCTCGAAGAATCATTAGAACAGACAGAGGAAATAAACAACTCACTGCACTGTGAACACTACTACGCCAGCCTTCCCATGACACACCTCCTCCCTCCGTTCGGATTTAATCTACATTCTAACCCTAAAATTTGTTTGGAATTAATCGACATTTTAGGTGGGTCCTACCTCATTAATTAAGAGGGAGAAGGTTCAAACACCATGCATGCACCGGTTTGCTCTTCCCCATGCATGGATTACATTAACTAAATTTGGTTTAACCAATGGATAGTTTATATATCATGGGACCATAATTGTGTTGTATTGTGGGGTGTATAAAAGTAGCACTAATAAATGTAGCCTAATTTGTCTGAAATTATCCAAAATATATATTAAATCCGAACGGAGGGAGTATGTTACTACAGCTCAGACATGTCAGCAGCTCTACAGCCAGAGGCGGTGATGAACAAAGCCTGGGCCTCGCTCGTCGTCCAGCTCGGCCTAAAAGGCTTATTCAGCCCAACAGGCGATACGTTGGCCCGGAGTGGACTAACTGACTCTCACCAGAATCTTAAAAAAAAAATTGACGCTCGCCAACCACCGACGCGTAGTGGCGCGTTGGTCGGGTGTGGCAGTGGCCACCCCACCCGCCCGAGCTCGACTCCTAGCGGGAGCGAGTTTCGGGTGCCTCACCTGCGCGGCACTGTTCACGTGAACAGTGTCTGCTTCTGGGCCAATTCCATCGTGGTTCAGTCAGAGGTATTGTGGTGTGCCCACCACCGCAGGGGTTTCCCAGTAGGTCTAGTCTCACGGGGCTCAGAAGCTTAGTATAGTCTGGTTAGATCTAGCGTGCACACAGGTGGCGTGCGTGTGGTGTTGAGTGTGTGTGGTGTGAGTTGTGCGTGAGTTCAGATACTACAGCTGTACTGTAAAAGAGCAGGAATTCTCAAAAAAAAATCTATTTTGGCACCCGAGCACAGCTGCTCCCCATATCCTGTCCGTACCATCTCCTCAAGATTCGTTGCCAACTAGTGCATTAATCAATGGCTAGCTATTTCTACTGCAGTAGTTTTAGAGGTATGGTCCACAGCTGTCCCACAATTCAATGCGAACGGTGCCGACTCCCGTGCCAGAACAGATGGAATTGGACGGAATGGACTAGCTCTCATGTACAGTACCTGACACGGGCTCACGTATAGCAACCCAAATTTTCTCTCTCCGTCCACCATTGCCAGTTTAATTTGATTTTTCGTCCCCATATACACCACGACACCCAAATTTACTCTCGCATCACTTCAGTCTTAGTTTTCATCGGCTGGCAAAACAACATGCACAACTCCTGGAAAACTGTATTCTTATTCCAATAACCAGCGTACAAATTCAATTCAAAGGTAATCTGGATGCTTATTTTCAAGTGACACAGATACAAATATTACATTAACAACGTGTGACTTGGTGGAGCCAAAATTGTCCATCAGAATAGTCAACAAGTCAAAATTTGAAGTCTTGCTCCATTTACCCATGTGCGAATACCGAATGCTGGCCACACTCAGAATCAAACTCTAATCCCTCACTGTCACATCGAAAAGGACCTGGCTCCATTTCTCCCTTTTCAAATTTCAACCTCGCTGTGTGTCCCTGTGTACAGCTTGTTCCTCTTAACTTCATCTTCGTCTGTGTGCACCAACCTCGCTGTGTGTCCCTGTGTACTCATAAAAATACCACCAAACTGCTAGAACATCGCCCTCGTGTGTGTGCATATAGTACTAGCGTGCCGTTCAAAAGGCAGGTTCACTCTCATATGACGTCCCTCTGAAAAAAGTTAAACCTTGTTAGTGCTGCCTTATTGATACTAAATTTAATTTTTTTAAAGTAAAATTATGTTAAACATTTTCCAGACATCAAAATATTTACAATACTACTCCCTCGACACGGAAAAGGATATCTCACCGCACTGCTGTCCCTTCTTTCCTTCGTCCGTCCTCGCGTGCATTCCGACCAAATATCCTGCTCCGTTCTCACTCTTATCTCCTACTCTTTCCCCAACTCTGGTTGCTCCTTGCCGCCGCACCCATCCCGGAACCTCCTCGCCGCTTCACCGATCCGCTGTCCTCGTAGCCTCAAAGGTCTGCCGCCCCTGGGAAGTTTGAAAAAAGGTGGATTTTTGGACTAGCCGGTGTCGGCCACCAGGACACGACGTCGCCCACGCCAGACACGGAGGGCTGCACATGATGTCGTTCGTCACGTGCATCTCAGGGGGCGTCCGCGCTAAGAACCGAGCCAGGCCCGCCGCTGCACGCCCGGGTCAGGCAAGGCGCCGTCGTCAAGCCGATCACAAAATGTATTTAATTAGTGCCTTGATATTGAGCTTCTCAGCAACCTCACGGGGATGAAGAAGCACTTCTGTAGGAAGCACCAGCGAGGAACAGTGAGGTATACATAAACATGCATTATGTGGGCTCTCTGCTGCCCTTTGCATCTCTGTTCGGCAGGGTAACTGAAATTAAATCTGAATTCTCGAGAACTCAATACCAACAGTACGTAGTTGGTGATTTCATATGGGCTGGAAAGAAGATATCACTGCATGTAGAACCTAATTATGTTATGATGTGTGAAATCTGATATCATCATTAGTTCATCAGTGCACATCACGTAGGAGTACTTAGTTTTATATGATATGCATACGGGATTATATGTTTATGCATACTCACACAAGGTGCAGTTTTCGAATTTTGTTTTTCTTGAAAACCAAGGCCAAATATGTCCTGGTCAAATACCAGAAAAGGATCTTCATTTTGTTTTGAATGGTCAGCTAGCACTTTATCTGTGCATGCAATGCATATGGTCATGACCAAGAGGCATTGATGAAAAATTGAAAATATTCTGTTAAACAGATATTTTCTATGCTAAAAACCTTTAACAGTTCCATAGGGTTAATCAGTGCACAACTTGTGTTCTCCTTACTCATTATCTTTCTGAATTACATTTTGTATGACGTAAATTCAGCAAGGAGTATATGATGTGATGTGTTTCTTTCTTACGACATAACAGTGAAGATATTCTTGTTTGACAGGAACTGGTGAGGTAATTTTGTCTTATAGTTATGCGAAATAGATCCCTATATGAAAATGCACCTCATCATAACTATTCTGCATTACACTTAAAGAAGGGATAACTAACTATAGGCTGCCATCTTTTTTGTTTTTCGTAATATTGTTGCATCTTAAAATCCTTTATTGAATGCCATGCCACTACATTATAGGCTGGACTAAGAATGACATGCAACTACATTATAGTACTACTAGCAGCAAGCTACAGTAGAATCTTAACTGGACATGGAGTAGCAGCAAGTTGCTGGGAGAGTAGAAGAGCTACTCCTAGTTAAGACTGCCATGCCACTAACTACTCTTAATTAAAAATGCCATGCCACAAGCTAGAGTAGGATCTGGAGATATGGAATCTGGGAGTAGTTTCAAGTTTACACAGGAAACTGGGAACAACCTATGACACAAAAAACAGGCCTCAGACCCACAACCAAAACTGAAAGAGCTACAATTTTTGGCAAATGTAATGATATCAGACACCCATTCATTTTCGTGAATAGTATTGCTAGAGTAACTACAAGAGCCTGGCTGGCGGAGGGCGAGCTGGGGGCGGGAACGTGGCGAGGAGGCCGGACCAGGAGCGGGAGCGGTGCGGCCTTGCTCCCCCACGCCGGTACTAGCCTTGTTTGAGCCCTCCGTCGGGGAGCGGAGCTGCAGCAGAGTGATGGTGGACTGCGAGGGAGCGGCGGACGGCGGGCAGGACCGCGGAAACAAAATCTAAATTAAAATTACAGGCCAAATTTGAAATGTTTACAATATACGACAATCTGATATGTCGTTTACATCCTTTCGGACCGAGGGAGTACATAACATTATTTATTTCTGAAGGTACTCATTGCACATCCACAAACTATGTCCTCCAAGCATTTTGTCCACACCACTTTGAGCCTGCTCTTGCCGTATCGAATGAGAAAACAGGGCTCCCAAGAATACAGATTGTAAAAATCATATGCCTCACCAGGCGAGTCGAAACTGGTTTCAATCTCTAGATTTACGACATTTTCAGTCTGATTTTCAACATAACCCCAAATCGATTCTCTCATCTGGTCATGGCAAAGCGGTCACTCCAGTGGTACCGATCAATCCTAATTCCGGAAGACAATAGACATCATGCATTACACTATCTTTATCTTTCGTACTGTTGCAATAATTCAATGCATTTCAAAGCAGTCTGCTGATCTATATGATTTTTTTTACAAAACTTTCAACTGACACACTGATATAGAAGTTTTTTTTTTGCGGGTACACTGATATAGAAGTTATTCTTTCATAATTGTTTAGCACCATTTTCAATGCTATGTTCCGGCATACGCATATCTGTACATTGACAGACTATAACCTCTTTGCCCACCCCGGGGCCTAGAGGTTCACTTTAGTAGCCGATCCTTCTGGTGCAGGTGGGACGTTTGTTACTTACCTTCATCTCATCCAAATTGGGAGCGATTGAAGACTGGGCTTCCTACGGAAATTTGTTCCGCCACGCATCTCCTTGCCACAGCAGGTAACAGATCTATAGCATCTTGGTTATCGGCAGCCTCCTCTAGTAGAAGAAACTAAGAACATGCCACATCCGATCCAGATTTTTACACACATCTCCCTTTCCAGAATAACTCCAAATCAAGACAGGCACAGCACAAATCCATTACCTGTCCATTGGATCCATCAAGAACTCCATGTCTTCCATCTCCACAGCTCGTCGCGCTAGCATATCCATATCCCCGCTCCCTCTCACTAGGACTATCTCTTATCTATCTCCCCAGTGGGCAGTGGCCATGAATCTGCTTGTGGGGAAAAGAAGACCTTAGAACTAGGACCCCTAACTGAATATTCTGACGGACCACGAAAACCTAACGTCATGTCCCCGTGGAACACAAAATTGGTCGTTCCACGCCGTCTCTCTCGGGTCCACCGTACAGGTCCAGGTCTAAAACTTACCGCTCAATCAATGCTTTTACCACTGCCAACACAGACCAGGCGCACGCATCACGATCAATCAATGGTTCGGATAACAGGTCCATTTGTGCTCGGGAGCCAAAACGGCACTCCCGCCAACAACCACTACACATATAGACAACAGCACCTGGAGAAAGAAACATCCATCAGGATCAGGCGAAGACGACGGCGGCAGAGCTTGCTCTGATGTAATAGGATCGTTTCCTGTTGCAATTCTTTTCTTGTACTACCAGCGGGTATGCTCGGCGACTTCCCGCTTGCCAGGAGGCTGACTCCGATTGAAGATGCGTCAAGGAGCAGCGGCAGCGGCGCGCCACCGACGGCCTCCGTGCGTCGGCGTCGGCGAGTTCCAGAAGAAGAAGATGAAGGACCTTATTATAATTTCGATTTCTTTCTGGACCTTTCTGTAAGAGCAGAGTTTTAATGCCACTTTTATTCTCCGCAAAAAAAAATATCCGTGAATCCTGAGACTATAGCAGTGAGATCATCGAGCACCTAACAAGACATGCGCATGTGCACGCAAATGTACATAACACCCACCGTCTCGCGGGGGGTCCTAGAAGAGTGGGGCCAACTCTTACCCCACCACCCTCCTAACTATTTTGGACCATGGCAGTGGCTTAGAGAGGTCCTAGAAGAGTTGGGCCAACTCCCCGAGACTTTGGCCCTGTCTCACAAGCTACGGCCGCAGGACGACGACCCCACACCGTAGTCATTCTTGCCGCGCCCTCTTGAAAACTTCATCGCCGACGAGAGTGGGAGGCAAGGAGGCGAAGAGGCCCTAGGGGCTAGGGTTTAGCTAGGCCCTCCTGTTTACAAAGCTATTTGGGAACAACGGCCTCCCGTGCGCCCCGAGTGTATGTGCAAGGCACAGGGTCGCTGGGGCGGCGGTCCTCAACGGTCGCCTTCGCGACCTCCCGCGCGCCCATGCGCACCCGGGTGTTATACAACGCCTGGGGTCAATGGTAGACGGCCGATCGTGGGGAATGACGAGACAGCTGGATACAAGTAGCAGCAATCAGGAGCCATAGCCGGACCAGCAGCAAACAAAAACAAGAAATGGCGCTACGACGAATATCTATACTTAGCAATGCCTGCGAAATGTCCATACATCGCCGTTTCTGCAAAACATAATGCATCACATTTCCTGCAAAAATATTTATACATGGACATCACGATCCATGCAATACCCAAACGACCAGACTCCCGTACCACCCTCCTGATGGATGAACAGTACCGAAGTGCTAGTACTGGGAAGCAGCCTGTGTTCGGCAACACGGATGGGAGCGCGCTGGACGAAGACGTGCCGCGGTCGGCGGCGCCCCGGCGGCTGCCTCGTGGCGAGCACGCGCGGGAGCGCGCTAGGCGAAGGCGTCGACGCGGCAGGGCTCTAAGCCGACGACGGTGGACAAAGACGCGCCGCGGTCGGCGGCGCCCCGGCGGCTGCCTCGTGGCGAGCGCGCGAGGGGACGCGCTGGACGGAGACGCAGCCCGCGGCACCCGGCAGCTGCCTCGTGGCGAGCACGCGCGGGGACGCGCTGGACGAGGGCGAAGACGCGGCCGGCCGCTCCCCGGCAGCTGCCTCGCGGCGAGCACGCGCGAGGGCGCAAGGGTGACGACGGCGACACGGCTCGAGGTCGGAGCGGACGGCGCGGCAAGGACGGGAAGTCCGGCGCGGCGCCGGCGCTCCTAGCAGCGGCGGCAGGGGCAGCGAGGCTCGGCGCGGCACCGGATGCGGCCGGAAGCGCTCCTGCCGGCGGTGGCCGAGCGAGCCACCTCCGCCCGCGCTGCTGCTCACGGACGCCGGCGTGGACCTCGCGGAGGACGCCGGCACGGACCGCGCGCAGGATCGCGGCGGCGGGAAGGCGACGGACGACAGCCGACGGCGCTGGGGCGCGGCCGGAGACGGCGGCACGCCTGGGAGCTGCCGTGGCTGGCGGCCCGAGCGGCAGGAGCCGGCGGCCGGCAGGGCCGGAAGTGGCGGCCCGCGCTGCTGGGGGCTCCCGGTGGCGCGGCCGGTGGCCCCCACAACCGGGAGGCGACGAGCGGTCCGGAGGAGGCGTCGAGCTCCGGCGGCTGGCCGGCAGCGGCAAGGCGTGCTCCTGCCGGGCGTCAACCTGCACGGGAGAGAGAGAGAGAAAGTGGATCGGGCAGAGAAGAAAAAGAAAGGAGAGGAGACTGGAGAGAGTGCGGGGATATTAAAGGAAAAAAAGAAGAGGAAAGGAAAAAAGGAAGGCAAGAAGAAAAAAATAAAAGAGGAAAAGGAAAAAAAAGCGGTCGGTGGGTATGCCATGTCATCAATCCTGGCCTCTCTTGACGCACCGATTGTGTGTTTGTTCTTGACTATTTTTCTCCGGACAGCGCAGCAACCCTTTACCCTTAGGATTAATGCGCCGGCCCGGACGGGCGCTAAGCTACCGCCCGCACCTGCGAGGGGCTACTGTTGGAGGAGGGTTTCCGCGCTGTCCCGGGACGACATGATATAAGACATCTCGCGTGACGCAGGGCCTCACGCGTCAAGGACCTACCCAGCGTCGACGGTACCACCGAGGTCGCCTCCTACGCAGGGGAGGTGCATGTGTCGAGGGTACTCCAACAGGGGAACCGGCGGGACTCAGCCCCCACGGGGTGAGGTGCGATGCCAGGCGCAGGTCCAAGCACCTTGACGTCGGCGCCCCGACTGGACTCCGTCCCCAACGGCAAAAGGGGTACGTGCGGCGTAGAGAGCGTGCATGCTACGCCAGGAACGCCCTGCCCAACGCACAAGTCATCACATCCGTGCCGTCCGACCCGACAAACATTACCCGACGGAGGATAGTTAGCCGGAATATTCAAGAGGAATATTCCCATAAGATTCCATGTAAAGACTGATGTACCCCTCCTCCTATGTTATGGCCCGATGGGCGTATTTGTAATCTCACACCCCTTCTCTCTATTTCCTATAAATAGAGGAGGCCCTCACCCATTTGAGGGATCCAAAATCTGAAATATATGGGAGCATTGTTGAATTCCTCGCCATGCTTGTTGGTCTTGTGCCTTCGGAGGGCAGTCTCGCGTTGGGCGTCGACGCGTCACGCACGTCTCCGCCTCAGGGTTCCCACGCATCCCGTGTAGGCCCTCTATGCCTTACGGGGGGTGCCTCAAGTGTATTGTCTAGTCTTGACCCTACGACAGTTAGCGTGGGCCTCCTTCATACAGGAGGAATCAAAATGAAATACCAGTGGCACAACGAGAGCTAAGCCATATACGATACAATAAACACCAATTTTATTTTCTTTGTATTTTTCGAAGATACGGTTGAAAAATTGGATTGAAAACCCATTTAAATCTTTCGTTGTGACGATACAACAGGGAGCTAATGGGGCATCACTACCCTGGAACTAACAGTCCGCATCATGATCACCAAATCACCATTATAGGGTAGAAGGATGGCATCTCTCTCTTTTGCCCCTCTTTTATTCTTCACTCGAATCTCCTACAAAAAACACTTCGCAGGGAACCTTTGCAGCAAAAGATCGATTCAATCATCGGACAGTCCAAAGCTCTGCCCTCAGTTTCAATGATGAGTTGCATACGGAGCAAGAAACAGACGAGTATGTTCAAACACAACAGAAATGCTCCACCGGACAAGAATCCCCGTGTAGGAGATCACTAGCCTTTGTTTGGCCTTGTATGTGCATCTCCCCGGCCATCATTCCAGTCCAGGCAGAGCACAGATCGAACTGACGTGAACCAATCGACCTCTGACTGAACGTATCCAGCGCCATTAGGATGATTCCAACGGGGCGACGCAAACGGACGTGCGTTTGGTCCGTTTGCGTCGCCAAAAGAACCCATGTCCGGCCCATATCCGCCCATTTTCGGCCACTGCCCCTAACGGGCTGACGCATTGAGTCCGCCTCTTTGGCTGACCTTCTTCCTCATGGCCGCGGCGGCGGCATCAAGCTTGTTGAAGACCGGCTCATTATCGATATTGATCATATCGGGGCCGGTCGGAAGATCGATCCAGCTCCAGGAGCAAACAGCTCGCATGGCACACAGGCGGAAGAACTAGTACCTCGAGCAGCCGCGAGGAGGCGATTGGCGGCGCCACGCGTGGATGCAGCACGGCGCGCGCCTCATCGTCAGCGGCTCCGCGTCGGCGTCCTTCGCTAGCGCCAGCAAGAGCGCGCTCGTCGCGAGATGGCTAGCTAGCTGAAATCGATAATCCATGGATCGGCCGAGTACTAGTACACAAGCTCCATCGATCGTTCAGCTAGCTAGCATTCATTGAGTGCGACCTCGGCCGCGTCGCCATCCCGGATGAGCTCGGCGCCCAAGCCCGAGTGGAGGTCGCCGCCGCCACTGCCCGAGGTGCAAGGTTGGACGCGGAGACGGGTTGCAAGGACGTCCTCATGCTGGAGGCCAAGGTGAGGAGCTGCGCCAAGCCTGCGAGGAGGGCAGGTGCTTGCATCCACGGCTAGATTCCCGGCGCTGACGTCGCTTGCCCGCGCGGCGGAGGAGCGCTCGCAGCCATGGCGCGCGGAGCTCCTGCCGGCGTCCTCCGCCTGGCCGTCGCTGTCGACGCGCAGGGAAGGAGAAGATGCGAGGCTGTCCTCGCCGTGGGAGGGCAAGAGAGCGACGGAGACGGCGGATGTGGACGCCGGCGGCAGCACGAGCTCTCTCCACGGCGGCGCGGCTCCGGCGAGTGGAGCGAATGCGGTGGGGATTTCTGGAGAGAGTAGTGCGGTTGGTGGGAGGAGAGGGGAGAGATGATTTGTTTGACTGACATATGGACCATCACGCGGACAGGGAGGACATGAGAGGACACAGCGGACGTATTTTTCTGTCCGCCCACGACGCATCGGTGACCCAAATTTGGGCCAGGAATACGTCGGGACGGACAGAAAAACGGACCGCGGTCCGTTTGCGTCGCCCCGTTGGATTGTGTTTTTAGCTCCAGCGGACAGGGACGGACGCGCGGGGACTCGATGCGTCGCCCGTTGGAGTCATCCTTACACTACAAGATCGTGCATTCACAAGTGACACTTGTCGTGGGGTAAGAAAGAGCATGTTAAAAGAGCTCTTGTGTCTAATACTCTGATGATGATCTCTGACAAACGCCGGCCCGTGAGGTGAGAGCGTGACACAAGCTCGATGGACCAATCATGGAGGAGGGAGATCGGCATGCAGCAGAGCGGAGCTGCCCGGCGGCAGGAGACACATGCATGGAGCAACTCAACGTACTGCTATTTCAGCAACACACGATTGCCATTTTCTTTTATTCCTAAGGTTCAGAGAGACGAGAACGAAGTGATGTGCTGTTTTACAGGTCGACTTGATCTTCGGCCTCGTTTCCTTTCGTTAGGTTGGGCATTTTCTCTCTTCACTAGCTTGGGCTTTCTTTCCTTGAATTAGCTACGATGGCAATGGGTGGGTCTGTATGCTTGTATGGGTCAATGTGATTCTCTCAAAAAACTAAATGCAGGTTAATGGGACGTTATGCGCACTTTTACATGGGAGATCAGTTTTGAATGTTCGAAGAAGCATGAATTTGAGACGTGAAGAATTTCAGAATGCAGGATTTTCGATCCAAACTGATCTCTTGGAGAACAAGCAAGCAAGCAATTGTGTCTCGGTCTAGCACATAACCTGAATAAGCGTTGTCCAATGCCATAGCGGAAATTGTTTAGGCTGTGTCCTTTCTTGGTAAACTCGGTGTTTCAGTCACGGAGCCGTGTTTGCGTTCTGATAATCTCAGAGCTACCTATTTATCAGCGCTAACCATGTTCCATGGTCAAACAAATATAGTGATTAAGGATGCAGTTAAGATAAATAAACTATATACTCCCTCCGTTCCAATGAATAAGGCTTATATTTTTCTGAAAAAAGTCAAAGCTAAGTAAATTTTGACCACACTTGTTGAAAAAAATATCAACAACTATAACATTATATGGATATCATGTGAAAATATATTTCATGATGCAACTAACCATGTTTATTTTGTATTATACATGTTCATAATTTCTTCAAAAAACTTGGTCAAACTTCACATAGTTTGACTTCTCAAAAATAATATAAGCCTTATTCATTGGAATGGAGGTAGTATATGTCATGTACCGAGTATTCATGTATACTAGGAAACCACCCAATGTAGTTCGTTGATTGTAGGGATGTAAACTAACTTGCACACATATTATATATATAAGCCCTAGCATAGGGTGCACAGGTTTACAGTTTAGAGACGGTCTGTATTTATGGTGAGCTTCAATGAAAGAGGAAAGGCGGCGATGAGTGAGCGGACGACGGGCGCCGCGCGTCGGCGGCGGCTAACGCTGCCGCCCCACGGGCTATCGCCGGAGCGGGATACTATGTCACGGCGCGCGATTCCGGCGGCTCGTGTTTCTCGTGTCTCCACGAGGAGAGTTCGTCGGAGGATGAGGACTGCCTCTCCGAGGTGCCCTTCGAGGCCGCCATGGAAGTGCTAGAGGAGGAGGTGGTGGAGGAGACGCCGGAAGTAGGCTGGACTACGGTGGCGCGACGGGGCCGGCGATCGGACGAGGAATTGGCGCAGGAGTTCTGGAACGAAATCGGCTTCCCCACGCCGGCGTCTCGGGTATGGGAGAGGCGATCTTCGTCGCCGCCGACGTCCGGTTCTGGCAACTTTCCGGCCGCGCCAACTGTCGGGGTTATGATAAATAGATTAACCTGCGGCCCACAAGTGTAATGCGGCTTATAATCAATGGGCTTGCACTGAGGTGGGCCGACACGAAGAGTCGCAACATGGTGTAAGAAGAATCCAGAAGATCCAAGATGGCTTAACTTGAAAGGCAAGAAAATTAGTCTCCAAGTAATTCCTTTGTAACCTAGCGAGCCTCTGGATATATAAAGAGGACTCGCAGGACTAGACAGACAAGTTCTGAAACCCTAGATCTCATACATCCAGAGATAGGCGACTCGACACATCGATCGTCAACCCCTTGTAACACCATATTCATATCAATACCAACCTAGTATAGGCAGGACGTAGGTCTTTACCTCACATTGAGGGGCCGAACCTGGGTAAAAATCATTGTCTTCCTCGTGCCATGCGATCTTTAGCTCGGAGACGATTGACTCGCGCAATCCCACACCTACGAAGTCATCCATGACATCTGACGTGACAAACCCAGGACAGTTGGCGCCCACCGCGGGGCCTGCGGTCAAGAGCGTCATGTTCCGCGCTGGATCTGTGCCAGGGACGGAGGATCTCGTCGTCGATTCAAGCTCGGCGACTTCAACGTCGCGCCGGTCTAAACGATTCGGCGGTATCAACATCTACATCAAGATCTACCTCAAGCTCGAGTAGAAAGTGTGGAGAAATTCAACCGCGCGATTCGGGGCTCAACTTCGGCAACGCTCCTCACGCGCGAGTTACAGGACAGCAGCAACGCCCGTATGGCGGACATCACCGGCGGCGGCTCGAAACTCATCTCGACGATCCCTTCGGTGGAAAGATGCGAAATCACATTTCGTAGCAGCTATCTAAAGGGCATCGGATTCCAACGGTTAGATCTCCGTGGCCGACTCAAACACTGAAGCCTGTAGAAAGCTGACGGAACTCCGCGCGACTTTGGGAAAATAATTATCGAGGTCGACTCGGACATCAATTCGAAGATCCCTCCGGTGGAAACCCGTGGAACACAATGCCGAAGCACTCCAAGAAATGTGAGACGATTCCAACGGTTAGATCTCCGTCGGCGACTCGCGCACTGCGGCAAGCTTTCATATCAAGATCCGGCGACTCAGAGGACGAGACATCGTCAACAACACGCTCGCGAGACTACACATCCATACTTTCCTCGTGTGCGGCAGTTTCTGTTGGTCGAGTCCGACCGGAGTTGGGATTTCAAGGTCAATGACTCGTTTAAACAAAGCTATCAATTGATTCAATTGTTGCCGGATCGGACACTTGGGGAAGGCAGAATTTTCTACGGAGAAGCACAAGCTACTAGCGCATCAAGTCCTAATGCAAGATATGTTCATGTGACGCACAATGAATCAAGTCAGGCATAGAAGTTTGAGTCGATTTGGGCTGCAGCAACCTGACCCAATCTCCCACACGGCATTAGACAAGGGAAAAGAAGGGATTACATACCAATTATTCCTACTTTGACTCGTACCCGAATCAAGGAAAGTGATCAAGTAAGGAAGGAAATAGGAAGCTACTAGCCCTCTATTTTTGTTGCATGGACAGGTCATACGTGCAAAGAAGGCGACTCGCACATGGTCAGGACGGCTAATCAAAACGCATGGAGGCAACAAGCAGAATTTTGGCCTAATCAATGGTCACGTGCCTGGAGCATGTTACATGGAGCAGGCCGACAGCCAGGCCGGGAGGACTCGGACGACTTCGTCTTCAACAAATCCACGTCAGCAAGGGACGCGGCTTACTCTGCGATCATTAAACATCACTCTCACGTGCGGCTCATCAAAATCGGTAATGGCGGCGACTTCACCTTTGCGTCGGCTAGGCAACCCGTCCGCCTGTATATTTTCAAGCAACAGTGCTCAAGGCCCTACACCAAACTTGCCTCGCGCATAGAGCCGTGGGTCAGGCATCAAGTCGCACCAGCGACTCAGCTAATTCTCTGATGATCCATTGGATAAGGAAAAAGAAGTGATCGGAGCTGCTAAGACATCACGTACAAGGATTTCACTTGCAAGGAGTCGAGGACATACGATCTATCAAGGCCACAGTTCAGAGACTCAAGAGCCCAGCAAATAATCAAGAAACAAAACATCAGGCAAATTCGCCCACACCACGACTTCTGTTCCGCGGCAATAATTAACGATCTTGGCCTACTTCATCTTCATTGAGTAACCATTGATCGTCCGCGGATAATACTGCCCTCATCAACGCCAGGAAAATAACACCAGATAAGTTGCTACCATGCTCAACTTTCATAGCTTTCCACTTTTATCAATAAGATTAAGTTCACCTTCGAGTTTATCTCGGGGGATGCATATCTATTTATCAAGGTTACGATTAATGTCTTTGCGATTTAAATTATATCATGTCGCAGACTTTAAATTCATACCGGTTTTTGAGATTTAATTACATCCACTTCTTAAAGTTGGGTTTCTTACAACCCGCAATGCATTTATCAAATTAGAATTCTTTATAACTCGCATTGCATTTAGTCTAGCTATTTACAGTTTGCATTAAATTTTATTTGCACATGCAAACAGGCATCTTGACATATAAAGATTGCCGTTGCATGCTCATGCATTAATATTTTATGACGTGTCATTATATCATCATCGACTTATCATTATACCATTTTATGAGTCGCCTAGTGGTTTACTCTCATATCATTTTATGAGTCGCATATAGCTCATCATTATATCAGTTTATGAGTTACTAACGAATCATCATCTTATGAGTCACCCAGTGACTCATCGTCATATCAATTTTTGGGTCAAATCAGTGACCCGTTGTATCAATTTTGGGTCAAATCAGTGACTCGTGGAATCAATTATCCTGGTTATACTCGCCTTAAGTCAGAAGTATCTTTGCACTATGCGGCCAAAGTACTGGGGCGCGGTGTCAATCGAACTTGATTGCCTATCATGGCCGCTCTCGACCCTGAACACGCGTTTTTACCTGGGAAATACTGAGCCGCGCGAAGACCTACTTAACGGTAATAGAGATAATTCAGAAGGACTAAAGTACCCGCGTGTGGCGTCAATCGAGTCTGAATGCCTATCATGGCTACCTATCATGGCCGTTCTCGACCCTGAACACACATTAGATCTGGGAAATACTGAGTCAAGTACCATATGCTATCATGCATCGTACAATATGCTATCATGCATCTTACCAGTTGCTATCATGCAACTAGTTGCTATTATGCAACCATTTGCTATCATGCAAAGTACAATATGCTATCATGCAGATTACAACATGCTATCATGTAGATTACAATTTGCTTTCATGCAAAGTGCAGATTACAATTTGCTATCATGCAGGGTACCGTATGCTATCATACGGAGTACTAATATTTTATCATTATTATCAGCCGCCAAGGCTAACATGTTATTATCAAGTCATTATCATTGTTTCCTCGGAGGCTTTGCCCTTTGAATTTCAGGAACATATAACTCAGCCAATTGAGTTTGAACTGGCATGACCAGATTTTTTTGGATTGGGATGATCATTCCTGATATCGGCTGTACAAGCCACCATCATTTATTTAATTTCAGCCACATCAAGTGGAATTTTTAAGGATAATCCCTTAATTTATATCTAGCATATTGACTGGGATTATCTTTTATCCTAGCATCTCAACTAATATTTCACAGTTTGGAGTTTATATGCGGCTCTGCCCTACTCCAAGTATCATTATTTTCTTGCGGCAAAATATTTGCTCAATCTGTTGTAGGATCAAATTGCAACGATATGTCATCAAGCAGGATAATGAAATCATGCCTACTTAATGCCTGGGGGCTAGGACAATTAAATTTTTGTCCAACTTGTGATATTTTTTAGTCCCGAGAAGCATGATCGTGCATACAACTCGGTCCTCGGGGGCTACACATCCACCAGTATCCGGCGGTCTTTATTATATTCATATATCATATTTATATGCATATCTCATTTTTTGCAGTGCATGGAAATATATATATATCTGCAAGTCAAATTAGCGACTCGCAACTTTTTTAATTCAATCAGTGGCCATATGACCTTGAGCCGCCATGTTTCAACATGCATTCAGATGGCTCATCATGATAACATGACAGATTATTATTCTAATAATTGACCAGCTTATTTATGCTTATGATCTTTTTATGCTTCGATGTCTATGACTCAGCACCTTATACACATTTGGCTGATATATCTTGATACTCATAAGTTATTACTCTTATGATTTCAGCTCAGTCTTGCATCTAACAGGACAAGGTGGTTTTCACCAAAGGCTCCACTGACATCTTATATAATTTCAGTGGAGAACTTACCGCAATTGTGCAGCTTCAATGCGACCAAGACATAAGTGTTCAAAGGCTTGTGATACTACATCAGCTGCTAAATAAACCGCAAAGCTAGCGACTCATCGCTTCTACATCAGCGGTTCAAGAAGCCGCAACACTTGCGACTCAACATCAGCGAGTCACCAAGCTCTACAATCGCAAGCCTGCAAGATCATCATCAAGACATAATCTTCCGCCTGATTCAACGAATCACCCGGAAGCTTGGGGGCTAATGTCGGGGTTATGATAAATAGATTAATCTGCGGCCCACAAGTGTAATGCGGCTTATAATCAATGGGCTTGCACTGAGGTGGGCCGACACGAAGAGTCGCATCACGGTGTAAGAAGAATCCAGAAGATACAAGATGGCTTAACTTGGAAGGCAAGAAAAGTAGTCTCCAAGTAATTCCTTTGTAACCTAGCGAGGCTCTGGATATATAAAGAGGACTCGCAGAACTAGACAGACAAGTTCTGAAACCCTAGATCTCATACATCCAGAGATAGGCGACTCGACACATCGATCGTCAACCCCTTGTAACACCATATTCATATCAATGCCAACCTAGGATAGGCAGGACGTAGGTCTTTACCTCACATCGAGGGGCCGAACCTGGGTAAAAAACATTGTCTTCCTCGTGCCCTGCGATCTTTAGCTCGGAGACAGTTGACTCGCGCAATCCCACACCTACGAAGTCATCCATGACATCTGACGTGACAAACCCATGACACCTACGCTGGGGATGCCGCTGGACTCGTCGGAAGCTCACGGCGGGCGTTCTTCCCCGCGTACTCCGGCACTGGGGGCGGTGATGTCAAAGCCCATCCGGCTAGGCTGGCGGGGTCCTCTACCTCGTCCTAGGATCTCGCCGCCGGCCGTTCTAGGCATGTTCATGCCACCAACTCCGGCGCATGGGGAAGATGGTGGCCGTAACTCGCTGCCGGCTGGAGCGGGCGGCGCACCAGTGACGCGCGGCGTGCCGACGATTGTGGATCACCGCGGCGGCATTGAAATTCAAACTACTGCAGGTAGGACCGGGAGGCCGGTCGATCTGGTCCGTCTGTCCCCTTGGGCCCACTTGGGTCGGTGTTTTGCTGGGCTTTGGAGAGGATTTGGAGACATCACGCGTAGGGTTTCTATCTCCGCCGCGTCTGCTGTACACGCTGCTCCAACCGCACGCTCCACCTCGCCGCCATCCTCGCCGGTCGTCGCGCTGCCTCAGCCTGCTGCTCTCCCTGCGTCCCCCACTCTCCCGCGGACGTTCTCCCAAGTGGTCACGACGTCGGGGTCAATGGCGGCTGCGGGCGGCTCGGGAGCTCCTCTAGGGAGCGGACAACAAGGATCTCAGGGCTCCGGCGTGCTTCCCGTGACTCGTCCCCCGATGATCTTCGGTCGGAATGCCGGCCCAGGGACCTCCAATGTCGCAAGGTCGGCTGCGCCGGGGCGTGTAGCAGGGCCTCCCGGGCGGGTCGCGAATGCCGCTGCGGCTACGGCGGTCGAGCCCCCCGTGATCAATCTGACGACGGTGACGACAGTGCCGCTCATCGTCGGTACGGCTACAGTTGGCGGTGCGGCTGCTGCGAAGAAAAAGAGCAAGAAGAAGAATAAGTCACCGACGCCGGCAGCTACTGGGTCAAGCGTGGAAGGTCAGGGTGCTGTGCCCACTGCTGCTGCTGCTACGCTGGTTACGGCTGCCCCTGTCACGGCGGCGGGTACAGTGGCTCAAGGGACTGCGGCAAAACAGAAGCGGTGCGCCACTTGTCAGATAGACTCCCTGTTGGAGATATGCCCTGGGGACAATAATAATTGAGTTTATTATTTATCTCCATGTTTATATCTTTATGCTACAACTGTATTGGGTACTTGTATAGCAAATACAACGTATACAAGAGGAAAACCTCCGATACACGTGTAGAGATATGAACGGTAAAAGAGTTCCTGGTCTTGTCTCTAAGACTAGCCTATCTTGTTGCTCGATGATCATGTTTTCCTGATCATGGACTTTGTATAAGTCATTCAACTATAAGAGTGGTTTATCGGAATGATAATCGCACTGAACCGACCCACCGTATGATCTCGCTATGAGACAAATCGTCGACGATGAAATAGCGATTGATCATCTATTTAGTTATCGTTAGCTAGATCCCTATGCTATGAGAATATCTTGTCACCGCTTATTCGACACTCGAGTTTTGATTTCCACCAAACGTCTTGCAGTAACATGGGACTATGATAGGTGGCTTTTGGGCTTGAACTAGGATAATGTATTGGAACAGAGATCGTTCAATGGCACTTACTCCTCCAAGCGAGAGATACATCCTCTAGGCCATCTCAGTATTATTGTTGTCACCACAATCGTCTGGCCAGACACAAGCGTGATTTATCACGGGACAACAAATATACGGAATGAGAAAAGAGAATGATATTGGTACGAGAATAATATGTGTTATGATCGAAGGGTTTGATCACACTAGAGCACATTGTCTCAATCTCGAGATATCATTGGTATCGTGCACGTAAGGGGATTAAGCGTAATGAGTAACGCACAGGTTCTATTGTTCATTCACAACACAAGGGTGCCAGTACGAATGCCTAACCCACTGCTGGTTATTGTTTGGTAAGCTCCCAAACAATACTTTGTGATTGCTGAACCTTTCGGGTCACACACTTAAGCTGTAGGTCAATCTTTGATTGAGAGTAAAGATGTAGTTTTAGTGGGAATGAGATTGTGTCGGAGTAGCTCTGATGTCACTGGGTTTTGTTCCGGTGAATTATAAGTTAGAGAGAATGCGGACATCTAATGTCCCGGGATGATAGAATGATTTCTATCATCAGCGGATTTAATCCGAGTGCTTATGAAGAAGGGAATATTGTTCCGATGGTTTTGTCGGCGGATATTAGGTATCCCGGTTCATATAAATATGAGTTATATGATAAGTAATTAATTCCGGGAATTTTCTGTAAAAGGAAATATTCATTTAGGAATTAATTAGACAAAACAATTAATTATTTATTTAATTAATAATATTGGAAAAATAACCAAGGCGCCGAAAGGGGGGAGTTCCCCCCATGGCCGAGTTCGAGTTTGGGGGGGACTCCCCCCTCCAGTCGGGGACGGCGGCCAGGCGGGCCCCACCATGGGGCGGCGGCGGTGGGAGGGGGAGGTTCCCCCTCCAATCCGAGTTGGGGGTGGGGAGGTCTCCTCCCCCCTTTCCTTCTTGGGTGAGGCGGTTTGGGAGGGAGGAGATCCTCTCCTCCACCCAATCCGAGTTGGGGTGGGGGAGGGTCTCCTTTCCCCCCCTTCCTTGTTGGATTTGGCAAGTATGGCAGATTTGGGAGGGAGGAGTTCTACTCCTCCTCCCAATCCGAGTTGGGGAAGGGGAGGGACTCCTCCCTCCCTTCCTTGGCCGGCCGGCCCAAGGGGAGGGCTTGGCCCTTCCCAAATACCTCCACCCCTTGGCCTCCTTTATAAGCAACCCCAAGCCCCTAGGGTTTGAGACAAGAAATTCACAAGTCCTCTCTCTCTTGTAGATCTCATGTGTTGAGAATTAGACGTCTCTACTTCTCATATAGATCTAATCTAGTTGATTAGATCTACCACCTAAACTACGCCGCAAGGCTGACTCTCTTCACCACGTGCTAGTAGCTAGGCGGTGAACGCACGGGGTGGATTGACACGGTGTATGTGTGGATACCGCTAGAGCGGGATTCGTGCAAGCGAGTTCCTTGGACAACGGAACAACTTCATCAAGGTCTACATCAACGACGACGTTCGGCAACAATCTCACCTCCCGGCGTGGACGTGAGATTCTTCATCAAGCTACACCGACATCTACTTCGACAAACACAAGATCTTCCGCAACGGTGTTTGTAAGTATTCTGGATCATCGCATTATGGGGTGCAACGTACCTTCATAGAATAGATCTTGGCGGTAAGGTTACGGATAAATTTTAAAGTTTCCCCGCAACCCAATAGTGGTATCAGAGCCGATCTATGCGTTGGTATGATTTGATCTAGAGCACCAGTTGGTGTGAGCATTGCATGGTTCTTGCATTAAGTTTATTTTAGTTGCTTCCCAAAAAGTTGTGCATTATATTCCATGGCAGTATTGGCAAGATCTTTACGAACTTCTGGCTATCCGCGGACCTTCCGGCTGCTCCTAGTATGCTTGTTGGCGCCAACGATGTGCTTCAGTAGCTTCGGGTCTATACCCTTAGTTGTGGACGTTGATGTATAATGGATTGGGCCTGAGGGTTGGACGCCTCACGGGGGTCACGCGCACATGTGATCGTTTAGATTGGGGTTCTGCAACGTTTTCGTAATGTTGGGATCTCAATCACCCCGCAATGTTAATCTAGCAACTAGCCTAAACGTGCTTCAATACGTAGGTAGTGACGGTAATTCCGTAGAGCCTACAAAGCCACGTAAAACATGCAAACAAAGCGTTAGATACGTCTAACTTGGTTTTGCAGGATTGTGTGCATGTGTTTTGGTATAGCTATTTTGTTACGGTGTCTTAACATGATGGTGGGAGCCAAAACAATTGATCGAGTTCGTCATTGACAATCAAGCGAAGAAGAGTTCGTCGTGGAGACCGGGAGGAGGCGCCGGCATTGCGTCGGCGATGCGTACTTGGCGAGTTTCGGATATGGCAACTTTCCTTCGGGAATTTTACCATGACCGGGAACAATGAAGATGGTGATCCTCAAGGACGAGCGTCAAGGACTTCCGAGGAATAACAAAGGCTATACCAAAGCACATGAATTATTATTAATTGCCTGTGATGTTTATCCTTTGTTGTTTGCACCTTGATTGCGCAGTAGTCGTTTATTAGGGTGAATCCTCAAATAAAATCAAGGAGATCGTGTTCTTACCAACCGTGGCACCGTCAAACCGGATGCTTGTTGCCGTGCGACCTGTATCCAGGAGTAATATGCACCAAGGGTTCGGGAGGCGGGCGTGAACAGTTCCAGCAGCCAGTGTCGGTTGGTTGTCTTGACGTCCAAGCATAACATAACCATGAGTTCGGAACACATCCGTCGAAAGACGAACATGAGTTGTAGCTGCTGTCGTGGGTTTGTCACGTCAGGTGTCATAGATGACTTCGTAGGTGTGGGATTATGCGAGTCAAGCATCTCCGAGCTTGGGATCGCAAGAACAAAGATCAACACAGATTTACCCAGGTTCGGCCCGCTCAATGTGAGGTAAAAGACCTACTTCCTGCCTACCCTAGATTGTTATTGATATGATAATCAAGGTGTTACAATGGAGGCGATCCGATCTGGTACTCGCTGTATGAGCTAGGGTTTGGGGCTTGATAGCTTGACCCGCTCTAAGTCCTGCGAGTCCTCTTTATATACACAGAGGCTCGCTAGGTTACAAAAGGAAACTTCCCCATAAGGAATACATCCACAGAGGCCTACTCGGAGACTACTTGGTCTTCACGTCCTCCGGGATATGTCTTCTAGATCTTTCCCCTTATGTCGGTTCACTATTGGGCTTGTTCCCAAGTTGGCCTTCGTCCGTGCGAGTCAATTAAGTCGCACTGGGCCGCGGGTTAACCCAGAAAGTATTCCCCCGACATTAGCCCCCAAGCGTGGCCTGAACTTCATAGTATTTCTTGATCTTGAATGCTTAGGCCGCGCTTTTCCTTGTTTCGCAACTTATAATTCTTCTTTGGCGGCTCGAGAACGCGACTTACCTGTCTTGACGGTTGATTTTCAGATCTAAACGTCGTTTGTCACGCCCCGAGACCCGGCCCAGAGGAATGACAGCCGCCGCACGCATATAGACTCGAAGGCCTATACACGCGAACGGCTAGAAAAGCAGGCATAAAACCAGCACAGTGGATCTCAATAGCTCAATAATTATATTTACAAGATTTATACATTTACAAGAAATTCTCTAGTCGCATCCCACCCACTGGTTTAGCCTACTCCTCGAACGACGACGGCTTCCGCTGCGCAACTCTGATAACATTTAAAAAACACAGAAAGCAAGGGTGAGTACGATAAATCATACT
The DNA here is from genome assembly GCA_947311845.1 of Poa pratensis. Taxonomy (NCBI): domain Eukaryota; kingdom Viridiplantae; phylum Streptophyta; class Magnoliopsida; order Poales; family Poaceae; genus Poa; species Poa pratensis. The sequence goes on along the minus strand of CAMZMU010000041.1, from coordinate 25,783,587 downwards.
CAGCAAGTAGCACATACTGACCGACAAGGAGCATGAAGGAAAAATCCACAACGATGGAATATGGGTAAAAGAATATTGAATAAGTATAAACAAGAATATGTTATGTGGACTGGATTGAAGCAAGGATAAATAGAACGACATATAAAGGAACTAGATTCAGCAATGGATGTATAACAAAAATGGATAAAGGAATAATTGGTATCACATGTGACCAGCAAGGTTCCCAACCCGGGACTCACAGGGGTGAATATTCACACTTTTACACTCTTAAGAGGGGTACTCCGACATCGACAGCCTCGCCCAGAACCACGCAGGCTCCAGAACGAGCAGAACTCTTTAACTCGCCGGGACACGACGACTTGACTTACTAGTATGGGCCGTTCCCAAGGAATCCATCGCCGATACCCTGTTCGGACCAAGTGTCGTTCCCATTGGAGAGTCCAGACAGTCCCATACCCGAACTGTGACCGGTACAATATGTTTGCAGTCGTGACACCAATATGAAGAGGAGTTGTCAAGTGGAAAAATAAAGAGATTGCTGATACAAAGCCGAGATATCAATTCCCACGGCACCGCATGAGTCCAACTAAACTTATGATGATTTCTTATTTATCATCGCACCTTCATCTCGGATAGTATCAGACCAACAACAGCGGATGACAAGCGTCGAGACCATCCCACGGATAGTACGACCAGAAGTGAGGAGACATAATCAAACAACATCTCCTCCATAATATAGGATTTCAACGAAGCAACAACGATGAAAGTTAGGAGTAGCAGATGTACCACTTGCCTGATCAGCACTTCAGCAGTACTAGCCTATACTTTCGTCGCTCCTCACACGAGCGGCGCAGCAGCGCTTGTGCACTGGCCACTATCCACTCCTTCTGATTCTATTTGTCAGTCTAAACTCTGCCATATGTGCTTTCGACAGCAGCACCGGGTGCTCTATTTATACTAGTCTGAAGGATAATGGTGAATTAATTTTGAGCTCCAGCGATAGATAAGTGAGGGCTAGATATTTCCTTCCCCAGGTACGTGCATGGGAGCGCCTCTATCCCCTGGTGACGCGTGCTACCTCCTGATACTCCTGATAGCCACAACTCAACACGTACCCTAGTTGATCCTTCTCAGCTAAGCTACGCTGCCGTGCAAACAAAATATCTAGTGCACAGTACATGTAGTACAAGCCTATCCGCTAGCAGTACAAGCTGATGGAAACACTATCTCACTCTTAGCTAAGCTAACTAAGCGGTAAACAGCATGCATGCGAGCTGCTCTATCCATGCATGCATGTTAGCTATACTAGTACCAGTACATGGCTGGTCGATCAAACACACGAGTGTTACTTTAGTGATTAGCCAAAAAGAAGAGAGTTTAACTTTTTATAAATATTAACTTCTCTAATATAATTTTGTAAATTGAGTATAAACACACGATTTAAATTCTCGAGATTAGTAAAACCAAAATATTTAAAGTTTAATTTTCAGTACCCTTAAATAATAACCGGAAATCCGGGGTATTACATCGTCCGTGTCTGGGTTATTTATCTTGACTCATCATTTTCCCCAGCGTTTCTGCATCAAGTCCTGCATTACGCATCCGCTACTCCTTTCCGCCGCCTCCAATCTCGCTTCTCGTACTCACAATCCTTCGGTGGATATCTCCATCGATCTGAGAAAAATGTCTCGCCGCAAATGCAACTGGGAAGGCTCGTGGGTCGACGAAGATTTCCTGGAATTCCTATCTGCACGGGGCCTTCTTCCGCCAAAAGATCAATGCGAATGGCGGGCGGCCGGTGAGGAGGTAATCCCCAATCCTCAACCAGGAGAGATAGTGATTTTTGCGGAGCATGTTGAGCGCGGGTTCAAGCCCCAGGCTCTCTCTTCTTCCGCTCCTTGATGCAGCAGTTAGGCCTTAGTTTCCATGATATTGGCCCTAATACGATGTTGCAAGTGAGCAACTTCCACGTCCTCTGCAAAGATTATCTGGGTATCCCGCCCTCAATAGATTTCTGGCTGGCTCTTTTCAATTGCAATAGTCAAAGGGAAACCACAGATGGTCCTTTTCTCCAATGCGGCGCCATTTCCTTCCAACGCCGTCGAGGTAGTATCTTCCCAAAACTAACTCTTGCCAAGAAAATCAAGGAGTGGCAAAGGACATTCTTCTATTGTAAAAACACTTCTCCAGAGGGTGAAATTCCTCTTCCTCTTTGGTCTCCTCTTCCCTTCGAGGCTACCGATGCTCTGTCTTCCAAACCTGATCTTTCTTCGTTGCCCTTTGTCGAATCCCTTTTAGACAAAGTGAGAGCGCTGACACTCCATGGTCTCACTGGACTAGATCTCATATCTTGCTGGACTAAGTGGCGAGTTCAGCCTGTGAGTCGCCGTTCGCGGCTTATGGTGGATTTCACTTGTCATGCAAACGACGTCGATCGTACTTGCCCTGAAGATTGGGACAAAGGGGAGTGGATAAACTTCATTCGCCGAGTGACGGACGAGGATATTGACTCATATGACAACGTCGGACTTGCTCCCTTCTGGGCTCAGCACAAGCCTTTTGTGGTAATGTCTACTTGTCACCTGTTTCCTCGAAAATTCCTTCTCCAATAATTAATTATTTCTGACCTGAGCTCTTTTTCAGATCGATCCCTATTTCTGGGTTCTCCCCTCAGAGGACATCAACTTGAATCAAGGATCCGCGGCGGAGTCATCAAAACAAGCCGCACCTTTTGGCGAAGACACAGTTATGCACGAAGGTAGTGCTTCTGAAGAGGAACAACAAATGGCCGACGCTCTCCTGTCCTCGACTCCAAATACTCCTTTCCTGGAACTTCCTGAGGTGCCTCGTAGGTCCTCGAAACGTATTTTATGCCAGAGCTTAGAAAACTCCGCGCATCCTGAGAAACGTCGCAAGGCCTTGGCGTTACTAGCAGAAACAAGAGCCGCCAAATCTTTAAAACTCGCTGATCCCAACAAGGCTACTCTTTCTTCCGAGGCTGTTGCAAAGGATTGCTGTTCAGTAAGCTCGGGTAATTGTTTGCGACTCTTCTCCTTTTCTTTTTGTGTTCACGCTTTTCTGGCAAGGAATTGCTGATCACTACTTCTTTTTATACCCTGTAGGTTCAGATTTGCAAGGTTTATCTTCTCCTTCCTCTGGTTGCCTGATGAAGAGTATCCGCGTCGCCTCTGGGGTAAGGTTCGCCTTCTTTTCAATGTTGCGGCTCTGCTATGTCAACTTATTAACCCATCAATGTTTTGCAGGGCCATGTCTGAAGAGGCTACCAAGTCTAATTCCCATCCCACTTCTTCTCAACAAGCTATGAGCGAGGATGATGCTGCTGATGAAAACGTGGGAAACAGTAATGGTGCGACTCAACCAAGTGAAAGTGCATGCTTGCCCCCATGCGTGGTTTTGGTAATTAATGACAATCCTTCTGGACTAATGTTTGCATTTATATATTCTTGTAGATCATGTCCATAGGAAAAGATTGGAGTTCATGTGTTGGACTCTAGAAGATTACATGATGATCAATGCTCTATTCATGGTTTTTATGAGGAATGGTCATATGTAGAGAAGATGAAGTGCAAGTTCAAGAGAAGCATCTCGAAGAAATCATATGCATGAAGCTTGCCACCCATTTGGAGATAATGGTCAAGTGAAGATGTTCCTAAGAGTGGCACTCCCATCTTGGTGTATGGGGGAGCAACATTTGAATCTTCACCAAGCCAAGAGCAATCAAGAAAGGTGTTCCATCTTGAGAGAGCAAGATCGTCATCATCGAGCACAAGTGGAATGCGCAAGGCAAAGGTATGATCTTGATAGGTTTTCTATTTTACCGGTCTCATGTTGTTAGTGGGAGACCGGGTTTTAGGATAGACGGCGTACTATCAAGAGGGGTTCTCAAGTGAGTAACTTGATCGCATCTTTGTGGAGAGCTCATACCGTTGCATACTTGGCATATCATCTTTCTTGGTTCTTATTTGGCTTTTCTCCTTGTTGTGTTTTGGTGCTTGTCGTGATCTTCATGACAAGACCAAGTTCTTCGAAAACGGATTTCTTATGGAAAACTTGTTGCGTTTTCGTGTTGGAAATATTATCGGTCCACCTTCGAGATAGGGTCCACACCTCTCCATGTGTGGTATCCCCTCTATTTTTGTGGCAAAGCTCTTGTCGTTACCTTTCCAACGCAATTGGATTCTCCTGTTTTGGAGTTCATGCGAGAAAGTTATTGCATTTCAGGTTTTGCAGTTTCACTGTTTTCAGGCCGGAGTCTCCGGTCTTCTGGACCGGAGTCTCCGGTCCTTGGTTTTCCTCGGAGAGTGTTTTTCTTGTTCAGCCCCTGGTGGGGGCCGGAGTTTCCGGCCCAAGGGGCCGGAGTATCCGCCCCAGGCCGGAGTTTCCGGTCCCAGGGGACGGAGTTTCTGCCTGAGCTTCTCTCGTCTGTTTGTTGTTCACCTCCTGGTGGGGGCCGGAGTTTCCGCCCCAGGCCGGAGTATCCGGTCACTTGGACCGGAAACTCCGGTGTGAATCTGGCTGCAACGGCTACTTTTCTGGGAGGGGTATAAATACCCCTCCACCTTCCTTCAGCCAGCAAGCTGAGCCCAGCAACCTTTGATTTCTCTCTCCTCCATTGTTGCAAGCTCATTTCCTTGATATCTCCCAATCCCTCCACCCAAACTCTTTGATCTTTGGAGGATTGAAGGAGAAGACCTAGATCTACATTTCCACCAATCAATCTCCTCTAAGTGAGGGGAACATAGTGGATCTAGTTCTTGGAGTTCTTGAGTGGTTCTCCTCTTTGTTCTTCCTCTCTTATTCCCCCATAAGCATTTGTTGCTTTGTTGGAATTTGAGAGTGGAGGACTTGAGCACTTGTGCTCTTGCCTTTTGCATTTGGTGTATCGGTGTGCTCTCCACGAGGATTCGTGGAAGTTGAAATCTTGTGAACTTGTTACTCTTGGGTCTTCGGGCCCTAGACGCCTTTGTGGTGGTTGGACCCTTGTGTGGTCACTTGAAGCCGTTCGGGGGCCCCAATCCCTTTGTGGGTTGTGCCTCGGATTGTTGTTGAAAGCCGTTCGGGAGCCCCCAATCCCATTGTGGGTTGTGCCCCGGATTGTTGTTGAAAGGCTCTGGATTCCGCTTCGAAGGAATACCGATAGTGGAAGGTGAACCAAACCTTTGTGGTGCGGTTCATCGGAGAACAGGGTGAAACCTTTGTGGTTGTTGAACCGTTGTGTCGGTTCACACCTCTCCAACGAGACGTACTCCCTTTTAAGGAGGAACTCGGGAATACATCCTCGTCTCCGCGTGCTTCGGTTATTTCTATACCCGAGTTTTTTTACTTATGCACTTTACATTGTGATAGCCTTCGTGCTTGAAGTATTCTATATTGTTATCACCTTGTTGCTTGTCTTGCTTAGCATAAGTTGTTGGTGCACATAGGTCAGCCTAGTTTATTTAGGTTGTTGGCTTGTTAATTTAAACACCTAGTTTTATTCCGCAATTAGCAAGCCTAAACCGGAAAAGTTTTAATCGCCTATTCACCCCCCCCCTCTAGGCGACATCCTTGTCCTTTCACCAAGGCCCTCCCTGGAGGAAGGTATTGCAGACGCGGCTCCTGCCGCGATTCCAGCCGCAGCTCCATCCACAACTCCTGCTGCTGGTAGGATATCTCTGAAAATAGAATTCCAGCTCCAGGAAATAGTTCTAAGGCAATCGCAGATGCCATAATTTCTGCTGGAGACAAGCATGCTGCTCTGCTGCGCGGCTTAGTTGAGCAATTTTCTTCAAGTCGCCAGGTACATATACCGTAGCCCCCAAGGATCAAAACCTTGTGTCATCGCACGGGGTGTTGATTCTTTTCCTGGCTTCAAATCTCGAGCCCCCAAATTCCTGGATAATTTACCTATGCGTTTTGCTCTGTTTGTTTTCAGCGTGAACTGTCCTTGCTTGATGCTTCTGGCTCAATAAAGGGTAAAGGCATTTCCATAGACCATCCTGAAATGATGCAGTCTCGCCTGGAGCAGCATAATGAGGTCATTAGGGACCAAGATCAGGAAATAAAATCTCTCAAAGGTCAACTCGACTCCTGCGAAGAGCAATTTAAAGAACTTGAAGCTGATATGCAGCAGCGACTCATGGAGAAAGACGAGGTCATTAGATCTTTGCGAGAAGGACTGGCTCTTAAAACTGAATTGATTGATCGCCTGAAGGGGACCACGCAAAGGAACTCGCCGCGCGAGATGAAAAATATAACTCGCTGCTCAAAGCCTTTGAGGGTTTTGGCTCCATGGTCAAATCAGCCGTCCTGCAGCTTGCTGGTTGGTCTTGTATTCCTTTAATCATACATATTTTGGGTAACCAATCGTTAGTCTCTGACTTGTTTCTTGCCTTTTCTTTCTTTGACATAGGACCTGAGGCCCCAGTGTCCCGTTCCAATTTGAAGGATCAACTGTATATCTGTCTGACCTCAGCCAGCGCTTCTTAAAGGTTACCAAGGAAGTTATGACGGTAATCACTCCTGCGACTGATGGCCCAACATCTTGCGAGTATTGGATAAATAAACTGCTCAAGGCTCCACATTATGTCTCTGATTGGAAACGATCCTCTGCTCGCGCCGGAGCCGCGCATGTCTTGACATTGCTTCGAGCATATTATCCAGAGATAGATGTTGGCAAGGTTGCTCGCCACGGCCTGGCGATGAGCGCAGATGATACTGAACTGCCAATAAGCGAGTACTTCGATATCTGGAAAGGGATGCGCGGGTATGCCACAAAATTTGTTGATAACTTAGACTTGGGCACTTATCTTGATAAATTCAATCTTGATGGGAGCAAGGTGTCAAGGAAAAGTCCTCAGGAGCTGAGTCATCTCGGGCTGCCACTCCAGCAACAGTATCTGGTGGCCCTTCTGCTCGTCTGGCGGCCCTGATTATTAGGACACCTGCGACTGCAACTGCGAGACAAGCCGCGCCAATTCCCACTCCTGTTGCTCGGAAGAGGAAAAATAAATAATGTGGGACATGCCCGTTAGTCTGTAAGATATTCATGTATTATAAACAGTTTTTGTGACCTATAAGCAGGTTCTTTTCTTGATAATTCCATTAAGTAGACGCTCGCGCGGCTCAGTATTTCCTAGGAACATGTGTGTTCAGGGTCGAGAGCGGCCATGATAGGCAATCAAGCTCGATTGACGCCACACCCCAGTACTTTGGTCGCATAATGCAAGACGCTTCTAGCTTAAGGATTGCCACTAGTTTGGCAAAATTTGAGGTGCGATTGGTACTCGCGATGCTCGTAAGGAGCCCTCAAGGGTCAGTGATATATGAAATTCAAAAGACTCAGCGACTCAATGATAGTTGAGGCGAAACGACAAACCCTTGAATGTCAAGGGTGCCGGCTTTATTTCATAATCACTCGATGTTTACAGGGTGTTACAGGATGATGCAGGCCCTTTAATGCGGGTTTTCTATTCCCCGCAGGCCATGCATACTTGATACTCATCGCACTTAGTTGCGAATTAATACTCCTAACGGAGTGGGTTGAACACCTGATTGGTTCAATTTGAGTCGCTAAAAGCGACTCGGGTCGAGCATGATAGCTCCGATGTATGTCTCATGTTGAAGCAGAAATCCACTGTTGGGCGATCAGCCGCACTGAGCTGCGACTTATGTTGAGTTGAGTTTGCTTTGTAAGGTCTCACGATAACTGAGCCCCTTTGGCTGGTTGTTGATCGAGGCTGGGTCTATGCACATGCGCCATTTCTTGTCTTCTTTTTGTATCAAGGCGACCTCTGGGCATTATCTTGCTGATGCGCGACTTCTCGGTGGGTATTTACCATCCGGTGGCTGCATCCTGTTGGCCGCTTCCGCGGTACCTCCAACGCGACTCGTTTTGAGCTGCGATCTCCGATCTGCGACTGATACCCATGTGAAGAGTTGGCGATACAAGCTTCTTCTGCGAGTACTGAGCCTGCGTTCTCGCATTCTAACGCTCTCTGTCTGTCTCCATATATTGTAATAACACCGTTTGGTCCTGGTATCTTTAACTGTAGGTAGACGTAGCAGGGGCGAGCGGTAAATTTGACATAGGCTTCTCTTCCAAAGATCGCATGATATGAGCTTTTGACTGCTACAACCTCAAAGTCTAGGAGTTCTGTGCGGAAGTTCCGCTCTGTTCCAAAGCTAACTTCAAGTGTTATCTTTCCGATTGGTCGTGTAACAGCTCCTGGGATTATGCCTTGAATTTCTTTCCTGGATGGTCGTAGCCTTGTCTCGGGTATGTTCATTCTTCGGAGCGTGTCTTGATATAGGATGTTTACTCTTCCTCCTCCGTCCATTAACCTTACTTAACTTGTATCCCGCGACTTCTGGCGTGACCACCAGAGCTGGCTGTCCTGGATCTCTTACTTCTGGGGGGTGATCGCCGCGACTCCAAATAACCGATTGCTCTGTCCAGCGACGATGCCTTTCGGCGTTGAAATCTGACCGTCTTCGGCTTCCGTCCATTGTTTGTACTTCCACTGTATGAAACTGTCCTATGTTTCTTCTAGGTAAAACGTCAGGCCCTTGTCGAGATCTAGATTGGTTCTTGTGCTGCATCGATCCGCTGCGAGCCGTGTCTGGCGTGTCGCCTTCTTTCCACCTCCGGTAATAGTGACATTGCGCCTTTGTGTGACCCGCTGGCCTACCATCTCTTCTGCGATGTAAGTCGCAAGGCACGTCGAAGATCCCCTTGCAGTTATTAGGGAAGGCCTTATCACTCTCTTGCTCCTGTATCTGGCGTGTGCGACGTTCAATCTCCGCGGCTTGTAATTTCCTGTTGGGTTCTGTGATAAGCCGCCTGCCCCAAAAGCTGGTCGAAACTATCAATCTTGTGCTCAGCGCGACTTAACTTGTGCACCAACGGCTCAAATCTACAGTTTTTCTCATAGCTTGTATTGCAGCTTGTACTGTTAAGTTTTTGGCGGAGCCAAGGACCTCCGCGATTCTCTTGATCCAGTCGCCGCTTGATTCGTCCTCTTTTTGAATGCATTGTCTAAGGTTTTTCATATCTTCTGTTGGAATCTGCGGATGAACTTGTCCTTCAAGTCTTCCCATGTGCTTATTGATTTTGATGGCAGCCTTAAAGCCAATCCCTAGCTTCTCCCTGTATTGCCAAGTGGAAGTATTTCGCACGTACTTCTTGAGTCACGTCAGCCCCTGTTATGCTTGCCTCGTAATCCTCTATCCATAAGGCAGGGTCTTGGTCACTGCGATAGGTGGTGACTCGCTGCGACTCGTCGAAGTTCGGGGGGAAACGAGTGAGCCGTATTTCCTCTCCAAAACATGCTGGTCCTTTCAATAATGAATAGGAGTTTACTGGCGCTGAATCTTCATCTGAATCAGTTTCAATCTGGGATGGCTGAGTCGCTCCGGACGTTCGCGACTCGCCTTCTATCTTCTTTTCTTTTTCCAATGATACCTGCAAACCTGCTAACTGGTTGACCACTTCTTCGACGCTGTACTTTTCTCCTCCCCATGATACCTGTTTTGCGGCTCATTGGGCGTGACTCCATACATATTTGCTTGTTGTAAAGCAGCAGTTTGCAGTAGGTCGATCGCATAGCGAGCTTCCTTATCAGCTCGCGTGTCTCCAACCGGTGCTATCTTTGATAATATCCCTATCGCGGCGTGCACGTTGCTCTCTGGGTCACCGTGGAACTGTGATTTCTCTCTTCTCTCCATCTTGATCTGATGTTTTTGCTGCCAACGACGGAGTCGCCACTCTTCTTCTTGGAGTTTCTTGCGCTCAGATGTCCTTGGTTCGCACCGCCTGGTGCTTCGGCTGGCAGCGGCGGAGTCGTGGCCTTCTTCTTGGAGTTTTTCGCGCTCAGCCGCGAGTCTTTGTGCCTCTTCACAGAGCTCCGTCCTGATAGCTTCAATCTCTTCAATCTTGAGGTCTCCTTCCTGATTTGGTAGAGATCCCCAAACAGGTCTTGATGGGACGGGGATGGGCAATCTTGCCGTAGCTTGTTGTAGCTCCTCCAACACGCGGACCCTGACCGGCCGCAGCTCCTTCACCGATTCGCTTCCTTGAGTCGCGTCCATAGATCTGCGACTGACGGATCCGACAAACTTTTACTGATCCGATGGGAACGATGTATCCGAACTCGATGCGATCTGCCTCGGGTCCCCACTCTGAGTCGTCGATGAAGGGGACCCCATTGATGTCTTCAACTTGGCCGATGGCGATGTCCTTGAAGCCTGATTTCGATCCTGCACGGAACGTGACGCTCTTGACCGCAGGCCCCACGGTGGGCGCCAACTGTCGTGGGTTTGTCACGTCAGGTGTCATAGATGACTTCGTATGTGTGGGATTATGCGAGTCAAGCATCTCCGAGCTTGGGATCGCAGGAACAAAGATCAACACAGATTTACCCAGGTTCGGCCCCCTCAATGTGAGGTAAAAGACATACTTCCTGCCTACCCTAGATTAGTATTGATATGATAATCAAGGTGTTACAATGGAGGCGATCGATCTGGTACTCGCCGTATGAGCTAGGGTTTGGGGCTTGATAGCTTGACCCGCTCTAAGTCCTGCGAGTCCTCTTTATATACACAGAGGCTCGCTAGGTTATAAAAGGAAACTTCCCCCATAAGGAATACATCCACAGAGGCCTACTCGGAGACTACTTGGTCTTCACGTCCTCCGGGATATGTCTTCTAGATCTTTCCCCTTATGGCGGTTCAATATTGGGCTTGTTCCCAAGTGGGCCTTCGTCCGTGCGAGTCAATTAAGTCGCACTGGGCCGCGGGTTAACCCAGAAAGTATTCCCCCGACAGCTGCTGCAACTAGCATAGTGCTTACCGATAGGCCGACGGACATGACATGTATCCATGCTTGCTTCGTAGGGCAATCGGGTCCTGAATCACTTAGTGCCAATCAAGAGGATTATTGGATTTAGTGGGAGCATATCTTAGATTCATGTTTGATTGAATTAAAGTAGTGCATTAAAATTAGTAATAAACTAGAAGTCTAAATAAACTTGTTTTGTTGTAGAAGATGGATCCCGTTGAATATGTGCATGAGATTAGTTGTTAAAATAGTTAACTGTGGGAAGCGTGATCTTTACGGATTGGCTTCACGGGCTGAGAGATAATCTCAGTAGACGCGATTAGAGCATATTCTGGATACAGTTGTTCCAGAAGTAGAAGAAGAATATTCTCTATGGAGAAAGATGAGTATGAAGTGAGTATGGTTATGCTAGACAGGATGTGTCCCAAGCTTAGCGAGAGTTATCCATACTATCGCCCCTTCCGTCTTATGGAAGTTTTGAAAGCTCGGTTCATATGCCAGTTATGTCTTGCTAAACGACAAACTCAATGGAGAACTTAGATCTTGCAAACTATTAAGCGAAAGCTTGATGAGGGAGCACAAGGTTAAGTTCTGCAAAATACTCAGGAGCTTGAGGATATTGGGCAACCAATTCCAGGAAATCAAGCTGTTGACACACTTCCAAGATACTACCATAATTGTACTACGCCTTGTGGCGTGTTATGAATTGATGGGAGTAGAGAAGACAGTCAAGGAAGTCTTCAAAATGCTCTTATCAGCTGAGTTGGATATCTATGTGCATCATTGATGACACATCCTTCTTGCAAGACCAGTGGCAAGTCCAAAAGGTATACGAGTTATACACAAGTTATTGACATAATCTCGACTCGAATATATTTTGGTATGTGAATACTGAAATTTTTCATGTTGCATGATCGCAATGTGAAAAGGGAAAGAGACAAGAGATTTAGGAAGAATGGAGGAAGTGGGGAAAGAAAGGCACTCAATGCGCCATGATCACCACTATGTCTTCAATCCAAAGTCAATGAAGAAGATTTACACTAGAACTTTAAATAAGAGTTATTTTTTTGATCATTATGTAATGAATATTTTATATTCTGGAACAAGTCATTGTTCGAATTATAAAGTATGTGTGGAATTCCAAGTTTGGAAATTCAAAGTTTATATCTTCTTTATTGTGTTATGTCATTAATTATTTGTTTGTTAAGTCTTTATTGTTTTGATTCAAGTTATTACTTAAAGTTTTGAGTAATAATTAAAGTTAGTTTAATCTTTAATTTGGAGTTATACTTTTCGTTGGTTCTCTTTGAGACTCTTAAAGTTATCTCTAAATTAAATGGATAAAACTAAAATCACAAAGTGTCATACACTTGGAGAAATTCGAAATTCATAAAGTGCTAGGCATTTGATGAAAATCGAAATCCACAAAATGCTAGGCATTTAGTAGACTCGAATTTGGCAAAGTGCTAGGCACTAGTAAATTTCGAGATTTACATAAAGGAGTGGAATCTACCCATTAATTCAATTCTATTGAGATTAATATGAAGTTGCATATTAATGAAATAGAGTTAATGAAATTATTGAAGTTTCAATGTTTCATAAATTCAGTGGGAGAGTGTGAGAATCAAAATAAAGGAATCAAAGGAATTTGATTAAAGTTAAAGAAAGGACTTAATAAAATATTGTAACATTGTTGACAAAGGAAAGTTTTCTTAGTCAAATTACTTGTGATGGATTTTGGTAACTCGAAATCATCATGGTAATAAAATCTTTTGCAAGATAAAGATTAAAAGGAAATGTTACAAAGTCTTGCAAATGTGTTGTGAAATTAGAATTCCAAATTACCCACTAAAGTAAATAGATTATTTTGTTTGTATTCTGGGACCTATATCAATTTAACTTAGAGTTATTTTGATAGTAAGTTCCATATTTTCAATTAAGGATTTAAAGTTTTAAGTTCGAATTGAAAAGGTGTTTTGCAAAAGTCCAAAATTGTTATTTTGGCAAGTGACTTCCACACATAATTCTAAATGCTTGTTGACTTTAGAATTGGAGAAAAGTGTCTTCTCATGAAGAGAGAGTGGAAATCATAATACTAAATTAAGGCTGAGAGTCTTTGGGCAAGTGTTAGAATGAGAAGGAAAACATGCAAATGTTTCCATATCATTACTTTGTCCAGGAATACATGTAAGGCATACATGATTCGAATTAAGTATTAAAAAAATCATGTGAGGAATTTGATGATTAAATCACTAGGTGATTAAAATCATTTAAATGTCCAGGAACATGATATAAGCAAAACAATTACAAACAGAATAATGAACATTCATTAATGACGGCATTTGTCATAAAAGGAGTTCAAGAAAATTCATGAGACTCCAAGATCCAATCTTGAGAGTTGTTTGGATGTGATGTAAAATCATGTGCATGAATATTTCATAAAGAAAGGACAGATATGAATATCTAATATTCATAGAGCTAGTCTTGAATAAAATTGTTTTATCAAGGACGAATAACTGATAGTGAAAGTTGCAATACTTTTCATATCAATTGCTTGATGCTGTTATTGAACTAAAGTAGCAATATTATTGCTAAGGATAATTATTTGGATTATGAAAATAATCTAGATAATTATATTATGAATGTTTGAAGTCAGTCGTATTAATGAGTAAGAATTTTATTCTTTTCATTATATAAATCGAAGGGACTTAAAAGACAGTGGGAGCTGATATTATATTTATTGAATGGCTAGGCCGAATTAATAAATTATAAATCTCGTGATTTAAAGAGTTTAAATAAAAGGTCGAAAATGTCTTATTAAAGTTTTGTCTCTAAGATAGAATTTAATAAACATGAGTATGAATGTACTAAAGTGCAATTTGAAAGGTAATTTCGAATTGTGTCTTGAGTCAAAGAAATTTGATCAAGAATTCATAGCGTGATATTTGCGAGATACCTTGACCTTCGTAGTCCTGGATGAGCGAATAGAGAGGAATAAGATCAAATCATATTTAATGTGATTTTGCTTATGACATTGCTATATATAGTACATAAAGCCGGAAAGTTTCCAAAGTGCTAAACTTTTATAAAGTTTTGCCACCGGCGTTAATGAGAAATTCTTAAAAGGATATTCTCATAAGAGCAGTTAATTAAGATTGTAATTGATCATAAAAGGTTTGGTAAAAGAACCTGATGGTGAGATTACAAAAGGAAACAACAAGGTGGATTTTGTAAAGCTTCAAATAGTGTGTATAGAGAAGTTACTCGTATACATATTTGTGGTGGAATTATGAAATCAAATTTATTCTGATAAATTTTTTCAAATGATAAATACTAAGTGTTTTGATTTTATCAAATCATGTATCTTATGAGTGGATTCTACAACAAAGATAGTTTATCTATCGAGGATAGTTGCGTCATTGATGTGAGACGTCATGATAAGCAAGTTATTGGATGAGTCATTACTCAGGTGAGGTTTCAAAAGATGGTATGATAATATCAACCGGGTATTATTAATGCTACTACGGAACCGGAAAGCCCATATCCAATTCCTAATATATCCGACTTACATAGTCAAGTTTGGCATGTGAGGTGATAAAAAGTTTATGAACTTTGGTTGGATCAAAGTGCGGACACAGTTTCAGATCCGCATGCGAAAGCGTGAGTGGCACCTTAGTTCCATTTGGTGTCATGTCATCATGCTAACTAGAATCATTATTGTTTCTAGTGCAAGTGGGAGACTGTTGGAGATATGCCCTAGAGACAATAATAATTAAGTTTATTATTTATCTCCATGTTTATTATTAATGTTTGTATCTTTATGCTACAACTGTATTGGGTACTTGTATAGCAAATACAACGTATGCAAGAGGAAAACCTCCGATACACGTGTAGAGATATGAACGGAAAAAGAGTTCCTGGTCTTGTCTCTAAGACTAGCCTATCTTGTTGCTCGATGATCATGTTTTCCTGATCATGGACTTTGTATAAGTCATTCAACTATAGGAGTGGATTATCGGAATGATAATCGCACTGAACCGACCCACCGTATGATCTTGCTATGAGACAAATCGTCGACGATGAAATAGCGATTGATCATCTATTTAGTTATCATTAGCTAGATCCCTATGCTATGAGAATATCTTGTGACCGCTTATTCGACTCGAGCTTTGATTTCCATCAAACGTCTTGCAGTAACATGGGACTATGATAGGTGGCTTTTGGGCTTGAACTAGATAATGTATTGGAACAGAGATCGTTCAAGAATGGCACTTACTCCTCCAGGGAGAGATACATCCTCTAGGCCATCTCAAGTATTATTGTTGTCACCCAATCGTCTGGCCAGACACAAGCGTGATTTATCACGGGACAAATATATGGAATGAGAAAAGAGAATGATATTGGTACGAGAATAATATGTGTTATGATCAAAGGGTTTGATCACACTAGAGCACATTGTCTCAATCTCGAGATATCATTGGTATCGTACGTAAGGGGATTAAGCGTAATGAGTAACGCACAGGTTCTATTGTTCATTCACAACACAAGGGTGCCAGTACGAATGCCTAACCCACTGCTGGTTATTGTTTGGTAAGCTCCCAAACAATACTTTGTGATTGCTGAACCTTTCGGGTCACACACTTAAGCTGTAGGTCAATCTTTGATTGAGAGTAAAGATGTAGTTTTAGTGGGAATGAGATTGTGTCGGAGTAGCTCCGATGTCACTGGGTTTGTTCCGGTGAATTATAAGTTAGAGAGAATGCGGACATCTAATGTCCCGGGATGATAGGAATGTTTCTATCATCAGCGGATTTAATCCGAGTGCTTATGAAGAAGGAAATATTGTTCCGATGTTTTGTCGGCGGATACTAGGTATCCCGGTTCATATAAATATGAGTTATATGATAAGTAATTAATTCCGGGAATTTTCTGTAAAAGGAAATATTCATTTAGGAATTAATTAGACAAAACAATTAATTATTTATTTATTTAATAATATTGGAAAAATAACCAAGGCGCCGAAAGGGGGGAGTTCCCCCTCATGGACGAGTCTGAGTTTGGGGGGGACTCCCCCCTCCAGTCGGGGACGGCGGCCAAGGCGGGCCCCACCATGGGGCGGCGGCGGTGGGAGGGGGAGGTTCCCCCTCCAATCCGAGTTGGGGGTGGGGAGGTCTCCTCCCCCCCTTTCCTTCTTGGGTGAGGCAATTTGGGAGGGAGGAGATCCTCTCCTCCACCCAATCCGAGTTGGGGTGGGGGAGGGTCTCCTTGCCCCCCCCCCTTCCTTGTTGGATTTGGCAAGCATGGCATATTTGGGAGGGAGGAGTTCTACTCCTCCTCCAAAGTCCCTCCCTTCCTTGGCCGGCCGGCCCAAGGGGAGGGCTTGGCCATTCCCAAATACATCCACCCTTGGCCTCCTTTATAAGCAAACCCAAGCCCCTAGGGTTTGAGACAAGAAATACACAAGTCCTCTCTCTCTCTCTTGTAGATCTCATGTGTTGAGAATTAGACGTCTCTACTTCTCATATAGATCTAATCTAGGTGATTAGATCTACCACCTAAACTACGCCGCAAGGCTGACTCTCTTCACCACGTGCTAGTAGCGAGGCGGTGAACGCACGGGGTGGATTGACACGGTGTATATGTGGATACCGCTAGAGCGGGATTCGTGCAAGCGAGTTCCTTGGACAACGGAACAACTTCATCATGGTCTACATCATCGACGACGTTCGGCAACAATCTCACCTCCCGGCGTGGAAGTGAGATTCTTCATCAAGCTACACCGACATCTACTTCGACAAACACAAGATCTTCCGCAATGGTGTTTGTAAGTATTCTGGATCATCACATTATGGGGTGCAACGTACCTTCATAGAATAGATCTTGGCGGTAAGGTTACGGATAAATTTTAAAGTTTCCCCGCAACCCAATACTCCCACAGTACGAAGGAGTGCTCGCTTGACCGGTACTACTACTTCTTCGACAGGGTGGTGCACCCGACACTTTCGGTGCCCAATCCTCAGGGTTCCAAAGCCATATGTTGGGATGGCGGGCATCGGATGTGAGGACACTATGTTCAGCCACCTACCGGACGGCGTCTTTAGACCACAGCTGGCTGCGAGTACTACCCCCGTGGCTGTCGTGACGGTGACTGGGGAACCTTTGTCGGCAGAAGTGGTTCAGTCCATGATAGCTTGCTATTGTCCGCTGCAGTCCGCATGGCGCTGGGAGGCTATCCCATACGCTGAGTACAAGGAGGATTCTTACTTAGTAAATTTTCCTTCTATGGCGGACTTGGAGAGGATGAATGGATCCGAGTTAGGGGTGCCGAAGCAGCAGACGGTGATTGCCATAGACATTTGGAAGCCGAAGGATATCGAGCCAATGGTGGAATTGACACCAACTTGGGTGCATGTGTCTGGTGTGCCAAACTCATTGCGTCACTTTCTGGGTCTTTGGGCTGTGGGTACTCTCATTGGAAAGACCATGGATGTGGACTTACTGGCTCTCCGGCGTCACAATGTGGTTCGGATTCTGGTGGCGATGCGTAACCCCAACTTGTTTGAGACAAAAGAGGTTAAAGCTGATGCCTTTGTGATACTTAAGGGTACTCTTTCTGGTTCAGTAAGGAGGCGGCGGATTATGTCGCGGACTCAGATTTTGTGCCCTTTATTTGGAAACGGAATGATAAAGATGATGATGCAAGAGGCTTGGAGGAAAAACATACGGACGAGTCGCCCGCTAATGAGCAGCCAAACACCGCGGATGGTGACACCCCCATGCCACAAGCTAATGTGTCGGGACCGGGGAGTTCATCCCTGGGGTTACTTGGGACAGTTGCGGTCAACCTTGGGTTTGCGGTCACTCCATTCAATGAAAAACCTCAAACACCTAAAGGTAAAGAAATTGTGGCCCAGATGGTTTCCACAAATTGTTCTGGAACTGGAGCTGTCGGCGCAGCGATCGTCAACCTGGAAGGTACTGTGTATATGCAGTCGGAGAAGCACAGCCAGCTTACTGGGCCGCGGGCTGCAAATTGCTCGTCGTCGCCTGGGGATGCTGCTGGGCCTCGGGCGGCAGAACTCCCGTCATCGCCCGGTGCGACGATTCTCCCTGGCGGGCCGTTGGCTGGCGGCAGCTCCAAGCAGGCCCAAGCGGGTGCTGATGGGCCGCGCGCGGAAGCTCCTTACTCGCCACACGGGGCGGCCACTCAGCCAAGCAACGACCCAGATGGGGCTGCTGGAGGAGACGTCGTACAGGGGCAGACAGCCTCTGTCCTGCAGCGCGATGCCCCGGAGACGCTGGTACGTGGTTTGACGCTGGGGATGGGATCTACTTCACCTCTGCCTTCCCCGGTGTTGACTCCGTCACCGGGTGTGGACTCTACTTCGACCCTATCTCTCCCGGTGTCGACTCAGGTGCCGGATGTGGGCTCTACTTCACCATTGCCTACACCGATGTCGACCCCATTGAGGAGGAGCGAGAGGCATGTGGCGGCCGTTGACGGGTCCTCCGTGACAGACGAGGATTCCATGTCGAGGGCGATGAGGCGCAAGGCGGAACAAAACCTAGACACGACTGGTATGAACAAAAACCAAAATCATTCCTTAATTTTTCAAATGCAAGCATTGCTTCTAATTTGAATAGTATAGGTTTTTATTTGGGTAATTCTGCTGAAAAAATTGCCATGTCGACTAATGCAGTAAGACATTTGGAATATGACCGGTTAACAGTCACCCCAAAAGTCTCGTGCAAGTCGGATACTTCTCACATGGATGAGGAGGAGCAACATGACACAATTGATGTCCAGCTCCTCTCACATCTAGTGGGCGATGTATCGGAGGGTGGTTTAGACGAGGCGGTGTTGAGCTCATTATATGAGCTCAAAGCATCTGACCGGAAGTCCAAAGCCGACTCTAATAGGAAAAAAATAAAACGCCACGAAAAAGGTGAAGTTCTCCACATCTCCAATTGTTTCCCAATGAATGGATTCTTCAAGAACAGCAGAGGTCTTCGTGACTTGGCTAAATATGCTAGTATTGCTAATACTATTCGGGATCATCGTTTGGATTTTGTGTGAATTTCCGAGACGGGTAAACGGGACTACTCAGCGAGCCTACTCAACCGCTTGTCAGGTGGGGTAGAGTTCACTTGGAGGTCTCGTCCGCCAAGTGGTCGGTCTGGGGGCATCTTAGTAGGCGTCAGAACAGAGACCATGGATGTATTGGCTAGTTCGGAAGGTGACTTTCATATTAAGGTCCACATCCGTAACAAGGCTGACAACTTCACATGGACTCTGGTCGCTGTTTATGGTGCTGCCCAAGATGAGCATAAACCTGCTTTTCTCAGAGAGTTGGTGAACCTAGCAAAAGATAACCCATATCCTATAATTATAGGGGGTGATTTTAACTTGCTTAGGTTTCCACATGAGAAGACTAAAGGCAGATTTGACAACAGATGGCCTCTCTTATTCAATGCTGTTATTGACAGTATTAGTCTAAGAGAAGTCTCGATGGTTGGGAGGCAATTTACTTGGGCTAATAGCCTCCCAGAGCCAACATACGAGAAGCTGGACCGTGTATTGATGGATTCGGATTGGGAAATAAAATACCCACTGGTCTCAGTACGGGTCCTCGAACGTATAGAGGCATTGTCAGATCATGCTCCCATACTCTTAACCACGGGAACACCTAACCCATTGTGCAAATGTCAATTCAAATTTGAATTGGGCTGGCTACATAGGGATGGGTTTTTCGATAGGGTGTGGGAAAGGCCGGTGCCAGGTATAACTCCAATCCAAAGGTGGAACAACAAAATAAGCGCATTGCGCAAACACCTGAATGGTTGGGTAATTAAAAAATGAGAAGCTCCGGTTGTCATCTATTATAGATGAACTTGAGGCTGCTGCGGAAGTTAGACCCCTATCATCGCAAGAGATCGACTTAAAAAATCGTTCAAACACTGAGATGGCGGGTCTTCTTCGTGAAGAGGAGATCAAATGGTACCAACAATTAAAGGCCCAATTTATTCTGGAAGGAGATGCGAATACGAGATACTTTCATAGTCTTCTAATGGAAGACATAGAAAGAAACTCATTTACTCTTAAACCAGGAAGAGGTACGATTGAAGGCCATGAGCAGTTGAAATCCTACATCACGAAGTACTATAAAATCTATTTGGAGAGCCAGACGCATATAATTTCTCGCTGGATGAAACCCAAATAGATGATATCCCGCAGGTTTCCGATGAGGAAAATGCCCATATGACCGCTCCTTTCTCTATGGAGGAGGTGAAGAAGGCAGTATTCCAAATGGAACACAACAAAGCACCGGGTCCGGATGGTTTCCCCGCAGAGTTTTATCAAATTTCTGGACATAATCCAAGCGGACTTGCTCGCGATGTTTCAGGATTTACATGCTGGACATCTTGAGTTGTTTCGCCTAAATTTCGGTGAGATAATTTTGTTGCCAAAGGTTAATGGAGCAGAAAGGATTCAGCAATATAGACCTATCTGTCTTCTTAACGTTAGCTTCAAATTTTCACTAAAACCGCTACTATTAGGCTTAACTCGGTGGCTGATCATGTTGTGAGGCCCACTCAGACGGCGTTTATGCAAGGTCGCAATATCCTTGATGGAGTTGTGATCTTACATGAAACAGTTCATGAGATGCATCGGAAAAAACTCAATGGAGTCATCCTAAAAATTGACTTCGAAAAAGCGTATGATAAAGTCAAGTGGTCTTTCTTGCAACAAACACTCAGAATGAAAGGTTTTTCAGCTGAGTGGCGCGCAATGATTCATAATTTCGTTTTGGAGGAAGTGTCGCCATCAAAGTCAATGACGATGTTGGTAGAAACTTCCAGACGAAAAAGGGATTACGGCAAGGCGATCCATTATCACCTTATTGTTTAATATAGTGGCTGATATGTTAGCCATAATCATTGAGCGGGCAAAATCCGATGGCAAATTGTTGGCGTGGTACCACATCTAGTTGATGGCGGATTATCCATTCTGCAATACGCTGACGATACAATTCTTTTTATGGAACATGATATGGAGAAGGCGAGAAACCTGAAATTAATATTATCAGCGTTCGAGCAACTTTCCGGTCTAAAAATCAATTTCCATAAAAGTGAAGTGTTTTGTTTTGGCGACGCCCAAGAGGAGGCTGCCCAATATGCCGAATTATTTGGTTGTGGGCTCGGCCAGTTTCCAATTAACTATCTAGGCATCCCAATTCACTTTAGGAGGCTAACGATAGCTCAATGGAAACATGTTGAGGAAAGACTACAAAAGAGGCTAAGTAGCTGGAAAGGAAAACTACTATCCTTAGGGGGAAGATTGGTACTCATAAATTCAGTCCTAAGTAATATGGTGTTGTATATGATATCTTTCTTTCAACTACCAAAGGGAGTCTTGCATCGATTGGATTACTTTCGATCCAGATTCTTTTGGCAAGGTGATAGTGAGAAAAAGAAATACCGGCTGGCAAAATAGGATGTAGTGTGCCGCCCTAAGGACCATGGTGGTCTTGGATTCATGACCTTCAGGTTAAGAATATAGCTCTTCTTGGTAAGTGGCTTTTTAAGCTACTGATGGAAGAGGGGGCGTGGCAAACCCTCCTTAGGAAGAAGTACATAGGCTCAAGTGCGATATCACAGGTTTCTTGGAAATCAGGTGATTCCCATTTCTGGGCGGGTCTAATGGCGACGAAGAAATTCTTCTTCCCATATGGCGCCTTCTCTATTAAGGACGGGTCTGAGATAAGGTTCTGGGAGGATACATGGTTGGGTACTACCCCACTCCGAGAGCAATATACAGCGTTATATGGTATAGTCCAAGGACGTCACAAGAGTGATACACTTGCTCAAGTATTGGTTGATAATCAACCCACTGTGACGTTTCGTAGAGATCTTGTTGGACTCAGGCTGATATCTTGGCAGGAGTTGCTCCAGCGACTCGCTTCTGTCAATTTGTCACAAGGGACCGATGAGTTTCGGTGAATTTACGTAAGTGCGGCAAATTCTCCGTGGACTCCATGTATACCGCACTCGTTCAGCCGGAAGTGCTAGTTAATAATAATAAGAAAATCTGGAAGATGAAGATTCCACTTAAAAACAAAGTTTTCGCATGGTATATTCGTCGAGGAGTAATTCTTACAAAAGACAACCTTGCAAAACACAGTTGGCATGGGAGTAAACAATGTGTCTTCTGTCATAAAGACGAGACAATCAAACATTTGTTCTTCGAGTGCAAGTTTGCTAGTTCTATATGGTCCATCATCCAAATAGGTTCTACTATTTATCCACCTACAAGCATTGCTAATATTTTTGGCAACTGGCTGAATAGAGTGGATAATAGGTTCAAACAACTTATTAGGGTGGCAGCGCTTGCCGTAATATGGTCGCTTTGGCTATGTAGAAATAACAAGATTTTTAATGATAAAAATTGTTCTCATATGCAGGTTATCTACCGGACTACTGCTACACTCCGTTCGTGGTCTCAGTTGCAACGTGTGGGGCATCGAGACCTGTGTATGGAGGTCTGTACAAGACTAGAGGATACGGCGAGAGACTTTTTATCCCTACATGGATGGCAGCATAATTTGCGGATCGGCCCTCCACCACCATAGGTGTTTTTACAATTTCTCATATTGATATGTAATTCGCCTTGTTATTCTTTTGCTAGTACTTCAGACTGTTTGGCTGTGTGCATCTTAGTTATGCAGCGGCTGGGTGTAATGCTTAAACTCTTTTAAGTAATAAAGACTCCCTTTATTTAAAAAAAAAATGGTGAACTTCAATGTGAAAACATCTCATGAAATTAGTTTTCCAGCAGCCACAAGTTACTACCAAATCGAGCCATCATGTGCATATATACGAGGAGGGTCAATCGATGCGCGTAGGTGCTCCATGCCTCCATAGCTCACGAGGTTCACTACCAGCTCTCTATTTTTCGATAGACGGAGGTTCACTACCAGCTCTCTTTCCACTAATTGTTAGCATTATAGGGGAAACCTGGGAGCACACGATTCAATGTACCGGGATTGTTGCTACTTAACGATAGGAATAGGAGGCATCGGGAAACGAGTGCTTAGACGCAAAGAAAATTCTTTATAAGGCACCAGAGGAGGCGTAGCGCGACGATATCGTGATGAGCCATGCTAGTTCGGCAGCCTAAAGACGAGGAAGCAGGGCGGTTTCGTGTTTTTGCCATGCGTCCCTAGACCACACTGAATGACCGCATCGACTTCATTTCAGCGTGGTATGCAAGTCGCCACGCCGAGGAAGTACTCTCGTGTGACTGGAGGGTGGGGATTCCGTCTGGAGAGTTTGGAACATGCGTCTCCTCCAGTTGCTGCTTGAGCTTGTGCTTCCTCCTCTTGAGGGCCCATACCTCACAAAGTGACCTTCTTCCCGGTCGCCAGTGGTGGGGTCGTGCCTAGAGGCTGCTCGTCATCGGCAAGACTGAACTAGATCGTGTTTCCACGATCTCATCTAGTTAGGGTGTTGTGTGTAATTTCGAAGGACCTAGTTTTAATTCCTTCGTTATTGAATGTCCGCTCTGTAATTGTATGCCCTATGCCGACTTAATGCAGATTCCAGGTCCTTCGGGGCTTTTCCTGTTAAAAAAACATTGTTAAGTTCTCTGGAGGATTATCTGCCCCAAGCTGAACGCCAACCCGTGACGTACTCCTACGGTCCTACCTATATATGTAACACCCATCAGTAACAATATTTCACATACACGTGGAGTTTGTGGCTAAGTTGGTCATGTAATAAGTGCTACTCCCTCCGTTTTTTAATATAAAATATATTATCATTTCCCCACATGCATATGTATATAAATATATGTAGACCCATTTTACTGTAAATGTCCACTCATTTTAGTATGCATGTAGATAACATGTAGAACACCTAAAACATCTTATATTAAACATACACATTTTGTGCCACAAGGTAGACAAGTATTA
Source organism: Poa pratensis (assembly GCA_947311845.1). Taxonomy (NCBI): domain Eukaryota; kingdom Viridiplantae; phylum Streptophyta; class Magnoliopsida; order Poales; family Poaceae; genus Poa; species Poa pratensis. The sequence goes on along the minus strand of CAMZMU010000041.1, from coordinate 25,759,779 downwards.
CACACTTAGTCCGGCGATCCGTCGTGCGCGCAACACAATTGTTAACCGAAATTACATGTTACATCGTACTATCTCATACGAATGTAGTTGTGGGTGCTGACACAGTTTTCAGTTGTTTATGGTCTCATCAAGTTCAACACAGAGCCCAAAATATCGACTCGATAACTCGTCCGAGCCGAAAGTGCAGGGACTCGTGGCCGGCCTTAGCCACCCACATGCTAGGCAGGCCGTGGGTGGCGGCAGTTTTGTGCGTGCCTTGGATATTTTTTTTTGACAGGGAGCCGTGTACAGGATCAAAGAACTGAAGAACACGCACGCACGAACTCAAGAACAGAACACTCCACACCCGGCGATCCTGGCACCACCACGCACACCACACACCCGAGGACGAAACTCAGCCAAACCAGTTGATAAGCCGCAAGATCCATCCGACGTAAACGCCGGAATCTAACCGCTGAAGGAGCAACGGCGCTGAGCCGCCGCCTGGCCACCATCATCGCCTCGCGCCGGAGACGAAGAAGGCAGCTCCGTCCATCTTCCGCCAGCCCACCAAGGTCGTCGACGAAGGAGAGCACCGTTCCTGCACACTCCCACACTTCCAGCTCCAACACACCGCCACCCGAGCTCTGCACCACCACCGGAGCAAGCGGCGACGCAGCGGCGAAGTAGCTCAGGGACCAAAATCCCCGCGCACCAGATCCGCGACGCCGACCCGCCATCCGGACGCAGGGGCCTGGAACCTCGAGAGATCCGTAGATCCGCGAGCTCCAGCTAGACGAGCGCGCCGTCGCGGCCTCCGAAGGACACCTGCAACAGAGAGGAAGCACTCCGTCGCCAAAACCACCACCGACCACACCTCCACCTCCAGGGCGCCGCCGGCTAGGCCTCCTACCAAACCTACTATATACAAGGCGGGATCCGGAGATTCCCCCGCCTCCCGCTGCCGGAGCAGCCGCCGGAGGCGAGGAAATCCCGCGGATCGCCGCCGCGCGCAGTGGTTTCACGGGAGAGGACCAACAAATCGCCTCTTCGCTACTGTAGCGAGAGGAAAAGGGTCGGAGGGGTGTGTGTTGATTTTCTGTTTGTGTAAATTTTCAGAAAACCTGTGCGTGCCTTGGATATTATCCTAACATGGTTTCTTATTGTTACATTGTAAAACTCACTTTAGAAATCACGTGTACTAAAAAATGCAGAAAAAACACAAATACCCCAAGTCCGGAGACAAAAAAGAAAGATAGCACACACGTGGTCAAACTGTAAAAAAAAAGATAGCACAAACGTTTTATATTTATCATGAAATTCAATGAAATAATCTAATGCAATCAGTTCCTAGCAACCACAGGAAATCGATTCTTCATGTGCATATATATACGATGGAGAGGGTCGACCGATGTGCGTACGTGCTCCATAGTTGAGGAGGTTCACTACCGGCTCTCTGCCCATCGATTGTTAGCATATAAAGGGAAATTCGATAACCCATTGTGTGCGTTGTTCCGGTCTGTATCTTTAGATCCCGTCGCCCGCTCAGCCTCATGCTTGTGCTCACGATCACGATAGAGATGAGGTGGGAAAAGCCCACGGTGAGTTGGAGACTTTGTAGTCCAGCGTGTAATTAATGTGCAAGAAGACATGGTACTACGACCTTAATAATAAGAGTAGGACACGTCGGGGAAGGAGTGCTTAGATGCAAGCAAAGGCCTTGAGCACTAGTTCGACGACCCGGGAGGGCGTTTCTGGTTCTTGACATGCACTTATACACTTAACACTGATCTGATGGAAAGGGAAGGCAATCCACTTATACACTCAACACCCCTTCTCACATGGGTCGCAGATAGGTCAACATGTGTAAACTCAGAGATAGGCGCATGAAGAGAAGGGGCCTTGTACGTGGATGGAGGGGCATCAGCAATTTTAGAAAATTACGCACCGCCCATGACTCGAACTCGAGACCTTGCCTCTGATACCATGCCAATCTTCATGCGCTAAGCACTATTTCACAAGACCGATCTGATGTAAAGGGAGGGCAATCCACTTATACACTCAACACTGTCATGCCTTTAGCCCACAATGAACACATCGGCTGCCATTGTCTGCGCCCCCAACGGCCAGGAAGCAACAAAGCAACCATCAGATCGATGTAGCAAATGAGCAAGTCACCAGGCCACACCGTTAAGTTCTCTGGTTGATTATCTGCCCAGCTGATCAATACAATATTTACTGTCCAAATTTTACAAACCTGACCCTTGTTTTTTTTTAGTTCGAAAACTTCAACTTCTGGGCATTCCGATTATCTTGAGCAATGGTAACTCAGCAACAGGAAGCGCTATGTATAAGCAAGCAGAGGACATATTTTGACAATCTAGTCGCTATTACCTATACTAGACTCTTTGGAAGCAGAGAAATGCTGGAGCGTTCAACAGTTTCCACTTGGAATGCACGACTGATGAGCTATCCAGAAGAATTGCGGAGGACCTAGACTTTGGTTGATGGTAATATTGGTGGGTTTAAGCTTGTAGCGAGTACTTAGCTTACTACTTAGAGGGTATGTGCTTGCTTCTAGTTGTACGCGGCTTTGTATCATTCTCTTGTCTTGTAGTATAAACATATTGTATGCAGTTGGCGTACTTTTGAAGAAAAAAACATGAACTAAAATGCAGCAAAAGCACACTTCAAGTCTGGAGAGAAAAGAACAGATTGCACGCAGTTTAGTTGTATACATGGTTGGATACCTTCTATATTTATGATGAACTTCAACGAAAAAATCTCATGCAATCAATTTCTAGCAACCTCAAGATACTACCAACTACCAAGTCGAGCCATCATGTGTATATATAGATTCGATGGCTAATCGGTTGCGTACACGCTGCATAGTTGATCAGTTCACAAGGTTTCTGTCAACAACTGATTCTGAGCATAAAAAGGGAAAACTTAGGAGCACACTTAAGATATCCTATGTGCCAATACGGTCTGTTAGATCCTCATGCCCATTGCACTCTTGTCTTCACGGTGACACTAGAGATGACATGGGATGATCCAAGGTAATGTAGCGATTTTGTAGACCAGCACTTAATGCAAGAAGGAATTGTGCTACCTTAAGAATACGAATAGGAGATATCAGGGAACAAATGCTTAGGAGCAAGTGAATTTTTGGCAAGTCAGATAACGCCTCGGTGGTTGTGCGCCGAGGCGGCGGCCTCGGAAGAAGTTTTGTAACGTTTTGTTTTCTGGCTTTTTTCTCTTAATCTTATTTTCGCTTATTCATTTGCCTAAGGCCTGCTTGTACATATTCTACCTGCTATTAATCGAAAAGCCAGCAATTGCTGGATCTTTCAAAAAAAAAACTACCTCCGAAAACGTTCCCTAAAGGTGGCCTAATAGGCAGCATATTAATTTGCTACTGTGTGGTTCTGGTTCCACGAATTTTCTCCATAGTCCGTACACAATGATCATAGATTGGCCATTACGTTGTCAAAAAACCTGACTAGCAAGCATTGCTGCTGGTTCTAGTAAATAAACACTATCATCTTACAGCTATTTGACTTCCTTATTCCTTTCTTAACAAATGAAGATTAGTTACAACTGGAAATTGTTGATCGAAAACCTCCACCGGCCAACAAAACCATCAAACACCTAAGGCTTGACTGAAAGTTAGTGTTGGGGTTTTGATCAGGCAATGAATTTGTATGTCAGTATGGCTATAAAAATCGGGCAACCCTGCAGGGGCGTGGAGCGAGGTGAGGGTGCCTCTAACAGAGGCCATTGTCGTGTCTAATGGGCGAAGATGCATGGGCTTCAATATATACGTCGTTTTGGCAGGGTCATACGATTCTTCTTGCTCTGGCAGACATAGAAGGCGCGCGACAGACCATGACAAGAGCCTTGTTTGGTGCATCCACAAAGATAAATCTGGGAGACGGATCGGTCGCTAATATATGGCATGATCTATGGCTACAAAACAAGCTCCCAAGGACATTGCGCCAAAGGCCAAATCTTTTCAAGTTATCGAATCGGGAAAACCACACAGTTAGCGCCGCATTGTGCAATGATAAATGGATCATATGGATCTTCGGTGTCTACATGCTGAATTTCTCATGGAAACACCGTTTCACTTTGTGGGAGACTAACTTCGACTTTATTGGCACTCGAATCCGTCGGCTACACGAAATGTAGTCCCAGTCTGGCTCTTCGCTCTCCTACAGGCCGGCTGTCGGAAAATAAGCCCGAAATAGACGCATTTTCATTCCGAAGAACTCTCGGTTGATGCCTTAGTCATAGAAGTTCGTTGGAGCTGGAGCGTCAATCTCTTTCGATACAGGCTGAGACCACATATTGTAATTTTGGGAGAAAGAGTTCAATGTACTTATGTGCAAATCAATGTACTACGTACCAATGAAGAGTTCAATGAAAAAAATCTCAGTAAATCAATGTCTAGCAACCAGAACGTACGTACTACCAAATCAACCCTTCGTGTACTTATATACAATGGAGGGCCTATCTTGCGTACGCGCTCCATAGTTGAGGAGGTTCCCATCTTTTTGTCCGATGATTGTTAGCATATATAGGAGGGAGAACTTGGGAGAACACGTTCGATATTTTGTGTTATTGACTTACTGTTGTGCCAATACGGCCTGTTAGACACTCACGCCCGATGCACCCTTTGTGCTCACGATCACACTAGAGATGACATTGATTGATCCCAAGAGAGGTAGAAATTTTACTTTAGAACAACAGTACGACTAGGCGGCATCGGGGAACGAGTGTTCAGAATCAAGAAATGACATTGATAAGGCAGCAGAGGAGTAGTAGAGTGATGACGTTGTGACGAGCCATCCTAGTTCAACAACCTGAGTAAGGTTGCCCAAGACGGTGTCGTGTATCAATGTCGTCCCATGCCTTCACCGCACTGAATAAACGCATCGGCTGCCCAGAAAGCAGCAAAGGTAGCACCAGGTCGATACAGCAGATACACAAGTCAAAACCGCTATTTAGAAGATCGAACGCTTAGTGTTTGTTTGTTCAGATCCTGATCCTTGTTTTGTTGTTTGGTTCAAAGTTGACGTATAGTCCATGTAAGATGTTTCACCTGTTTCACATGTTGTTTAGATATATATTAAATAAGTGAACGTAGACACTAAAACATGTATAGATAAATTTATGTTGTAGTTTCTAGCTACATAAATCAAGAACTCATAGGAACCATGAAATATTTCCCTTCTCACTCTGGTACAGGATGGGGAGATTTTAAACTGAAGTAGATTTCTCTAGAACTCTCACAGCCTTCTCCTATCCTGATTCTACTTTTATTTTTATCCCCTAGCTCTTCTATTTTTACACTTTCACCCTTCAACACTCCCCCTCAAGATGGGACAAAGCATCATATAATCCCATCTTGCTACAGAAAATTGAAAACATTTTATCTGGCAAACCTTTCGTTAAGACGTCTGCTACTTGATTTGCTAAGTTAACATAAGGCATACAGAGAATACCTTGATCCAGCTTCTCTTTGATGAAGTGTCGGTCGATTTCAACATGCTTCGTCCTATCATGTTGTATAGGATTATGAGCAATATCAAGCGCTGCTTTGTTGTCACAATACAACATTAACGGTTTGGACTGGATAACCCCAATTCCATTAGAAGTATTCGCAGCCACAACATCTCACAATTCCATGTGCCATGGCTCTAAATTCTGCTTCAGCTGTAGATCTTGCCACCACACTTTGTTTTTTGCTTCTCCATGCAACAAGATTGCCTCCTACAAAGGCACAATATCCAGATGTTGATCTTCTATCATCGAGGGATCCCGCCCAATCTGCATCTGTGTAGCATTCTACTTGTAAATTTCCGTGAGTGGTATAAAGAAGGCCTCTCCCAGGACATCCTTTAAGATAGCGAATGATCCTGATTACAGCATCCAAATGACGAGAACGAGGATCATGCATAAACTGACTTACAACACTTACTGCAAAAGCTATATCAGGACGGGTATGAGAGAGATAAATTAAGCGCCCAACTAATCTTTGGTAGCGCTCTCGATCCACCGGTGGTCCATCTTCACTAATCAGCCGATGATTCTGGTCAATTGGAGTAGCAACAGGACGACATCCAGACAATCCTGTTTCCGATAATAGATCCAAAACATACTTTCGTTGTGATAGATAGATGCCTTTAGGACTTCTTGAGACTTCAATTCCAAGAAGTACCTCAACTGTCCCAGATCTTTGACTTCAAATTCTCTAGCTAGATGTTCCTTTAGATGTTTTATCTCCTCAATATCATCTCCTGTAATAATGATATCATCAACATACACAATTAAGATAGCTAGCTTACCCTGACATCGCTTATAAAATAGGGTATGGTCAGCATTACTCTGATTATATCCAATATGAAGCACAGACTTTCTGAATCGATCAAACCAAGCTCTAGGTGACTGTTTCAAACCATACAAGGACCTGTACAGTCTTAGTACTTTGTTCTTTGTTTGATCTGTTTCAAAGCCCGGTGGAATATGCATATAAATCTCTCTTGAAGATCTCCATGAAGAAAAGCATTCTTGACATCTAATTGATGAAGATTCCACCCCAAATTTGCTGCACATGATATTAATACTCTACTGAATTCATTTTAGCCACAGGTGCAAAGGTTTCTTCATAATCGATTCCATAGGTTTGTGTATACCCCTTTGCGACCAACGAGCTTTATACCTTTCCACCTTACCACTTGCATTTTGCTTGACTGTATACACCCATTTGCAACCCACCGGTTCTTTTCCTAGCGGCAATTTCACAAGCTCCCAGGTTTTATTTTTCTCCAAGGCTTCCATTTCTTCTAACATAGCCGCCTTCCACTTGGGATCCTGAAATGCCTCCTTCCAGTCTTTAGGTATAGATGTACTGTCAAGAGAAGCAATAAAACCTTTAAAGGAAGGACTGCAATTTTCATAGGACACAAATTTTGCAATATCATGTTTATATCCAACACAGTCCTTTAACGAGCTGGTATGTCAGTTTTTCTCGCAGTTTTTCGGAGAGCAATAGGAAAACCAGAGATGATGAACTTGAAGGTACAATTAAACTTTCAGTACCTTCTTTATTTACATCGAGTTGATTCAGCAGTAGTTGTAGGATTTGTAGGCGCAGCAGGAACATTTTCTTCCGTTATATGTTCATATGTTGAATCAGGAAGTAATGGAACCTCAGGTGGTATGTTTTGCTGAATAGGTGTTGAATCACGTTGCTCATGATCAATTGGATCTCTTCAGCCTCATTTATATTGTATTCTCCTCCCCCTGTGTTGGAGGGTTTGACTGCACCTTTTCCATGAGAGGAATTGACATAGGCATGGTTTGAGTAGTCTCTTGACCATTATTCTCCCCCTGACACCCAACACTGTGATCATGAATGGGAGATGATGGATAAAATGGTTCCTTCTCTTGAAAGGTAACATCCATACTCACAAAGAATCGCTTCTCTGATGGACACCAGCATTTGTAACCTTTCTGGGTAGGAGAATATCCAACAAAAATACATTTGACAGCACGAGGATCCAGCTTCCCAACTGATGGCCTGTAATCATGAACAAAGCATGTACAGCCAAAAACTTTTGGTGGTACAATGAAGGAGTTAGTACCAGTTAGACATTCAATTGGAGCCTTGTGACCCAAAACCCTTGATGGCATATGATTTATCAAATAGGCGGCTGTCTTAATGGCTTCTCCCCACAAGAATTTTGGTACATTCATTGTGAACATAAGAGAGCGGGCCACCTCTAGTAAGTGTCTATTTTCCTTTCCGCAATTCCATTTTGAGCAGCGGTATTCACACAAGTAGTTTGATGTATGATGCCATTAGCAGATAGAAAACAATCAAATTCATTATTAACATACTCCGTTCCATTATCTGAACGGAATATTTTTACCTTGGCATCATATTGATTGCGGACTAAAGCATAGAAATCTTTAAATGCAGAAAACACATCAGATTTCGTTTAAGCAAATAAAGCCAAGTGCAACGACTGAATCCATCTATAAAGGTTATAAACCAACGCTCTCCTAAAAGAGAGGTCACAACAGAGGGACCCCACACATCCGAGTGAATAACCTCAAAGGGTCTTTGACTTCTTTCATTCCGACTAGGATAAGTAGCACGTGTATGCTTGGCTATTTCACATATATCACATATTAACTTATCCTTCTGGCAGGAGGCAAAATATGACGGGAACATATGACTAAGGACTCGAAAGGATACATGTCCTAGTCTACGATGGAGCACTAGTAACTCATCTGTAGCTGTAGAGGATGTAACTGAAAGTGCAAGTGGAGCTGCATTATCTCAAGGTAATATAAACCATCACGCTCTACTCCAATCCCAAGAATCTTCCCTGTCTTCAATTCCTGAAATACACATAGTTCAGGCTCAAAGCATACTCTGCAATTTAATGACCTTGTAATTGAACTAACAGACAATAGATTCACAGGAAAGTTTGGGACATGTAGTACTGGATCAAGAAATAGAGACGATGTGCAATCAACAGTCCCACAACCCATTATTGGGGCTGTAGTTCCATCAGCAATACGTACTTTATCTCTCCCGGATTTAGGAATATATGATGAAAAGTTTTTCGATAAGCCCGTCATATGATTTGTAGCACCGGAGTCAATTATCCAAGGAACACCATTATAGTTATTTTGTTTATGTAAGGAATTGGAGCCTTGAGCAGACAGGAAACTTGCAGCATGTTCAGTCAACCCATAATCAGAGACAGACATGAGCTTAGACTTGTATTCTTCCAGAGCTTCAGTGACTGCACCAGGTGATTTACCACTAGATACGCCTGAAATGAAGTGCACATGGCTACATGTCCTTTCAGTATTACCATTAGCCAATGTATTATTTTTTGTCGCTCCTGCCATCCAGTGGGATACCCCACTAGTTCAAAACAATTTCTCCTGATATGTCCTGGCCTTTTACAATAGTCACATATTTTCTTTGTTTTGTTCCTATCTTGATCTCTCTTAATTATGGTGGTCATAGCTTCAATTTGTTCATGCATTGACAGATCTAACATGTCAAATAATTTTATGAGGTTAGGCTCGAGCCTATTCTTGAAAGCCTCAATGACTATCTTTAGTTGTTGTTGCTTCTCATACATCTTGCCAAGTATTTTATATAACTCGTTTTCAATGGAGTTCTCCATCTTATTTCCCATGGCTCAAAGGCCCCGATAGCACGAAGTGGCACAACAAGGCTTCACGGAAGAGCAAATCAATTTGCCTTGTTCCAAGGAAAATATGGGTGATGGCAAGACAAAACAGACTGCAGCAGTTTGGACAGATAAAACGCAAAAAATGCTTTACTGATCGAACCAACTAGACTCGACTACCTTATCTTATCTGCTTGTCACAGGCAGCTTGATTCAGAACTGAAATCATAATTTCGAGTCGGGGACGAGCTTGTGCTGCTGCCGCTACACTGGATGAGAGGATTCGCTTATGAAGGCAAGCTTGCTGCAACAGAACCAAAGGTCCGGCGTCCGCGTCAAGAGAATGACGGCGACAGACTGATGGTTGGCTCCCAATAGCTCGAATCCCACACTGCTTCTCTCCGTCCAGATCACACAGGGCCTGGACCAGAACAAAGACCACGAATCCGGCCACAATCCCAATCTCAGGGACCTCCGGCACCTCGCCGGCGACCAATTCTGATCAAAATCACGGGAAGAACTCGCAGGAATTGACCTGCTCAGGTTGGACTTGAGAACAGAGGACTGGAGCAGCTTCAGAGTTCAGACCTGCACGGCACGATGACGCCAGCGTGGCGGCACAAAGGCAACGTGGCGCAGCCGGAATATGCGGCCCGACACGAGGACGACGGCGACGCGGCACAAAGGCGACCCGTCGAGGACGGCGACGAACTTGACGAAGATGGATGTGCGCACAAAGGCGACCACGACCACGACGAACGGCAAAGGTAGCACAAATCAGATCGAATCCGAGTCCTGAACCGATTGATCTGATACCATGTTGTAGTTTCTAGCTACATAAATCAAGAACTCATAGGAACCATGAAATATTTCCCCTTCTCACTCTGGTACAGGATGGGGAGATTTTACACTGAAGTAGATTTCTCTAGAACTCTCACAGCCTTCTCCTATCCTGATTCTACTTTTTATTTTTATCCCCTAGCTCTTCTATTTTTACACTTTCACCCTTCAATAATTTATATGCATGCGAATGTGGACAAATGATAAAACATCTTATATTTAAAAACGAAGGTAGTGATAGAGAACTTCTGGGCATTCAGATTAGCTTGAGAAATGGTGGCTCGGCAATGGGAAACGCTATGGAAGCCAGCGGAGGAAACATTTTCATAATCTGGTCGCGAAGCAGAGAAATGCTAGAGCTTTCAGCATTTCCACTTTGAGTACACGGCTGATGAGCTATCCAGGAGAATTGGGGGGATCTAAGACTTTGTTTGATGGTACTTAGCTTAGTGCTTACAAGGTTTGTGCTTCCTGCTAGCTGTACGCGGCTTTGCGTCATTCTCTTGTATTCTATAAAGATATTGTACGCCGGTGGCATACTCTTGAAAAAACGCGTAAAGCAAAAAAAAAGACCTCAAGTCTGGAGAGAAAATAATAGATTGCGCGTGGTCTACTTGTATAAATTGTCAGATACGATCTATATTTGTGATGAATTTCAATGAAAAATCTCATGAAATCAATTTCTAGCAACCTCAAGATACTACCAGATAAGGCCATCATGTGTATATCAATTGGCGGCTAATCGGTTGCGTACGTGCTGCATAGTTGAGGTGGTTTACCGGGTTTCTGTCCACCAATTGTGAGCATAAAAGGGGAAAACTTCGGAACACACTTTAGATATTAGTGTGCCAATACGGTCTGTATATCCTCATGCCCAATGCATTCTTGTACTCACGATCGCGCTAGAGATGACATAGGATGATCCCAGGAAAGGTAGCGATTATGTAGTCCAAGCCGTAATGCAAGAAGGGATTATGCTGCCTTAAGAATACGAATAGGAGACATCTGGGAACAATTGCTTAGAACAAACTGAATATTCAGCAACGCAAAGGAGGAAGAAGCGGAGGAGGAGCAAGGTGATAATCCATCACTTGAAGATGCGATCTCCGAAGAGGTTCCCTAAAGGTGGCCTAGGAGGCAGCATGTTAATTTGCTACTATGTGATTCCACGAATCTGTCTCCTTATAGAATGATCATAAAGTGATTGTTATCTTGTTGAAAAAACCCATTAGCGAGCGCTCCTGCTGGTTCTAGTAAATAAACACTATCCTATATATTGGAATTTTCGGTTCTGTTTTTTCCTTTGGTTTTCTGCCAAATGCCCCTCATTTTCCTTCTTGGCCGCTTAGCTTTGTGTACTCTTTCTGCTTAATCAATAAATCTAGTCACACTCTTGCTACCAACGTTTTTTTAAAATCTTCCTGTTTTTTATGATTTCCATGGAGATAATTGCCTCTGACACTGAGATATGAGCTGCTTCGGTGGCATGAGACACATGCATGCATTGAGGAAAGCAACATACCTCACCTCGGCACGAATTCAGTCAGCTCATTTTTTTAAATAATATTTGAAAATGGTAGTACTTTGGAGCTTAAAAGGTTCCAAATTTTAAAATGTGGATGCATATACATACTTAACCAAAACTAGAGACACGACACCCATGAGAGGTGCTCAAATGGAACATCCCTAGTGGCCCTGCATGGCTGCATCCACAGCCAGCATCATGATCACCACGATCGATAGATACGCCCACAGGCAACAGGAAGAATCAAAATGAAATTCCAGGGCAGACCAACTTTGCGCAGAATCATAATACCAAATCAATCACCCAAAAAAGCCCATCGAAGGCTGTGCCCAAGTTTACTGATGAGATGCTTACGGAGCAAGGAAGAAACAGGTTCAGTTCAAACAAATGATCGCCGTATACCACTGGTCACTATGCCTGCAACGACGAGCAAACATAGGACCAACCAACACCACATCTGGCTGCATAAAACTAGTAACACACGATTGTGCAGTCAGCAGCGGCACTTCAGGTGCTGGACCATCAAACACAATCGTACAGAAGAAGCAGGGGCAAATCAAAGCAATTTTTCTTCACACACACGATTTCAACTTGCCATCAACCACCGTCACCGTCCAGTTGAATATTCCGTCCCATGGTTTCACACGTTTCAGGGAATCGAATTATAGCCAACGCCAAATAACGCGATCTAGAATAGTTCAAACGTGCTGAATATAACGTGTCTCGGTCATCCAGAGGAATACAAACTAGGTGCCCTTACAACACTGACAGAAATACACCAACACATCGTTCTGAGATAGTAGTACAGCTACACCCATCTAGCAATCACCAGGGAAGGCCGCCATCATCCAACTCCATCGACACCAGGCCTCTGCTGACATGGACGGAAGGGGAGCAAACCTCACCTACCTGTCATAGCCACCGCCACCAGCTCGGCGGCCACCATAGCCTCTCTCGGGCATTCCCCGGTACGGGGAGTACGGCAGCGGCGACCTGGAACGCTCCCTTCTTGCCCTGCCAGCGTAAGGAGGAGGGGAGTAACCTCGACCACCGCCGCCCCGACCATCGTAGTAGTCACGGGCGTCCCGGGGGGGCGGCGAGTAGTCCCGGGTGTCTCTGTAGGGAGGGTAGTCCCGGGTGTCCCTGTAGGACTGGTACATGGGTGGTGGAGACCTGCGGTAGCTGTTGCTGTAGTAGTCGTCACGACCATAGCCACCTCTGCGGAATCTGCCACCGCCACGCTGCTGCTCTCTACGTTCGTAGCGATGTCCTGTACAAGTAAATTTCCATGTAAACATAAGCTGTAAATAATAACAAAGCATCTATGTAAATCGCATGCAAGTACAATAAGTAATAATAAAAGATAACGAGACAAGATTTACGAAATGCAGTTTAGATTCAGCAGTAACTACTATCCCATGATCCCATGATTATGTAAATCAAAAGCTTTGGCTACTTTCCATACCTAGATAACTTCCAGGAGTTGGTGTCCTTGGGCGACCTCGGCGTGACTGAAATAACCAAAACAGCAATCAGTACGACATATATCAGGTTCCAGTCAAAGATAAGAGAAATAAAAGTATCATGCTGGATTATGTAGGTAGTTACGAGTTTCCCTTACGATCAGTGGATACACATCCTGCATTAACGAACCAAGGAGGAAATAGGTAATGGAGAGCACAAACTCCAACTAGCAGACATCCAACATTGTTATGCATATGTCACCACACATCTTGACTAACGATTTGGGAATGCCCGTTGATTAGTTGATGTGGAGTTGAAGGTGGATGCTGAGGTTTAGTTGAAAAATTGCTATGTTTAGTTGTTGTGAATCTTGTGTTGCATAGTAACCCTTTGGGCTGTCCATTGATCAAGCTGTATGAGCTAAAGTTGAAATTGATGAACTCAGCATCTTGATTGCTGGCACATTGCTTGCACAATCTCTTCTGAATAATAACCAAAAAACCTCCAGGTCAACACACATGAAATATCAGGGTGCATCTGAATTAACAAGACGACAACCCATGTGGATGCACAAACAATTACCTTTTCAACAGTAATGTTTCGGCCTTGCATTTCAGACTGGTTAAGATACTTGATGCAGCGTTCAGCATCTTCAACAGTGTCCATGGTGATGAAGGCAAATCCACGAGAAACACGGGTATGGGGTTCAAGAACAACATGGCAAGAAACCACCTAACAAAGAGGAGATGTCGTAATTTGGAACTTCAGAGGAACAAAAATTCTGTGTGTTATCACAGCAAGTAAACTTACCTTTCCTTCCTTACCGAAGTACTCTCTGAGTTCTTTATCATTCACTCTAGACGAGAGTCCAGTTATGTACAGAGTATTTCCGTGATTCACAGCTTCAGGCTCCCTGCTACAAGAAGCACACTAAGCATGTACGCATTACAAATGAAGAAGTGTTACTTGTGACTATTCTAGATGACATGTTAACAGCCTTTTGAGGCATACACCACACCCGGGGAAAAAGATGTGCAAGTCATGTTGCTTCTTAAATCTTGGCATCTTGCATTACAAAATGTTGATATTTTCCATGCAATAAAAACTTCAGATCTATACACTAGTTCATTTCCATGGATGAAATTCTATTGACTACGCAAGGGATATTACAATCTAGAATGCATTTCTTACACTGCAACATCTCATAGCTTCACACGACAAGTTTAGTGATCATTGGCCTTTACGCCATTACCTACTTACTACTTTGGTACCATGAGGTGATTTTGCATATCACAGCCATTATAATATATGAATTTCAACTATCAGAACTACTATATATGACTAGCAAGTAATTTAGCTACCTCGACACTAGTAGCTACTATAACCTGATAAATGGATGGAATTCTATTGCCCCATTGCATGGTATATACAATCTAAATTCATTTTTTACATTGCAACATCTCATAGCTTCACATGACAAGTTTAGTGATCATTAGCCATTATGCCTTTCTCTACTTACTACCGTATTAGTACCATGACGTGATTTTGCATGTGAAGGCTATTATAATATATGAACTTCAACCATCAGGATTAGTGTATACAACGCAAGTAATTTAACAACCCCAACACTATCAGCTACTATAACTAGAATAACCAACTATTACAGGCAATTTACATAATGCTTTTAACCTAAACATTACATAAAAGTTTAAGCCACGACTGTATAAGCTAGTATTACCAGATAAACTTAGTTACTGAACACAACTCTCAACAGAATGAACATGCTGCATATCATATTGCAAGAATACATGGTTATCTTTTTTATGTAGTTTCTGCTGTGAAGAACAAAGTAGGCAGAATACATACAGTAGTAGCAAAAAGTTGAACAAATAATCCACACCTCTCAGGGCTTCTTGATCTGGACCTCGCCTGAGATCTAGGATCAGGTGACGGAGATCTAGACTGGGATTGAGCTGCAGGTGATCTTGACCTTGACATTGCCTTTTGGCGTCCCTTATAAGGAGACGGGGACCTCGAGGGCCTTGTGTACCTGACAGTAAGAATAACTTTAAATAAGATTCAATTGTTGCCTTCTTTTTTATTTCTTCCTAGTGCTGGTCAAAGAGCACATAGCACATCAGATAACAGAGAGCAGCCAAAACTTTATGTATTAATAATTATACTAGTTTAAAGATAACAATATGAAATGCTTATAAAATGGTTCTCGGGAATCGGCAACATTGTTTTAGCCCAATGACCACAGTCAACTGCTTATCTACTGAAATTTCAGCACAGTTATAAGCATACTGTGAGAAACAGAAAGAGGGAATAAGAAAAGTGAGGAAAATAATTCCAGGATTTGTGTGTGAATTCATGAAATAATGTTCATCTACCAGCATCTTGTAACTTCGAAGACAGATCTACATCCGAAACAAAACTAGTATAGGGGCATGGGAGTGTACACTCACACCACCTGAGCTGAGCTAGATTCAGTTCTGAGCCTCAGTTAAGCAATTACTACACCCTTCTATTAAAGTTTATTGGTAATCACTTTAACCCCAAAATTTATTGGCAAACAAGTGAAGAAAACATCTTAAGATACGAATTAGTGAATCTACCTATCAGCAAAACATGAAGGCATACTAAGAATTACTAGTAATCTGATGGCTTATCTCTATCTAAATAAAATAACAAATGTAGGTTATATTCAGAAGTCATAGTTGATATGGGAGGTGAATCCATTGTACAATCCACTCTCATACAGCTGGCCGTTTCTGAACATGATGTTGCTGAGGTTAGCATCTATATTACTGCCATTGTTCCCTTTTACATTCTTATACTGCTGCATATAACTATTATTTATCCAATTGAATCAATAATCATCCTATCACCCGATATCATATTTCAGAGATGAGAGTGAACAAACTAGCATGTAAATCACCAACATCAATCATCGTCCGCTATCAAAGTCAAACACTAGCAATAACAAGATCCGCAGCTATGTCTGTCTCAAACAATACCATTCCTAGAATGACCCGTGTCCTGCACCAGTCCATCGCCTAAACTGAAGCGAAATACGTTCTAGGTGGCGTCACCGGACCCAGATCAGAGCCAGCGACTAACGCAACGAGCTAAATAAAGCCAAACCAGGCACCGAATCAGAGCGAGAGAGCGAGGGGAGGGATCGCGCAGAGCGCGTCTGTGGTGGAAACAGGCGCTCGCCATTACCTCCGGCGCGGGGAGTCGGCCTGCGAAAGAGGAGCAGCAGACCAGCCGTCAGTAGGGAGATCAACGGCACGACGACAACATTGACCGGGAGGAAAGAGAGAGGGAGGGGGAGGAGAGGCTCACCATGGCGCTTGGCGGCGGAGCTCCGGCGGGTTCGCGGCGGGGCGAACGAGCGAGCTAGGGTTTGGCTCCACTCTCTCTCTCTTCTCCTCTCGGTCTGACCGTGCTGTGCTCGAGCCGAACTGGGTTTCGGTCTTGTGTAGCGGACGGGGAGCGGATGGACCAGGCCGTATGGGCCGTAACGCGCGCGGGGCAGGCCCAATATATCCACTTGTTTTTGCAGGCCCAGTATCGACTCTCCGGCACCGCCAGGCGCCAGCGATGCGCGCAGAGCAGAGCAGCAGCAGAGAGTGAGCGGGAGAGAGAGAGAGAGAGAGAGCCTCGCGGCGGCGGCGGCGGCGGCGGAGGGGACGCGGATAGCACGGCACTGTGAGCGCAAGGTTGGCCGCCTCCCGCCCAGGCGCTTCGCCGGCACCGTCATGGCCTCCGAGGTCCAGCCTCCCCTCCCCCATTCTCCACCCTGCTTGAGCCGGCCAATCGCCTGCAAATCGAGCAGCATTAGGGTTTACTCAAGCAAGATTAGTCTGTACCACATCGAGAGTTCGTTCCCGCGGTTCATCTAGGGTTAGGGGCTCAGACAGCTCTCCACTTACCAAGTTATAACTACTAATTCTAAGTCTTTATTTTGTGCTAGAATAAATATTTTTTTATATATATAAAAGGCCTTTTACTGCCCAGCTTTGACTTAACAAAGCCCAGGTTCAACACGATTACACAGGCTGTGGCATACAACTTAGCCAAAGTAAGACAACAACGCTGCGGCATACAGCTTAGCCAAGTACGATAACAACTGCTGCGGCATACAGCTTCGCCAAATAAAACTAGATAGGCAGTAACAGTAAACGCTAGCTGCGCTCACGCCGTGCTTGGGAGAAGCTCGGCATGAATCTTCTTGAGCTCGGCGATGATCCAAAGCGCTCCGGTCTTGTCTACCTCCTTAAGAAGAGGTACCCAGGTCTGCAAGAACACCATTGTTTTGAAGATTAGCGAGGCCGGATGCCTAATAAACTTAGCTTCAATTGCCCCTTTATTGCGAACATGCCAAAGGGCCCAAGACTGTGCCGCAAACAAAACCCAAAGTAAGCGGCGATTAGAGCCAGAGAGGTTAGAAGACATTGCAAAAAACTGGGCAAAATTTGCTGGGCACCATGTCCTCCCCAGGACACGGCGAACAACACTCCAAGAAAACTGAGCGAGTGAGCAAGAGAAGAAAATATGGGCGGCGTCCTCCGGAGCAGCACACACCGCACACTTGCCATCGGAAGGTCCGAAGCGTGTTAGGAGTTGCTGCCCCGACGGTAACCGGTCTAACACTAATTGCTAGGTGAAGATCTTGATTTTGAGGGGCAGTTTAGCTTTCCAGAGGTCTCTAAAATGCGCCACTGTCGCCCCTTGCGACAGGCGTTTGTACATTGAGTTAACCGTTAAAGCGGCCACATGGGTCCAGGGTCCAGGAAACGAGTCATTTCCCTGGTCGAGGTTGAGGTCTTCTAACAGTGCGTTAAGTTGGTTCCACTGCAACAGCCCAGCTTGGTCTAAAGTTCGGCGGAAGTGACAACCCCCCTGGGTCGCCTCCGCCACCGAAATGGAGATGTTGTCACAGATGTTGAAGAGGTGCGGGAAGCGGCGGCTAAGAGGGTCGTCGCCACACCACCAGTCAGTCCAAAAGAGGGTTTTGTGACCATTACCGATACGAAACTTAGTGCCAATCTTGAAGAGATGCTTGACTTTGTGAAGGTTTTTCCAGAACTGAGAACCGCCCTGACTAGAACTAGCAAAAATGTCACCCTCGCCGGTGTACTTGGCATGGACTAGCTTTGCCCAGATTGCATCCTCCAATTGGTACAGGCGCCACACCCACTTGAGCAAAAGGGCCTTGTTCATGAGTTTGGAGTTAAGGACACCCAGTCCTCCACACTCCTTGGGTTTGCAAACGTCTGGCCAGTTGATCATGTGGTACTTGCGGTTCGGACCAGATCCTTCCCAATAGAATCTGGCCCGAAGGGAATCGAACTGGTCGTGTACTCCGTCCTGAAGAAGGAACAGCCCCATAGCAAACAGGGGTAAACTAGCCAGGCAAGCGTTGGAGAGGACTAGGCGTCCACCCGAGGACAGGAACCTACCTATCCAGGGTTCCACTCTTGCCCCCAGCTTATGCACTAGAAAGAGCCACTGATCCACAGTCAGTTTCTTATCCGAGATAGGGAGGCCTAGGTAGATAAAAGGGAACTTGCCAAGCTTGACATTAAACAGGTTGGCAAGTCTGGATTGTTCTTCCTTAGGTTGTCCCAACACAAACACTTCGCTTTTATGAAAGTTGATTTTAAGACCGGCCATCTTCTCAAAACAACATGAGAAGAAACTTCAGGTTAGCCACCGTTGTGTCGTTATTCTGAATCAGGATAATAGTGTCGTCCGCGTACTGGAGATGAGTGACCCCCCCTGGGATAAGGTGTGGCACAACACCCTGTATGTGCCCCGCGGTGTTAGTGGCCGAGAGCATTGCCGACAGACCCTCAGCGATGAAGTTGAAGAGAATCGGTGAAAGTGGGTCCCCTTGACGCACCCCCGTCTATTTCTAAAGAACGGTCCCATCTCTCCATTGATGGAGATAGCAGTTTGACCTCCCGTTACCAGCTGTGTTAGTCGATGAATAACTCCTGCATCGAACCCTTTCCGACGCAGGACCTCGGTGAGAAGTCCCAGTTAACCCGGTCATAGGCTTTTTCGAAATCTAGTTTTAACAAAATGCCCCCCAGCTTTTTTGTTTTAAGTTCGTGAACTATTTCGTGGAGCGCAAGCGCACCGTCGAGGATGAACCTGCCTTTGATGAAGGCAGTCTGATTCGGACTGATGATTCTGTGAGCTATTGGTCAAGGCGAGTAGCAAAGGCCTTCGAAATAATCTTGAAAATCACGTTGATGAGCGCAATGGGACGGAATTGTGTAATCTGGTCTGCCCCTTGGACCTTCGGTATCAGTGTCAGCACCCCGAAGTTGAGGCGACAGATGTCAATCCTCCCTAGGATGAAATCGTTGAGAATGTGGAGGACTCCATGTTTAACCAGGGCCAGCATTTTTGGAAGAAAGGGACCGGAAACCCATCCGGCCCCGGGGCTGTGTCCGCTTTCATGTTTTTAATGAGAAGCTCAAGTTCATCCTCCGAGTAGGTAAGGGCCAGGGCTTCATTCTCAGCCTCCGATACCTGCGAGTCCCTACCCCAGGTATTCGGAGCTAGCCCGCACCATCTTTCCTCCGACGTGCCCAGCAGATTTCTGTAGAACTCGTAGATGTGTTCCTGAAGTTCCAATTTTCCTGAGATTAAGGTGTCGCCTACTTTGAGGGAGGAGATATGGGCTAGAATAATTTTTTCATACAAGGATAGGCAAGCGGCTCGAGCAACGCCTTTCAGGTTACAACGTTAATTGAAAAGTGTAGCCACCACTCACACTATGACCACATCCAAATGGAAAACAACTTAGTCGTGCCAATGTCGCGTACTACTATCCCACTTTCGCATCCTTGTCGACAATGTCGAACACCTATGTGCCAACTGCCAACCCATGTCTGCAGGGATGCCCAAGTCAATGTACCCCTGCCGGCCGACATGTAGAGGACAGGACCCAGCCCGGTCAATGTCGTTTTTAAGCAATTTTTTGATCCAGTTAAGACTGAATAGCTCAATTTTAAGCTTGTTGTTTGTCTCGCTGTGCAGGACTTTGTGCGTTCTCTGGGTATCCAGAAAAGGCTGCGGAAGCACAAGGGTGCCGTGAACAACATAAGCTTCAACAGTACCGGGAGCCTGCTCCTGTCCGCTTCAGATGACGAGACCATCGTGCTGTGGAACTTGGAAGAGTCCGCCTCGACACTGCAGTTCCACAACGGGCACGGTAACGATGTGTTGGACGCGCAGTTCATGCCCCTATCGGATGATCGGAGCATCGTCACGTGTGGCGCTGATGGGGAGGTATACACTGCCGGAGTTCTCCCTGACAAACTTGAGCTTTTTACATTGCTCATATGCTCATGGTTTGTCTATTTGGTGTGGTTGTGGTACAGGTGAGGCATTCACGGATACAAGAAGGGGGTTGTGTGGTTACAGATAAGCTTGCTAACTTGAGGTATGTGGTGAACCAGTTGGCTGTTTAGCCGGCAAGTCATACATTCTTTAGCTGCGTGGATGATGGCTCTGTTTGGCATGTAAGTTGCTAAATTAGTTCCCACTCTGTAATTATGTATGTTGAATTCCTCTGTTGCTGACTAGGTATTTCCTCCAGTTTGACCTCAGAGAGAAAAATCCAGGAAGCTATTTAAATGTGGTGCAGTAAGAAGATTTGATTACCCATCAGGCGACACCATGAAACTTTATGCCATTGCCGTGGACACAAGAAATCCTTCTTGTTTTGCAGTTTCCGGAAATGATGAGTATGTACGGTTATATGATAGCCGTAAGATTGATCTAGAACTGGAATCAAAAAAATTTGGTCGCCCAGTTGAGCAGTTCTGCCCTCAGCATTTGGTTTCTAAGAGAGATGGAATCAGCGGTTTGGCTTTCTCACGGACCGGCGAGCTATTGGCATCCTATCGTTATGATAACATCTACCTTTTCTCAAAAGAGCATGGGTTACACTTCAACCATTTTGATGAGATGTATAGTGAGAAGTTGCCTGTGCCTCAGACCTTCAAGGCACATGAGAACAAGCAAGTCAATAAAGGTGTTGGCTTCCTAGGTCCCAATTGTGAGTATGTTACCTCTGGATCAGACTGTGGTCATGTATTTATTTGGAGAAAGAAGGATGGGGAGCTTTTGCGAGTGATGAAAGGAGATCAACGAATTGTGAAATGTGTTGCACAACATCCAACTGAGATTGTTCTTGCAAGCTGTGGCAACGATGCAATGTCAAGATTTGGGTACCTGGTGATAATGAGAACCCCTCCATTGCTCGCTTTGATGAGGTATGGTATTTTCTTTACGGAGATACTACGTGTTCCACATGGTTTGTTATGATCTTCAAGTTTGGTGTAATATGTCCAGTAGGCCACTTTCAGACTTTCTGTATTATACGTCATACATGTAAGGACAATTACTTTGCTCAGGACATGTTTGTGATTTATGATTTTGAATGTAGCTTAATAACTGTGTAATGCCATGCAGCATATTTTCATTTCCAACTGTCAAAAAATCAGTAATCAAAAAGGGTGCTTCACTTGCACTACTGCATGCGAGTCCGTTAATTTTACTGCAAAGATGCTAGATGGATCAATTTTACACGAGGAAACAAATTATGTGTATGCAAATATGTTGGTATGAGAATATTCATGCTTTAATACGTGTCCTTTCTTTTGGTCCATTGTGTACCAAGCGGGAGATATCACTTGTAGCTGTCCTACTAGCCGACGACGTTGTCAGAATATTGTTGGGAACTTGGGTATTCAGTATTTGTGTTCTATTTTTACTGCTCTATCGTAACTAATACGTGATTGATAATATAGTTTTGACATCTGAGTTTTACTTTTGAAGGTCGATACAAATCATTCTCTTGTCCTCAGCACGGACAATGATTCTGATGATTATATGCTTCCTGCGCGTTCTGATGAGATGGAAATGAGGATGATGACGACGAGAACGATGATGGTGAAGAAGAGGACAATGATGATGATGGTGACACAGATGGAGACGAAGATTAAAAAGGCGGATCATGGCAGCAAATTAAGGTAGGGCCATTCACCAGCCCACCGGAGAGAACTAGCCAGTGAAGCAATATGTATGCAGTGGGCAAAGAAACATTAAGCTGTTCTCAGTCCGTATCACTTGTGTATATTGTTTTCAACGTAGTTAGTCTTTCTGATGTTAAGATGTTTCGAGACAATGGTTATCTGGTGACCGACATATTATCGGTTCATTGTATATATTCTTTGGTAGCTACTGTTGCAAGTATGGAGATCGTGTGAGGTTCTATCATTACTGCCAAATGATAGTGTGGGACACAAGTATACATCTTCAATTCGAGAGGTCGCGATGCCTCTCCTCTCAGCTCCCGACCCCAAACCCTAGTCTAGCGCCCACCACCACCGCCGCCGTCGATCCCCGCCGGCAGCCCTCTCCCCAAGCCTAGCCCCTCCACCCTCCCAACAATGGCCTCCTTCAGCACCCCCTCCCACTCCGGCGACCGCGTTTCCTCCGGTGATCAGCGCTGGGGAAGCTCGGATGGTGAGTCATCTGTGCGCTCGTATTGCGAGGCTGCGCGTACTCCCCCGGCTCCCCGCCGCGACACCACGGCTACGCCGCCGCCACCCCCAGGCCCGGCGACGAGGACGACGACCCATATCCCGATCTTGTCCCGGCTGGGACCCCGATCGGAAGTTCACCGGGTCTCGCACGGACCTGCGGTGGATGCGGAAGGTTTCCAGCAACCTCGCCGCAAATACCGTCGCCGGCCTCGTCACGCTCCTGCCCCAAGCCCGCCGCCGCAGCCTCCGCGCAGTCCATCGCCGGAGACGCTCGCGGGGTTATGCTTCCGATGCCTTGATCGCCGCCACCGTGTCCGTGATTGCACTAACGACATCTAATGCCGCCGATGTCTCATCTTCGGCCATGATTCCCGTGGTTGCTAGGAGTTCCACCGGAGGGCTGGCCGTACTGCCCCGGCTCCTTCCCCACGCGCTGCGCCGGAGAACGAGTATGTCGCCTAGAGGGGGGAGAATAGGCGTTTTAAAATAATTACGGTTTAGGTTTGAATAAATGCGGAATAAAACTAGCGTTTAATTTATCAAGCACAAAACCTAAACAAGCTAGGTTCACCTATGTGCACCAACAACTTATGCTAAGCAAGATGGCTATCACAAAGGTAAATGCATAAGTAAAGGTTTGGGTATAGAAATAACCGCAAAGTGGACACGAGGAGATGTTTCCCGTAGTTCCTTCCCAATGGAAGTACGTCTACGTTGGAGGGGTATGGAGCCTCCTAGGCACTGCAATAGCACCGATGTGCTCACCCTATTCTCTGTGAGCTTCACCGTGAGGGATTGGCTCGTTCCACTATGATGTCAACTTGAAGGCGTTGACCAAACCGATACACCAAGGTTGAGGAACTCCACAATGAGTTGGAGCCTCCCAACAATGTCCCGGAGCTTAGGAACAAGATAAAGCTCCGAAACTCACAAAGGCCTCCTAGGGTTACAACTAACCCACGAGGCAACGAGAAGCACAAAGAGTAATGAGCTTCTCAAACTTCACCTCCACGAATCACCGTGGAGAACTCAAAACGATGCACCTAATGCAATGGCAAGAACACAAGAAGTGCTCAAAGCAATTCACTCTCAAATCCCACCAAAGCAACTAATGCTATAGAGGAAGATGAGAGGAAGTGCAAGGAAGCAACAAATGAATCCCAAGATCTAGATCCAATATGCTCCCCTCACTTAGAGGAGAATTGATTGGTGGAGAAGTAGATCTAGATCTCCCTCTCTTTTCCCTCAAGAAGGAGCAAGAATCATTGGAGGGATTGAGAGAAAGCAAGCTTTTGGAGGTCAACAATGGAGGGCAAACTTGTAAGAAGAGTTGGGGAACCATTGGGGAAGAAGACCCTTAAATAGATTCCCCACGAATCCAACCGTTGGCTGCAGTTCTCGAGCCCAGCGGTAGTACCGCTGGGATAGGCAGTACTACCGCTGGGTTCTTACAACGCAGCCTCCGTCAGTCAGCGACTGGTCAAAGCAACTCCGAACCCACGTCCCCGGTACCAGTTGGTACCGCCGGAGGTACCGCTGGAGGTACCGGAACCGCGGGCAGAACAGCCCAGACGGCGGTACCCGCTGGCGGTACCCGCTGGCGGTACCCGCTGGCGGTACTACCGCTTGTTCCAGCGGTACTACCGCCGCCAGGTAAAAGCAAAAAGAGCGAACACCAAAACGGCAACAACTTTTGCATGGAAGCTCCAAATTAGGTGAAACCAATTTTGTTGGAAAGGTAACGACAAGGAGAAGGCCTACAAAAAGTGGAAATATTAAGAACCATAAATAGAGTTAAGTTGACACACATGGCAAGGTGTGGAACTTTCCTCACGGATAAACCGATAATATTTGTAACACGAAAACGTAACAAGTTTTCCAAAGTAAAACCGTTTTCGAACAACTTGGTATTGTCATGACAAACACGACAAGCACCAAAACCTCACAAAGATAAAAGCCAAATAAGAACCAAAAAAGATGATGCCAAGAATGCAAAGGTTTGAGCTCTCTCCGAACGATACGATCAAGTTACTCATTCGAGAGCCCCTCTTGAAAGTGTGGCATCTATCCTATAATCCGGTAAAATAGAAACCCTATCAAGGTCATACCTTTGCCTTGCGCAATCCACTTGAGCTAGATGATGACGATCTTGATCACCTCAAGTTGGATCACCTTTCTTGATTGCGCTCCGCTTGGCGAAGTCTTGTGAAATGTTCCCCCATACACAATATGGGAGAGCCACTTTTAGGAACATCTTCACTTTGCCATTATCTTGATGACGACCACCGCTTGACGTCATCCGCCATGGGTTATATGGAACTTCCTTTTGATGCACGCCCATGGGAAGATACCTAACCCCGCATAGATACTCCACACACATATATATGGGATAGTTCACAAACCTATATAGACGATTGCTTACCATACCAATAGATCACAAGATCCCACATGGTACAACATGTAGCTTTGTGTGTTGATCACTTTAATCCATCCTTTCCACTTAGCCTTGATCAACTTTATCTTTTCTTCTTTCTTGATCAATGATGATGTCTTGAAGATGAGCATGAATATCCACGGTATTCTATTCTTCAAGACACACTTGCAATATGCTCAACTCTTATATGACCATTCTTCATATAAACCTTTGAATAAGATCTTGGTCATCTTATAAGCTTCTAGAGTCCAACACATGAACTCCCATCTTTCCTATGGACAAGATCTATAAGAATATCTCAATGCAAACATTAGTCCATAAGGATTGTCATTAATTACCAAAACCACGCATGGGGCAACACATGCACTTTCAACCTCCGCCCACGACTACCGCTCCGGCCGCGCCGATGCCCGCTACTTAACCATCACGAATCATCGTCTCACGCACCGTCGAGATGGAGGCTGCGGAGGAAGTGTTATCCCGCGCAATTGGTGGCCATCATCACGGGGACCAGGCCGCGCGTCTCTGTTTGACTTTGCCGATGGAGACTTCACCGTCCATCTACACCACCCAGAGGACTTCCTAATTCTCTTCAACTCCCGCACTTCCATGGATCGCATGAACGGAGATCATCTGGTCAGCTGCCCACGCTTCACCCTCTCCATCCGCCCATGGTGCAAGTTGGCTCATGCGGGCACCGGTGGGTTAGAACACCACGTTGAGCTTGAGCTCCGTGGCATCCCTGCCCATGCCTGGCACCTAGAAACGGCGGAGCACGTCCTGGGTGCGAGTGTTTGGATCGAAACTCCATCCCCGTACTCGCTCACGCGCTGACCTCGCCACATTCCGCCTGGCTGGACGAACACACGACCCCGCCGCCATTCCTCGTGAAGCAACCCTAGAGATAGTGGAATAGCTGCCTCATCCTACTTCGTCCACGCCGTCTGTTCGAACCCTCACATACCCCATTCGTATCGCCCTTGCCCGTGATGAGCTCGACAACCATGCTCGCCGTGTGCAAAGCGCTGATCATGGGCCTAATGACGGTCCTGATGAGGACGAGGCAGGAGATGGGCGTGACGCCGGAAGTGGTACCAAAACCAAGAGGTCGCAGCAGTGCCGCCGCGGACGCAAACGCCGGCGTACTGTGCCTGTCCCTCAAGGACAAACAAACGGCAAGACGATGGATGCCATGGGCGGCGGTCTGTCCAAGGGCAGCAAACAAGCAGATGGCGTGGCCGTCGATGCTGGCTGGACGTACATGATCCACTACGATGCCACCGACAAGCTCCATGACGACTGATGCCAGAACCATGCAATCATGACCCGCCACGCAACCAGAGCCTCATCGCCCTCGTCGCAAAGCTAGAAGAGGGAAGCGCGGAGGCGTCAAAAAGCGAGCTCGGATCACGGTTGCTCTCGCCAAGGCTGCAGCTGCTGCGGAGCCAAGTCCGACTGAGCAGGACGTGCATGAGACCTCGATGGATGGCGACGCCGCATTGATCAGTAAATCTACTCCGGTCGACGAGCCAGTCCCATCCACAACTCATGTGTTGCCTTCCATGCAGACGGACAGCAGCAAGGAAGTGGCCAGAGTAGGACAGAGATAGTCAAGGCACAATCAGTGAGGTTCCTGATTCACAACCGGATATCCAGTACACTTCTACAGAAGATGAAACCCTGTCAGGACACAACGTGATTACACCTGAGTCTGAACCAGTACGCGATGCGGCAGTCCAAACCAAGCTGAGTCCGCATGTGCCACTGATTCATTGACGGGTACTGGCCAAGCTGCGCCTATCGTTGAGAAAATTCGCATCCTCCAAAGGTCCAGCATGCCGGAACGCCCCACGCCGGCCGCGTCAAGCCCGGAGCACATCTCTGTGACAGTGCCAACTCCAGGCACGCTTGCATCCGCCGCCACGAGGGTGCTCCAGCTTCAACTCTGATCCGTGACCCCGCGCGCTTCGCCTCTCCACCGGTCACGTTGCATCGCCAACGTCCGCCTCTAAGCCCGTTGCACCTCGTCTGACGCTGGAGAGTTCTTAGCGGCGACAACAAAGCCGCTGAACTCTGTACTACCCACGCCTGGACGTAAGCAACGCCAGCAGTCGCTCAACTTCACGGCATCGCGTCGTGGACGATCAGCCACGACCAAACACCACCACCCCTGCCACGACTGGTGCCAAGACCGCTGGCAGGCCAACCGCGGAGCGGCGTGCTCATGTCCAGCTTCTACGCACCCTGGGCTTATTGGCGTGGATCAACCGATTTCTGCAAAAGCCATGAAGGCATATGACGGAATGTTTTCCACGCCCATCCCGATTGAGATCATGCGTGCAATGGTTGCCTTAATTGGATGTGAACTCCCGCAAGATCCGTTTATCGCGCCTATCACCACTGTGATCGCGGGAAGTGGGGTTGAGGCTTAGCTGCGGCTTTGTTTGATCTGTCGAACATGTTATCCATGGAGCACGGCCGAAAGATTGTTATTTAGAATGTGCGCGGCCTCAACTCTCGCGCTAGACGCATCGCAATACGCTCGCTGATTCTCACCACGGAGCATCCATCATCTGCTTCCAGGAAACTA
This sequence comes from Poa pratensis, assembly GCA_947311845.1. Classification (NCBI taxonomy): domain Eukaryota; kingdom Viridiplantae; phylum Streptophyta; class Magnoliopsida; order Poales; family Poaceae; genus Poa; species Poa pratensis. The sequence continues at coordinate 25,732,148 of CAMZMU010000041.1, read as the reverse complement.
AGATGGAGACCATCTACACGTCAACTGTCCTTGAAGCACTTGGCTCGGACTATGATGACTATGTGTACCTGCCAGCGATCAGCACGCGTGGGGGAATCTTACTCGCGTGGAAAAGCAAGGAAGTGACGATCACTGATCAGACATTCATGACCAACACATTGTCTGCCCGTGTGTCCGCACCATCCAGTGCCACCTCCCCATGGTGGCTCACCGTCGTCTACGGCCCGCATCATGATGATGACAAGATCGCGTTCCTCCAAGAAATTTGTGACACAAGAGCTGACTGTCCTGGGCCATGCATGATTTGCGGAGATTTTAACTTGATATACTGAGATGAGGATAAGAACAGCGGGAACCTTAATCGACGGATGATGGGCCGCTTTCAGTGTGTCATTAACGATTTGGCTCTCAAAGAGGTTTACCTCAACGGTCGCCGCTACACATGGTCCAATGAGCAAAACCCGCAACGCTGGTTCAGCTTGATCGCGTCATTTGCACCTCGGATTGGGAGGAACAACACGGTGAAGCACACCTCCATTGCCTCGCCTCTGTTGTTTCAACCACAGCCCGCTCATCCTTGACTGCTCACCGATGCCGCCCGTTCAGCGTCGGTTTCATTTCGAGGATTATTGGACACACATCGAGGGGTACCAGGAGGTGGTGGCGGCAGCTTGGAACTCGGTGGATGATACAGACCCGTTCCGACGCATCATGCGTCGTATGCAGATCACGGCACGAAAACTCACGAGCTGGAGTGCCCGCACCGTCGGCACCATCCGGGACAAGCTCGCGCTCTCCCGCGAGCTGGTGCTGCGCCTCAACATAGCACAGGAGCTTCGACAGCTGACAACACATGAGGACTGGCTGCGCCGTCAGATCAAGCTATCCTATCTCGGGCTTGCCTCCGTCGAGCGGACCCTGGCCAGGCAGTGTGCGCGCATCGCTTTCTCAAAGACGACGACGCGAATACGACTTTCTTCCATCAGCAATGCACTTACCGCAAGCAAAAGACGAGGATTCATAACCTGATGGTCAACGGCGCCGTGCTCACCGGTGTGCATTTCGACTCCCTCCTTGGGACTGATCTGCCGTGTGATTGCGCCATAGACCTCCAGGACCTCAGCGAGCCCGCTGACTTGGACACACTAGATGCCCCTTCGGTGAAGATGAAATCTGGCAAGCGGTGAAGCGCCTACCGGCGCGGAAGTCGCCGGGGCCTGATGGCTTCACGGTGGAATTCCTTCGCTCCTGCTGGCCTCGTGAAGAACGACTTTGTCGCTGCCTTCCAGCAATCTTGAGCTCCGCGGGCGTGGTTTCAGCCGGCTCAATCAGGCGCTTCTCACGTTGATTCCGAAGCGAGCTGATGCAGCCACTTTGAGTGATTACAGGCCCATTAGCCTAATTCACCTAGTGGCCAAGATCTTGGCCAAGGTGCTCTCCCTCTGCCTTGCGCCCCGCCTCAACGACCTCGTCAGCCTCATCCAGAACGCGTTCATCCCCGGCCGCAATTTGCACGACAACTTTGTGCTTGTGCGACAATCTGCGCGACTACTACACCAACTAGGGGCGCCGTGATACGTCTCCAACGTATCCATAATTTCTGTTGTTCCATGCTTATATTTACCATTTGCTACATGTTTTATATACACTTCATATCACTTTTATGCATTTTCTGGGACTAACCTATTAACAAGATGCCACAGTGCCAGTTCCCTGTTTTCTGCTGTTTTTGGTTTCAGAAAGTTACTTCTGGAAATATTCTCGGAATTGCACGAAACAAAAGGCCAAGTCCCTATTTTTCCAACACGTACACGGAGTCCGAAGGAGAGACGAAGAGCCACGAGGTGGCCAAACCACTGGCGGCGCGGCCCCACCCCGGCCGCCTGTGGTTTGGGCCCCTCGGGGGTCCGCCGACATCGCCCCTTCGCCTATTTATTCCCCGAGACGTGAAAACCCTAAAACACCGAGCCTTTCATCCAGAACATATTCGCTGCCGCCGCCGTCGTCAACCCTAACTCGGGGGTTCTGAAGCTCTTCCCGGCACCCTGCCGGAGAGGGGAATCATCACCGGAGGGCTCTACATCGCCATGCCCGCCTCCGGAGTGATGCGTGAGTAGTTCATCCTTGGACTATGGGTCCATAGCAGTAGCTAGATGGTTGTCTTCTCCACTTGTGCCATCATGTTTAGATCTTGTGAGCTGCCTATCATGATCAAGATCATCTTATTGTAATGCTACATGTTGTGTTTGCTGGGATCTGACTTATATTGATACCTATGTGGAGCTGAATATTATATTATCATGTCTATGTCATTTGTGATCTTGCATGCTCTCCGTTACTTGTTGAAGCCTTGGCCAAGTGAATACTTGTGACTCCAAGAGGGGGTATTTATGCATGATAGTTGGGTTCAACCTCTATTTAACCTGGGATAGTGACAGCAAGTTCTAAGGTTGTAGATGTGTTGTTGCCACTAGGGGTAAAACAGCAATGCTTTATTCAAGGATGAATGTATTGTTTACATTACGCACATTACTTAATGCAATTGTCTGTTGCTTGCAACTTAATACTGGAAGGGGTACGGATGTTAACCGGAAAGTGGACTATTTAGGCATAGATGCATGCTGGATAGCGGTCTATGTACTTTGTCGTAATGCCCAAATGAATCTCATAGTAGACACCACAACTCACACATGCATGTTATATGCACTTATCAATTGTCAATTGCCCAGCTGTAATTTGTTTACCCAGCATGTTAGTTATCTTATTGGAGAGACACCACTAGTGAACTGTGGACCCCGGTCCATTCTTTTACATCTGAAATACAATCTACTGCAATCATTGTTCTCTACTGTTTTATGCAAACAAACATCATCTTCCATTCGATACGTTTAACCCTTTGTTTTCAGCAAGCCGGTGAGATTGACAACCTCACTGTTAAGTTGGGGCAAAGTAATTTGATTGTGTTGTGCAGGTTCCACGTTGGCACCGGAATCCCTGGTGTTGCGCCGCACTACACTCCTTCACCAACACCTTCGAAGCAACCTCGTTTTCCTACTGGTTCGATTAAACCTTGGTTTCATACTGAGGGAAAACTTGCTGCTGCACTCATCATACCTTCCTCTTGGGGTTCCCAACTGACGTGTGACGTACAAGCATTGTTTCTGGCTGTTGCCGGGAGATATTCCCTCGTCAACTTAGCGCTAGCAACACGTTTTCTGGCGCCGTTGCCGGGGAAAACCGAATTGCTTCTGCAAGGGGAGTCTCTCACACCCAATCTCTTTACTTTGTTATTTGTCTTGCTTAGTTTATTTTTATTTAGTCTTGTTTGCTCTCTTTATCAAAAACACAAAAAAATTAGTTACTTGTTTAATTTTGTTTTTTTTGTTTTTCAAAATGAGTACTCCTGAGAACACTAAGTTGTGTGACTTCACTAGCACAAACAACAATGATTTCATATGCACTCCTATTGCTCCACCTGCTTCTAAAGCAGAATTTTATGAAATTAAACCTGCTCTATTAAATCTTGTTATGAAAGAGCAATTTTCTGGTGTTAGTACTGATGATGCTGCTGCCCATCTTAATAACTTTGTTGAACTTTGTGAAATGCAAAAGTATAAGGATATGGATGGGGATATTATAAAACTGAAACTTTTTCCTTTCTCCTTGAGAGGAAGAGCTAAAGAATGGTTGCTTTCTTTGCCTAGAAATAGTATTGATTCTTGGACAAAATGCAAAGATGCTTTCATAGGGAAATATTATCCTCCTGCTAAGATTATATCCTTGAGAAGTAGCATTATGAATTTTAAACAACTTGATAATGAACATGTTGCTCAAGCTTGGGAAAGAATGAAATCTTTGGTGAAGAATTGTCCCACTCATGGACTGACTACTTGGATGATCATCCAAACCTTTTATGCAGGATTAAATTTTTCCTCAAGGAACTTATTGGATTCAGCCTCTGGAGGAACCTTTATGTCCATCACTTTAGGTGCAGCAACAAAGCTACTTGATGATATGATGATCAACTATTCCGAATGGCACACCGAAAGAGCTCCTCAAGGTAAGAAGGTAAATTCTGTTGAAGAAACCTCCTCTTTGAGTGATAAGATTGATGCTATTATGTCTATGCTTGTGAATGGTAGATCTCATGTTGATCCTAATAATGTTCCTTTAGCTTCATTGGTTGCTCAAGAAGAGCATGTTGATGTAAACTTCATTAAAAACAACAACTTCAACAACAATGCTTATAGGAATAATTTTGGTAGCAACAACTATAAGCCTTATCCTTCAAATGGTTATGGCAATTCTTATGGTAATTCCTACAGCAACAATAGAAGTGTGTCCTCTGATCTTGAAGCTATGCTTAAAGAATTTATTAGCACACAAAAAGCTTTCAATAAAACTGTTGAGGAAAAGTTTGAAAAAATTGATGTCTTGCTTCTAAAGTTGATAGTCTTGCTCATGATGTTGAAATTCTAAAACTGAAAGTTATGCCTAATGAAGTTAAAGATACTAAGTCATTTGCTACAGCAAATGCCATCCAAGTTCGAATTGATAATAATATTAGGATGTTGGCTGAATTGCATGCTAGGTGGGAAAAAGAGGAAGAACTTGAAAAAGAGAATAGTATAGTTAGAGTTTGTACTATCACCACCACTAGTAATGCTAATGTTTTACATGCTAGTAAGCCTCCTACTATTGATGTAATGTTATTGGTGTTGGTAATGTCTCTACTACTTCTGCAAAGCGTTTGAAATTGCCTAAAACTGCTGAAACTTTTTCTGATAAAAGTGCTGAAATTTTTCAAACTATTGGAGACAATGGTTCCACCACCATTGACAATAATGATTTTGATTTTGATGATTGTAACATCTCTGAAGTTATTATGTTCTTGCAAAAATTAGCTAGAAGTCCCAATGCTAGCACTATTAATTTGGCTTTTACAAAGCATATTACAAATGCTCTTTTGCAAGCTAGGGAGGAGAAGTTGAAACTTAAAGCTTCTATTCCTAGGAAATTAGAAGATGGTTGGGAACCCATCATTAAGGTAAAGGTGAATGATTTTGATTGCAATGCCTTGTGTGATCTTGGTGCAAGTATTTCGGTTTTGCCCAAGAAGCTTTATGATATTCTTGATTTGCCACCTTTGGAACATTGTTATTTGGATGTTTTTCTCGCTGATAATGCTATGAAGAAACCTTTGGGGCGAGTTAATGATGTTTTTATTACAGTAAACAATAACCTTGTCCCTTTGATTTTGTTATGGATATTGAATGCAATGCATCTTGTCCTATTGTTTTGGGAAGACCTTTTCTTCGAACTGTTGGTGCCATCATTGATATGAAAGAAGGTAATATAAGGTACCAATTTCCTCTCAAGAAAGGTATGGAACACTTCCCTAGGAAGAGAATGAAGTTACCTTTTGACTCTATTGTTAGAGCAAGTTATGATGTTGATGCTTCTTCTCTTGACAACACTTGATTTTCACTTTCTGCGCCTAGCTGAAAGGCGTTAAAGAAAAGCGCTTATGGGAGACAACCCATCGTTTTTATTTGCTGTTATTTTTGTTTTCTTTGAGTCAAGGAGTTTTGTTACTTCTGTAGCAACTCCTTTGTATCTTTATTTTATCGCAATGTTGTGCCAAGTAAAGTTCTATATTGAAAGTTGATGCAAGATTTGGATTTCTGCGCAGTGACAGATTTTTAGCTGTCACGGATTTGAGCTTATCTCCCTGTAGAAAATTCAAAAAATTCTGAAAAAATCACGCATATTCCTGAGATATGTACGCAACTTTCATTATTTTAGGCCAGATCCATCTGAGCAACTTAAGTGCCTCGAAAAAATTCGTCATTCCAGACTGTTCTGTTTTTGACAGATTCTGCCTTTTGTTTTGCATTCGCTCTTTTACTGTGTTTGTGTGGATTTCTTTGCTCCACAAAGCATTGGTGGCTGTAGCTAATGTCCAGAAGCTTTGGGATTGATTGTATCATTACAGAATATGAGAATTTTTGATTATGCACTAACCCTCTAATGAGAACTGTCTTGAGTTTGGTGTGAAGGAAGTTTTCAAGGATCAAGCGAGAAGGGTGATATTATGTGATCAAGAAGAGTGAAAAGCCTAAGCTTGGGGATGCCCCCGTGGTTCATCCCAACCATATTCAGAGAGACTCAAGCGTCTAAGCTTGGGGATGCCCAAGGCATCCCCTTCTTCATCAACAAACTTATCAGGTCATCTCTAGTGAAACTATATTTTAATTCTTTCACATCTTATGCGCTTTACTTGGAGCGTCTGTGTTTTTTATTTTGTTTTTTTTGAATAAATTCGGATCCTAGCAATCCTTGTGTGGGAGAGAGACACGCTCCGCTTTTTCATGTGAATACTCATGTTCTTCACTTATATTTGTTGAGTATTCTTAACTAGCTACTGCAGTGCTTTTAGCTCCTGTTTTTCATGCATCTCTTCGAGCTGTTAGCACTTGTTTATAAATACTCTCTTGCTGCATTATATTATCATTTGGAGAGTTTATGTTTAAATAAATTGATTGGTGTTTGTTTGGAAGAAAGAAAATGCTACATGTAGTAGTTGGTATTGGAAAAGACATATGCATTCTTGTAGATCATTGTCTTGTTTCGATTTGATACTTTGCAATTGTTTTGAGCTCTCAAGTAGATCATGTTTAAGCTCTTGCATCATGTAGTTAAAGCCTAGTAGTGGAGAACTACCGTAGAGCTTGTTGAGACTTGGGATGCATATTTGTTCTCTCTAAGGTCTAGATATTTTCTGGTAAAATGTTTGAGCAACAAGGAAGACAGTGTAGAGTCTTATAATACTTGCAATATGTTTTTATGTGATTCTTGCTGTACCGGTTTATACTTGTGTTTGCTTCAAACAACCTTGCTAGCCTAAACTCTGTACTGAGAGGGAATGCTTCTCGTGCATCCAAAACTTGAGCCAAAACCCATGCCATTTGTGTCCACCATACCTACCTACTATGTGGTATTTCCTGCCATTCCAAGTAAATATTTCATGTGCTACCTTTAAACTATTCAAAACTTTATTACTCCTTATTTGTGTCAATGTTTTATAGCTCATGAGGAAGTATGTGGTGTTTTATCTTTCAATCTTGTCATTTACTTCTGACAGACTTTCAACTGGACTAGTGGCATATACATCCGCTTATCCAATAATTTGCAAAAAGAGCTGGCAACGGGGTGCCCAGCCCCAATTAATTACAACTTTCATTAATAATTCTCTTCACATGTTTTGCCCTGATTTTCAGTAAGCAACTTAATTTTGCAAATAGACACTCCTCCATGGTATGTGAATGTTGGAAGGCACCCGAGGATTCGGTTAGCCATGGCTTGTGTAAGCAAAAGGTTGGGAGGAGTGTCATCTATAAAGAAACTAAAATACATGTGTAAACAAAAGAGAAGAGGGATGATCTACCTTGCTGGTAGAGATAACGTCCTTCATGGGAGCCGCTCTTGAAAGTCTGGTTGACAAGGGGGTTAGAGTGCCCACTACCATTCGTTGACAACAACAAACACCTCTCAAATACTTATTTTGTGCTCTCTATATGCTTTCGAAAACTTAAAAAGCTCTAGCACATGATTTAATCCCTGCTTCCCTCTGCGAAGGGCCTATCTTTTACTTTATGTTGAGTCAGTTTACCTACTCCTTTCTATCTTAGAAGCAAACACTTGTGTCAACTTTGTGTGCATTGATTCTTACATTTTACTTATTGCACTTGTTATATTGCTTTATGTTGACAACTATCCATGAGATATACATGTTACAAGTTGAAAGCAAATGCTGAAACTTAATCATCCTTTGTGTTGCTTCAATGCCTTTTACTTTGAATCTATTGCTTTATGAGTTACCTCTTATGCAAAACTTTTTGATGCTTGTCTTGAAAGTACTATTCATGAAAAGTTTTTGCTTATATGATTCATTGTTTACTCTTTATCTATTTGTTAGCAAACTATAGACATTGCTTTGAGTCACTTCATTCATGACATGAGCCTTGCAATATATTGATCAAGATTGTGTGAAAGCATGTCTCCTCAGAAATTATTTGTTGTTATCGTTTTACCTACTCGAGGACGAGTAGAACTAAGCTTGGGGATGCTTGATACGTCTCCAACGTATCCATAATTTCTGTGTTGTTCCATGCTTATATTATACCATTTGCTACATGTTTTATATACACTTCATATCACTTTTATGCATTTTCTGGGACTAACCTATTAACAAGATGCCACAGTGCCAGTTCCCTGTTTTCTGCTGTTTTTGGTTTCAGAAAGTTACTTCTGGAAATATTCTCGGAATTGCACGAAACAAAAGGCCAAGTCCCTATTTTTCCAACACGTACACGGAGTCCGAAGGAG